>OY997264.1:366457276-367657276 GCA_963921465.1 Triticum timopheevii
TGTCCTTACCCAGTGTCAGAAAGGTTTGCAAGGCACGTATTGTATTGTTGCCATCGAGGATAACAAGATAGGGTTTATATCATATTGCTTGAGTTTATCCCTCTACATCATGTCATCTTGCTTAATGCGTTACTTTGTTCTTATGAACTTAATACTCGAGATGCAGGCAGGAGTCGGTCGATGTGTGGAGTAATAGTAGTAGATGCAGGCAGGAGTCGGTCTACTTGTTGCGGACGTGATGCCTATATACATGATAATGCCTAGATAATCTCATAACTATTCGCTTTTCTATCAATTGCTCGACAGTAATTTGTTCACCCACCGTAATACTTATGCTATCTTGAGAGAAGCCACTAGTGAAACATATGGCCC
Organism: Triticum timopheevii; assembly: GCA_963921465.1. NCBI lineage: Eukaryota > Viridiplantae > Streptophyta > Magnoliopsida > Poales > Poaceae > Triticum > Triticum timopheevii. Next base: position 366,457,649 of record OY997264.1, read on the forward strand.
CCAGGTCTATCTCTTATCGTATTTGCTTCCAATCTACTTTTATTTGCATCTTTACTTTTTGCATCTATATTATAAAATACCAAAAATATATTTATCTTATCTTACTATCTTTATTAGATCTCACTTTTGCAAGTGGCCGTGAAGGGATTGACAACCCCTTTATTGCGTTGGTTGCGAGTTCTTTGTTTGTTTGTGTAGGTGCGTGGGACTTTTATGGAGCCTCCTACTGGATTGATACCTTGGTTCTCAAAAACTGAGGGAAATACTTACGCTACTATTGCTGCATCACCCTCTCCTCTTCGAGGAAAACCAATGCAATCTCAAGACGTAGCACTTCCCCCTCACGTGGGTGTCCACTACGTGATGTGTGGTGAATTGCCCGCCGTTGTCGTCGTCGGCCGCTGGAAGCGCAAATGGAGCCACGGGGATCGCCGTTGGAACCGCTGGATGTCCTCTCTGTATGTGTCGTCATGGAGGTGCTTATTGTGTCGTGTGATGCGAGAGATGAAGGTAAATGGCTGCAGGAATTAATGGGGGCCGGGCGGTCTGGATTCTCGGCGCATCTGCATGGCAGTTTTTGCAGTGGGTAACTGCATAGTCGAGCCGCACCCGACGCAACCGCATGCACACGAACGTGCGTGATCGTGCGCCGGCCCCAAACATTGGCAGCGCACATGGAGGGATGAGGGCAGAGCACCCGGAGGGACGCTAGAGCAGAGCGCGCGCGGTGGGACGCGAGCAGAGCGCGTCGCGGCCGCCTCAACCGCAAGCAACCACACGCATTTAGCAGTTGAACACAGAGGAAATGGTCGCCTACAAGCCGGCCGACACTTGCGTCGCTGCGTAGAGAGTGGCCGTGTGCTACTACCTCCATCTTGGTCTATAGTCCCCTTTATATTATGTGCCATAATTTGCCCTCAAACTTAACCAACAAAATGTTAATGCATGTTATAAGAATTATATAATTGGAAACTATGTTCAAATACGAATCCAACTATATAATCTTTGGCGACATGCATTCATATTTTATTATTTAAATCCTACTTATATACAAGGACGGGTGTATAGTAGGTAATTCCATCGCAAATGTTTTTTATTAACCGTATGTGTATGTGGCCTTTCGTCCTCCTCTCGCACGTCTTGTCACCCTGCTGCCACAGATGGCTTATAGCGCAAGCTTGCGTAGCGCGCGGAAGTGTTCTTTTGGCAAAACGGTGGCGCCAATGAATCGTTGGTGAGCCCGTTCCCGCGCAACCTTGCAGGTTCCCGTGCAAGCTTCCCGCCTGACTGGGTGAAATCCCCCAAAATCCCAATGCTTACCGGCCTGCTATAAAAACCCTCACGCCCAGCGAGTCCTGCGTCGCATTTTCCCTTCCATCCATGTAGCTTATCTCCTCTGCTTCTCCCACAATCGCCAATGGCACCGGGTTTTCATGGTCGCTCAGCCACTCCACTATCATCATACGACAGCTCCAGCTGGGAGGCTACACCACGGCGGCGGTGCAGTCCCCGATGTAGTGTAGTGTGTGTGGTGTCCCTGTTGGGTTTGCGCAGAACACCCACCACACGCTCCGCTGTTGGTGCCCATTGGCAGCTGTTGCCGGCCAGCGTTGCCGCCACACCACCGTTGAAAACCAGGGCCATCGCCCGCTCCACCGCCGCGGCCCGAAGGCAGGAGGTGGCCATCCTGGCCGCCACCCCACTGCCGGCCACCGTGGCCATCACCCGCTCCGCCACCACGGCCCGAAGGCGGGAGGTGGTGGTCGTGGGTGCCACCCCATCATCGGCCGCCGTCGACCGCCGGTGTCATCACCTGCTCCGCCACTACCGCCCGAAGGCGGGTGGCGGAGGTGGATGCCGACACGTGCGTCAGCGACCTTGCGCGCTACACCGAGTTCCTGTGGGAGGAGGAGGAGCGCCTCATCGAGCATGCAAAGAGCCTTACTGCCACCGTGGCCGCGGCACACGCCGCCTCAGAGGCGAGGAATCAGGAGATCTATGAGGAGAAGCACCGCTTTGAGAGGGGTCGTTTGGAGCGGCAGAGGGCGTTCGAGGTGAGCGTCGCTGAAGTTGCAGCAGCGGCAGGCACTGTATTGTAGTTGTCCAGCTCATCAGTAGGTTCCTCCTGCTCTGCCTCTTACTGAGCACACTCGGCAGAGGAGAGGCTACCGGAAGTAGTACAAAGCCCCTCCGTAGTAGTATTTAGGGGCTATTTTGTTCAGTTCATCTGACTATAGATGTGGTGGAACTGTACAACGTAGTTAAAATTTGCTAGTATATAAATTAGAACTAGCTATTTCGGTACGTGGTTGGCAATAATTGGGGAAAAGTTTGGTCAGTTCAGTTGTCGAGTTGAACTGTTTGTATAAATTAAGCACGACTGCTTAATCTATGAATGAAATCTATGCTTAAGTACTGAATTTTAGTTGCAAAAATTAGATAGTGCAAGTGATTTTTAGCTGCATATTTTGAAAAATTGCAGTGTTACAAGGTTGACAAATGGCAATGTTACTACATCAACAAATGTCAATCTTTCAAGTTTTACAAATGGCAACATACCCAATATGACAGATGCAAATCTTACCAAATTATTTGTAACTGGTTGCACACGGGTCATCCAAAACAACCGTTTGGGTTAAAGAGATGAACAAATCCTGCTCTCGCTTTGCATACGGGTGTTCTATCTAAAACGTTTGCGATCAAGAGCTACACAAATCCTGCTCGGCACATTTTCCCTTGGCTTCCTGGGGAAGCTGTCGGTTTGCATACATGTGTTCTAACTAAAACGTTTGTGATCAAGATATAATATTAAACCCAAGAAAAAAAATATTTCCGGTGGCGGCGGAGGCGGCATGCCGCGGCGTCCTTGTCGTTGTCGTCCTCCGGGACACCGTTGTTGAAGTCTTCAAGGCAGCACATAATGCTCTTCACATGTAAATCAAACATCGTGTAGTCACGCAATCGACGGGCGGGGCCCGGGAGGATGGCAGCTGGCAGCACTGAGAGGTAGCAGTCGACGGCGGTGTCCCATGCCGCTGAGGGGGGTGCGCGCATGGGCACGGGCCCGGTGGGTGTAGCCAAATGCACGGGGACCGGTGCCGTGGTGGGTGGAGGGGCGCGCACGGGCACGGGCATGGGCACGGGCGCTGGCGCTGGCATGTACATGAGCTCGCGTCCGCGGAGACCTCGGTGACGCCCGCGGCTTCCAACTCTGCGATAGTGCTCGACAACCAGCCCGTCAATGCTACGAGGATGGTCGCTGGCGCGGGTGCGGGGATGGGAGCTGGGACGGGAGCGGGGCCAGCAACAGCCGCGACCAGCTCATTCTAGGCCATGTCCATGAGGCTCCATTCCTCCTTCTTTTCTATCTTCTCCGGCTCAGAGTCGACTTCACCAAACTTGAAGACTAGTGGCAGATGATCCTTCTGCGCCATGGTGTTGGTGGAGATCTGCGGGAGGGAGGGGAATGGGAGGCGAACAGTAAGGCCGCCCATATTAGGCAGCGGCTCAGGCGCCATTAATGGAGAGGAAGGCGGGCGGCCATGGAAGTCAAAGGGCTTGATTCCCAATGAGCATACACAGTGTACAGATCGCACGCTTCCCGGTGAGCCTGTGCATTGGAGGACAACTTGCACGCCTCTCAATCAGCCTGCGCACCGGACTGCGCTCGCACACCTCCCGTTCAGTCAAGCGGTTGTCCGCACGCCACCTCCTATAGCCATTAAAACTAAGACACGTGGCATCACGTGAATGGTTAACGTAATAGAATTTGAATTATACAAGCGTTTGCGATGTTAGAATGGCAGCTATTTGTTTGAAAATGCCTTTGTTGGCTGTTAATTGAGTGCTTCTTCTCTCAAAATGGACATGAAAAATAACACAGCATGTCAGGTGCCATTCCATGATAGCATGCCAAGTTTCATGAATTTCAGACGAGTTTTGGATTTGCTAGAATTTAAAAACTAAGCATCTCTATGTTTTGCCGGCAATCAACAATGCTCTGGTGTTTGAAATTGATTCCCATTTCTTGCATGGGACCTAAGCATGCACCCAAGGACAAAGATTTGATTTTTCAACCAATTTATATGCACCGGAGCATGTGCATGTAGTTCAAATTTGAATTATGCACATAAAATGCCTAGAAAACCCAGTTAATGTATAAAAATGTCCAAACGAACCACGAAAATTGCAAAATTTAACACAACACTCCTGTTGTTCCATGTTGACACTAGAATTTTTTTGAAAGCAATAAGAGGCAACGAATACGATTTCATCCCTGAAGGTGGGACGTTCCCTACCGTAACCATCAGGCTTGTTGTGAGAAGCTCTGGTTTGTGAGATGCTTAGACCCAAACCTCCCCCAAATGGGACAAAAACATTACCATGCATGTTGATGCCACTCCATGATAGCATGCCAAGTTTCATGAATTTCAGACGAGTTTTGGATTTACTAGAATTTAAAAACCAGGAATCTCAATATTTGCGGCCTAGTGACGGTGGCAGGGTGTTTGACATCCATTCCCATTTCTTGCATGGGACCTAAGCATGCAACCAAGAACACAAATTTGAATTTTCAACCAATTTATATGCATTAGAGCATGTGCATGTAGTTCTAATTTTAATTATGCACATAAATGCATCGAAAACTCAATTAATGCATAAAAATATCCAAACGAACCCCGAAAAATCCCAAAAATTGACACATCACTCCTGTTGTTCTATGTTGACACTAGAATTTTTTTGAAAGCAATAAGAGGCAGCTGATACCATTATGGCCCCAAAGGTGGGATGTTCCCTACCGAAACCATTAGGCGTGTTGTGAGAAGCTCTGGTTTGTGGGAAGCTTATACCCAAACCTGCCCCAAATGGGAGATTTTTTTACTATGGCATGTTGATGCCGCTCCATGATAGCATGCCAAGTTTCATGAATTTCAGACGAGTTTTGGATTTACTAGAATTTAAAAACCAGGAATATCAATGTTTGCGGCCGAGTGACGGTGGCAGGGTGTTTAACATTCATTCCCATTTCTTGCATGAGACCTAATAAGCATGAAACCAAGGATACATATTTGATTTTCGACCAATTTATATGCATTGGAGCATGTGCATGTAGTTCAAATTTGTATTATGCACATAAATGCATTGAAAACTCAATTAATACATAAGAATGTCCAAACGAACCCCAAAAAATCCCAAAAATTGACACAACACTCCTGTTGTTCTACGTTGACACTAGAATTTTTTTGAAAGCAATAAGAGGCAGCGGATATCGTTTCGTCCCCAAAGGTGGGACGTTCCCTACCATAACCATCACGCTTGTTGTGAGAACCTTTGGTTTGTGAGAAGCATATCCCCAAACCTGCCCCAAATGGGACAAAAAATTTACCACGACATGTTGATGCCGCTCCATGATAGCATGCCCAGTTTCATGAATTTCAGACGAGTTTTGGATTTACTAGAATTTAAAAACCAGGAATCTCAATGTTTGCAGCTGAGTGACGGTGGCAGGGTGTTTGACATTCATTCCCATTTCTTGCATGGGACCTAAGCATGCAACCAAGGAAACATATTTGAATTTTTAACCAATTTATATGCATTAGAGCATGTGCATGTAGTTCAAATTTGAATTCTGCACATAAATGCATCAAAATCTCAATTAGTGCATAACAATGTCCAAACGAACCCCAAAAAATCCTAGAAATCGTCACAACACTAATGTTGTTCTATGTTGACACTAGAAATTTTTTAAAAGCAATAAGAGGCAGCTGATATCATTTCATCCCCAAAGGTGGGACGTTCCCTACCGAAACCATCAGGCTTGTTGTGAGATGCTCTGGTTTGTGAGAAGATTATACCCAAACCTGCCCCAAATGGGACAAAAAAGTTACTACAACATGTTGATGCTGCTCAATGATAGCATGGCAAGTTTCATGAATTTCAGATGAGTTTTGGATTTACTAGAATTTGAAAACCAGGAATCTCAATGTTTGCGGCCGAGTGACGGTAGCAGGGTGTTTGACATTCATTCCCATTTCTTGCATGGGACCTAAGCATGAAACCAAGGACAGAGATTTGAATTTTCATCCAATTTTATATGCATTAGAGCATGTGCATGTAGTTCAAATTTGAATTATGCACATAAATGCATTGAAAACTCAATTAATGCATAAAAATGTCCAAACCAACCCCGAAAAATCCCAAAAATTGACACAACACTCCTGTTGTTCTATGTTGACACTAGAAACTTTTTGAAAGCAATAAGAGGCAGCGGATATCGTTTCGTCCCCAACGATGGGACGTTCCCTACCAAAACCATCAGGCTTGTTGTGAGAACCTTTGGTTTGTGAGAAGCATATCCCCAAACCTGCCCCAAATGGGACAAAAAATTTACCACGACATGTTTATGTCGCTCCATGATAGCATGCCGAGTTTCATGAATTTCAGACGAGTTTTGGATTTACTAGAATTTAAAAACCAGGTATCTCAATGTTTGCGGCCAAGTGACGGTGGCAGGGTGTTTGACATTCATTCACATTTCTTGCATGAGACCCAAGCATGCAACCAAGGACACATATTTGAATTTTCAACTAATTTATATGCATTAGAGCATGTGCGTGTAGTTCAAATTTGAAATTATGCACATGAATGCATAGAAAACTCAGTTTATGTATAAAAATGTCCAAGAGAACCTCGAAAAATCCCAAAAATTAACACACCACTTGTGTTGTTCTATGTTGACACGATAAACTTTTTGAAAGTAAGAAGAGGAAACATATATCGTTTCGTCCCCCAAGTTGGCACGTACCCTACTGAAACCATCAGGCTTGTTGTGAGAGAAGCTCTGGTTTGCGAGAAGCTTATGCCCACACCTGCCCCAAATGGGACAATATTTTTACCATGGCATGTCACTGCTGTTCCATGATATCATGTCAAGTTTCATGAATTTCAGACGAGTTTTCGATTTACTAGAATGTTAAAAGCATGTATCTCAATGTTAGCAGCTGAGCGACAATGTCAACGTGTTTGACATTCATTCTCATTTCTTGCATGTAACCTAAGCTTGCAACCAAGGACAAATATTTGATTTTGCAACCCGTTTTTATGGACTGGAGCATGTGATTCAATTTTGAATTGTGCACCTGAAATGGCTAGAAAACCAATTTAATGTATAAAATTTCCAAACGAACCGTGAATAATTCCTATTTTTTACGACACACATATAGTTGCATGTTCACTGCAGATAAAAGGTCTAGCAATTCAAACACCGTCCATTGCCGCTGCGACCCCATTATGTAATTCAAATCAAAATTAAAAATCAAGTAGATCCCACACAGTTTATTATCACCAACTGTGTGAGATGCAGTAAAAAATATCCTGGAGCATCATCGGTGTATAGTACACCCATGGCATATGCGAGAAGGTGCGTCGGCTACAGTACACAGCCGGTGTGTCAAGCACACTAGCTCGCTCCCTAAATATCATTTTACTGTTCAATCGTCGTCGGTGAAAGATGGGGACATGGACCCACGTCATGAGGGCAACTTCGGCGGCCCACCCCACCGAGAGCGCGGCCGCAGCTGCCATGCACGTGCTAACAAGGTGCATGAGCGCGACTGCAATCTGCTACCGGGCGGCCAAGGAATCCCAAACGGCTGTTGTTGCTTCTTAGGTGGCGACAGCAACATCTGCCTCGGGGATAGCAGCTAGCGAGAGCGGCACAATAGCTGTCTATTCCACAGCAGCGGCCTTAGCCCTGATGGAGGCCGCCCATGACCATGTCGAGGCCGTCCACCCCCAGCTCTTGGCGGTCACTGCACAAATCGAACGAAGCTTCTCCAGCAACGGTCGGCAATGCATGGACGAAGAGTTGGCAATCGCTGAGAGCGTTCGAGCAGCCGTCCGTTCCTCCGCAGCATACCTTGCGACGACGGAGCCCGTCCAAGCCCAGATCGCGGCCGCCAACGCCCAGCTCGTGGAGGCATTTTCCAAAGAGATGGCGGACACGGATGGCGAGATGCTTGCCAAATATGGTGCGATGGATGAAATTGAGCTCCTTCCCCAGGAGACCGTCGGGCGCGAGCTGGACATGGAGGAGGCGGCGGAGATCGACAAGCACCAGCCGTAGTAGTACTCTTTGTTTTGTTTAATTAGGAGCGTCGGTCTTTAATTTGTTAGAGTAATGTTTAGGCCAGCTAGCTCTGTTTAATTGCTAAACTTACTCTATTAAGAAGTGTGGGTGTGCTGTCGCCTCCTTTGTGTTCCCAAATTATGCAATGACGTGGATTAGCACTGTAACCAGGGAAATTGGAACCAAAATTTTTGACGTTCAAACTCATCACACACCCGTTAAGCTATCTGAATTGTTTGTGATGTTCACATATCGTACACAGTTCTGAATAAGGGACCGGGTCTGATGACACTTTGCGCGCCAGTTTTTTCGCTGAAGCGATACCAAATTTTCGGCCTCCGCAGAAATATCTACCCCCACCCCCTACCTTTTACCAAAAGCCACATTTTCCCTGTTTCCGCCTTCCTTTCCAAGTTGAAACCATCACTCGTTGCTTGCAGTGCCGCCCCCCTAGCCGGCGACCCTCCTTCATGTTGTTTGGCCTCATCTATCCACGCAGGTAATCCACACCAGACCCCCATCCTCCTCCTCATTCCACATCCCACATGCCCCGACCGTTGGCGCGACACCTTCCACCCAAATCACCGACCTCTCCACCAAATAAGTGCCACCCTAAGCCATGGTGCACGCAGTATAGCCAGGAGCTCATGGAGCATTTGGCAGCGAAGAAGCAAATTGTGGCCGCACGCGCGGATGAGGTCGCGATGGCAACCATTTGTGCCGACCCTCAGATCTTGGAGGAGCACCATGCCATTTGCTAGCTATGCCGGTTAAGCATTCTCGGTTTACCCGTTGCATGTGCTGCTCCTGCCTTTCCTTAACAAATTCTAGTGAATTGTGCTATCTAATTTTTATCATGCAACCTGTTGCTCCTGTGTATATGTTCTATATGTCGTGCAGTGTGGTGCTCACTTATTAACTATTTGGTTAATTAGTTCTCGTTTTCAGGTAACTGTTTGGTTCAATTCTGCAAATGTGATGTTCAATTCTTCAGGATGCAATTTCGTATTGTCTTCCATGTGAGAAATAAATCGAATTTATCTTCACAAAATACATGAGAAACGAATACAATTGCTATATTTCCAAGTTGTCAAGCATGCTTGGTTTGGTTATACATTGTGCAATGTGGTGCTTAGTTAACGTTTGGTTCATTTGTGTTGTGGTGTTTAGTTAACTGTTTGGTTCAATTCTGCAATGCGATGTTCAATAGTTGTGGGTGCATTCTGTTATTGTATACCATGTAAGAAGTAAATCAAATTTGGTTGTACTAAATACATGAGAACCAAATACAATTGCTATATTTCCAAGTTGTTAAGCATGCTTGGTTCGGTTAACTATTTGATCTTCTATTAAGAGTATGTTATATTGTGCAATGTGGTGCTCAGTTAATGTTTGGTTCATTCGTTGTGGTGTTTAGTTAGCTGCTTGGTTCAATTCTACAATGCGATTTTCAATTGTCGTGGGTGGAATTTTGTATTGTTGTGCATGTGAGGAATAAATCAAATTTGGCTGCACTTGATACATGAGAAACATATACAAGTGCTATATTTCCTAGTTCTTAATCATGCTTGGTTTGGATAAATGGGTTTTCCATGTGGCTTGAATTAATCTGATGAATCAGCAATGTGCTTATTTTTCATCAACATATTTTACTGATAGCATGCGAACCCTTACTTAACCTAATGACTAACTACCTTATATGTGTTGCAGGGAAACAATGGGAAGCACTAAGGTTTAAAATCGAGGTTAGCATGTGCATGGTCTGTTGTCTAATAGCACATTATTGTGCAATTGTAGGAACCATTCTAATATTTAGGTTTTTAACAATTTGGTCTTGCACATGTAGGTCCTGTTGTCAGAGGTTTTGACCCATGATACGTATCTATCGTATCTACTTTTCCAAACACTTTTGCCCTTGTTTTGGACTCTAACTTGCATGATTTGAATGAAACTAACCCGGACTGACGCAGTTTTGAGAAGAACTGCCATGGTGTTATTTTTGTGCAGAAATAAAAGTTCTTGGAACGACCTGAAAATCTACGGAGCAACTTTTCAGAATTAATAAAAAATACTGGCAAAATAAATAGCGTCAGGGGGCCCACACCCTATCCACGAGGGTGGGGGCGTGCCCCCTCCCCCTAGGCGCGCCCCTGCCTCGTGGCCCCCCTGTACGTCCACCGACCTCAACTCCAACTCCATATATTTGCTTTCGCGGGGAAAAATCAGAGAGAAAGTTTCATCGCGTTTTACGATACGGAACCGCCGCCAAGCCCTAATCTCTCTCGGAGGGCTGATCTGGAGTCCGTTCGGGGAGGGGGATTCGTCTCCGTCGTCATTGATACGTCTCCAACGTATCTATAATTTATGAAGCATTCATGCTATTTTATTATCTGTTTTGAATGATTACGAGCTTTATTATACACTTTTGTATTACTTTTGGGACTAACCTACTAACTGGAGGCCCAGCCCATATTGCTGTTTTATTGCCTGTTTCAGTATTTCGAAGAAAAGGAATATCAAACGGAGTCCAAATGGAATGAAACCATCGGCAACGTGATTTTTGGAAAGATTATGACCCAGGAGACTTGGAGATGAAGTAAAGGGAGCATCAAGGAAGCCACGAGGCAGGGGGGGCCCACCCCCTGGGCGCGCCCTACCCTCTCGTGGGCCCCTCGAGGCTCCCCCGATTGACTTCATTTGCCTATATAAACCTACGTACCCTAAAAACATCGATAACGAAGATAGATCGGGAGTTCCGCCGCCGCAAGCCTCTATAGCCACCAAAAACCTCTCGGGAGCCTGTTCCGGCACCCTGCCGGAGGGGGAACCCATCACCGGTAGCCATCTTCATCATCCCGGCGCTATCCATGACGAGGAGGGAGTAGTTCACCCTCGGGGCTGAGGGTATGTACCAGTAGCTATGTGTTTGATCTCTCTCTCTCTCATGTTCTCTCTATGGCACGATCTTGATGTATCGCGAGCTTTGCTATTATAGTTGGACCTTATGATGTTTCTCCCCCTCTACTCTCTTGTGATGAATTGAGTTTACCTCTTGAAGTTATCTTATCGGATTGAGTCTTTATTTGAGAATACTTGATGTATGTCTTGCCGTGTTTATCTGTGGTGACAATGGGATATCACGTGCCACTTGATGTATGTTTTGGTGACCAACTTGCGGGTTCTGCCCACGAGCCTATGCATAGGGGTTGGCACACGTTTTCTTGACTCTCTGGTAGAAACTACGGGGCACTCTTTGAAGTACTTTGTGTTGGTTGGATGAATCTAAGATTGTGTGATGCATATCGTATAATCATGCCCACGGATACTTGAGGTTACAATGGAGTATCTAGGTGACATTAGGGTTTTGGTTGATTTGTGTCTTAAGGTGTTATTCTAGTATGAACTCTTTAATAGATCAATCCGAAAGAATAACTTGGAGGTGGTTTCGTACCCTACCATAATCTCTACGTTTGTTCTCCGCTATTAGTGGCTTTGGAGTGACTCTTTGTTGCATGTTGAGGGATTTTTATATGATCTATCTATGTTATTATTGTTGAGAGAACTTGCACTAGTGAAAGTATGAACCCTATGCCTTGTTTCCTACCATTGCAATACCGTTTACGCTCTCTTTTATCATTAGTTACCTTGCTGTTTTTATATTTTCAGATTACAAAAACCTATATCTACCATCCATATTGCACTTGTATCACCATCTCTTCACCGAACTAGTGCACCTATACAATTTGTCATTGTATTGGGTGTGTTGGGGACACAAGAGACTCTTTGTTATTTGGTTGGAGGGTTGTTTGAGAGAGCCATCTTCATCCTATGCCTCCCACGGATTGATAAACCTTAGGTCATCCACTTGAGGGAAATTTGCTACTGTCCTACAAACCTGTGCACTTGCAGGCCCAACAACGTCTACAAGAAGAAGGTTGTGTAGTAGACATCAAGCTCTTTTCTGGCGTCATTGCTGGGGAGGTGAGTGCTTGAAGGTATATCTTTAGATCTTGCAATTGAATCTTTTTGTTTCTTGTTTTATCACTACTTTAGTTTATAAAAGAAAAACTACAAAAAAATGGAGTTGAGTTTGTCTCATACGCTTCTTCTTTTTAATATCTTTCGTGAGAATGATGGAAAGGAAAATTGTGCTCAATTGATAGAAGAAGAATGCATTAAAATGCTTGGTACTAAATTTTTGAATGATGAGCATGATTGCAATGTCGTTAGTATGAACTCTTTGAATATCCATAGTACTAATGATGACTGCACTAGTTATGGTGAAAATGTCTCCTATAAGCATGTCGATTTTTGTGGAGTGAATTGGGTTTGCATAGATACACCAAATAGAGAAGATAGATATTGCAAAAGGCATAAGTATTTAGAAACTAAAGGTTTGCAAGAAAGTCTTGATAATTGTGCTAAAAGATTCAATATTTTTTGTGCCCCTTGTGAACTTTGCAATGAACATGGTCATTTAAATCTCCAATGCAAATTGTTTCATGATCGAATCGTGTCCAAAAAATTGTGATAACTTGATTACCCTTGGGCATCATAAAGAGCTTAGTCTTCTTTTGGGGTATGAAGAAATGAAACGTATAACTGAGGGTATTCCAAAATTTAATCTTGATAGATTTCTTGATTTTGATCTAGAGGATATTTATATGTTTTGTGCGGTGAATTGCATTGAAAATCCTTATATTGCCAATTACATAAAGAAAAGAAAGCAAACAGAAGATGAAGAGAATACTAATGAAAGGGAAGAGACTTCCCAATCTCCTCCTATTATTTCTTATGATGAATCAGGTAATGAGGAGGAGCTTTCTATTCAACCAATCTCATCAATAAGGAGCTCAAAGAGGAAGGTTGAACCCACACATAATGTGAAGAAGAAAAAGAAAAGAAGGAGCAACAAGGGTAAAAAGGTATCCCTCCCAAATGATGTTGCTCCTACTACTCATTGTGATGATGATAATTGCTATACTATTGGTGCTATCCATATTTTTAATGATGAGAGTGATTATGCTTATGATATGAAAGGGCCCAAGCTCGGGGAAGCTATGTTTGATGAGGATGAAATATTTGAGAGTGTATTTGCTGAAATTAATGTTTGTCCCAAGCTTGGGGATGCTACGTTTAATGAAGATGATATTTTTAGCATCACAAGTTTTGATATGCAAAGTTGTTATGATGATAGCATGCCTCCTACTTATGATGGTTATATTGATGAAAGTGGGTTTGGAGGAGTGTCAACTTTAGGAAGTAGTGATCCAACTATTTTGGAGGATGTTGAATTTTATTGTGATGAATACGAAAGTGGATTTGGAAGAGTGTCGACATTATTTAGTGATTCCAATATCTTGGGAGAGGTTTCAATCGATTATGATGAGAACGAAGTTGCTACTTATGATGATTATTGTGATGAAACTTATGCTATAAAAAGTAGTGATGATTATATTTATAAAACGTGTCATGATTATGATTACCCTTTTTCTGAACATTACTCTTTTAATGTGGAAAAAAAATTAGTGTTCAAGTCTCTTATGATACTCCCACTATTCCGAATGAGAAGAATTTTGCTTATGTGGAGAGTAGTAAATTTTCCAAGCTTGTAGATCATGAAAAGAATGCTTTAGGTGCTGGTTATATTGTTGAGTTCATTCATGATGCTACTGAAAATTATTATAAGGGAGGAACTTATGCTTGTAGGAATTGCAATAACGTCAAGTTTCCTCTCTATGTGCTTAAAATCTTGAAGTTATGCTTGTTTTACCTTCCTATGCTAGTTGATTATTGTTCCCATAAGTTGTTTGCTCACAAAATCCCTATGCATAGGAAGTGGGTTAGAATTAAGTGTGCTAGTCATATGCTTCATGATGCTCCCGTTATGTTTCGATTCTTATCTTTTATGTGAGCATCATTGTCATCATCATGCCTAGCTAGAAAGGCATTAAAGAAAAGCGCTTGTTGGGAGACAACCCAATATTTACCCTTACTGTTTATTGTGTGTTCACATGATTATTATACTGTATTAATCATGTTTTATAGCTTTTTTTTCAATAAAGTGCCAAGTAAGACCTTTAGGACAGCTTACGGTGATAGTTGTGTTGATCCTGGTGAGAATCAGAAACTTTTGCACACAGTAAATTAGTTTTGTTAATTCACAGAAACGTGCTTCTGATCTGATTCTGTTTCTATGGATTGGTACACAAATTTCTTAGGACTTCCTAATTTGGTAGGAGTTTTGGAGTTCCAGAAGTATATGTTTGATACAGATTACTACAGACTGTTCTGTTTTTGACAGATTCTGTTTTCTATGTGTTGTTTGCTTATTTTGATGCATCTATGGCTAGTATTAAGTGGTATGAACCATATATAAGTTGGAGTACAGTAGATATTACACCAATATTAATTTAGAATGAGTTCATTACAGTACCTAAGTGGTTGTTTTATTTTCTTATACTAACGGAGCTTACGAGTTTTCTGTTGAGTTTTGTGTTGTGAAGTTTTCAAGTTTTGGGTAAAGATTCGATGGACTATGGAATAAGGAATGGCAAGAGCCTAAGCTTGGGGATTCCCAAGGTACCCCAAGGTAATATTAAAGGACAACCAAGAGCCTAAGCTTGGGGATGCCCCGATGGCATCCCCTCTTTCGTCTTCGTCCATCGGTAACTTTACTTGGAGCTATATTTTTATTCACCACATGATTTGTGTTTTGCTTGGAGCATCATTTTCTTTTGTTATTATTTGTTTGCTGTTATTTAGAATAATGTTTTGCATCTTTAGTTTCAATAAAAAAGTCAAGGATAGCCTTTGCCATGCTTATTTTGCTAGCATACACGTTGCTGTTTGAAAACAGAAAGTTTACCGCTGTTGCAAAAATTCCCTAGAAAAGTCAGAGCGTTATATAATGTTGAAACTTTTTGCATGATGAGATATGATAAATTTACTACAGTGGGAATTTTATTTCATAATTTTTGGAGTTAGGGGAGTATTGATACTCTTGCATTCTTTACAGACTGTACTGTTTTGGCAGATTGCAGTTATGTTTGCGTTGTTTGCATATGTTTGCTTGTTTAATGATTCTATTTGAGGATAGAAGTGTTAAATAGGCAGGGGCATTTAGTATGCAATGTTGAATAATAATTTTAGTGATTTGTTACATTAGAAAATGATAAGGTTTTGCATTGGTTTATACTAACCTATCTCACGAGTTCTTGTTGAGTTTGGTGTGGATGAAGCTTTTGATAAAAAGAGAAACCATGATATGATAGGAATTAAGGAGACACAAAATTTCAAGCTTGGGGATGCCCAAGGCACCCCAAGATAATATTTCAAGAAGTCTCAAGCATCTAAGCTTGGGGATACCCCGGTAGGCATCCCACCTTTCTTCTTCAACAACTACCGGTTAGTATCGGTTGAGCCTAAGTTTTTGCTTCTTCACATGAGTTGTGCTATCCTTGCAATGTCATTTTATTTTGTTTTGCTTTATGTTTGAATAAAATACCAAGATCTGAAATTCTTTAATGAGAGAGAGTCTTCACATAGTTACATAATTGAGCTATAGAGTAGTTTGTCATTTACTCGTGTGCTTCACTTATATCCTATGAGTAAATGGTTGAATGAGTTGATTGTCATAAATCTGAAATTATATATGTTTCATTTGCTTATCCCGTGGGGAGTAATGACTTCACATCTAAGAAGTATAGGTTGTAAATTTATTGAAGGTTAGCAAGCATTGTACTGGTCATTTGAACAATTCATGAAAGAATATTGAAGGAAGAGAGATTTCACATATAAATACACTATCCTAGACATCTTTTATAATTGGGAGCACTCATTAAGTAGGACATGCTAAAGAGTTGATGTTGGACAAGGTAGACAATGTAATGGGTTATGTTTTCGCACATCTCAGTTAAAGTATATTGTCATGGATCATTCAAACATGTTGAGCTTGCCTTTCCCCCTCATGCTAGCCAAATTCCTTGCACCAAGTAGAGATACTACTTGTGCTTCCAATATCCTTAAACCCAGTTTTGCCATGAGAGTCCACCATACCTACCTATGGATTGAGTAAGATCCTTCAAGTAAGTTTTCATCGGTGCAAGCAATAAAAATTGCTCTCTAAATATGTATGATCTTTTGGTGTGAAGAAAATAGCTTTATACGATTTTGTTATGGAAGCAATAAAAGCGCGATGGACTGCATATAAAGGTCCATATACAAGTGGCAATATAAAGTGACGTTCATTCGCATTAAGATTTTGTGCATCCAACCCTAAAAGTGCATGACAACCTCTGCTTCCCTCTACGAAGGGCCTATCTTTTACTTTATGTCTTTTACTTTATGCAAGAGTCAAGGTGATCTTCACCTTTCCCTTTTTCATTTTATCCTTTGGCAAGCACCTCGTGTTGGAAAGATCCTGATATATATATCCAATTGGATGTAAGTTAGCATGAACTATTATTGTTGACATCACCCAAAAGGTGAATACGTTGGGAGGCAACACTATAAGCCCCTAGCTTTCTCAGTGTCCGATTGAAACTCCATAACCATTAGTATTGCGTGAGTGTTAGAAATTGTAGAAGATTATATGATAGTTGAGTATATGGAGTTTGCTATTCCTGAAAATAAGATGAATTGCAATTGTTTGATGACTGAGAACATAGTTTGCTAGTTTTCAAGAATGTTTATGGTCTATGCTTTGACATGTGAATTGCTTGTTACTTTATCGTGAGAAGTTTTATGAGATGAACTACTGTTATGACATATTATCATGCTAGAAAAGGTGATTGAAATTATCATTGATCAAACTTGTGCACCTTCTAGCATTCACACTTTATGAATTCTTTCTTTTATCATTTACCTACTCGAGGATGAGTAGGAATTAAGCTTGGGGATGCTGATACGTCTCCAACATATCTATAATTTATGAAGCATTCATGCTATTCTATTATCTGTTTTGAATGATTACAGGCTTTATTATACACTTTTATATTACTTTTGGGACTAACCTACTAACCGGAGGCCCAACCCATATTGTTGTTTTATTGCCTGTTTTAGTATTTCGAAGAAAAGGAATATCAAACGGAGTCCAAACAAAATGAAACCTTCGGCAGCGTGATTTTTGGGAAGATTATGACCCAGGAGACTTGGAGATGAAGTAAAGGGAGCGTCGAGGAAGCCACGAGACAGGGGGGCACGTCCTACCCTCTCGTGGGCCCCTCAAGGCTCCCCCGACCGACTTCTTTCACCTATATAAGCCTACGTACCCTAAAAACATCGATAACGAAGATAGATCGGGAGATCCGCCGCCGCAAGCCTCTGTAGCCACCAAAAACCTCTTGGGAGCCCGTTCCGGCACCCTGTCGGAGGGGGAACCCATCACCGGTGGCCATCTTCATCATCCCGGCGCTATCCATGACGAGGAGGGAGTAGTTCACCCTCGGGGTTGAGGGTATGTACCAGTAGCTATGTGTTTGATCTCTCTCTCTCTTTCGTGTTTTCTCTATGGCACGATCTTGATGTATCGCGAGCTTTGCTATTATAGTTGGATCTTATGATGTTTCTCCCCCCTCTACTCTCTTGTGATGAATTGAGTTTCCCTCTTGAAGTTATCTTATCGGATTGAGTCTTTATTTGAGAATACTTGATGTATGTCTTGCCGTGTTTATCTGTGGTGACAATGGGATATCACGCGCCACTTGATGTATGATTTGGTGACCAACTTGCGGGTTCCGCCCATGAGCCTATGCATAGGGGTTGGCACACATTTTCTTGACTCTCCGGTAGAAACTTCGAGGCACTCTTTGAAGTACTTTGTGTTGGTTGGATGAATCTGAGATTGTGTGATGCATATCGTATAATCATGCCCACGGATACTTGAGGTGACAATGGAGTATCTAGGTGACATTAGAGTTTTGGTTGATTTGTGTCTTAAGGTGTTATTCTAGTACGAACTCTTTAATAGATTGATTCGAAAGAATAACTTTGAGGTGGTTTCGTACCCTACCATAATCTCTACGTTTGTTCTATGCTATTAGTGGCTTTGGAGTGACTCTTTGTTGCATGTTGAGGGATTGTTATATGATCTATCTATGTTATTATTGTTGAGAGAACTTGCACTAGTGAAAGTATGAACCCTATGCCTTGTTCCCTACCATTGCAATACCATTTATGCTCACTTTTATCATTAGTTACCTTGCTGTTTTTATATTTTCAGATTACAAAAACCTATATCTACCATCCATATTGCACTTGTATCACCATCTCTTCGCCGAACTAGTGCACCTATACAATTTGTCATTGTATTGGGTGTGTTGGGGACACAAGAGACTCTTTGTTATTTGGTTGTAGGGTTGTTTGAGAGGGACCATCTTCATCCTATGCCTCCCATGGACTGAGAAACCTTAGGTCATCCACTTGAGGGAAATTTGCTACTGTCCTACAAACCTGTGCACTTGCAGGCCCAACAACGTCTACAAGAAGAAGGTTGTGTAGTAGAGATCAGTCATCATCAACCATCCTCCATCACCAATTTCATGATGCTCACCACCGTGCGCAAGTAATTCCATCGTAGGCTTGCTGGACGGTGATGGGTTGGATGAGATTT
Organism: Triticum timopheevii; assembly: GCA_963921465.1. Classification (NCBI taxonomy): domain Eukaryota; kingdom Viridiplantae; phylum Streptophyta; class Magnoliopsida; order Poales; family Poaceae; genus Triticum; species Triticum timopheevii. The sequence goes on from OY997264.1 coordinate 366,476,389, forward strand.
ACCATGTAATCAAGTTAGTTTTGTTAGGGTTTGATACCTAGTATCCACTATGTTCTGAGATTGATGTTGCTATGACTTTGCTATGCTTAATGCTTGTCACTAGGGCCCGAGTGCCATGATTTAATATCTGAACCTATTATGTTTTCATGAATATATGTGAGTTCTTGATCCTATCTTGCAAGTCTATAGTCACCTATTATGTGTTATGATCCGATAACCCCAAAGTGACAATAATCGGGATACTTCTCGGTGATGACCGTAGTTTGAGGAGTTCATGTATTCACTAAGTGCTAATGCTTTGGTCCGGTACTCTATTAAAAGGTGGCCTTAATATCCCTTAGTTTCCATTAGGACCCCGCTGCCATGGGAGGGTAGGACAAAAGATGTCATGCAAGTTCTTTTCCATAAGCACGTATGGCTATATTCAAAATACATGCCTACATTACATTGATGAACTGGAGCTAGTTCTGTGTCACCCTATGTTATAACTATTACATGAGGAATCGCATCCGACATAATTATCCATCGTTGATCCAATGCCTACGGGCTTTTCACATATTGTACTTTGCTTATTTACTTTACTGTTGCTACTGTTACAATTACTACAAAACTGCTACTGTTACTTTTGCTACTGTTACCATTACTTCCATACTACTTTGCTACTAAACACTTTGCTGCAAATACTAAGTTATCCAGGTGTGGTTGAATTGACAACTCAACTGCTAATACTTGAGAATATTCTTTGGCTCCCCTTGTGTCGAATCAATAAATTTGTGTTGAATACTCTACCCTCGAAAACTGTTGCGATCCCCTATACTTGTGGGTTATCAAGACTATTTTCTGGCACCATTGCCGGGGAGCATAGCTCTATTCTTTGAGTCACTTGGGATTTATATCTGTTTATCACTATGAGGAACTTGAAAGACGAAAGAACTAAGATTTATCCCTCAACTACGAGGGGAGGTAAGGAACTGCCATCTAGCTCTGCACTAGATTCTCCTTCTGTTATGAGTAAGCTTGCGACACCTAAACCTGCTTCTGCTATTAATTCTGATATGTCGCATGTTATTGATGATGCCACCTCTACTATGCATGATACTTATGATGAAACTACTTCTGTTCTTGATACTATTGTGCCATTAGGTGAATTTCTTGATGAACAACTTGCTAGGGCTAGAGAGAATGCAATTCTTGAAACTGATATTATTGAAGATAATGATGATGAAGGTTCTCCCCCCTAAGTATGAATTACCTGTTGTTCCTGAGGGTCATGTTATGGATGAAGAAACTACTAGATATATTCTTGCTTGCAATGATGGATCTGATCTTAAGAAGTTACTAGTTAAACTTAAACAGAAATCTCTAAATGCTAGAATGAAATATGACCCTACTTTTGCTACTTCACCTATCTTTGTTACTGATAAGGATTATGAATTCTTTGTCGATCCTAAGATACTTACTTTTTTTGAATCTGATCCTTTTTATGGCAATGAATCTGAAACTTATGTGGCACATCTCACTAAATTGAATGATATAGCCACCCTGTTCACAAATGATGAGAAATCTCGCTACTATTACATCCTTAAGATATTTCCATTCTCATTAAAGGGTGATGCTAAAATTTGGTTTAATTCTCTTGATCCTGGTTGTGTGCGTAGTCCCTAGGATATGATTTATAACTTCTCTGCTAAATATTTCCCCGCTCATAAGAAACAAGCTGCCTTAAGGGAAATATATAATTTTGTGCAAATTGAAGAAGAGAGTCTCCCACAAGCTTGGGGGAGGCTTCTTCGATTACTTAATGCTTTGCCTGATCATCCTCTTAAGAAAAATGAAATACTTGATATATTTTATAATGGACTAACTGATGCTTCCAAGGACCACTTGGATAGTTGTGCTGGTTGTGTTTTCAAGGAAAGAATAGTCGATCAAGCTGAATTGTTATTGAATAATATGTTGACTAATGAAAAATAATTGGACAACTCCTGAGCCAATTCCTGAGCCAATTGATCCAACTCATGAGCCAACTCCTAAACCTACTCCGAAGAAGAGAGGTGTTCTATTTTTCAGTCCTGAAGATATGCAAGAGGCAAAGAAATCTATGAAAGAAAAAGGTATTAAAGCTGAAGATGTTAAGAATTTACCTCCTGTTGAAGAAATACATGGTCTTAATATACCACCTATCGAAGAAACACATGGTCTTGATAACCCGACACAGGTAGTAAGGGTAAATTCTCGCTATAGATATGATAAAGTTGAAATCCCGTCTACTGAGTTTCCTAGCCAATGTTTGGATGAATTTGATGACTTTATGGCTAGACAAGAAAACTTCAATGCTTATGTTGGTAGAGAATTAAAGAGTAATTCTTACATGATTGGACACTTGAGTGATTATATGGCTAGAGTTAAAGGTGAACTTAAACTCATTAGTAAATATGCTTCTATGGTTACCACTCAAGCAGAACAAGTACTTAAAGCTCAAAGTGATTTGCTTGATGAATTAAATAATAAACATGATTTTGCTGTTAGAGTGGCTACTAGAACGGGTAAAATGACTCAGGAACCTTTGTATCCTGAAGGCCACCCTAAGAGAATCGAGCAAGATTCTCAGAAAAATAATGTAGATGCACCTAGTCCTTCTAAAAAGAAGAAAAAGAAAAATGATAGGACTTTGCATGCTTCTAGTGAACATGTTGTAGACACACCTGAGAATCCCAATGATATTTCTATTTCTGATGCTGAAACACAATCTGGGGATGAACCTGAACCTAGTGATAATGTTAATGATAATGTTCATGTTGATGCTCAACCTAGCAATAACAATGATGTAGAGATTGAACCTGCTGTTGATAACCCACAACCAAAGAATCAACATTATGATAAGAGAGACTTTGTTGCTAGGAAGCACGGAAAAGAAAGAGAACCATGGGTTCAGAAACCCATGCCTTTTCCTCCTAAGCCATCAAAGAAAAAGGATGATGAGGATTTTGAGCGCTTTGCTGAAATGATCAGACCTATCTTCTTACGTATGCTCTTAACTGATATGCTTAAAGTAAATCCTTATGCTAAATATATGAAGGATATCATTACAAATAAAAGAAAGATACCGGAAGCTGAAATTTCCACCATGCTTGCTAATTACACTTTTAAGGGCAGAATACCTAAGAAACTTGGAGATCCAGGGGTACCAACTATACCATGCTCCATTAAAAGAAACTATGTTAAAACTTCTTTATGTGATCTTGGAGCCGGTGTTAGTGTTATGCCTCTCTCTTTATATCGTAGACTTGAATTGAATAAGTTGACACCTACTGAAATATCTTTGCAAATGGCTGATAAATCAACTGCTATACATGTCGGCATTTGTGAGGATGTGCCTGTTGTGGTTGCAAACGTTACTATCTTAACGGACTTTGTTATTCTTGATATTCCCGAGGACGATAGTATGTCGATTATCCTTGGTAGACCCTTTTTGTACATTACAGGGGCTGTTATTGATTGCAACAAAGGCAATATCACTTTTCATGTTAATGGTAATGAGCATATAGTACACTTTCCGAGGAAACAACCTCAAGTTCATAGCATCAATTCTATTGGAAAAAGTCCAACTATTATTATTGGAGGTTTTGAATTTCCTCTTCCTACTGTCAAGAAGAAATATGATATTCTTATTATTGGGCATGTTCATATCCCCGTTGAGGTAACCTAGTGTTATTCGAAATTTCTCCGGTTCCATGTTATTCGGAATGAGTTTGTTAACAAGACTTGATCAACCTTGTTAGTGGACTCCTTTTCATGAGCATGAGATGGATGAAGTTAGAAGGCACAACCTTCTGTACCCTCTTTTTTACTTTCTGTTAATTAGATTAATAAAGCAAAAATAGTATTTTCTGTCTGTTTTCTGAATTATCCATGCAATAACAAAAATCCCGAAAATAAAAGTTCTCCAAATGCCCTGCCAATTTAGTATATTTTTTTAGAATATTTGAGAATATTTGGCACTAAGAACACAGCAGGGGGAGCTGGCACCTGGCCACGAGGGTCCAGGGCACGCCCACCCCTACAGGGCGCGCCCCTGCCTCGTGGCCCACGGTGACCCCCTCCACTTATTCCTGCACCCACACACTTGATCTTCCTCCCAAAAAAATCACCATCCAGCTCAAGCATGAGTTCTAGCTCACTTTGCTGCGATTTTCGATCTCCTTGCTCAAAGCTCCATTCACAAAACCGCTTTGGGAGATTGTTCTTTGGTATGTGACTCCTCCAATGGTCCAATTAGTTTTTGTTCTAGTGCTTTATTCATTGCAAATTTTTGCTGCCTAGGTGACCCTGTTCTTGAGCTTGCATGTCAAATTTATGAGGTCCCAAGTAATTCTAATGCATGATACAGGCTCTGGGTACTTGTGGGAGTAGTTGCTATCAATCTTATTGAGTTTGATTCACTTTTATTTTGAGTTACTAAAAATTTCAGAAATTTTCAGAAAATGGTTAAGAGATTTTTGAGGGGCTCTTCTAGCCAAGGCTCCAAGGATAAACAAGCTGAGGAGAAAGAAAATGCCAAGTATAATCTTCCTCGCGTGGCGGAAGTACGGCCGTGTGAATGGCCTTGTGATGATTTCTTGAGAGCAGCCGGGATTTATGAAGACTTTTATTCTTTGGCTGATAATGCGGGCCTCACCGACTTCCTCCACGACTGGATCGAACAGTATCTCTTACTCACCAATACTTTCGTGCAAAACTTCTACTATTATCCTAAGAATTCACCTCCTTCAGTAGCTTTCCATTTATATGATGTGGCTATGCGCAGTCTGCAGAATACCCTTCGAGGGCAGCTTAGAGGAACCACATCATAAAGATGTGGATGGTTTTATTGATACTATTATTGTAGGTGAATCGAGGAAGGTTTCCGATGCAAGAATTACTAGCATACATTTTCCTATTTTATGCTACTTTGCAATATTTGCTAGTCAATGCTTAGTTGGTCGCGGAAACTCTGGAAACCTCAGTGTTCCTGATATTATTATTTTGTTCCATGTTTTATTTCGTGACAACTCTGTTAGTATGGGTGCTATTATTGCTAAACGATTAAGCCTTAACCATACAAAAGCCCCCATCTTTGGAGGTATCTATGCTGCACACCTTGCTAAACACTTCGAGATACCTATTAGGCATTTTGAGAAAGAAGAAAAACTGCTGCCCCTACTTTTCTAGATTATAAGAGCATTGTAGCACATGAGTTTATTGTTAACAATGATGATAAGATGCTTCTATATAACCTGAGATTTAATAAGAAACAAAGAGATTATTATCTTGCCTATGCCCTCTTTGATTTAACTGCAGGCCATTACCTCGTCTTGTCGGCGGCCGTTTACGCGCACCGAGGCCAGACATCAGCTCCAGAGCCTGAGCCGGAACCACCACTTGACCCTTATCGTCCATCATCTTATCATTAGGATCCAGAGGAGATCGCCAGTCAGTGGCAGTACAATGACACTCCTCAGTACACCGGGGAGAGTAGCCGCGATCCATGGGCATAAACCAACTTAGGCCAAAAGCCTAAGCTTGGGGGAGTACATATTTCTCGGTGCTCATACTTTTTCATTGTACTATCCATGCTAGTTTAATTTATTTTTCTAGCTTTCTTCTTGTGTGTTTGATAAACCTTAAGAAAAAACCAAAAAAAATTAGTTAGTTTACTTTCCATGCTTGTAGTAGTAATTAAAAGAAAACCCAAAAAGATTTCTCGTTCTTCTTTTGCTTGTTGGGAGCTTTCCCGTGTAAATAGTTTTATTTCTTTTCTTTCCTTTGGGGGTCGAGAGGAGAATACCATAATGAAAATGCTGAGTGGCTCTCATATACATGATTATTTATTTAACTTAGAGCCCATATTACTTTGTCTTCTCTCTTGAATTGAATGCTTGTAGATTCCACCTTAGTCCAATGCACGTGCATTATTATTATTATACACATCATTCGGTCGTGCAAGTGAAAGGCAATAATGACGATATATGATGGACTGATTGAGATGAGAGAAGCTGGTATGAACTCGACCTTTCTTGTTTTTGTAAATATGATTAGTTCATCGTTCCTGATTCAACCTATTATGAATAAACATGTTTGCAATGGCAATTAGAGATTATAGTTGCTTATGCCATGCTTAATTAGCTAGGAGCTTATAATGGTTTTACCTTGTGTACCAACATGCTATTACAATGGTTGTGATGTGGTATGATAGGGTGGTATCCTCCTTTGAATGATTCGAGTGACTTGACTTGGCACATGTTCATGCATGTAGTTGAAACAAAATCAACATAGCCTTCATGATATTTATGTTCATGGCGGATTATATCCTACTCATGCTTGCACTCAGTGTTGATTAATTTTAATGCATGTTCATGACTGTTGTCGCTCTCTCAGTTGGTCGCTTCCCAGTCTCTTTCTAGCCTTCACCTGTACTAAGCGGGAATACTGCTTGTGCATCCAAACTCCATAAACCCCAAAGTTATTCCATATGAGTCCACCATACCTTCCTATATGCGGTATTTACCTGCCATTCCAAGTAAATTTTTATGTGCCAAACTCCAAACCTTCAAATGAAATTCTGTTTTGTATGCTCGAGCAGCTCATGTATCAACTGGGGCTGTCTGTATCTTCCATGTTAGGCGGGTTATTCTCAAGAGGAGTGGACTCCGCTCCTCATTCACGAGAAAATGGCTGGTAACCGGGATGCCCAGTCCCATGATCGAAAGATCAAATCAATCAAAATAATTGCAAACAAAACTCCCCCAGGATTGTTGTTAGTTGGAGGCACCCGTTGTTTCGGGCAAGCCATGGATTGATGCTTGTTGGTGGCGGGGGAGTATAAACTTTACCATTCTGTTTGGGAACCGCCTATAATGTGTGTAGTATGGAAGATATCGAGATCTCTTAGTTGTTATGTTGACAGTGGAAGTATACCGCTCAAAATGTTATTCATCTCTATTTCAAAAATCGAGCTCTGGCACCTCTACAAATCCCTGCTTCCCTCTGTGAAGGGCCTATCTATTTACTTTTATGTTGAGTCATCACGCTCTTATTAAAAAGCACCCGCTGGAGAGCACCGCTGTCATTTGCATGCATTACTATTAGTTTATATTGGGTATGACTATGACTGGATCTCTTTTACCATGAATTACAATGTTTAGTCAGTCCTTGATCTTTAAAGGTGCTCTGCATTTATGTTTTGCGGTCTCAGAAAGGGCTAGCGAGATACCATCTTGTTATATCATATTATGATTGTTTTGAGAAAGTGTTGTCATCCGAGTTTTATTATTATTGCTCGCTAGTTGATCATGCCATTGATATGAGTAAATATAAGACCTAAGTGTTATTGTGAATATGGTTAGTTCATAATATTTGCTGAAAACTTGAATGCTGGCTTTACATATTTGCAACAACAAGAGCAAACAGAGTTTGTAAAAGTTTTTCTTTATCACTTTCAGTTTGTCAACTGAATTGCTTGAGGACAAGCAAAGGTTTAAGCTTGGGGGAGTTGATACGTATCTGTCGTATCTACTTTTCCAAACACTTTTGCCCTTGTTTTGGACTCTAACTTGCATGATTTGAATGAAACTAACCCGGACTGACGCTCTATTCAGCAGAATTGCCATGGTGTTACTTTTGTGCAGAAATAAAAGTTCTCAGAACGACCTGAAAATCCATGGAGCAACTTTTCGGAATTAATAAAAAATACTGGCGAAAGAAATAGCGCCAGGGGGCCCACACACTGTCCACGAGGGTTGGGGCGTGCCCCCTCCCCCTGGGCGCGCCCCTGCCTCGTGGGCCCCCTGAACCTCCACCGACCTCAACTCCAACTCCATATATTTGCTTTCACGGGGAAAAAATCAGAGAGAAAGTTTCATTGCGTTTTACGATATGGAACCGCTGCCAAGCCCTAATCTCTCTCGGAGGGCTGATCTGGAGTCCCTTCGGGGCTCCGGAGAGGGGGATTCGTCTCCGTCGTCATCATCAACCATCCTCCATCACCAATTTCATGATGCTCACCGCCGTGCGTGAGTAATTCCATCGTAGGGTTGCTGGACGGTGATGGGTTGGATGAGATTTACCATGTAATCAAGTTAGTTTTGTTAGGGTTTGATCCCTAGTATCCACTATGTTCTGAGATTGATGTTGCTATGACTTTGCTATGCTTAATGCTTGTCACTAGGGCCTGAGTGCCATGATTTCAGATCTGAACCTATTATGTTTTCATGAATATATGTGAGTTCTTGATCCTATCTTGCAAGTCTATAGTCACCTATTATGTGTTATGATCCGATAACCCCGAAGTGACAATAATTGGGATACTTCTCGGTGATGACCGTAGTTTGAGGAGTTCTTGTATTCACTAAGTGCTCATGCTTTGGTCCAGTACTCTATTAAAAGGAGGCCTTAATATCCCTTAGTTTCCATTAGGACCCCGCTGCCACAGGAGGGTAGGACAAAAGATGTCATGCAAGTTCTTTTCCATAAGCACGTATGGCTATATTCGGAATACATGCCTACATTACATTGATGAACTGGAGCTAGTTCTGTGTCACCCTATGTTATAATTATTACATGAGGAATCGCATCCGATATAGTTATCCATCGCTGATCCAATGCCTACGAGCGTTTCACATATTGTGCTTTGCTTATTTACTTTACCGTTGCTATTGTTACAATTACTACAAAACTGCTACTGTTACTTTTGCTACTGTTACCATTACTTCCATACTACTTTGCTACTAAACACTTTGCAGCAGATACTAAGTTATCCAGGTGTGGTTGAATTGACAACTCAACTGCTAATACTTGAGAGTATTCTTTGGCTCCCCTTGTGTCGAATCAATATATTTGAGTTGAATACTCTACCCTCGAAAACTGTTGCGATCCCCTATACTTGTGGGTTATCAACCCACTGTTCGACCCTTTTTGCATATGGGGAAATGAGTTGTCCATGAATATCAATAAAGTCAAGAAACTCAGAAATATTGTTAGGATAAAGAAATTAGCGACAAAAAACAACAAGATCTTTGTCTGCACAATGAAGAAGACATCAGTTCACTACAAGATGGCACTAACTATTATACCTTGCCTTTTTTATCCTTTGTACCATTTCCAATATAGAGAAGATATTTATGCACATCCTTGTTTTCAGGCCTTTCCAAAGTATTCCACTGATGATTACCTCTCAAACCACCTCTATGGTCAGGAGGCGAGGAAGGTTTTCATACAACACCCACGGTTCAATTTGAAGTGTTCCTGAAGAGGACGAAGGATGGACGGTCAATCATCCACATGCATTGGCCTAAAGTTGCAAAGACCTTCAACATCAATGAAGGCTCGATATTCGCCTTCCGCTTCAGTAGTTTTCCCGATGAGATGCATCTGTCTATGTACCGTCTATGATGCTAATCTCGAAAGGTTGTAGATGTTGCATGTGAAACTTGGTGCTAGTGCAGTTGTGTAATGGGGTAGCTCAGTGCTGAAGCTATATCATGTTGTACTCTAATGTATTTCAATTATGAAATCTTGCTTCCGTAATATGGGAATGAAATATATTATGTGTTTAATATGAATATCAATTAGATTAATAAATGGATTAGTAATAATAAGGCAATTAGCCGGCTAATGGCAAATTAGCCTGCTAATTGGTTTTTGCTATTGCAAACGGTTATTGAGAAAGTACCATTGGCGATGACCTATGGCAATGTACACAGTTTCTAGGAATAAACCGTGTTGGATCGATGAACAATCACACACGACATTCTCTTCATAACTGTTTGCGTTAGAACACCTTGCGCAAACGTTTACCGCATAAAAACTGTGTGTGATGGACAGTCTTTGCCACATAGTTTCTTCTATGCACCGTGTGTGATGCATTCAATAACGCAAACGATAAAATTGTTAATATTGTGTGCGATGGGAACACTATCACAAATGATTTAACAGGGAAAATTGTGTGTGATGTACCTACTAATGGAAACGTTTTCCTTGCAGCGACTGTGTGGGATGTATATACGAACGAAAACGTTTAGCGGGGACTGACTGTGTGGGATGTACTTACGACCGGAAAAGATTTTGCCTGTATAATTGTATTTTTTTGAGCACTAGTGTATGTATAACCGTATTTGCTCACTCGCCGATTGCACACGACCTCATTTTGCCGAGCGTGTGTGCCAGGAGGGCATATGCCCGACGGTTTCTAGGTCGTGTGGGAAGGACCCCCCTATTGCCCACACTCACTAGGTAACGGTTCCGAACACCGTCATGGAAAGGGGTTAAAAACCATTTGTATAGTACCTCGCTGTACTAGTGGATAAAAACAGAATTTTGGATGTGGAATGCTACCTAACATATTTATCCATGTAATTTTCTTTATTGTGGCATGAATGTTCTGATCCATAAGATTCATAAAAAAAGTCTAATATTGACATAAAAACAATAATACTTCAAGCCTACTAACAAGGCAATTATGTCTTCTCAAAATAACATGGCCAAAGAAATCTTATCCCTACAAAATCATATAGTCTGGCTATGCTCCATCTTCATCACACAAAAATATTCAAATCATGCACAACCCCGGTTTCAGCCAAGCAATTGTTTCATACTTTAGTATTCTCAAACCTTTTCAACTTTCACAGAATACATGAACGTGGGCCCTGGACATAGCGGTATAGGTGGAACAGAATATGGTGGTTGGGGAGAAGACAAAAAGAGGGAGATAGTCTCACATCAACTAGGCGTATCAACGGGCTATGGAGATGCCCATCAATAGATATCAATGTGAGTGAGTAGGGATTGCCATGCAACGGATGCACTAGAGCTATAAGTTTATGAAAGCTCAAAAAAGAAAAACTAAGTGGGTGTGCATCCAACTTGCTTACTCATGAAGACCTAGGGTGATTTGAGGAAGCCATCTCGGTAATACACATCATAAGCTTGCAAGAAAACAACTATGGAGTTAGTCACGAGGTGATGTATTACGGAACGAGTAAAGAGACTTGCCGGTAACGAGATTGAACTAGGTATAGAGATACCGACGATCGAATCTCGGGCAAGTAACATACCGATGGACAAAGGGAATTACATATGTTGTCATAACGGTTCGGCCGATAAAGATCTTCGTAGAATATGCATGAGCCAATATGGGCATCCAGGTTCCGCTATTGGTTATTGACCGTAGAGGTGTCTTAGTCATGTATACATAGTTCTTGAACCCATAGGGTTCGCACGCTTAACGTTCGTTGACGATATAGTGTTATATGAGTTATGTGATTTGGTGACTGAATGTTGTTTGGAGTCTCGGATGAGATCACGAACATGACGATGAGTCTTGAAATGGTCGAGAGGTAAAGATTGATATATAGGACGATGGTATTCGGACACCGGAAGTGTTTCGGAGGGTACCAGGTACTTATCGGGTAAGCGGAAAGGAGTTTCGGGCACCCCCGACAAAGATATGGGCCTTATGGACCAAGAGAGGGAACACACCAGCCCACAAGGGGCTGGTGTGCCCCTATAGAGGCTGACCCTATGAGGAGGAGAAGGAAAGAGGGGAGGGAAGGAAAGTGTGGAGTAGGACTCCCGCTTCCTTCCCTCCCCCCATCTTTTTCCTTCCCCCTTCTTCATACAAGGAAGGGGGGGGGCGCAGGAGGGCAGGAGCCCTAGGGCCAGCGGCCAGCCCCTTGTGGCACGCACTGGCTGCCCTAGGCTGCCTCCTCCCCCCTCCGCCTATATATATGTGGGGAGGGGGCGCCACACAAGGACACAACATTGTCTTAGCCATGTGCGGCGCGCCTGTCCACCATCTACTCCCTGGGTCATATTTTCATAGTGCTTAGGCAAAGCCCTGCGGAGATCACATCACCATCACCATCACCACACCGTCGTGCTGTCGAAACTCATCTAATACCTCGTCGTCTTGCTGGATCAAGAAGGCGGAGGACGTCCCCGAGCTGAACGTGTGCAGAACGCGGAGGTGCCGTGCGTTTGGTACTTGATCGGTTGGAGCGCGAAGAAGTTCAACTACATCAACCGTGCTGTCAAATGCTTCTGCTTACGGTCTACAAGGGTACGTAGACATACTCTCCCCCTGCTTGCTATGCATCTCCATGGATAGATCATTGCGTGCGCGTAGATTTTTTTTGTTTTCCATGCAATTATTCCCATAAAAAAGAATTCAGAGAAGACTCAATTAATATCCATGAATAATCTAATCATAAACCCACAATTCATCGGATCCCAACAAACACACAACAAAAGAAGATTACATCGAATAGATCTCCAAGAACATCGAGGAGAACATTGTATTAAAGATCAAAGAGAGAGAAGAAGCCATCTAGCAACTAGCTATGGACCTGTAGGTCTGTGGTAAACTACTCACACATCATCGGAAGGGCGCAAGGTTGATATAGAAGCCCTCCGTGATCGATCCCCCCTTCAGCACAATACCGGAAAAGGCCTCCAGATGGGATCGGGGAAGAATAGAAACTTGCGGCGGCGAAAAAGTATTTTGGGTGGCTCTATCTTGGTTTCCTGATTTTAGAGAATTTATAGAGGTGGATATAGGTCAGACGGAGCCACATGGGGCTCACAAGGCATCAAGTCGTGCCTATCCCCTGGGTGCACCATGTTGCCTTGTCATCTCCTCGTTTGCCATCTTGCCTCCTCCCAAAGCTTCTAGGGTCTCTCTTGTCCAGAAAAAAATCATCAAAAAGTTATGTAGCATTTGGACTTCGTTTAGTACTGATTTTCTGAAAAACCAAAAACATGCAAAAAAACAGCAACTGGCACTTGGCACTAGGTCAATAGGCCAGTCCCAAAACTGATATATATATGCATATAAAACATCCAAGATTGATACTATAATAGAATGGAACAATAAAAAATTATAGATACGTTGGAAACGTGTCAAGCATCCCCAAGCTTAATTCCTGCCCGTCCTTGAGTAAGTAAACGATAAAAACTGAATTTTTGATGTGGAATGCTACCTTACATGTTCATCATGTAATCCTTCTTTTATGGTATCAATATTAAGATTCGAACGATTCAAAGCAATAGTCTATAATTTGACATAGAGACATCAATACTCAGGCATACCAACAATCAATCATGTCTTCCAAAATAAAAATGCTAAAGAACGCTATCCCTACAAAATCATATAGCCTTGTCATGCTCCATATTCTTAACACAAAGTATAAATCATGCACTACCCCGACACCAGCTAAGCAATTAATTCATACTTCTTAACGCTCTTCAGCTTTTTTAACCCCCACGCAATCAATGAGCGCGAGCCATGGATATAGCACTATGGGTGGAATAGAAATACAGTGGTAGGGATTAATATGGAGAAGACAAAAAAGGAGAAAGTCTCACATCGACGAGGCTAACCAACGGGCAGTGGAGATGCCCATCAATTGATGTCAATACAAGGAGTAGGGATTGCCATGCAACAGGTGCACTAAGAGCAATAAGTGTATAAAAGCTCAAAATGAAAACTAAGTGGATGTGCATCCAACTTGCTTGCTCTAGAAGACCTCGGGCATTTGAGGAAGCCCATCATCGGAATATACAAGCCAAGTTCCATAATGAAAAATTGCCACTAGTTATATAAAAGCGACTACATAGGAGACTCTCTATATGAAAAATATGGTGCTACTTTGAAGCACCAGTGTGGAAAAAGATAGTAACATTGCCCCTTCTCTCTTTTTCTCTCATTATTTTTCTTTTTTTGGTGGGCTCTTTTTAGCCTTTTTTCTGGGCTCTTTCGTCCTCTTTTTTTCCTCACTTGGGACGATGATCTAATAATGAATAATGATGATCATCACACTTCTATTTACTTATAACTCAAAATTACAACTCGATACTAGAACAAAATATGACTCTATATGAATGCCTCTAGCGGTGTACTAGGATGTGCAATGATATAGTGTAACATGTATAAAAATGATGAACGATGGCTAAGCCAGAAATTCTATGTCAGCTATATGATCATGCAAAACAATGCGACAATGATGGTGTGTGTCATAATAACAGGATGGTGGAAGTTGCATGGCAATATATCTCAGAAAGGCTATGGAAATGCCATAATAGTTAGGTATGGTGGCTGTTTTGAGGAAGGGATAATGAGGCTTATGTGTGATAGAGCATATCATATCATGGGGTTTGTATGCATTCACAAAGTTTGCACCACATCTCGAGGTGAGAAAGGGCAATGCACAGTACCGAAGAGGCTAGGAAATGGCAGAAATGTGAGAGTGCTTATAATCCATGTACTCAAATTAGTAATAAAGAACTCACATACTTATTGTGAAAGTCTACTAGCCCTCGAAGAAAAGTACTACTATGCGTGCCCCTAGGGGGAGGTTGGTAGAAGTTAACCATCGCGCGTCCCGAGCTTCACGCAAAGGAAGACACTCAATAATAAATCGTGCCCCAACTTCTTAGCATAACGAGAGACTATATGTGCATGCTTCGGGATTCACAAACCTTAACACCAATATTCTAACTCAACCACAATCATTCACTAGTATCTCCCACATATTACCATCTCTATATCGCAAAACTATTGCAAGGAATCAAACTTTTATTATTCAGGGATCTACATGAAAGTTTTTATTATATCCCTCTTGAATACATATCATATTAGGGCCAATTTCATAACCCATGCATATTGCCATTACTATTATCAAACTCTCAAAATGATATAAGTGAAGCATGAGAGTATAACTATTTCTTTAAAATATAACCACCGTCGTACTCTAAAAGATATAAGTGAAGTACTAGAGCAACTGCCTAGCTCAAAACATAAAAGTGAAGCACAAAGAGCATTCTAAAAAATCACGAATAAATGTGTGTCCCTCTCAAAAGGTGTGTCCAGCAAAGATGATTGTGGCAAACTAAAAAGCAAACAAAGCAAACACTCATATAATACATGACGCTCCAAGCAAAACTCATATCATGTGATGAATGCAGAGGCCGGGGGTGATCCTCCTTCTCTAAAAAATGTGATGAATAAAAATATAGCTCCAAGTAATTTACTGATGGCTGGTATAAGAAAGAGGGGATGCCTTTCGGGGCCTCCCCAAGCTTAGAGTCTTGGTTTTCCTTGAATATTACCTTGGGGTGCCTTGGGCACCCCCAAGCTTAGGGTCTTGCCACTCCTTATTCCTTCATCCATCATGATCTCATTTAAATCTTGAAAACTTCAGCACACAAAACTCAACAGAGAAATCCTGAGATTCATTAGTATAACAAGCAAATCATAAACTTTAGGTACTATTGTAAACCCATTCATATTTTATTATTGCATAATACCTACTATATTCTAACTTCACCATGACTTATATCCCCCAATACAATCCATAGATTCGTTAAAACAAACAAGCAAACAATGCAATGAAAACAAAATCTGTCAAAAACAAACAGTCTGTAATGAACTAGACAAACGCAATAATTCTGTAACTCAAAAAATTCTAAAACATTAAGACATCATGGGAAATTTGTATATCAATCATGCGTAGAAACTTCAGAATTTTATCACGTTCCAATGAATTTAAACAATTCTGCTACCGTGCGCAAAGTTTCTGTTTTTCACAGAATCAAATCAACTATCAACCAAATCATCCCAAAGGCTTTATTTGGCACAAACACTAATTTAAACACAAAAACACAACCATAACAGTCAGCACTGGTCGACTCTTCCATTGTCACCGCTCATCAACTTGCACCGACTCATTTTCCTGAACCGGCTCAATCCTTTTGTTCGGGTTATCCTCGCCTGCAATTTCAGCTTGGATCGCCAGAGTCACCATTGGCGGGTCTTGAATCTCGAGGTTTGCTATGGGCGGAAGATGACACGCCAGCTTTCTTCTTTGAAATTGCTTTGGCCTTGAAGACATGAGAGTAACATCAGAATAAAGATGCAGTTATGATGACAAGGAAAAATTATGTTGCAACAAACGCCTACCCAAGCTTGATCATAAGAGCCGGGAGCTGTGAGAAGGTCGACTCTTTAGAGGAGGGCAGTGATTCCTGATAATTCGAATCAGAAGGATTAAGTAGTTTCCTAATAAGAACAGGTCATGGGAGAGATGGAGTTGGGCTATGTGCCACCTCAGTTCGTCGCTTGCGAGCGACCGACTCATCAGATAAGCCATCGGTTAATTCCCCGGGGTTGTTCTGGGTCTTGCATTTGGAAGTGTCGGCTTGAGTTTTCTTCAAAATAAAATTTGGGTCCAAGTGAGCATCTAGATGCGAAAACGGCACTCTTCTGACAGGTCATCTCATTCTCTTCGGGACAAATGGTTCCAAGTTTGATGAAATTGAAGTTACCGGGTCAACATTGATGTCTCTACTAGTCTCAGTCTTATCCTGAGAAGGAGGAGCTTCAGCAAGTTCAATAAATACACGACCTAGTGAGTCGAACTCTACCTCAAATTCTTCTTCACTAGCCACCTCATCAGCACGGGCTGGCTCATGTACTTGCTCAATAGGAGGAGGAGCAGTCTTCCGAATCTTCTTTTTCCAAATCTTGGAGTCTTCCTGCAAACATGACGAGCTGGAAATTAAGCTTAAGACAACAAATAAGCCAAATAGAATGAGCAAGAAAGTACAAATACACTTACATGAGGCACATGATTGGTCAGGCAGAAGGGAGCTAACTCGGTCTTGTTGCACTTTGGCTCCCCTAGCAGTTTCTTTGTGGCCTCATTAACTCCATCTTCAGAAAAAATGACCTGACTGAAGCATAGTACATTTGCCGGGTCAACTATGTAGTTGCACATCAAGTCGCCCCTCAAGCTAAGGGGCTGGATCCGCCAGCTTATCCAACACCTGGTTAGATCGATCCCGGTGAGGCCATTAGCCGTCAAAGCTCTCAACTTATATAAAAAGGGGCAACTTGTTTCCGCTCCTCGTCTGACGGCCAGACCGAAAAAGCTATCATTGTGTTGAGTCGGTCTAGTTTGTAACCCGAGAGGGAGTTTTCATCTTGAGGAGCAGTATTTCTACAATAAAACCAAGTCTTGTTGCAGCCCTTGGTATGACTCGCCAGCTTGGCTTTGGGAAAGGGACTCTTCTTTCACCTTTGAACAGAAATTCCACCAAGTTCTATATTAGGACCGTCTTTGGACTTGGTCTGGTGGTTGATGTAGAAGAATTCTCGGAAGAGAGGGGCAGCTGGCTCCGTCTGAAGATATACTTCGCAGAAAACTTGAAACTGGCAGAGATTGGTGACTGAGTTTGGACCAAGATCCTAGGGCGGGAGGTTGAAGAAATTGAGAATGTCACGGAATAATTTTGACCTGGGTGGACAAAAACCATCTGAAGATGGTATACAAAGACGACAACCTCTTCTTGCTGAGGCTAGGGGGAGCTCTCTTCTTCAATCGTGTGCCAACTAATCTTTTATTGAGTTGGCAAGAGGTTGCCCCACAAGGTCGTTCAACATGAGGGTTGAAACATGGGATCTAACCCAGTTGCAGGCTTTGTCGGTCTTAGCCATGATGATTCACCCAAGGTTAAACTGCAAAGTGAAGGTAATAATGATAAGCCAACGCATTATGTCCATGGGTGGCAAGTCGGTAGGCTACTCAAGTTATGAGTCGGCAAACTAGTATGATGTTTATGTTTGTTCAGGCTATGATTCAGGTTTATCCATTGTGTAAGATACAAATAAGATGAAAAATTAGTGAGCTGACGCCAGCCGTTCGGTGGTATTTCTTGGTTTTTCGCCAAGTGTTGAGCTGGTTACAAACAAGAATCCAATAGGAGCAGCTATGTTTACGGATCTGAAAAATACTTAAAAAGAAAAATAAAGTCCTAAAGTAGGGCACAAAGGGTGAGTTAATCTGCTAATGGGGAGCAATCCTAGCATTACCAAGAAACCTAGATTGCATAAAATGGAGCTGTTATGAATAACCAGTGCATCTACTTGAGCAGTTTGAACGATTTAGATCTACGATCAAAGAATGGTGATGAGCACCGACGAGCTACCAATGAACTACATAGCAAAGCAATGGGGTGTTCTGTAGATCTAGAAGGAGGAGATTTGGTGCACCTAAGCATGGAGAAATGTGACCGGAGTGTTCTCGGTGAGCTCCGGGGGCGACTGGAGTGGTGTGGAGGTCGCGGTCAACGTTGCAGGAAAGCTCGAGGTGGCACGGCGGCGGAGCTTCGGTCACGGAAAGCAGTAGACATGAGGAAGAAGATGAGCAAGGGGACAAAGCAATAAAAGTAAATCTGGGACCCCCTCGTGCGTATTTATAAGGTAGTAAGAAGGGGAAACGACACGTGCAAAAACAGAGGTGGCACAATAAATTTTTGAGTGAAAGGGCGCCTCGATTCTCAGACCTGATAGATATGCTCAAAGATTCATTATGACGTCACACCCAAACTCCATAACTTCAGGAAGGTGATGTCATGGCATGAGGAAATAAGAAATGTCGAGTGTAAAAGTCCCACACACTACAAAAAAATACACTTCCGTGATGATACGTGTTTGTCATAGTAGGTCACTTTTTCTGTCATGCATGTACATCCATGATGATTTTATGATAGAATCAAGATAGTCATACCTGTGCTGTCGTAGAAGTGTTCCATGACATTACCAAAATTATCATCACGGAAGTGTGCACTTCCATGGCGATAAATCATGCTTCAGGGAAGTGCTTTCGTCAAGGGTGACCGACATGTGGCATCCACTGTAACGGGTCGCCGTTAAGCTATCGGGTCCGGTTTTTGATTCGATAACCCGCTAACAGCCACGGACAATGGGGATTTTCCACGTGTAAATTTCGCATTGCCCGGAGGAACCATGTGTCGGCTCATCGTTGGGACAGATGTCATCCAGTCATTGGATTGAAGGCGCCTATGATACATTGCAACTGTAGCGACCAGACCTCAAACAGTCTGATCTCTAGGCTCAGTGTCATCCCTGGGTCAGTAATGCTGACACCACACAGTACTTGGAGGATTTATAACAGAGTAGCAATCACACACTTATTACATCGAATGTCTCAAAAGAGAACTTATTGAAATAAATATGGCTTAAGGCCATATAAAATCGATAACAGCGGAAGGCTTGGAAGATAAGCGAGTCCATCAACTCCAACGGCATCACTGAGTATAGAACCACGACCTAAAAGCATCTTACTCGTTGTCTGAAAAGTCTGCAACATGAAACATTGCAGCCTGAAAATGGGTCAGCACATGGAATATGCTGGCAATGTAACACATAGAGAATAACAAAGGAATAAGCTATACTACATGCATATATGGCTGGTGGTAAAGCTCTATGGTTACAGTTTTTGCATAAAGCCAATTTTTCCCTACTGCAAAGGAATAAATTTATTTAACTATCATGGTGGTTGTTAAACATTGAGAATGGTTGACAGCATTCTCAATCCCACTTAAAAGTACTCATTAACATCCCAACAATATTAATTAAAGGTAACATGATGAGATTCACATGATATCCAGGTACTAGATACTCAAGATGTCCATAACCGGGGACACGGCTAACCATGATTAGTTTATACACTCTGCAGAGGTTTGCGCACTTTTCCCCACATGACTTGATCGCCTCCGTTTGGTTTCTCGCACTACATGGTGTTTGAGAAACGGATGACCGAGACATAGTCTTTCAGAAGCACTTGCACCTTACATAAGGGGTAGACCGTACCAACCTACATCCCCTACATCTGCTAGTCCACCCCGTAAGAGTTCGCACAACTTAGTTAACTATGCTAGAGCCCATAATAGCATGTGGCTGCACACGGAAGTTTCTAGTTTGAATAATCTCATGATCCCTTTGAGCCTGGGTGGCGGTCCGAAGAAATACAGGCAAGTCCTGATAGAAACCAGGTGCCTCAATCCACCCAGATGTGTGTTTAAGTTGCCACCTTAAATAAACCATTAATTAACAATCTCACATCTGTCATGGAAATTCACTCACCCAATCCACGTCTACTAGCATAGCATGACATAATAAGCAAACGTAGAAGTAACTCCCAAAGGTTTGATAATAAAACAGGTAATAGGTACTACCTCATCTACTTCCCATCCCACAATTTAATTAGATCCTGATCATGCAATGTTTGAGGATTGATCTAATGCATAAAACTGGGTAGTAGAAAAGGTATGATCAAAGTGTTACTTGCCTTGCTAATGATCCGCGAGACCTAGAGACTCGAAGTAACAGGCGGCGCACTCCGGGTATTCTATCGCAGACAAACAAACAAGAAAACAATAAGTACTCATCTAATGCACAGGTAAAACTCGAATAAAAGATCTAACCAGAATGTTCAACTTAAGAATTCCTGTCTGCAAAAAGAAACAGATCAAACAAAGCAACGAAAGTCAAACGGCGAAAGAAAACAACTTCATTTTACTAATCTGGATCTAATTCAAATTTTACGGAAGAAAAAACTTGTTTAAGTAGATTATTCGGAAAGAGGGTTTCGAGACGAAACTCCAGGCGCTTGAATCGCCTGATTCCGATAAACGAGCGAAAAGTTAAACTAAAAAGAAAATCAGATCAGGAATCGCGATCAGAAAAATTGCGGATTAAATCCGAGAAAAAGAAAAAAAAAACGACGAACGGGTCAACGAACGAACATTCGTTAACTAAACTAATCTGACGAACACGTTCGTTAAAACGAACGAACGAGCGAACGCTCGCTAATTAAACTAAACCGAAAATAAAAACCGATCGAATAAAAAAACCGAAAACCAAAAAAACCGAAAATAAACTGAAGGAAAAACCTGCACGGTTTTTATTAAAAAAAACCGGCGGCACGTGGATCGAGGCGGTGGAGGCTCCGGCGAAGTCCGGTGGCGGCGGCGTCCGGCGGCGGCTGGCGGCGGCGGCGTTAGGGTTAGGGTTCGGCGCGGGTGTGGGCCGGCAGCGGCTGACGGGCTGGCGGGGCGGGGCGGCTGGGCTTGGGGGGCGCCGGGGCGGCGCTATATATAGTGCCCCCCGAGCGGAGTCCCGCTCGGGCACGGCCCAGAGGCGGTTCATGTTTTTTTAAATAATTTCGCGCAGAAGAAAAATAAAAAGAAATACTAAACGGACTCCAAAAATTCCGAAATAAATTTTCCCCGGCTTGGTCAGCCTTTACCTGACCAACTACCTAATACTACGCAGACTCATCAAACAACGCTTTTGAGCTTTCTTCAGGATTTGGCCCGAACTGTTCGGCAGATTCCCACGCGTTACGCACCCGTTCGCCACTTTGTTCTCAACTATTCCGATTCCAGCAAACGGAGGCCGTTAGGTCAAAGCTTAAAATCAAGCCGAACAAGATGCACATTTATTTGGGGCCTAAATGCAATTTTGAAAAACGCGCATTTTTCCTAAATCCAAATAAAAGGCAAAAAAACTCCAAAATAAATCTTATTTGATTTTTTTATTAAATCTTCATTATTTCTTTATTTTGGGAAAGTCATTTTATTCCCTCTTTGAAATTGTGGTAGTAGAAATAATTGAAGATAAATAAATAAAATCAATGATCCTATTTTCAAAATTTGAGAAAAGCTCAAATATGAAAATAACGAAATCCCCAACTCTCTCCGTGGGTCCTTGAGTTGCGTAGAATTTCTAGGATCGAGACAACAATGCAACAAAAATATGATATGCAATGATGATCTATGTATAACATTCCAAATTGAAAATTTGGGATGTTACAAACCTACCCCCCTTAAGATGAATCTCGCCCTCGAGATTCGGGTTGGCTAGCAAATAGGTGAGGGTGGGCCTTGAGCAGATCTTCCTCTCGCTCGCAGGTGGCTTCCTCCTCGGTGTGGTGGCTCCACTGAACTTTGCAAAACTTGATAACCTTACTGCGGGTAACTCGACTGGCATTATCCAGAATCTTAACTGGTTTCTCTTCATAAGTCAAATCATCTTTCAACTGAATCGCTTCCAGTGGCACTGTATCTCTCAGTGGTATATGAGCCATCTCTGCATGGCACTTCTTCAACTGAGAAACATGGAACACATCATGAACTCCTGACAATCCCTCAGGTAATTCCAACTTGTACGCTACTTCTCCCATGCGTTCCAAAACTTTGTATGGCCCCACAAAACGTGGCGCTAACTTTCCTTTAACTCCAAAACGCTTAACTCATCGAAGTGGAGATACTCGAAGATAAACTCTGTCTCCGAGTTCATATTCTGTCCCCTTGCGTTTTGAATCTGCATAGCTCTTCTGCCTTGACTGAGCTACCTTGAGCCTATCGCGAATCAACTTTACTTTCTGTTCAGACTCCTTAAACAAATTTGGTCCAAACAACTGGCGGTCTCCAACCTCATCCCACAACAGCGGGGTTCTGCACCTCCTTCCATACAAGGCTTCGAAAGGGGCCATCTTCAAACTGGATTGATAACTATTGTTGTAAGAAAACTCCGCGTAGGGCAAGTTGTCATCCCAACTTGATCCATAATCCAACACACAAGCTCTAAGCATGTCCTCCAAAATCTGATTGACTCTCTCGGTCTGTCCATCTGTCTGTGGGTGGAATGCTGTGCTAAATTCCAGCTTGGTTCCCAATGTTTCGTGCAACTGCTTCCAGAACTTTGAGGTGAATTGGGTTCCTCTATCTGATACGATACTCCTCGGAACTCCATGCAAACATACAATCCTTGTCATGTATATCTTAGCCAATTTGGCACTTCTGTAGGTAGTCTTTACTGGAATGAAATGAGCTACCTTCGTCAAACAATCGACTACAACCCAAACCGAGTCATAGCATAAATGAGTCCTGGGCAATCCTGTGATGAAATCCATGCCTAGTTTGTCAAACTTCCATTCGGGTATAGGCAATGGCTGCAACAATCCTGCTGGCTTCTGATGTTCTGCCTTCACCCTCTAACATACATCACAAACTGCTACATACTCTGCAATATCCTTCTTCATTCCGGTCCACCAGAAGGTTTCCTTCAAATCCAAATACATCTTCGTATTTCCGGGGTGAATTGAATATGGTGAATCATGTGCCTCTTGCAGAATTAATTTCCTGATCTCCGGGTTATTGGGCACATAAACACGGTCCTCAAACCATAAGGTATCGTGCTCATCCTCACGAAATCCTTTAGCCTTTCCCTTGCTCATCCGTTCCTTGATGGAAGCAACTTCCTTATCTGACTTTTGAGCTTCTCTGATTTTATCCATCAAAGTAGACTGAATCTCCAATGCTGCTACGTAGCCTCTCGGAACTATTTCCAAACATAGTTCATGAAGATCCTCGGCTAACTCCTTGGGTATTCCTCCCGCCATTAGTGTATTGACATGGCTCTTGCGGCTCAACGCGTCTGCTACAACGTTAGCCTTCCCGGGGTGATAATGCAATCTCATATCATAATCCTTAATAAGCTCCAACCATCTCCTCTGCCTGAGATTTAACTCCTTCTGCGTGAAGATGTACTTCAAACTCTTGTGATCCGTGTACACCTCACAATGATTTCCAATGAGAAAATGTCTCCACGTTTTCAGTGCATGCATTACGGCTGCTAACTCCAAATCATGAGTAGCATAACTCAACTCATGAGGCTTAAGCTGTCGTGAAGCATACGAAACAACTCTTCCCTCCTGCATAAGCACTGCTCCAAGTCCTCGACGTGAAGCGTCGCAATACACTTCATAATCCTTGGTCTGATCTGGCAGAATTAATACTAGTGAGGTAACCAAACATTTCTTCAACTCTTGGAAACTAGCCTCACACTCCTCAGTCCAAATGAACTTAGTATCCTTCTTCAACAATTCTGTCATAGGCTTCGCAATCTTCGAGAAATTTTCAATGAACCCCCGGTAGTATCCTGCGAGTCCAAGGAAACTTCTGATCTCTCCAACTGTTGTTGGTGCTTCCCAGTTTGTCATAGTGACAACTTTAGTGGGGTCTACTGCGATACCTTCTCCGGATATAACATGTCCGAGAAATCCAACTTCCTTCAACCAAAACTCACACTTGCTGAACTTGGCATATAACCGATGTTCTCTGAGCTTCTCGAGTACCAAACGCAAATGTTCCTTATGTTCCTCTTCATTCTTCGAGTAAACCAAAATATCATCAATGAACACCACGACGAACTTATCCAAAAACTCCATAAACACCTTGTTCATCATGTTCATAAAATAGGTTGGGGCATTAGTCAGACCAAATGACATAACGGTATACTCATACAGCCCGTACCTGGTGGTAAAAGCCGTCTTCGGTATATCTTGCTCCCGAATCTTCAACTGATGGTACCCTGATCGCAAATCGATCATGGAAAACACCTTAGCTCCTTGCAACCGATCAAACAGATCATGTATCATTGGTAGTGGGTACTTGTTCTTGATTGTTACTTCATTCAATCCGCGATAATCAACAACCATTCTTAACGATCCATCCTTCTTCTCCACTAGAAGTACTGGCGATCCCCAAGGCAAAGAACTTGGGCGAATAAAACCGTTGTCCAACAACTCCTTAATCTGCTTCTTGATTTCCTCCAAATCTTGGGCTGGCATCCTGTACGGTCTCTTGGATATAGGCCCAGTGACTGGCAGTAGTTCAATTAGGAACTCAATGTCTCTATCCGGTGGCATGCCTGGCAACTCTTCTGGAAATACGTCGGGAAAATCCCTTACCACTGGTACTTCCTCCTGCACAACTCCTGATAAGGAATTTACATGTGCTCTTCTCGGCTCATGCCTTGATACATACTTGATTCTTCTTCCTTCAGGGGTGGTAAGCAAAATCGACTTACTGGCGCAATCTATATTCCCTCCATACTTCGTTAACCAACCCATGCCTAATATCACATCCAAACCTTGCGATTCCAAAACTATTAGGTCCGAGGGAAATACATGGTGTCCAATCCTTAATGGCAGTCGATCACACCATATACTAGCTGTATACTCTGCTCCGGGTGAGGTTACTAGCATGGGTGACCTAAGTGCTTGGGTCGGTGGTTTATACTTATCCACAAATCCCCTTGACATGTATGAATGCGATGCACCAGTATCGAAAAGAACAACTGCAGTAAATGTCTTTACCAAAAACTTACCTATTACTGCGTCTAGCTGAGCTTCAACCTCCTCCACGGTAACGTGGTTCACTTGCCCCCTGTTGAAAGGGTTCGGCTTCTTCCCTGAGCTTCCATTGCCATTACCATTTTGGGCTTCAGGACAATCATTTGCATAATGCCCAGTCTTACGGCACTTATAACAAGTGATATGGCTCAGGTCTACCTTGGATGGTGTTGACGGGTTGGTGCGGCTTTGTCCATTGCTTCCTCCATTCCTGTTTCCATTCTTGGTGCCATTATGATTGTGCGAGCTGCCTCCTCCGTGAGTATGCTGAAAATGTCCTCCTGACTTCGGGGTAAAGCATGGCTTCTGCTAAGCTCCAGAATTGTACTTCCCCTGTGCATACTTCCTCTTACGATTGTCAATCTGCTGCTGCTTCCCTTCAATCATAAGAGCACGATCTACTAACTCCTGGTAGTTATTGAAAGTGGCTACCATCAACTGCATGCTCACCTCATCATTCAGGCCTTCTAGAAACTTCTCCTGCTTAGCTGCATCCGTAGCAACGTCATCTGGGGCATAACGTGCCAGCTTACTAAAATCATCCACATACTGACCAACTGTCCGTCCTCCTTGGCGTAAGTTGCGAAACTCACACTTCTTCATGGCCATAGCTCCTGCTGAAACATGGGCAGTATGAAAAGCTTGTTGAAACTGATTCCATGTGACAGTGTCTACAGGGTAAGTGGCTGTAAAATTCTCGCACCATGTTGTTGCGGGTCCGTCAAGCTGATGTGCGGCAAACTTCACCTTTTCTCCATCCATGCATCCTGCTGTGGTCAACTCCCTCCCTATCTTACGGAGCCAATCATCTGCTACTATCAGCTCGGTGCTACTGGAAAACACCGGCGGATTCAACCTTAAGAAACATGCCAGATGGTCAACAAGTGGTGGTGGTGGTGGGTTGTTGTTGTTGTTGTTGCCTTGGTTCTATACCAATGTTTGAATCAAGGTATTCTGCTGCTGAATCAACTGAGTGATCTCTTGCGGGAAAACAAACTCGGGGTCGCGTCTCGGAGGCATCTGAGGGTTTAAAGGGGAGAGGAGAGTTAAGAATAGAATGAGGTCTAGTGAGATAACACTACCTATATCAATTCAAACAAGGGCATACAACGGTCTAACTATCGTTACATAAGTGCTTGGACTAAAACTAGTTAAATGGTGGAAAATTCTACTACTATTATGGTGGTCAACTAGAAAAACTGCTCCGATGCAGATTCCATGATATCTGCTCCAGCTTCATCAGCATAGTCATCATCGCTGTCGTCGGGATCCGAATCGGTGTCGTCGATGATGATATAATTATCTGGACAAGTAGGTTCATCCTCTTCTCCTCTGGGTGCTGATCCTCCCATGAATACTCCAATCTTCTCCTTAAGGTCTCCGTTCTGTCTTACTAGAGCGACAATTTCTTCCATATAGTCTTTACGTGTAGCCTTGAGTTCTTCTTCTAGCTCCTTGATCCTGATCATAGCCTTCTGTAGCTCCTCCATATCTGCGCACATCTGGTTCTCCTGGCATTGGATGTGTTGGTTTAACTCCCGAATATAAGCTGCGATTGATCTGTCCTTCCTGGTGGTGATCATCTCCCAATGCTCATCTCGGGGCCCACAAATCTGGTAGATAGTATTCTTGAGATCGTTGTAGTAAACTTCTCCAATTCGTCCCATGGCGATGTGAGATGCCATGCTCTTTCCTAGGCTCCATGTTGGTGCATCAAAGGTAAACTCTATTAGTTTCGTGGCTGGTGCAAATGTCCTTCCTGGAATGTAGACTTGAATCCTCCAGCGCTCCTCTTCGGGTAAAGTGGCGTTGAAAGTCCCAGTGAAGCTTGGTACTCCTATGTTCAGGTATCTAGTGGCTTCCTTCAAGTGATATCCAAAAGGTGAGTTCTCATCTGGTTGTGTGAACTTGATCCTTGCATCCGCCATCCTAAAGAATAGAAAAGATGAGGAGTCAGAAATGAGAAGAAAGAGTAGTGATCTAGGGCTTAAGCTTAGTGGCCGTGTCCTACAGTCAGCGTGTGCTCTGATACCACCTTTGTAGTGACCAGACCTCAAACAGTCTGATCTCTGTGCTCAGTGTCATCCCTGGATCAGTAATGCTGACACCACACAGTACTTGGAGGATTTATAACAGAGTAGCAATCACACACTTATTACATCGAATGTCTCAAAAGAGAACTTATTGAAATAAATATGGCTTAAGGCCATATAAAATCAATAACAGCGGAAGGCTTGGAAGATAAGCGAGTCCATCAACTCCAACGGCATCACTGAGTATAGAACCACGACCTAAAAGCATCTTACTCGTCGTCTGAAAAGTCTGCAACATGAAACGTTGCAGCCCGAAAACGGGTTAGCACATGGAATATGCTGGCAATGTAACACATAGAGAATAACAAAGGAATAAGCTATACTACATGCATATATGGCTGGTGGTAAAGCTCTATGGTTACAGTTTTTGCATAAAGCCAATTTTTCCCTACTGCAAAGGAATAAATTTATTTAACTATCATGGTGGTTGTTAAACATTGAGAATGGTTGACAGCATTCTCAATCCCACTTAAAAGTACTCATTAACATCCCAACAATATTAATTAAAGGTAACATGATGAGATTCACATGATATCCAGGTACTAGATACTCAAGATGTCCATAACCGGGGACACGGCTAACCATGATTAGTTTATACACTCTGCAGAGGTTTGCGCACTTTTCCCCACATGACTTGATCGCCTCCGTTTGGTTTCTCGCACTACATGGTGTTTGAGAAACGGATGACCGAGACATAGTCTTTCAGAAGCACTTGCACCTTACATAAGGGGTAGACCCTACCAACCTGCATCCCCTACATCTGCTAGTCCACCCCGTAAGAGTTCGCACAACTTAGTCAACTATGCTAGAGCCCATAATAGCATGTGGCTGCACACGGAAGTTTCTAGTTTGAATAATCTCATGATCCCTTTGAGCCTGGGTGGCGGTCCGAAGAAATACAGGCAAGTCCTGATAGAAACCAGGTGCCTCAATCCACCCAGATGTGTGTTTAAGTTGCCACCTTAAATAAACCATTAATTAACAATCTCACATCTGTCATGGAAATTCACTCACCCAATCCACGTCTACTAGCATATCATGGCATAATAAGCAAACGTAGAAGTAACTCCCAAAGGTTTGATAATAAAACAGGTAATAGGTACTACCTCATCTACTTCACATCCCATAATTTAATTAGATCCTGATCATGCAATGTTTGAGGATTGATCTAATGCATAAAACTGGGTAGTAGAAAAGGTATGATCAAAGAGTTACTTGCCTTGCTAATGATCCGCGAGACCTAGAGACTCGAAGTAACACGCGGCGCACTCCGGGTATTCTATCGCAGACAAACAAACAAGCAAACAATAAGTACTCATCTAATGCACAGTAAAACTCAAATAAAAGATCTAACTAGAATGTTCAACTTAAGAATTCCGGTTTGCAAAAAGAAACAAATCAAACAAAGCAACGGAAGTCAAATGGCGAAAGAAAACAGCTTCGTTTTACTAATCTGGATCTAAGTCAAATTTTACAGAAGCAAAAACTTGTTTAAGTAGATTATTCGGAAAGAGGGTTTCGAAACGAAACTCCACGCGCTTGAATCGCCTGATTCCGATAAACGAGCGAAAAGTTAAACTAAAACGAAAATCGGATCAGGAATCGCGATCAGAAAAGTCGCGGATTAAATCTGAAAAAAAGAAAAAAACGACGAACGGGTCAACGAACGAACGTTCGTTAACTAAACTAATCTGACAAACACGTTCGTTAAAACGAACGAGCGAGCGAACGCTCTCTAATTAAACTAAACCAAAAATAAAAACCGATCTAATAAAAAAACCGAAACAAAAAAAACCCGAAAATAAACCGACGGAAAAACCCGCACACTTTTTATTAAAAAACGGCGGCACGCGGATCGAGGCGGCGGCGAACCTAGGGCGGCGGGTCGGTGAGGCGGCGGCGGCGGCTCCGGCGAAGTCCGGCGGCGGCGGCGGCGACGGCTAGCGGCGGCGGCGTTAGGGTTTGGGTTCGGCGCGAGTGTGGGCCGGCGGCGGCTGACGGGCTGGCGGGGCGGGGCGGCTGGGCCTGGGGGGCGCCGGGGCGGCGCTATATATAGTGCCCCCCGCGGAGTCCCGCTCGGGCACGGCCCAGAGGCGGTTCGCGTTTTTTTAAATAATTTTGCGCAGAAGAAAAATAAAAAGAAATACTAAACGGACTCCAAAAATCCCGAAATAAATTTTCCCCGGCTTCTAAAATCAAGCCGGACAAGATGAACATTTATTTGGGGCCTAAATGCACTTTTGAAAAACGCACATTTTTCCTAAATCCAAATAAAAGGCAAAAAAACTCCAAAATAAATCTTATTTGATTTTTTTTATTAAATCTTCATTATTTCTTTATTTTGGGAAAGTCATTTTATTCCCTCTCTGAAATTGTGGTAGTAGAAATAATTGAAGATAAAATAAATAAAATCAATGATCCTATTTTCAAAATTGGAGAAAAGCTCAAATATGAAAATAACGAAATCTCCAACTCTCTCCGTGGGTCCTTGAGTTGCGTAGAATTTCTAGGATCGAGCCAACAATGCAACAAAAATACGATATGCAATGATGATCTATGTATAACATTTCAAATTGAAAATTTGGGATGTTACAGAAACGTGGCACAGCCCAATAGGGTCCCATTTCGGTGAAAAGGCCAGCCCGTTTGACTTGGTCAAAAGGTAGTGGGCTGGCTAGCGGAAAGCCTGTTAACGGCCTGTTCGCATATAGCCCATATACAGCCCGCTAACTCACGGCCCATTACGGCCTACCGGAATTTGGCCCAGTAGCGTCATCTAGGCCGTACAATATGGTTCCAGCCCGTTGTAACTTCCGGTCCATGTATGGCCCATGACGTCTTTCGGCCCATATGAGTCCCTTTGTAACTCTTGGCCCATTATTGGCCAATGGTGAAACTGGCCCATAATGAACATTGTATCACTTTATACCCATTAACGGCCCATTATTCCATTGGGCCGTTTCTAGCCCGTGTTACCTTTCGGCCTTATCAGGGCCCATTTATTCTTGGGCTCATTTCCAACATTCGATTACTTACAGCACATCACTGGCCTTTTCCGCTTGTGGGCCACAAACAGGCCGTGGGCCAAATTCATCCCGTGGTTACAGTCGACCCGTTTGTGGCCCGTTAATCCATTGGGTTGTTTTCATAGCGTCATCAAATATGGCCTATTAATGACCCGTTATGGTCAGGCCATAAAACGTACGATTTCCACTCTAGACCGTTTAGGGCCCATTTTGCGGACCGTTATTGGTCCACGAATAGTACGTCCCATGTTTGACGAAACGATTATACGGCCCGTACAAGGCCCATAGATTAGATGGCCCGTAGAAGGCCCATGGATCCTACAGCCCGTAGAAGGCCCATTGATCATACAGCCCGTAGAAAGCCCATGGATCCTACGGCCCGTAGAAAGCCCATGGATCGTACAGCCCGTGGAGGGCCATGGTCACTACAAAAGGTAGCAGGACCATGGTTACAACAGTCCGTGTGTTGCCATGGTTATTGTGGCCTAGTTATAAAAATAGGTTATTGTGGCCACCAGATAAACGCGGAAAAATAACTGCACTGACTACAAGAAAACAACTAAACAAGACAATAAGGAAATAAATAAGCAAGCAACTAACGCTAGTCTATTACGGCTATTACACATATTACATCCACTGGGCGTCAAAGTTCGCCACCAGTGCAAATATAGGGAACAAAGCAGCATATTACATGCATTGGCCATCTAAATTGCCCAATAGTGCCAATATACACGGCAGCAAAACAAGTCCATAACTGAAACAACTTCAGAAGAGCTCAAGAAACGTTATCCTGGCTATCCACCATGCTGGCAATAAGCTTAGCAAGCTTATTAGCTTTTTCATGTTTGGTGCTAAAATCCTCCAACGCTTGCTGTTGCACCAGAAAGTATGCATCTAAATGCTCCAGGGACTTCCGCAGTCCTTCGGCTTCTTGTCACAGCACAGCTGATCTATGTCTTTCAGCTTGTAGTTGAGACTCAAGAAACCGAACTGATTCAGACAGTGAGTTTGAATAGCTTGTGCCAGCGGTAGTGGCCAGTAACTCGAACACTAAACCAAGACAGGACTTTGGGGTTGTCTCACTGTCTTCAAGATAGTTTTCCTTAGCTATTTTATCAGCTTTGTCGGAGAACGACGAGGATGACTCACTATCCTGAACCTTATCTGCATTACTTCCTTTACCATTGCTTAATAAGGCACTCTTCCCCAATATTATGTCAGCATTCTAAAAGAAGAAACAAGCAGACACATAACATGTTTAGCATGTACTAGTATATGAAACTCATTTCGGTGAACCAGTTCATTAGTAAGGTGGACAGGATTAAACTACCAACTCTTCTATTGCCAAGTAGTACATAATAAAAGCATCAAACAAACATATATCTATGTCCTATGGTCACTGCATTGTCTTACCAAATCAAAATAGAGACACGGTTCAAATCATGTCAGTTCAAGACAAAGTAGCACTGAAAGAATACAAAGCATGGGTAACTACACGGCACAACAAGATTTCAGATGGGTACCCTGGGTCTACATGTACAACAACACTATTGGCTCTGTTGTGATGCGAGTAATGTGCATGATATGAGAAGTCAATTGTATACACAATTGAAATTGAAATCAAAGGAGCTATTTATAAGAGCAAACCTGTTAAACAAACATGCATAAACATACCTGTTGTGCCATTGGAGTTTTGATTGGATCCTTCAATTTAAAAATAAGTTGTATGAGTAAACATAGTGATACAAGAGCAAAGCAGTATGCACGATAGCAATGGAATCTTAAGTGAGAACAATTGTTCTTCAGGTTTAAGCACTTGTTCTACATGAACAGAGTACAGTAAGATGCATGCATATAGTACTTAGCTCATAGACCTTACCACATTCTGGTTCAGGACCAGTACAGAACAAGGCGTTCCCAGTCATCGTCCAGTAAATGTGTCTCAGGAGAACGTAAGGGAATTTGATGAGTTCCTTTGCCACCAAAGTACGTTTTCTTCAGGTAATTCCGATACTACCACCAAGCATTCTTGAAGATAGCAGAGGTATTAGCACAGGTTACCTCATCCTGTGTTTGCAAACCGTTCCTTCTCTATAGATAAAAATGGGAAATTTGTTGTATTATAACCATCATGGAGGTAGAAAATATGGGACAAAGCAAAGTAATTGCCATGAATAACATTACTTACACATAACTCCTGGACAAACACCTGCAACTGGCATTTTCCTTCATCTTCAGTATAATATTTCCATGATGGGAAGATACGCACATAGGATTTCACAACATCAAATGTGATAGATGCTAAACTACGAATAGCTGGTTCTACTTCCTCCACATGAATAGGTATACTAACTAGTGGAGTTGGGGTTCGCCGTGGTAGTACTGGCGCTTTGGGCACTGGATCTGCCTTACTAACTACTCTTGTTTGGGAGCTCTGTGGTGGAGATGGTGCAGTGTCAACAGGAACTGGGTTACTATCTGCTGGGATTGGGGTTAGATTGGGTGAAACTGGTTCTCTGTCCATCGCAGTAGGGATACAATCTGCGAGAGTATGGGTTATGTGTGGTAGGGCTGATTCTTGTGCATGTACAACCGGGGTGCTATCTCCAACAAGAGGTAGCACTATTTTATTTGAAGACCGTGTTTTTACTCCGCTAGATACTGCCATTATCCGCTCCAATTCAAATGTCTAATAAAAAGGAAACATAGTTGAATGTACAAACATTGTATCAGAGACAAATGCAATAGATAGTGTGGAAAAAATAGGGCATGAAATAGTTGACATGTATATTGTTTAACTAAAAAGGATAGCATGACATAATTTCACATATATGATGTCTATCTAAACTGGATAGCATAGCATGACATACTTGTAAGTGCATCTAGTGCCACCCCTAGTTGGTTTTGGAGTATTGACGACAAACTTGGTTGAGGTACTAATGCATTTGTGAGAATTGCAGGATAACGCAGGTAGTGTCCCTCATTGATTCGGTTTACCTACCGGAGATGACCCCTAAAAATGTATGAAGACATTGAAGAAAATGGTGGTATGAGATGATATTCATATTGAAGGCTATGACATGAGAAGACATTACGTGAAGACTATGGAGCGCGAAGACTGTGTGGTTTCGTTGTTTCCTTTCTTCTTTGTTGAGTCATAGGAACCACCGTACTGTTAAGTGGGGTCCAAGTGAACTAAGTCAGAGTGACTGAAGTGATGCTCAACCCAAATCCTATGTCTTCGAGCGAAGACAATGAGAGCAAATCTTATCCAGAGCTGGATGAGTCATCTTTGCTTGTAGCCCAAGTAAAGTTGTCGTGTGTGTTTGAAATCTGACCGTTGGAACACGTGTCAGTTCCTGAGTGACCCAGGGTCATTTTGGACAAATCAGGTCGGGTCGCCTTGTGGCTATAAATAGCCCACCCCCTACACCATAAATTGGTGGCTTCTCAGAGTTTGTGCACGGCTTTTGTCGTTTGAGAGCAACCCACCTCGAAGCATTTGAGAGAGAGAAATCCTTGCGAGGACAAAGCCCAAACACCCAGAGCCAAAGAGTGTTAGGCATCACTGAAGTCTTTCTGTCTGTGTGACCTAAAGACTTATTACACTTGAGCACTGTGAATCCTCCAGCCGGTTAGGCATCGCGTTCTGAGCATCCAAGAGTCATTGTGGATTGCCGGTGAACGAAGACTGTGAAGGTTTGGAAGTCTACCTTGAAGACTTACCAGAGTGATTGGGCGAGGACTGGGTGTCCTTAGCTCAAGGTGAATAAGGTGAAGACATGGTCTTCTGAGTTAAATCTCAGCCTCCCTAACCATACGTACAGTTGTCACAGCAACTGGAACTGGTCCAACAAATCCTGTGTCTTCAACAAGCGACTGGTTCTATCTCTTTCCATCCTTTACTTAAGTTTGTCTTCATGAAGTCATTGCCTATCTGTGTATCTGTTTGACTTCATTGCTTGACTTCTACTGTTGATTGGCTTCATACTATCTTCCATCCTGATCCTTACTACTTAGTTGCTATTAGTCCTGTACTTTCACATCATTGCATACTTGACTATGGTTTGCTTATGGTAGTTTATCTTCCGCTGCATATCAACTAGGTCATTTCTGTTGTTTGTCTTCAAAACTTCTAAGTTTGAAGACTTTCATAAAAATCGCCTATTCACCCCGCCTCTAGTCGATACTAGCACTTTCAATTGGTATCAGAGCAAGGTACTCCCTTGTTCTGTGTGATTCGGTTTAACCACCCAGAGTTTAGCTATGTCGACTGCAGGGATAATCAA
Organism: Triticum timopheevii; assembly: GCA_963921465.1. Classification (NCBI taxonomy): domain Eukaryota; kingdom Viridiplantae; phylum Streptophyta; class Magnoliopsida; order Poales; family Poaceae; genus Triticum; species Triticum timopheevii. Next base: position 366,510,891 of record OY997264.1, read on the forward strand.
AGTCTCCGCTGCTTGCCCCATTTTCGATGGAACTGAATATCCCTACTGGAAGAATAAGATGCGTATGCATCTTGAAGCCATTGATGTCGACCTCTGGTGTGTCATCAAGAATGGCGTTCCCAAAACTGGTGAAGGTGTCACCCCTACTGATGTCAAGAAGTTCATTCAACTGGATTCTACTGCAAAGAACATCATCTGTGGTCATCTGACCAAAGGACAGTATGGCCGTGTGAGTGCTCTGGAAACGTCGAAGCTAGTCTGGGACTGGCTATCCAAGGTCAACGAAGGCGTCTCAACCTAGAGAGATCAAAGAATCAGTGTTCTTCGCAACCTCTTCAACCGCTTCAAGAGAAACGACAATGAAAATGTCCAGCTCACGTTTGATCGCCTCACTGACATCACAAATGAACTTCAAGCTCTTGGCGCAACTAAGATTACCAAGCATGAAATCGTCAAGACATTTCTGAGATCACTTGACAGCTCCTTTGACACCCTTGCCCTCATGATACAAGAACGTCCTTACTTCAAGTCACTCGATCCGTCTGATATACTTGAGAGGCTCAACACACATGAGTTTCAGCTATCTGAGAAAAGAGATATCTATGGCCCAAACTATGGCCGAACTCGCGCTTTGAAGGCAAAAGTTGTTTCCTCATCTGAAGAAGAATCTGACTGCAGTTCTGAAGATCCTGAAGACATTGGAAAGGAACTTGCTATGCTTGTGAAGAAGTTCCAGAAGTTCACTAAGAAGAAAGGCTTCAGAAAGTCTTCACGATCCAACTCAAGGAATGATGAAGCTTCCACCCATGACCACAAGAAGAGAACATGCCACAAGTTCAAGAAACCTGGTCACTACATATCTGAGTGTCCACAGTGGGACAATGAGAAGAAGAAGAAGAAGAGCAAGGAATATGATTCTGATGACAAGAAGAAGAAGAAATCCTCAAAGTCTTCTAAGTCTTCTTCCAAGTCTTCATCGTACAAGAAGAGCTCATCTGGCAAGGCTCGTGCTTTTGTTGGCAAGGAAATGGATTCAGAGGAGGAGTCTGCTTCTAAGGAGGCGGAGGTGGAGTCTGGAGAGGAGTCTGACCCTGGCATTGCAAGTCTGGCTCTAGCCAAAGCATATGTCGCCAAGTCCATCTTCAACACTAAAGACAATGACTTCCACACCAAAACTGAAGCTAATGACGAAGACGATCCTACTCCCACCTACTGCTTCATGGCACGTGGTGCCAAGGTAAAATCACGCGATGCTTACTTTCAAACTTCAAGTGAAGATGACTCTGATTGTGAATCCAAACCCAGCTACAAAACACTTGCTAAAATTGCAACTGAACAACAAAAGGCTATGGAACATACTCAAAAACTGTTAGACAAAAGCGATGACCTGTTGGACGCTGAAATGACACGTTCACAGTCCTTAGTTGATGACATAAAAAATCTTCATGCTAAGTACCAAGAACTTGAAGGTCGTCATGAAACGCTCTCAACTACTTATGAAAAGCTCTCCTATGATTATATTCAAAGGAAACAAGAGCTTGAGAAATTGAGAGTGGCTCATGAAGATCTTCAAAAGGTGAATGAGTCACTTTGCGCTCAACAGATCAGTCCCGCTCAGGATGGATTTGAACCACCATGTCTAAAATGCATTGAGCGTTATAACGCTACATCTATTGCTGAATGTTCCACTGCTGCTACTGTTTCATTGTCTTCACCTACTTATGTGGTTACTAACCCCTCTGCGGAGGATACCACTGCTATTGTCGATGAAAATGCTATGTTGAAGACATTGCTTGAAACAGGGATGTACAAAAGTTTGAAGAGACATCAGACTCTCTGTGATGTCCTCAAAAAGCAGATTCTGAACCGAAACCCTAGGAAAGAGGGTGTTGGGTTCGAGAGGAACATGAATGTTGATGGCTTGTACTAGAAGCCTGAGTAGTACCCCAAAACCACATGGGTTGCTACAAAGGAACCTTCAGTAGATCCATCCACTTTATCTGGCTTTACTTGTGCTAATCCTATTATCATTGATGAATCCTTTGATGCAAACTATAAGCTGTTCAAGAATTAGAATGGTGAATTGTTTTCCAGGTATATTGGTACTAACTGCAGGAATGGACCACCTATGAAGAAGATCTGAGTACCTAAGCAGTACATTGAGAATCTTCTTGTGAATGTCATCATGACACCACCAAGGAAGAAGACAAACCCCAGATGTCACGCCCAATATGCGACCCTATCCAAAAGGAACTCGAAGGTCCCACCAAGGATAGACCCGCATATTGATACGCTTTTGCAAGGTGGATATCATTACATCAACATTACATAATAGGTAGGGATACATACATAGGGCATACAATGCCACACGAATACAACAATACATCATACATGAGATCAACATCCGACTACGGATGAAACACAAAAAGAAGCTTAAACGACATCCACCCTGCTAGCCCAGGCTGCCGACCTGGAACCTATCCCCTGATCGAAGAAGAAGCAGAAGAAGAACTCCAAACAAGCAAACATCGCTCTCGCGTCATGATCATCGGATAAACCTGTACCTGCAACTGTTGTTGTAGTAATCTGTGAGCCACGAGGACTCAGCAATCCCATTACCATGGGTATCAAGACTAGCAAAGCTTAATGGGAAAGGAATGGGTAAAGTGGTGAGGTTGCAGCAGCGACTAAGCATGATATGGTGGCTAAACATACGCAAACAAGAGCGAGAAGAGAACAAACGGAATGGTCGTGAAGCTAGCAATGATCAAGAGGTGATCCTGAACTCCTACTTACGTCAAACATAACCCAAAAACCGTGTTCACTTCCCAGACTCCGCCGAGAAGAGACCATCACGGCTACACACGCGGTTGATGCATTTTAATTCGGATCAGGTGTCAAGTTATCTACAACCGGACATTAACAAATTCCCATCTGCCACATAACTACGGGCACGGCTCTCGAAAGTTTATACCCTATAGGGGTGTCCCAACTTAGCCCATGATAAGCTCTCGCGATCAACGAAGGATATACCTTCTCCCAGGAAGACCCGATCAGTCTCAGAATCCCGGTTTACAAGACATTTCGACAATGGTAAAACAAGACCAGCAAGACCGCCCGATGCGCCAACAATCCCGATAGGAGCTGCACATATCTCATTCTTAGGGCAACACCGGATAAGCGAAGCGTACAGGTACCTACGTAACCCAAGTTGCCAAGGGATGGTCCCGCACGGTGCTCTAGTTTGGACCAACACTTAGACAAGCATTGGCCCGGGGGGGTATAATAAAGATGACCCTCGAGAGAGCGACTCCCAAGGGAAAAGTAGTGGTGGTGAAGCAAATGGTAAAACCAAGGTTGGGCCTTGCTGGAGGAGTTTTATTCAAAGCGAACTGTCAAGGGGGTCCCATAAATCACCTGACCGCGTAAGGAACGCAAAATCCGGGAACATAATACCGGTATGACGGAAACTAGGGCAGCAAGAGTGGAACAAAACACCAGGCATAAGGCCGAGCCTTCCACCCTTTACCAAGTATATAGATGCATTAATTAAATAAGAGATATTGTGATATCCCAACATAATCCTGTCCACCATGGAGCAATCTTCAAATTCACCTGCAACTAACAACGCTATAAGAGGGGCTGAGCAAAGCGGTAACATAGCCAAACAACGGTTTGCTAGGAAGGGTGTCAAAGGTTAGAGGTTCATGGCAATTTGGGAAGGCTTGAAGAGCAAAAGATAGTTAACGCAGCAAAGCGATAGAACGAAGCAACTAGCATAGCAATGATAGTAGTGAGATCCAAGGTGATGTTCATCTTGCCTGAAATCCCGCAAGGAAGAAGAACGAGTCCATGAAGAAGATGAAGCCACGAAGACGAACCAAGCGTAGACGAACGAATCCTCACGATCGCAACGAAACAGGAACTATCGAGAAGAAGCACACAACATGGTAAACACACCACACATAGACAAGACATGAGGCACAACAAGCATGATGCATGACAAAGCTACATGACGCTACTCATGGCAAGAGATGATGCATACAAGAGCAACACATCAAAACAAGTTTAAATGAGGCCGGAAACAACATATAACAATTCCGGTAAGTCCTCATATGCAAATTTGGAAATTGGTACAGAACTGAATAAACCTTATGTTCAAGTAGTTAAACAACAAGTTAAGATGCACCAAGATGATCTACACGAAATTCTAGTCAAGTTACATATAAAGTTCATTTAGTTCGGAGCTACGGCCTAGAAGATATGAGCAAAACAAGTTAAGCATGGCATTGATGCAAAAGGCCACTCAAACATCAAGCAAACACCTCAAAACAAGGATGCAACATGATAATATGAAACTACATGCAATTCTAAGCAAGTTTCATATAGAGCACACTCAAAACGGAGCAACGGTTCAACAAATACACTATATAAGTCATAACAACAATCTGTTCATAACAGCAACAAGGCATATTGCAAGCACCAAAACAACATGCTACAGTACCACAATATGAGAACAAAAGGCATGGACATGAAGTAAAGGTAAAGCATGACAAAACATGAACACTGAGCTATCTCCAGAAATTACTAGAACATGCTCAAAAGGACATGGGAAGATTGCAAATATTAACAGTTTCAGACTTGTCAGGAAATAACATCAGGTTGCAATGTTTAGAGCAAGAAAACAACATGTTACAGGAACTAATCATGGCAAACAAAGGCATGGCATGAATATACTAAACCCATAGAACAAAAGTCCATTACTGACCATGAGCCAAAAAGGATCAGAAGATATGATGGCACCCATGTAAACATGGCAAATTATATGACAGATTCAAACATGGCAGGAACAACAATAAGTAGGCATGTTGGTGAGCTTGAACCACTCACCACAGAGCAATACATGGCATGGCAAGGCAACCAACAGCAAGAATACATGTTTATGAAGCTAAGCATGGCAAGAGCAAGTTCATAGGGTGCATGGATTACTAGAGAAGCATATGGCCAAAACTGAACTTCATGTTAACAGGCTGACAGCAACATTATTTAGCAAGTTTGGAGCAAGATAAAAACATGTTACAGCATGCTAAAAATGCAACCAGGGGCATGAATGGATAGATCAAGACATGTATAACAAATCATCCTTAGTGAACATCTCCAGATTATGCATAGATTGACTTGTAGCAGCAGGTTTACATAGCAACAAAATATAACAGAATCTGTTAGGAAAACAGCAATAGCAAGTACCCTACTTAACAAGCTCGATGCACTCAGTACAAGACTCACAAAAATACATGGATAGCACCCCTGTAAAGATGGCATGGCATAGTTCAAAACATATGTAGGGCTCAAGTTCATAAGATGCACACATCAATCATGGCAAAAATGACAAAAGTGCATGTTATAACAGTTTCAGCAGATTAACATCACATAGCACTCTTCTAACAGCATTTCAGGCATCAATATGAACTCAAATGAGCATGATGCAATGAAATTAAATGAAGTACTCGTCGAGGCGAACAATTTGACATATTATACGCACGAAACGAAGCAGTATGCATAGAGTTATGATGCGTTGAACATGACAACATATCATTAGAATCTCGGGACTTGGCAGAAAACAGAGGGGGAAAAAGTCAACCTCTCCAGATCTAGATCGGGTGCGCGGGAACCAAGGCGGCCGGAGGGGCTCGCCGGAGATGGAGCGTGCGGCGGCCAAAGAAGGGCTCGGGGAGGCACCGGCGGGTCGGGGACGACGGGCCCCGCCGGATCTGGCCGGATCCGGCGCGCGGCAGCGGCGGAGGAGGCCGGCGGCGGCGGACGTCGGCCAGGGCGGCGACCGGCGTGGCGGCGCGGCCGGAACGACGGGCAGCGAACAGCGGCCGGCAGCGGAGGCGCGGGGCCGGGCGGGCGGCGGCGACCAGAGCTCGGGCGGCAGGGGAGCCGCGGGAGGCGCGCGGGCGGCGATGGGCTTGGGGGGCCCGACCCGGGCTCGGGCGGGCCGGCGGTGATGGGGCGACGGTGATGCCACGTGGCGACAGCGGATTGGGCGGGGGAGACGGGGCGGACGTGTCCGGCACCGGGCGGACGCGTCCGGCGCGCGGAGGAAGAAGAAGGCTAGGGTTTCGGGGGATTCATCCGCGAATTTCGGAGGGGGGACTAATTTATAGTTAGGAGGAGCTAGGAAGCTCCAACTGAGGTGCGGTTTTCGCCCACATGATCGTGATCGAACGACCGAGAGCATGGAGGGGAGTTTGCTGGGTTTAGGGCCACTTTGGAAGGGGTGTTGGGCTGCACACAAAAGTGGCCTTTGCGGCTACCCGGTTAACCGTTGGAGTATCAAACGGATTCCAAATGGCACGAAACTTGACAGGCGGTCTACCGGTGGTGTACCAAGGCCGCTTGACAAACCTTGGTCCATTCCAAGAACGTTTAACACCCGCACATGAAAAGAGGCAAAAGGGGAACGCCGGAGGACATAGGAGTGCCGGATTGCAAAACGGACAACGGGGAAAATGCTCGGATGCATGAGACGAACACGTATGCAAAATGAGATGCACATGATGACATGACAATATGCAACACGCAAGCAAATGACATGGCAACGACGGCGAATAACTGGCGGACACCTGGCGCATCGAATCCGGGGCGTTACAACACTCCTCCACTAACAAGAGATCTCGTCCCGAGATCTTAGGACCGAGACGGAAGGGAAAAGGGATGAGATGAAACAAGAACTCAAGAGAAGAAGCAAAGAATCACGAGCCCTCGAGAAGAAGAGAGGAACGACGAGAATGACGAGAATTGCAAACTCATGGAATCAGATAGACTATGAAATCACTCCAGTTCAAACGATATAAGAAATGAATAAGACTGAAAGGATTTAGGCAGCACTCCGGCTGAAACATGGAGGAATAGAACATGAACTTGATAGCATGGAATGATACTTGATGAAAACATGACACAAAACCTCCGGAAAGAATTGAAATAGAATGAAAAGAAGTTAGGAGGAAAGGTTGAACGGAGTTGTTGAGAAAATCAACAACGAAAAGAATAGGCTTGTTGTGGTCTTATGGGTAACATCTCAAGATCATAAGGTGATAACCGTCCACAAACAGAAATGACTGGATAGCTGAGAAGAATGAAGAAATGCAAAACTCCACTTCAAAAGAATACGGAGAATTAATTGCACTTCAAGATGCGAGAAGAAAAGATACTTGAACTCCACCAACAAAATCTTGATGAACACTTGAAGAATGAATTGAATCATGAAGAACCACCATGAAGAACTCCAGTGACAAAAGGATGATGAGATAGAAAGAAGGATGAAAGAATAAGATGAGCCATGCGATGATTAGATGGAGGTTCCGACGAGATGGCCGAGGAAATTTGAACTCCGGAAAAGAAAAGATGAAAACACTTGGAACGAGAATTTAATCATCAAGAACAAACTCCGAAGGAAGGAATTACTCACTTGGATGAAATAAGAATAAGATTTATTGTATGCTTATCCTTCATCAAAATTAAATTGATGACCAGCAATGGATTTTGCAAACTACTTATTCTTCTTGAAAAAGATTGAGAAGTGACATATCGCAAACTTGAGAAGGTCTTCATGAACCGCCGGTAGGATTGGAAAGAAACTAATGAATTAAAATGATAATCTAGGAAAAAGAATCTTGAACGAACCACCGTAAGAATTCGAAAATGACTGATGAAAGAGAATGAATCACCGGGAAGAATTAAAAGAACCAATAAGCTACAGGGGATTTAGATGCAAAGAACAAAGAGATTATGGGCTGCTAAAGAACACTTGAGCGAAGCACCGGAAGAATATTGAGAGGAACAAAAGGGCACAAATATAGAATAATTGGAGAACGAATCTGAAAACTTAGAATGAAGAAATCTTCTGAAAAGATTGCCTCCAGATGATCGAGAGAGAAAGCAACTCCTGAACTGCTTCGGATGGATGAAAAGAATATCTGACCAACGGAATAATTCAAGAGGATAACATTAAGTTGGAACCACGATTCTTCGAGAGAACGGACAAGATTTAGAGGAAAAGATCTTCTTTGGTCTTCAAATGACGACGAGAAACACTACCAAAATTACTGAGACACTCCGGGGAAATGAAAACCGAAAAGGTTGAGTCAACAATGAAAATGATTTGAAATCGATCTTGGAGAAGGCATGTGACTGATGTGATCTATTCTTACGTCACGTTTGAAAAGAATTTGAGAATAACTCCGGGAGAATTAGAAGAGTCATGTAAGATCCTGGGAAAAGACCTATGGGTTAGGGCCCACTGAAGAGAAAAACACCGTTGGAAAGGGATGATGAACATATAGATGATGCACCGGAACAATTGAAATATTTGAATGAGGTGACAACGTCGAATTAATTCGAACACAGACGAATCTCCTGAGGTGTCTTGAACACTCCGGAAGGATAAACTGGCGAGAGGCGAACGAGCAAAGGGAAAACATTTGAGCCGAGGAAAAGAATATGATCAACACCGAAAAAACTTGAATTGAGTGCACCGGAAAAAAGAAAGGGATGAAGAATGACGAACGAGACGAGGATTCACCGGTTGAAATAATTGAGGGAAGACTGAAGAGGCTCCACACGAATGAAATTGATGGTCGAAAGAGACTCAGATTCCGGGAAGAAGAGGGTGGGAGGGCGGGAAAACAAAGGCAACTTGGAAGGGAGAACCAACGAATATCTTGAAGAGAAAACACCGGTTAAAATCATTGAGGAAAGAAGGCAAAGACTTCACACCAGTAGGATGAATACTCGATTACGGACTCGGACTCCGAGATGAAAAAGGGGTGGGCGGGTGGGAAAAGAAAACAACTGAGGATTGAACTTGCCAAAGATGAAGAGGCTCGAGTCAACTTGACGAGAATGCACTGGATCAAAGAGCTGAGGACCAACGATCGGAAAACCAACTACGTGATCCTAAAGAAAATTTGAAAGGGAAGAGAAGTAATTTAAAACACCTACGTCAAGATTCCTCACCAGAGCGATGAAGGGGCTGAGGAGTAAAAAGAATTCCTACTCTCCGATATAACTAGACTCCGAAAATAGTTTTCTTCTAGACTCAACAACGGCCAAACTACACGATCAATCAAGGGGGCTCCTAAGGTCGGTCGAGGCTCTGATACCAACTTGTCATGCCCAATATGCGGACCTATCAAAAAGGAACTCAAAGGTCCCACCAAGGATAGACCCGCATATTGAAACGCTTTTGCAAGGTGGATATCATTACATCAACATTACATAATAGGTAGGGATACATACATAAGGCATACAATGCCACACGAATACAACAATACATCATACATGAGATCAACATCCGACTACGGATGAAACACAAACAGAAGCTCAAACGACATCCACCCTGCTAGCCCAGGCTGCCGACCTGGAACCTATCCCCTGATTGAAGAAGAAGCAGAAGAAGAACTCCAAACAAGCAAACATCGCTCTCGCGTCATGATCATCAGATAAACCTGTACCTGCAACTGTTGTTGTAGTAATCTGTGAGCCATGAGGACTCAGCAATCCCATAACCATGGGTATCAAGACTAGCAAAGCTTAATGGGAAAGGAATGGGTAAAGTGGTGAGGTTGTAGCAGCGACTAAGCATGATATGGTGGCTAAACATATGCAAATAAGAGCGAGAAGAGAACAAACGGAACGGTCGTGAAGCTAGCAATGATCAAGAGGTGATCCTGAACTCCTACTTACGTCAAACATAACCCAAAAACCGTGTTCACTTCCCGGACTCCGCCGAGAAGAGACCATCACGGCTACACACGCGGTTGATGCATTTTAATTCGGATCAGGTGTCAAGTTATCTACAACCGGACATTAACAAATTCCCATCTGCCACATAACCGCGGGCACGACTCTCGAAAGTTTATACCCTGCAGGGGTGTCCCAACTTAGCCCATGACAAGCTCTCGCGATCAACGAAGGATATACCTTCTCCCAGGAAGACCCGATCAGTCTCGGAATCCTGGTTTACAAGACATTTCGACAATGGTAAAACAAGACCAGCAAGACCGCCCGATGCGCCGACAATCCCGATAGGAGCTGCACATATCTCGTTCTCAGGGCAACACCGGATAAGCGAAGCGTACAGGTACCGACGTAACCCAAGTTGCCAAGGGATGGTCCCGCACGGTGCTCTATTTTGGACCAACACTTAGACAAGCATTGGCCCGGGGGGGCTATAATAAAGATGACCCTCGAGAGAGCGACTCCCAAGGAAAAAGTAGGTGGTGGTGAAGCAAATGGTAAAACCAAGGTTGGGCCTTGCTGGAGGAGTTTTATTCAAAGCGAACTGTCAAGGGGGTCCCATAAATCACCCGACCGTGTATGGAACGCAAAATCCGGGAACATAATACCGGTATGACGGAAACACCAGGCATAAGGCTGAGCCTTCCACCCTTTACCAAGTATATAGATGCATTAATTAAATAAGAGATATTGTGATATCCCAACATAATCCTATCCACCATGGAGCAATCTTCAACTTCACCTGCAACTAACAATGCTATAAGAGGGGCTGAGCAAAGCGGCAACATAGCCAAAGAACGGTTTGCCAGGAAGGGTGTCAAAGGTTAGAGGTTCATGGCAATTTGGGAAGGCTTGAAGAGCAAAAGATAGGTAACGCAGCAAAGCGATAGAACGAAGAAACTAGCATAGCAACGATAGTAGTGAGATCCAAGGTGACGATCATCTTGCCTGAAATCCCGCAAGGAAGAAGAACGAGTCCATGAAGAAGATGAAGCCACGAAGACGAACCAAGCATAGACGAACGAATCCTCACGATCGCGTCGAAACAGGAACTATCGAGAAGAAGCACACAACATGGTAAACACACCACACATAGACAAGACATGATGCACAACAAGCATGATGCATGACAAAGCTACATGACGCTACTCATGGCAAGAGATGATGCATACAAGAGCAACACATCAAAACAAGTTTAAATGAGGCCGGAAACAACATATAACAATTCTGGTAAGTCCTCATATGCAAATTTGGAAATTGGTCCAGAACTGAATAAACCTTATGTTCAAGTATTTAAACAGCAAGTTAAGATGCACCAAGATGATCTACACGAAATTCTAGTCAAGTTACATATAAAGTTCATTTAGTTCGGAGCTACGGCCTAGAAGATATGAGCAAAACAAGTTAAGCATGGCATTGATGCAAAAGGCCACTCAAACATCAATCAAACACCTCAAAACAAGGATGCAACATGATAATATGAAACTACATGCAATTCTAAGCAAGTTTCATATAGAGCACACTCAAAACGGAGCAACAGTTCAACGCATACACTATAGAAGTCATAACAACAATCTGTCCATAACAGCAACTAGGCATATTGCAAGCACCAAAACAACATGCTACAGTACCACAATATGAGAACAAAAGGCATGGACATGAAGTAAAGGTAAAGCATGACAAAACATGAACACTGAGATATCGCCAGAAATCACTAGAACATGCTCAAAATGACATGGGAAGATTGCAAATATTAACAGTTTCAGACTTGTCAGGAAATAACATCAGGTTGAAATGTTTAGAGAAAGCGAACAACATGTTACAGGAACTGATCATGGCAAACAAAGGCATGGCATGAATCTACTAAACCCATAGAACAAAAGTCCATTACTGACCATGAGCCAAAAAGGATCAGAAGATATGATGGCACCCATGTAAACATGGCAAATTATATGACAGATTCAAACATGGCAGGAACAACAATAAGTAGGCATGTTGGTGAGCTTGAACCACTCACCACAGAGCAATACATGGCATGGCAAGGCAACCAACAGCAATAATACATGTTTATGAAGCTAAGCATGGGAAGAGCAAGTTCATAGGGTGCATGGATTACTAGAAAAGCACATGGCCAAAACTGAACTTCATGTTAACAGGCTGACAGCAACATTATTTAGCAAGTTTGGAGCAAGATAAAAACATGTTACAGCAGACTAAAAATGGAACCAGGGGCAATAATGGATAGATCAAGACATGTATAACAAATCATCCTTAGTGAACATCTCCAGATTATGCATAGATTGACTTGTAGCAGCAGGTTTACATAACAACAAAATATAACAGAATCTGTCAGGAAAACAGCAACAACAAGTACCCTACTTAACAAGCTTGATGCACTCAGTACAAGACTCACAAAAATACATGGATAGCACCCCTGTAAAGATGGCATGGCATAGTTCAAAACATATGTAGGGCTCAAGTTCATAAGATGCACATATCAATCATGGCAAAAATGACAAAAGTGCATGTTATAATAGTTTCAGCAGATTAACATCACATAGCACTCTTCCAACAGCATTTCGGGCATCAATATGAACTCAAATGAGCATAATGCAATAAAATTAAATGAAGTACTCGTCGAGGCGAACAATTTGACATATACGCACGAAACGGAGCAGTATGCACAGAGTTATGATGCGTTGAACATGACAACATATCATTAGAATCTCGGGACAGCAGAAAACAGAGGGGGGGAAAGTCAACCTCTCCAGATCTAGATCGGGTGCGCGGGAACCGAGGCGGCCGGAGGGGCTCGCCGGAGACGGAGCGCGCGGCGGCCGGAGAAGGGCTCGGGGAGGCACCGGCGGGTCGGGGACGACGGGCCCCGCCGGATCTGGCCGGATCCGGCGCGCGGCGGCGGAGGAGGAGGCCGGCGGCGGCGGACGTCGGCCGGGGCGGCGACCGGCGTGGCGGCGCGGCCGGAGCGACGGGCAGCGAACGGCGGCCGGCGGCGGAGGCGCGGGGCCTGGCGGGCGGCGGGGGAGCCGCGGGAGGCGCGCGGGCGGCGATGGGCTTGGGGGGCCCGACCCGGGCTCGGGCGGGCCGGCGGCGGTGGGGCGACGACGATGCCACGTGGCGACAGTGGATTGGGCGGGGGACGCGGGGTGGACGTGTCCGGCGCGTGGAGAAGAAGGCTAGGGTTTCGGGGGATTCATCCGCGAATTTCGGAGGGGGGACTAATTTATAGGTAGGAGGAGCTAGGAAGCTCCAACTGAGGTGCGGTTTTCGCCCACACGATCGTGATCGAACGACCGAGAGCATGGAGGGGAGTTTGCTGGGTTTAGGGCCACTTTGGAAGGGGTGTTGGGCTGCACACAAAAGAGGCCTTTGCGGCTACCCGGTTAACCGTTGGAGTATCAAACGGACCCAAATGGCACGAAACTTGACAGGCGGTCTACCGGTGGTGTACCAAGGCCGCTTGACAAACCTCGGTCCATTCCGAGAATGTTTAACACCTGCACATGAAAAGAGGCAAAAGGGGAACGCCGGAGGACATAGGAGTGCCGGATTGCAAAACGGATAACGGGGAAAATGCTCGGATGCATGAGACGAACATGTATGCAAAATGAGATGCAGATGATGACATGACAATATGCAACACGCAAGCAAATGACATGGCAACGACGGTGAATAACTGGCGGACACCTGGCGGATCAAGTCCGGGGCGTTACACCAGACCTATAGCTTCATGTGGCCCAAAGGCTTCATACAGATACAGGACTCACATGAGTTACCCTAACGCCAATGTTTTGCAGGGAAATCATGCTCAGACTTATGAATATGAGCATGTATCTTCGAACCGCTATGTTTATAGGACTAAGAACTTTTCTGCTTATTCATATGAGTATCATTCATCTCCTGCAAGGCTATTTGCTAGGGCTTCAAAGCCAAAATTCTCAGATGCTGCACTTAGACTCATTGCTTCTAAGCCACCCCTGAAGATGTGGGTGGCAAAGAAGAACTAACTCTCTTTTGCAGAATACGGTCTCCAGCCAGCAATCAATGGCGTACGATACTATTGCTGGGGACCTAAAACACATTAAGGACGCATGATAAAATGTCATTCTATATACTTCACATCTGAATCGTTTATCAGTCATACTATATGTCCTAACTTTGATATAAGCTGTGACAGTCCCTATATGTGTCAAATGCTTATGCTTCACAACACTCTTGTGAAGCCTATCCTCCTAACTGCACTGTAGGGTACATCACCAAAAGCTTCAGAATGGATTATGGATAGTGGATGCACAAATCATATGACCGGTGATCGAAGTCTTCTCATGGACTCAACCTTACGTCCATCAGACAAGAGTCACATCACGTTTGCTGACACTGGTAAAAGCAAGGTATTGGGACTAGGTAGAGTTGCAATCTCAAAGGATCAACACATGGATAAAGTGATGCTTGTTGAATCCCTTGGTTTCAACTTAATGTCTGTCTCAATGCTTTGTGACTTGAACATGATTGTGATATTCAGAAAATATCGTTGCCTTGTACTAATGGAATCTGACAAATCTCTAGTCTTTGAAGGGTATCGAAAAGATGATCTATACATGGTAGATTTCTCAGCAGGTCCACAACTTGTTGTATGTCTTCTCACAAAAGCTTCAGAATGCTGGCTCTGGCATCGAAGGCTAGGACATGCTGGCATGAGGAACTTACACTCACTCGTCAAGCAGAAGCATGTCATCGGCATCGAGGATGTCAAGTTCAAGAAGGATCATTTGTGTGGTGCCTGTGAAGCTGGAAAGATGACAAGGGCAAAGCACCCCTCGAAGACAATCATGACAACATCTCAACCCTTCGAGCTGTTACACATGGACTTATTTGGACCTACTCACTACTCCACTCTCACAACAACTGCCTGTCTCTATGGCTTCGTCATTGTTGATGACTACTCAAGATACACATGGGTTCATATAATTCTTTACAAGACTGAAGTGCAAGATGTCTTCAGGCGATTCGCCAATCGAGCAATGAACAATTATGGCGTGAAGATCAAGCATATCAGAAGTGACAATGGCACTGAATTCAAGAAGACAGGACTTGATCTGTATCTGGATACAATGGGAATCACTCATGAGTTCTCTGCTCCATACACACCTCAACAAAATGGCATCGTTGAGCGCAAAAACAGAACCCTCATTGAGATGGCTCGAAGAATGCTAGATGAATACAAGACACCAAGAAAGTTCTGGCCTGAAGCTATTGATACAGCCTGTCATATCATCAACCGAGTGTACATCCATAAGCTTCTGAACAAAACCTCGTATGAGCTCCTTACTGGCAAGAAGCCAAACGTCAGCTACTTTAGAGTATTTGGAGCTAGATGCTGGATCAAGGATCCCCATCACAAGTCAAAATTTGCACCTAAGGCTCACGAAGGCTTCATGCTTGGCTATGGAAAGGATTCACACTCCTACAGAGTTTTCAACCTCTATCTCTATAAAATCGTCGAAACTGTGGATGTGAAATTTGATGAAACCAATGGATCACAGAGAGAGATTCTGCCAAGTACACTAGATGAAGCTCCTCCAAGCGAATCTATCAAGCTGATGGGAACTGGTGAAATCATGCCCTCTGAAGCACAGCCTGAAGAGGAACTTATCATCTCTGCACCAAATCAACCTGAAGACAATGCTCAGACCGAAGACAATCCTCCCAATGATGACAATGATCAGCAAGAGCAAAGTCTTCGTCCTGTTCATCCTCGTGTTGCAAATGAAGTACAAATTGAGAAGATAATTGACAGCATCAATGCACCTGGTCCACTGACTCGCTCAAGAGCAACATAGTTAGCAAATTTCTGTGGGCACTTTTCATTTGTGTCAATATCATAACCCAAGAAAGTTGCTAAAGCCTTTATGGAACCTGAATGGATTCAAGCCATGCAAGAAGAACTTCAACAGTTCAAGCTGAATAATGTTTGGGAACTTGTCAAGCGACCTGACCCTCGCAAGCAGAACATTATTGGAACAAAATGGATATATCGAAACAAGCAAGATGAGCATGGTCAAGTCGTCAGAAACAAAGCACGTCTTGTGGCTCAAGGATATACTCAAGTTGAAGGAATTGACTTTCATGAAACATTTGCTCCTGTTGCTAGGCTTGAAGCTATTCGCATACTGCTAGCCTACGCTAATCATCACAGCATCTTGCTATATCAAATGGATGTAAAGAGTGCATTTCTAAATGGCAAGATTGAAGAAGAAGTATATGTCGCACAACCACCTGGCTTTGAAGATCCAAAACATCCTGATATGGTGTACAAGCTAAACAAAGCACTGTATGGCCTCAAACAAGCTCCTCGCGCATGGTATGATACAATCAAAGACTTCCTGAAGAGCAAAGGCTTCAAACCAGGATCCCTCGATCCCACACTCTTCACGAAGACATATGATGGTGAACTGTTTGTGTGCCAAATATATGTGGATGACATAATCTTCGGCTACACCAACCAGAAGTATAGTGATGAGTTTGGGTACATGATGCAAGAGCAATATCAGATGTCCATGATGGGTGAGCTGAAGTTCTTCCTTGGTCTTCAAATTCGTCAGCAAAGAAATGGCATCTTCATATCTCAAGAAAAATACCTCAAAGATTCTCTGAAGAAGTTTGGAATGGAAGACTGCAAAGGCTACACGACGCCAATGCCAGCCAAACACCATCTTGGTCCCGACGACAATGGTAAAGAGTTCGATCAAAAGGTATACCGCTCCATGATTGGTTCTTTACTTTATCTATGTGCATCTAGGCCAGATATTATGCTTAGTGTTTGCATGTGTGCTCGATTCCAAGCGGCACCAAAGGAATCGCATCACTTAGCTGTGAAGAGAATTCTTCGATATTTGGCTTACACCCCAACACTCGGATTATGGTACCCCAAGGGCTCAAAATTTGATTTGGTTGGATTCTCGGATGCTGATTATGCTGGTGACAAGGTGGATCGCAAGTCTACATCAGGCACATGTCATTTTCTTGGTCGATCACTTGTCTGTTGGTCTTCAAAGAAGCAGAACTGTGTATCACTCTCAACTGCTGAATCTGAATACATTGCTGCTGGATCCTGTTGTGCTCAGCTTCTATGGATGAAGCAAACTCTCAAGGACTATGGCATCAACCTGAAACAAGTACCTATCTTCTGCGACAACGGAAGTGCCATCAAGATAGCCAACAATCCAGTCCAGCACTCGAAGACAAAGCACATTGAAATTCGTCATCACTTTCTCAGAGATCATGTCATGAAGAAAGATATCGATATCATTCACGTCAACACTGAAGAGCAACTAGCAGATATCTTCACAAAGCCCTTGGATGAGAAAAGGTTTTGCAAGTTACGGTGTGAGATAAATATCTTGGAATCCTCTAATGTCCTGTGATCAGGCACACATCCTAACACTTATGCATATTGATGACTTAGATGTGCAACACACAAAGTAATGTATATCTTCAATTAATGAAGACTTACATTCTGAGTGTGAATACATTAACATGGAATTTGACTTCGGAGCGCCACGATAATTGTGCGCCGTGTCTGGGTCTAATACTTCCTATACGTGGGTAACGCCACCACCAAATTTCTCTGTTGAAGTGTTTCACTCATGGCGTTATATTGCAATGACTTCGCATTTGGTTTGTCTTCAGTTTCAATTTATCTTCATGATTTTCTACACTATGATGATTTGATTGCTTTCTGATATATATATATACTAGTGCTCTGTCCTCTACAGCATTCACTTATAGCTATGTCTTCAAGATTGGATCTTTTGAACTAAGTGAATGTGATCGGACCCTAACCTCTCTATGCTTTCTATCTCAAGCTCTATCTGTCCAAATCATATGCATTCTATTGAAACTGTCGAAAGTCTTCTCTTCATCCTAGTCAGCAGAAGGTAAAGAGACAAACATTAAATCTGTTTTAAATGACTTATCTTTATTGTTGAAATCCGGAGAATCCGGAACAACTCTCCGACATGCCTGGCGGGCGTGGGAACGTGGGACAACTCTGAGTATGTTGCATGCTTGCCACATGCCCCTCAGATGTGAACTGCCATGGGCACCAGCGTAATTGCGCTGTGCCGCTCACCTACTTATAAATACTTGTCCCCTGCGGTAAAGAAATCCTTCTTCCACCTCTCCACCTCCATCAAAACCGCAGCGCCACCGCTAGCTCTCGACGACGCCGGTGACGAAGCGCTTAGCTGCCACGACTTCTCCGACGCCGTCCTCACACCGGCCGCGGACATCGTCCTCTCCGCCGTCGCCGTAGGTGTCCTCCGTCGCCAAGTTAGGGCACGGTGGACTGAACTGCTCGGTCTCCTATTCATCCCATCTAGCAGTTCTTCGTGCGGTAATTATAACTCTATTTTTACCACCTTTTTGATCTTCAAGATTCATCCAGTTTACCGAAAGTGGTTTCTGCCTATTCAATGTTAGATCTATTCTGTCTGCATCTCATACTGCCTAGTCAATTCACTTAGATTTCCTGTCTAGTTTGATTCCTCACTTGTACTTATTCACGGATTGGTACAAATCTGGAACCAACTCACCTATATAAGTGAATGTCATCGCATCATGAGGTCAATGTCTTCAAACTGATTTATCTTCAAAATCTTCTGAGAATGCATATGACCTCTTCCCCTTCCCTCGCATCTCTAATGCTGTCACAGGTACATGTCCGTGGGAGAATCCCTTGGTTCTCATTGTCTGCATTCGTTTGCAGAATACTTACAACATCATATCAATTCTCCAGAAGCCAGTTCCTGCTTGACCAGCAAGCGTAAGTCTCTGAAGCCCTTGAACGTATTGAAGCCATTCAGTTTGAAGTTCATGGCTGCAGAAAAATCAGCAAGGAAGGGTGGCAGATAGCGCAGAGAAGGAACATCCAAAGATCTGCCTGATGACCTAGCAGAACTCTACAAGACAGATCCCGAAGAGAATTATCATCAGCGCAAGACACGAATCCAATGGATTCGACGCTATTGGGCTGAAGAATGGTTCAAGTACAAGTTTGTGACCAAGGAATATGCAGAGAAGAATGCTATCAAGAGACCTTGGGGTGATATTCTCTATCGAGGCCTTCAACCTAAGAGCAGAACTGAAGCTATTTCTCAAGGCTTCTATCCTTGCATGGTCCGTGGACCTCAGCCTGAGAATGCTGATCCCACTTCATTACTCTGGTGTCGTGACTATTCTCTCTTCAAGCGCAACTTCCAGTTTGCTGTGGCTTCGGCCAAGAAAAACAAGAAGTCATTGGGATTGGATTTCAACCCAGGTCCCTCTGCTCCCCGTGCTGACGGCTCCCGTGATGCTGAACCCAATGTCATCGGCCCCTTCTCCAACCTTGACGGCCTCATCACCTATATCGTGGTCCAAGGTGCCAGAGTTGATCATTCTGAAAATGATGATGACACTGATGAAGCCCCAGCTCCTCCTCCGAAGCCGCAGAAGCAAAAGAAGCCAAAGGCTTCAAGATCAGCTGCACCTCCGAAGACTTCTTGTGCGAAGCCACTAGCCACTGCACCTCCTGAAGCCAGTGTGCAGTCTGAAGATCAATCCCGTGTCTCCAAGAGAGCGGAGAAGAAGAAGCAACTTGTCAGACCTACTGATCAAGCGTTGACTCCTGCCGCCATTCTGCGCGAAGAACCCATTGATCTGTCCAGTGATGAAGATCTTGCTGATGATGCCCTTGAGCAACTGATAAAGAGCAAAGAAGAAGCAGAAATCTTCAACAACTTGCCTCTCTTTGATGTGGGAATCATCCACAACTTCATTGATGAGTGGTTTGACACCCCCAATCTCAGCTTTGAAGATTTACAGGTTCCCATTGGCCTCAGTGTCGCCTTCAATGGCGCCATTGCTTCTGAGCTCGCTCTCGCTCAGCGCATCGTTGAGCTGAAGAACAAGATTGATTATGAGAAGGCTCAATTCAAGAAGCATGTGGCCAAGCTAAGTGTTCAAGACGTCAAAAACTTCAAGGACATGCTACATGAGCTTAAAGAAGCTTTTCTGAAAAAGCGTGAAGAAGCTCAGGGATCACGAGAGTGCATGAAGAGTTTGGCTAATAAGTGTGTGCTTGCCTACAATGAGGCTGAGAAGCGTAAGTCACTTGGGCGTCCTGGCATTGACCCCAGGATGGCTGCGAAGAAAAAGAAGAAGCTTCCTGCTGACCAGCCTGAACCTTCAAGCCAAGAAGCCCCTCACATTATCTTCCCAAGCAGCATGACTGGCTCAAAGCCAAAGGTCACCACAACCGCTTCAGGACAGAAGAAAACGAGGGCTACCGAGGCTGAAGCCAGAAAGAGGAAGAGTGTTGAAGCCTCTGATGCTGCTCCCTCCAAGAAGAAGCGCAAGACCAAGAAGACTAGGGCTGCTCCCACAGAGCCCTTAGTTGTTGAACCCATTTCAGTGGTTCGCCCTGCGTCAGAACATCAAGAAAGAAGGATGATAGTCCATGAGCCTACTCCCACAGAGGCTCATGAAGCTGAAGATATTCCAGCAGCTAAACCCACCACTGCTGAAGACATTGGTCATGATGACAATGTTGAAGATGATGAAGTTCTTCCTCAGATTGGACACAATGTGGTATCATCGCCTGTTCTTATGAGCAGCAAACTCATCAGCATTGGTCGTCCTCTGACGCCAATTGCTCAGGATGCATCGTGGGCTGATCACCCACAGCAATAAGACTCCCCCAGTACTCCCCAACAACAACAACAACAAGCTACACCCCCCGTGCAAGAAGAAGATGAAGACTTTGAGGCCCAGCTAAGTCCATCCCCTAAGGCGTTGCCTGCATTTCGCAGGCTTCGCAAAGGACAAAGGCCTCAAGTCCCTCTGTCGAGTGTTCTAGAAGGAGAAGTGCAACGTTCACCTGTTGCTCGTCAAGTCTTTTCTGAACCTACTCCAACTGTGAATGTCTCCGTGTCTGAAGCACAAGCTGCTGAAGACATTCCGGCTGCATCAGCCGAGGAAAATCAAGAAGACGTACGTGTCCCTACTCCCCAAGTGATTGAAGAAGTTGTTCCTGATGTGAACATGCCAGTGCCCGACCCTCCTGTTCATCAAGAGGAGGTTGGCAATGTTGAGGCTGCCACCACCAACGCCAATGAAGCCAATGATGTAGTCATGGCTGACACTAATGTGGAGCCAGCACCAACCAGTGTGCCTGAAACCAATGAGGCCACTGTGCCCGAAACCAATGAGGCCACTGTGCCTGAAGCCAACG
This sequence comes from Triticum timopheevii, assembly GCA_963921465.1. Taxonomy (NCBI): domain Eukaryota; kingdom Viridiplantae; phylum Streptophyta; class Magnoliopsida; order Poales; family Poaceae; genus Triticum; species Triticum timopheevii. The sequence continues at coordinate 366,531,985 of OY997264.1, forward strand.
AGGCCACTGCACCTGAAGCTAATGAGACAACTGCTTCTGAAGCACCTGTTGTGCAGCCTGACGCCTCAGCTGTTGCCCCTGCTCCTATTCCGCCACCAAGGCCCCATACAATTGAGCAAGCATAAAGGCATGGTCAGCTAACCACTATCCGTTGGCCCATTCTGGTACCTCCGCCTACTGCCTCTGGACCTCAATTTGATTATCATGTTGAGCATAGGCCTCAGGTCCAGAAGCCAAAGCCTAGACTGCCAAGGTTTCCAGGTACTGCAAACTCACCAGGGTCCTTCAATGCAAATGGCTTCAAAAGCCACAATACCTTCTTTGACAGCGCCAAGAACCCCTACTCCAAGCCAAGGATATCATCAGATCGGTTCTGGAGCTATCAGCAGAGAAGCTATTACTCCTGCGTTCTATATGATCAAGGGCGCATGTTCCCTCATATGCGCCTTGATACTGAAGCCATTGCTGGACTACCGTGCTTAGAAGAAGCACTTGATTGCTTTCGTGATGCTGGTCTGCTCCACTTTGTGACAGACAAAGAACACTGGAATGAAGAGCTATTGCTTCAATTCTATGCTACTCTACACATTCACGGCTACTACAGAGATATCAAGACATGGGTTCTCGAGTGGATGACTAGAAATGTTCATCATGAAGCCAAAGCTATGGATATCATCGAGCTTACAGGGCTAGCCACTCCTGGAGAGTTATATGAACCTGATTGTCAGTTACACCGCAATGCATTGGAGAGCATCTTCCATAAGCCTGAACCCAATATGAGCCAGATGTTGAGCATGATGAAGCCATTGCCATGTGACGCTGAATATCCAACAAAGTTCTTTGTTGAAGACCTTGAGTACCTGCCTTGCACCATATATCATATCACCAGGCGAACTCTATGGCCTATCAAAGGACATTCATCAGCGGCCAAGCTTGAAGGAGCTATGAAGACTTTGGTCTTCTATATTCTCAATGGCATCAGCTTCAATACTCAAGAATTCTTCATCAGGCAACTTGCTGCTTCTGGATCTGATCTATTTGGTCTGAAGTTTTATGCTCCATGGGTCATGCGCCTCATCAAGAGACACTCATCTGTCAACTATCAGCCCTCTACTCGCAATCATATGATCTTTTTGCCAGAGGTTGATATGTTAGTTGAAGCTATATACTCTAACCCTGCCAAGAGGCCTCTTTGTCTTCAGAATGCCGAGCACGAAAGCTTCACTCAACCCATTGAAGGTGTTCAAGCAGCAACATGAATCTATCCATTGGCTGGAAATACTCGTCTGCCTCATCGAGCACGTACTGAAGCCACTGAAAGCACCATCGCACAAAGGCCTCGGAAGCGTTCTCGTGTTCTCAGTGACCGAGAACTTCTTGTGGCCCTTCATCAGAAACATGATAAGCATCACTATTGGCTCAAGAGACAGATGCAAAGCCTCTTGGTGGATGTCAATCGCATTCGCAACCTTGCCACCAAGAATGCCTTTGTTGCTCATGAAACTTGCCGGCGATCATGGAAGAGTTTGACCCTACTTAGTGCTGAAGTAGATCTTCAAGACGATGGCTTCAATGAAAGATTCCAGTTTGACTCCACTCCTCCACGGACTGTTGTCCTACGTCGCACTCCATCTCTTGAAGACTCTGAATATTCTTCCTCCGCGGCAACGGTAAATGCCAGAGTGATCGATGATGAAGATGATGCTACTTCACCACCTCCTACTACTGCACGCATCGACACTGCACCAAGTTCATCTGCTCCGCCAACCAACAACGACAACCCTGCTGCTTCACCTACTCATGAGGATGAGTAGATGCTCTATGTCTTTAAACCTTTTTGGTCCTTACTGACAAAAGGGGGAGAAGCGTATGAGTTGATAGTCTTCAAGCGGGTTCATATGGGCGGTTGCATTATATTTTGCTTCGTTCTTACAACTCTTGCTTTTGAAACATTCGGTTCTTTGAGTTGTAACACCTAAACTTGATGGTCGTCTGCTACTTATTTGCTTTACTATGATGCGATGATAAATTCCGCATGTGCGATGATAACTTCCGCACTTAGATCATTCTGCAGACGTCCATTTTTCATTATGCGTGTCATTCTACTTGCTATATCATTTCATGCATGATGAATTATCTTCATAAGTTGAAGAGGATCTCCACAAGTACAACCTGCCATGTGCATTTGCATTCCAAAAGCAAATTACTTATATGCACATCTTCAGGGGGAGCCCTTGCTACTTATGAAGACAATTCCCTATCCTTACAATTTCACATACATTATCCCCGTTGAAAACTTCAACCAGTTTGTCATCAATCACCAAAAAGGGGGAGATTGTAAGTGCATCTAGTGCCACCCCTAGTTGGTTTTGGAGTATTGATGACAAAGTTGGTTGAGGGACTAATGCGTTTGTGAGAATTGCAGGATAACGCAGGTAGTGTCCCTCATTGATTCGGTTTACCTACCGGAGATGGCCCCTAAAAATGTATGAAGACACTGAAGACAATGGTGGTATGAGAAGATATTCATATTGAAGACTATGACATGAGAAGACATTACGTGAAGACTATGGAGCGTGAAGACTGTGTGGTTTCGTTGTTTCCTTTCTTCTTTGTTGAGTCATAGGAACCACCGTACTATTAAGTGGGGTCCAAGTGAACTAAGTCAGAGTGACTGAAGTGATGCTCAACCCAAATCCTATGTCTTCGAGCGAAGACAATGAGAGCAAATCTTATCCAGAGCTGGATGAGTCAGCTTTGCTTGTAGCCCAAGTAAAGTTGTTGTGTGTGTTTGAAATCTGACCGTTGGAACACGTGTCAGTTCCTGAGTGATCCAGGGTCATTTTGGACAAATCAGATCGGGTTGCCTTGTGGCTATAAATAGCCCACCCCCTACACCATAAATTGGTGGCTGCTCAGAGTTTGTGCATGGCTTTTGTCGTTTGAGAGCAACCCACCTCGAAGCATTTGAGAGAGAGAAATCCTTGCGAGGACAAAGCCCAAACACCCAGAGCCAAAAGAGTGTTAGGCATCACTGAAGTCTTTCTGTCTGTGTGACCTAAAGACTTATTACACTTGAGGACTGTAAATCCTCCAGCCGGTTAGGCGTCGTGTTCTGAGCATCCAAGAGTCATTGTGGATTACCGGTGAACGAAGTCTGTGAAGGTTTGGAAGTCTACCTTGAAGACTTACCAGAGTGATTGGGCGAGGACTGGGTGTCCTTAGCTCAAGGGGAATAAGGTGAAGACACGGTCTTCTGAGTTAAATCTCAGCCTCCCTAACCAGACGTACAGTTGTCACAGCAACTGGAACTGGTCCAACAAATCCTGTGTCTTCAACAAGCGACTGGTTCTATCTCTTTCCATCCTTTACTTAAGTTTGTCTTCATGAAGTCATTGCCTATCTGTGTATCTGTTTGACTTCACTGCTTGACTTCTACTGTTGATTGGCTTCATATTATCTTCCATCCTGATCCTTACTACTTAGCTGCTATTAGTCCTGTACTTTCACATCATTGCATACTTGACTATGGTTTGCTTATGGTAGTTTATCTTCCGCTGCATATCAACTAGGTCATTTCTGTTGTTTGTCTTCAAAACTTCTAAGTTTGAAGACTTCCATAAAAATCGCCTATTCACCCCCCCCCTCTAGTCGATACTAGCACTTTCAATACTTCAAAGATATGATGACTAACTAAATAGGATGTCATGAGATAATTATATGATGTCTTTAGTAAACAGGTTCGCATGACATAATTCACATACATGTTATCTAAATAATCAGGATCGCATGATTTAATTCACATATGTGATTTATATGCTAAGTAGGGGGCATTCGCATATATGATGTCTGAACTAAGAACATGGGGTTGAATATTGTGTATACGATGTCTAAACTATGTAATGCAAGACATCATATGCATGATATGAGCAGTCTAACCGTGCCAAGTTAGAGCATACACCTCGGTGGGGAATTGGACTGGTCATCTGTCTCTGAATCCATCTCTGAGGAGCTACCGAGAACCGGCTAGAGATCTGCTTCGACAGGTAGCACTGTCTGCTCTGAAGACCTTCTTTTCACTCTAGATTTTTCCATCACCCACTCAAACGGCTGATTCACAGGAAGAGTAGTTTAATGTACAAACATTGTCGACAAATGGAAATGTAATGAAGAAAAGGATGGGCAAGATATCATTCAAATATATGATGCCTGGTTAAATAGGATGACATTGCATATTTCACATATATTATGGCTGGCTAAAAGATATGAGACTGCATAATTCCCATATATGATATAGAAACTAAATAGATGGCATTACAGAACATGTGTAAACTAAGCAGACGACATATATGATGTCGAAAGTAGGCACTACAAGGCAACATATGCATGATATGACTAACATCATCATGCCAAGTTAGAGCAAACACCTTGGGGGGTAAATAGGAGTGGTCAGCTACGTCTGAATCCGCCTCAGAACAGATATCTTCCTCTGGATTACAATCTGGGGAGGGGGGAGGGTTTGCCGTTGAACCCACCATGGAGCGATGTCTGCATGACATTGTATTGCCGCGCAAAACTCTTCTCTTTTTCTCTACATGTTCAGCATGACTGTGTAAAATATCTGACATGCATACAAAAAAGATATAGTGAGATTATGTAAGGAGAGCATGCAAAAATCTAGAGTGATGGTAACAACCAGTGGATGGTCCAAAAACAATGATAGCAGGCTGATGATAGCTTTAATTCAATAAAAAGTCCGATGATGATTGATTTACTATTTCTTTCCCACCCAAGATGAACAACATAGGCAGATATACTATTCATTGCTGCCTCGATATGTGCCAGATAATAGACAAAGATACTATTCATTGCTGCGTCGATATGTGCCCCACAACTAATTTTAAAACTCAAGTTTGAACATTAATTTGGACTCGACTTGGAGTTTAAGAGGTGAACAGGACGATAAAGTAGCAAGTAATATTAAGCAATGCATAATATAAGCAGAAACAAAAGAGTGCGACCTCTCTTGTGGACCCGTGTACTCCTTAGGTTCATGTGCTGAGTCGATGATGGTGATGCCGTTGCAATGGGTGCTGGTGGTAGGGAGGGAGATCTGAGGCGGTGAAAGATGGCCAGGAGTCGTGATGTCTGGTTTGGTGGATGCTTCTTCTGATGGAGCAGCTCAGGTGAGGTGGATGACGTCGCGGCAGGAGCAGGATAAACCACACAAAGTTTTCTTCGACACCTACGTGTAACTGAAGTAATTTTGTAAGGGGTCCTTTGGCTTACCGGATTCTAAAAACGTGGGGATAGGAAAAACACCAGAATAGGATAGGAATGCACGTAGGAAACAGAGTGTAAACATAGGATTTCTGTCAACTTGGGTGTTTGGTTCACAGGAATTGGAAGAGCAGAGGAATGCAAAGAAACATGGTCAAATTAAAGTGAAACCATGTAAAAGCATGTATAGTGAGAATGTTATTCTGCCACTAATGCACTTGGTCTTGTTTTGATGCATAGGATTTTGAAAAGTAGGTCCAGGTGGATGTTTTGCTCCATTCCTTTCAGCTAAATGCATGAATAATTGAATAGTAGAGTGCCATAGGAAAATTTCCTATTATTATGTTTTTCCTTCAGTTTTTCCTTTGAACCAAAATATCCCTAATGGATGGACATGAATGTAGAGTAATAAGTGATGCGACAAGTGCACAACCTCTTTGCCATAGCCGTGTCGACCTCGGCATCATTGGGTTGGTCACCAAAGAAGTTCAGGCAGAGGTGGCTATCGGAGGTGTGGAGGAAGATCTGAGGAATCTGTAGATAGCGTCCAGGGCACTGCTCTGTTGTGATGGATGGTTCCGTCGTTGGAGCAGATGCGGCGAGCCGTAAGATGTTGAGGTTGAAGCAGTACAAGACAAACATCGTTAATCTCAAGTGGGATTCTAATAGCATCTCCAATAGATGATGTAAAATACATTACCAAAAAGTGATATATGTAAAATTTACATCACCAAAGAACACCTGACTACAACAGATGAGGGCAAAACTGTTGACTCTGGGCTTAACTATCGAAACTGAAATTTACTGTGGAATCTGAATGTTACTGTCGAAACTGAACGCACTGGTAGCAAAGAGGCACTTCACATGTAGTTTAGGCCGCTCAAGCACTAGTAGTAGAGAAACGGTGATCTAAATCAGCAGGCGATCGACGGGGAACATAGTAGCAGATAGTAGCCGGAGCAGCAGCGCCTGGAGGAGCAACGCGAACTAGAGCCAGAGTAGCAACTCATGTAGCTGCAACAACACGTGTACCGGCATCAGCAGCGCGAGCGAGAGCAAGAGCAGAGCAGCAGCACGAGCGAGGGGGATAGCAGAGTAGCAGCGCGAGCGAGCGAGCGAGGGGCGGAGCAGCAGCAACAACGCGAGCGAGCGAGCAAGGGCCGGAGCAGTAGCAGCAGCGCAAGCAAGCACCAGAGCAACAGCAGCAGTGCGAGTGAGCGAGCGAGAGCTGAAGCAGCAGTAGCAACGCGAGCAAGAGAGAGCCAGAGCAGCAGCAGCAGCAGATCTGGCTGCTATGGACGCCACCATCGAAGGGGCCTCACGCTGGTTCAGAGCCTCCATGGATATGTCACCCGCGGCGCCGGCTTGGAGGTAGCCGCGCCATGGGGGTGCGGGATGGAGCACCGTCGGCGCCGGGAGGTCAAGTTAAGGAGAAGGTGCGATGCGATGAGGGTACAAACTCTTTGGTGGCACCGAGTAGGCCTCAGCTTCATCCGAGGAGTCGGTGAGGATGTTGCGGTTCCAGTGGAGCAGGTTAAGGCGGCGCTGTGGGGATGGAGCAGCCGTGAAAGACGAGGCAATCATCGAAGCAGCTCCTTGGAGGTGGAGGACAGGGTGGCTGAACCGGCGGGACGACGGATCCTCATCCGGGGAGGTGGATGAGGGACGTCGAGCTATTGCGGTGGACGACGTCGTCGGGGAAGAGGCTCTGGCTGGGCAGCGCTGCGGTGGTTGACGGGGAAGGGTGGGGTTTCGCAGCTGTAGCAGAGAGGTTATGGCGGCTTGGGATTTCGAATGGTGAAAAGGAGGCGATATGAGGGGGGCCATGACTTAGGGACGCACTTGTCCAAAATGCAGGGTGTGTTACAAAAGTACCCCCACTGATTTGAACTAGTGGCCCTTTCGGCTCAGGGTTAGAAGGAGGATTTTGCATGTCGGGATTTGGCAGTTGGGGGGAGTTTTGCGCGCATTGTAGTTTCGGGATAGCAAGGCACGGGTTGCGAAGGCGCGCGTTTTGGGAGCACGATATCTGAATTTTCGGGATATAACAAGGCGCGGGTTGAATTTTAGGGACAAGCCTAATGTGTAATATTGTACGTACCAAATCAATTCGCACTTCCCTCATTGAAAAAAACAAAAAAAAGTAAAGCTATTCACACCACACAAAGAGAGAGTCTTGTCCCGTTTTACTGTACAAATGTTATTCAAAGCTATGTATGAATCCATGTTATGTCCAATTAATTTTTTTTGCTAACTGTATAATGCATGTAACCTACTCATACCAACATTTTAGTGCATTGCAAATGTCTATACTACCATTGCATTTCGAACTAAATTTGAATTTGTTTCTCTATTTGAATAAGAATCTACAATCATGATTGTTGCGAACTTAAACCATCGTTCAAGTATTATCTTAACAACACACCACATGATTACTATAGAGATAGATATGAACTCAAATTCAATTTTTTTAACACACTTAGTGTTAATTCCGAATAATAGTACATTTGATGTACTAACTAGATACTCATGATCTAAACCATGTTTCATACATACACCATGTTTATCACATAAGGTATAGTGCCCCGCCCCCTACATTATGACAAGTATTTAGCCCTGAGTTGCAAAAGCCACACATTATCCCAAATTATAATCAATTTTCTATATTATATGTAGTATAACATGTTAATAACCACACCATGCGTATCACCATTATATATATTCATTCATGCATGCGTCGGTTTAAAACACTATGATATCTTCTTCAAATATTCAAATCCAATTTTTTTATAATGAATTATGATCTTTGTTCATCTTTTACACCTTCACAATCCTCTTCTCCTTGTAGCTAGCTAGCGCTAACTTTCTATCATTCATATGCACACGCCCGCCCCCCCTCTCACGCTCCCACGGCGTCCCCTCCATCGCGCACATTCGTTTCTCTTTAGGTCGTTCACCCACGCTGTGTGTAGGCCGCCTGGCTCCTTCTTTCCGGCACACACCGGTCGATATAGCCTTGTAGCCAAGTGTGCCTACCACAAACACACACTTCCCCTCTTTTCTTCTCACCGTCCATGCCCCCCTATGTCCAATACAGTTCCACGCAGGTGCACACTCCCGCCCCTCTTTTCATCGATCTCATACTCACGCACTCCTTCCCCCTCGACATAGTAGGCCTCTCGCACCACCTCCTAGTCGCAACCCTCTCCACATGTCCGTCTCTCTGGACCTTATTTGCTTCTAACACATGCATGCATGTATACATACCGATCTCCGTACATATAGCTAGCTAAGCCGACTATAATTCTTTTTCCCCACGCACCGATCGACTTACCTCACTAGTTATGTCTCTCCCTGTCTCAGACACACGATGATTGATCTTCCTATGTAGTTATGTCCGCTTACCACAACCATATCATCCCCCCTCATCATCCTTGCATACCTCCCGACCCGTCTCTCACACGCACGTGCATAAACAAACAGACATCCCCTCTCTTATCACTACAAAAAAGTACACTTCCGTGATGATACGTGTTTGTCACAGTAGGTCGCATTTTTTGTCATGCATGTACATCCATGACGATTTTATGACAGAATCAAGATAGTCATACCTGTGCTGTTGTAGAAGTGTTCCATGACATTACCAAAATTATCATCGCATAAGTGTCCACTTCCATGACGATAAATCGCGCGTCACAGAAGTGCTTTCGTCAAGGGTGACCGACACGTGGCATCCACCGTAACGGAACGCCGTTAAGCTATCGGGTCGGGTTTTGGATCCGATAACCCATTAACAGCCCCGACCAATGGGGATTTTCCACGTGTAAAATCATCATTGGCTGGAGGAAACACGTGTCGGCTCATCATTGGGACATATGTCATCCACTCACTAGACAGAAGGCGCCTATGATACATCGACACGTGGCATGGCCCAACAGTGGCCCATTCCTGTGAAAAGGCCGACCCGTTTGACTTGGTCAAAAGCTGGCGGGCCGGCCCATGGAAAGCCTGTTAACGGCCTATTAGCATATAGCCCATTTACAGCCCACTAACCCAAGGCCCATTACGTCCTATGCGAATTAGGCCCAGTAGCGTCATCTGGGCCATCCAATATGATTCCAGCCCATTTTCACTTCTGGCCAATGTATGGCCCGTGACGTCTTTCGGCCAATATGAGGCCCTTTGTAACTCTTGGCCCATTAGCGGCCCATGCTGAAACTGGCCCGTAATGAACAGTGTATTACTTTACACCCATTAACGGCCCACGGTGAAACTGGCCCGTAATGAACAGTATAACACTTTATACCCATTAACGGGCCATTATTCCGTTGGCCCGTTTCCAGCCCAAGTTAACTTTCGGCCTTTTGAGGGCCCATTTATTCTTGGGCTCATTTGCAGCATTTGGTTACTTACGGCCCGTTACTATCATTTTCTGCTTGTGGGCCAAATTCAGTCCGTCGTTACAGTCGGCCCGTTTGTGGTTCGTTAGTCTGTTGGGCCATTTTCATAGCATCACCAAATACGGCCTATTAACGGACCGTTATGTTCAGCCCATAAAACGTACGATTTCCATTATAGGCCCATCTACGGTCCATTAAAGGCCAGTACAAAACCCATAAATGAGTCGGCGGCCCATGGATCCTATGTGATGTAGAAGGCCCATGGATCCTGCGAGACGTAGAAGGCCCATGGACACTGCGAGACGTAGAAGGCCCATGGATCCTACGAGACGTAGAAGGCCCATGGATCCTGCGAGACGTAAAAGGCCCATGGATCCTACGAGACGTAGAAGGCCCATGGATCCGACGGCCCGTGAAGGGCCATGGTCGGGCGAGTTGGCCCCCGTTTGAACGATATAGCATATTCAAAGAATTATCCTACTCAATACTATCACCTCTAAAAAGCATACACTATACAACAAAGAGATCAAGGCATAGAAAGGTAGAATAATCCTACACTATACAATAAAGAAATTACAGCCGATTATACCCACTGGGCATTATGGTTCGGCACAGGTGATAATAAAGCATACACAAACAGCAAATTACATACACTGGGCAAATACAGCTCATACATCATGGACGCGCATCAACTTAACTCCATTTGAACTATAATCTCTTCAGAAAATAGGATTGGCCGGATTCAAATAGCAAAAATTTCAGTCTGCAAAATCTCCAATTCCTTCATGGTTACCTCGGTGTCTTGTTTCAATTTTTTGACTCCTGCATCTAATACCTGCATGTCCAGTCTCAACTTGTTGATTATACGTTGACAATCATGTACATGTTGTCTTGCCACCTCTAGTTGATGCTCGAGAACATCAGCACATTCCAATTCCAATCCATAATCATTCGGTAACGGCCATGCCGCACTGCTCGCAGATTTTTGTGTTGATGTCACTTCATCCTGAAATGTTTCTGTAAGTACACATGACTAGGGCAAAAATATAGTTGCAACAGTGAAGCGAACAAGACACTATTTTGTACTACATGGAAAAATAGGACTAACAATAATGTTACACGTCACTTTCACACAAAAAATGTTACACGTCATGAAGCATAAGCAGGTGATATTTTAAAAATTATAAAAAAGATAGTTTGTGCAGCCTGCATACAGAAATCCCTCTTAGCTCACCAGAGGAGCATGATGTTGGGGCCCAATCGAAAACACAGACAAGTTACAAATTTAGACAGCACATTGCGTATAAGTAAGCAAGCAGTTGGCCATTCTGTACCTCAATTGAAGTCTTAGGGAGCATAATGAACAGCAGAGGGTTTCATACAAACATAATACAACAGGCAAAACTATGCAATCATTAGCGTAGTATAAACTAGATTGTGAGCCTCATGCAATAATAGTTGGTTAATAGACTTCAAAGCTTCAGGCACACTTCGGTAGAGTAATTAAATGGTAAGGCATTTAATTATGTCAACTAATAGTGATACAAGTACCGAACATCAGGCATAATTATTTGGGCATCTCATTAAGTGAGAACAAATAAAGCAATTGAACTGTTGAGTTGCATACAGTGACTTACCTTAGCAGGTTGAAGAGGCTCAGTGCAGCTCCTACTTCTCTTGCAAGGCTCCTTCCTAACATCTTGTACTTGGAAATCCTCAATCTTATCTTCATTGCACCCCCTCTGCAAGGTGACACAAACTAGTTACGCGTCTCCTTGGAAGATAAATATGCATACTTTCCAGTCTGTGAACACAAAAGGATGAGATTATAACAAAACAACACCACATAATGAAACATGCCGCATCTCTTGCACTTGCACACAATGAAATGAGCATTTACTATGTCTGCACTATGTAAAAACTAGGCATACCTTCGAACTGGATCTCCAGGTACTCTTGGAGAGCCTACTGTAGTGTACAGCCAAACCTTTATGTCACCTATGAGTTAGACAAGGCCCCACTACAGCAGCCCTTAGTGTTTAAATCGTTGACAAGCTCTGTTAGAGTGTTAGATCAAGAAAACCAAGTAATCAAAGCAAACAGTCCTAGTATGGCTGGCTGATGCAAACAAGCAATTGAACAGATGTGTGAGCAAATCTTACATATCAAGAAAAGAAGCAAAGAAGGAGGCTTAAAGACCATCACTTGACTGACCAGATTTAAGGGGCATTTAAACATCATGTGCAACATATGAACTAACATAAACATTGCATATTCCAGATTCTACAATGGAATGCACATGTATTAGGTTATGCCTTGTATGATGATGCCTAAATGTATAGATAGTAGGCAGGAGTGATTCATCATTGCAAGCACAATTGAATTGCAGGTTAAGGGCCAGTTCGATTCCGCCTCTTCAGGGCATATTGTCAGAATAAGCCATAAAAGATGTAAAGAAGTCATTTTTGAGTTATGGGCTTGGGCTTAACTAATTTCGCTTTGGAGGGGGGTGTTTCGGGTAGAACCTCACTAAAAATTGAAGGGAAGGGGAATAGTTAAATGACTCTGTTGTCTGCCTATATTACACTCAAAATGCAACTGCTGACGCCCGTGTCACACCTGACCCTCAAGTAAAAACAAACACGCAAGCATTCATTGCCCTGCCCGCTTGCATATCCTCTCCCCTTTCCCTCTACCTCGATCCCCTACCTGCAGCACTAGGGTTCCTCCAGCGAGCCGTCGCCACTGGTCCCATCTGGCCTGGTCCTCGATAATGCTATGTCTATAGGCTACATGGCCAGCGGGTAGGGGCAAATCTCCCTGGCTGCTCCTCCCTCTGGTGCTGTCCTCATTCTCATGGTCTCCAGCAGCTGCTCCACTGTGGTTCGTCCAACGCACTACTCCAGCGGGCGCTGCACAACTACGGTTGATGCCACACTGCGGCAGAAGGCACCTTGTTCCCCCTCCCCTCCTCCCAGGCCATGGCCTTGAGGTGCTGTTGAAGGATGAGCTCATCCAACAAGGTGAGGATCTCCACTGATTTTTGCCAAATTTTCATTCTGATCCACTATACGATGAATTGCTATGAGCTGCTTCTGCTGCTGCTATATGATGCATTGCTATGAGCTACTCCTGGTGCTGCTATATGATGAATTCCAATGATCTGCTACTGCTGTATGATGAGTTGCTATGAGCTGCTGCTGCTATATGATGAATTGCTATGAGCTGCTGCTGCTATATGATGAGTTGCTACAAGCTGCTCCTGCTGCTGCTATATGATGAATTGCTATGAGCTGCTCCTGCTGCTGCTATATGATGAATTGCTATGAGCTGCTCCTGCTGCTGCTATATGATGACTTGCTATGAGCTGCTGCTAGTATATGATGAATTGCAGACTGCTGCTATTGTATGATGAGTTGCTATGAGCTACTGCTGCTGCTATATGATGCTTTCAGGTGGTGCTGCTATATGATAATAACCAGCCACTTGGACCATCGAATTTCAATAAATAATTGTTCTTCATTTAAATTTGGGTCATGCGTTCTTCGTTTAAATTAGGCAATGGGATCTCTATGGAAAACATTGACCAAAGTAGATTGTGCCAAGTAGATGGTATATTTGTATTTGCATTTTGAGCAAATAGTGATGGTCTGTTTTCCTATCATATTAATTACTACATTGGGTTCAATTTGTGATGTTTGCAAGTCAAATTAATTTCCATATGGGCAGCAAAATGAAAAATATATATAATGCAATCTAGACTTTCCACTCATCATACCAAATATAAGCTGAAAACGCAATGAAAAGAACCGGTTGGCGTATTACATGGAGCTTATATTCACAGGTGCTTATTTTCTTAGGATAACTCGTAATAACTGTCCCTAAGAAACTTGGCTAATAGAACTGGCATACAAATAACATGTCACGATGATTGCAATGGAGGAGTGACGTACCATAGCACACTGTATAGGCTCACCGCTGCCTCTCCTTTTTTTGCGATGTTCCATGAAATTGCCACATACATCTTGTACTTTTTCATTATGTAACCCTATCTGCAAGTTGACACGGCTAATTTCAGACATCTTTACATGATACTACATTGCATATCCCTTGCGCATATTTAAACCACCAATTAACGATTGTGTGCGTACCATAAACTAGCCATGACTCTGTATGCTGGACTGGCAGGCACTCTAAGGGAGCCTAATGTAGTGCACTAGAATTCCTACATGCCACCTACGATTTTGTGTAATGTATTGCCCCTGTTCCTAAATATATGTCTTTGTAGAGATTCCAGTATGGACCACATACAGATGTATATAGATGCATTTTAGAGTGTAGATTCACTCATTTTGCTCCGTATGTAGCCTATAGTGGAATCTCTAGAAAGACTTATATTTAGGAACGGAGGTACGAGGTAGTATCATGTATGACATCTACATATCTAATTTAGCAGCCAGTAGTAGAAATCATTGTCTGCACAAAGGGATTACTGGTCGAAAATCCTAGCAAAGCACACTGGCAGGCACAGAACAATACAAGAGAGAGAGACGCGCTTACAAGATCATAGCAATGCCTCAGTCCAGGATCTTGGTTAGCCAAGCTGTTAGATCCAGAAGAAACATCGTCCTTGTAGTTTTTGCCAGCTGCATAACAGGTAACAACGACCGGTTAGTATATTTGAAGTACATCGGGCAGGTGATGCTGGACGGGTTTAAACGTGACAAGTACCTAGGCCGTGGCGGGTGCTTGGCATCTCTCCAGACGGTGGGAATCAGGTTAGAAACGTCGAGGGTGATGACGCTGCGCTATCTGTCGGGGTCCGGTAAGGAGATCTAGAACCGTCGAGTAGGGTGTTTGTGGAGCGGCTCCGGTAGGGTGGACTACGGTGTGGGCGAAGCGGATCTGTGGCCGTGGACGAGGGCGTAGGTGAAGCTGCTCCGGTGGTTGGATTAAGGATGGTGTCGATGACGCGGATTTGCGGCCATGGACAAGGCGTCAGAAGCTGCTCCGGTGGTTGGGTTAAGGATGGTGTCGATGATGCGGATCTACGGCCGTGGACGGGGCGTCAGAAGATGCTCCGGTGGTTGGGTTAAGGGTGGTGTCGACGATGCAGATCTGCGGTCGTGGACGGGGCGTCAGAAGCTGCTCCGGTAGGTTGGATGAGGGTGCAAGGAAGCAGATCTGAGGCCGTGGACTTGTGAGTTGGCAAACCGGCCCCGGTAGGGTTGAGAATGGTATAGGCGAAGCTACTCCAATAGGGTTTATGATGGTGTCGGCGAAGCGGCTCCGGTAGGGTTGAGGAAGGTGTCGGCGAAGCGGCTCCGGTAGGGTTGAGGAAGGTGTCGGCGAAGAGGATCAGAGGCCGTCGACGGGGGCGTCGGTGGGGCGGCTCTGGGGGGTGTGGACGAAGCATCTCCGGTGGGGAGTACGAATGAGCCGCTGCAGATGCGCGGCGGTTGACGAGAGTACCGGCGAAGTAGATCCGGCGCCGTGGACAAGGTCGGCACTGAATGGGCTGTGGTACAATGGTGGATGAGCAGCCTACTTGTTTCTAGGGGAGGTGGGAGGGGTAGATGCGGTCGCAGAAGCAGATCCGGCGAAGTGGACGCCGCTGGTAGTGAATGGGCTATGGTACGCCGGTGGATGAGCAGTCTAGGGTTTCAAGAGGGGAGGGGAGAAAGGGCGATGAAGTACGGACGGCGTGATGTAAGATGCTTTGGTGCTGTGGAGTTAGTCGTTTTTGCGGGAGGGGGAGAGGAAATGGGGGTGCCGTGTAGTGGGGGGAACCGGAAGTTACCAAAGCAGCCCTGACCTATCATGTAGATGAGGGCGGTATTGTAACTATTGGTCTCCGTGCACCAAGGTCAGGATTTCACATGCTAAAGACTAAGGTGGCGGAAATTTTAGAAGGAGGCAGGAGATTTTGCCGCCCGCGGGATCGTTCGTATCCAGTTTCAACTAATTTTGGACCGTGCTAGCGGGAAGGTCATGCTAGACTGTGTACATGAGGCACGCGTCAGCAGTTAATAACTGGTGTGAAGTCCACCCTAGAAAAAAAGACAATAACTCGGGATGATGCGCCGATAATTTGGACGTTCACACGGGCGCGGCCAATCGTACGGGTGTAGTGGCGCGTTCACAAAAAAGGGATCAAACACTTAGCCTATGTATTTCTCGTGTAAATAGATAATTTAGTGCCATTGGTTATTTATTTTAAACATAATGCATTGACGTGTTAGTGTAGAGGCGCACAAAAAGAAATGGATATTGTAGTTAGCTACTTAAAAGTATTACCTCATATGATTACATAGCCTCCATTTCATAAATTGCGTACCCGTTGAATTCATATATGAATATTACATATATTACTTCAAAATAGAAACTTAAATCATCCAAGACTAATGAATTTGAATGCAAGAGTAACAATGGTGCATGTGCATGATAGCTACATTGGTTGTTTGAAGAAACATCACTGTAACTTTGGCATGCACAACTAAAAAGGTTTATTTAAATAGAAAAAAATGTGCTATGTGAGTGTCCAATCTTTGTAGCGTTGAATCGATATTGTACCTTTGGCCACGATACGGAGTAGATATTGACTTATGTTCAAGCGATGCACGTCCACGATCGCTAGATAGTGATACGAGAATGAATTGTGCAATCTCTCTCACACGCATACATATCTCATTTCCTTGTGGGCAGCGGAATCACACACGCGCACTTCGTGTATTTCTCTCCCTCCGTCAGGGTTAAATTCGTCTTTCTACCCTGTCCTACAAGTCTCTCACACAGAAACACACACGCTCTCTATGTCTAACACGCCCACCCCTTTAATTCCGCCCACCCACAGCCACTAATGTCTCAAAGTATAATAATGTCTCTCACACATATGCTATCTACCTATCCCTTAATATAGCAAGATATGTGTCACACAAACTCCTTCTCCCTACTAGCAAGATGCCCATGTGCGTTGCACAGAACATCAAGATGCATTTGTATGAGAAGTTTATCTTGTGGGAGAAAAGGATGAACGAGGGAATGCCTTATTTGCAAATGCGGAGAGGGGTGTGGGTATCTTTTTGCAAAATTGCCATATTTTCCTTCCTGTCCGTCGGATATAAATTGGATGGCCTATATTGCAGGATGGCAGGAACACCATCATCACCAACTCTGTTTTTTATAAGAGTAGAGATATGTGAGTGTCACTGCCCCCCCACACACACCCACACTTCCCAACACCGAAGGAGTAGGGTGACACCTCATCTTGATACTAATCTATCGACTGGCTTCTCTCTCAAACATACACACACACACACACTACCCGGCACCGAAGGAGTAGGGTGACACCTCGATCTTGATACTAATCTATCGACTGGATTCTCTCTCAAACATACACACACACACTACCCGGCACCGAAGGAGTAGGGTGGCACATCGATCTTGATAATAATCTATCTACTCCTCTTTCAAACACACACACACACACTCTCGCTAGTTGTGCCTCTGTGCCTACCGCGCACACTCTCGATACGTCTTTCTCTCCCTCCCCCCCCCAACAATGACAGCAGAAGGGTGACAACTCGATCTGATCATAATCTGTCAATTGGTTTCTCTCTCAAACATTGTGTCTCAGTGCCTCGCTCGGTAGCCCCCTCGATATGTAGACTTCTCGCGCGCACACAGCTGTAGTGACGATGACGCTGAACCCAGTGTGCCTTGTTTTTACCGGCCTCATGTGATAGTTTTCACCCTGTTTTCTATTAATTAACAAGGTAACCTTTTCTTTGTTACTACTAGTGAATCTGAAATCATTCGGGGCAGACATAAAATATATCACTTCAACCCAATTATCGCATCAACTATTTTAAAAGAAATTAGCTAGCTGCCCGTGTGTTGCACGGAACATCAAGATGCATTTGTATGAGTAGTTTATCTTGTGAGAGAAAAGGCTGAACGAGGGAAGGCCTTATTCACGAACGTGGAGAGACGTGTGGGTATATTTTTGCAAAATTGCCATAGTTTCTTTCCTATCCGTTAGATATAAATCCGACGGCCTATATTGCAGGATGGCACGCACATCACAAACTCTGTTTTCTACTCCCTCCGTCCGAAAATACTTGTCATCAAAATGGATAAAAATAGATGTATATAAAACTAAAATACGTCTAGATACATTTCCTTCTATCCATTTTGATGACAAGTATTTCCGGACGGAGGGAGTATTTGTCTTTTTAGAGATTTCAACAAGTGACTATGACCGAACCTTACCAACATACTCAAAAAAGTAGTCCATAATTTTGATGTTACCCTCTTTTCTTGGCGGTGCAGTGCCATCTGGATACCTCATAAACAAATCAAGGACAAATCTAACCCCTTCCTGAAAAGACATACGTAGCAAAATGAGTGAATCTACACTCTAAAATATGTCTACATACACATCCGTATGTGGTAGTCCATTTGAAATCTGAAAAAGACAAATATTTAGGAACGAATGGAGTATATATAAGAGTAGACATGGAGATATATCTCCAGCATGGTCTACAACAAAAATGTGCTGGGCTGGTTAGCGCCGAATGCTCGCAACGCGATGACATGAGTTTGAATTATGTCTTTTAACTTTAGATTTTTATATTATATATTACTCTACTTATTTAATATATAGTTCTTTCGCTATTGTACTGACAGTGGAACCCACAGAGTACTTAGAATATTAAGGATGGACATGTTTCTTTTTAACTTTCTGTACGAAGCTGTAGCCACCCTACAAGTCACGTGTACACTGTACATGCAATTAACTTTTTATAGAGGGACAATCATACAGGCAATTAACTCAAATGGATTGGATGTCACTCTATTATTTCCAGCATAAAGAGCATCTCCAACGGCAGCCGGCAAATTTCCTCCCGCTTCCTTCCGCGGAGGACGACATCAAACGCCAGCGGCATACATTTTTACAACTCTAACCAACCAGATGAAATTCGTGCAAACATGGACTGATTTCATATAAGCATGAAGGATTTCGTATAAAAAAGCTGGATCTTCATATAAACATGATGGATTTCATTACATTTACATGAACTAAGAGGTGCCAATCCGGCTCTCTTGTATAATTAATACTCCCTCCGTCCGGAAATACTTGTCCTAGAAATGGATATATCTAGACTTATTTTAGTTCTAAATGGCCGCCCGCGGATCCCTTTGTCTTCCTCATGTCCGTCAGACACTTGTGGGGTCGATGAAGGTCCTCGGAAGAGACGAAGCAGCAAAGAAACCACCTGAATCCGTGGTCGTTGCCTCGGCGGTGGCCTTCATGGGTCCCAAGTGGCGGCGGCCTCCCGTGTTCTACTTCTCCTCGATGATGGCGGCGGACACGGAGGAGCTGGCCACCGACTCGTCGCTCTCCACACACCCGGCTTCTGTCTCTGCCTGCATGGCGCTGCCGCGGGCACGGGAGGCGCGGCCACCGCAGACACTGGTGGTGCGGTACGACGCGGCAGCGATGGCGCCCGTACTAGCATGCTCGCTGTCGTGCCGGCGTGGAGCAACTCGCCACTCCTCATCGAGCTGAACTGGAGCGGCGAGTTGCTGAACCACGCGCCTGCTTGGGGCGGCAACTGGCTCCGTCTGGCCAAGCGAGGTTGGTGAAGCACCGAGTGGCCTCGCCCGTATCCGGAGGGCTCGGCGGGCCACCCAGCCGGGTAACATGCGGGAGAACGGCTCATCGGAAGCCATCGGAAGGGTGGAGAAAATGGTGAAGGAGGAGATGGGGGAGCGGCGGAGGGGGTGCGATTCTTGCCCGATGTCTGTCTGGCCTCGTGTAAATAGAGGGCGGACGGGAGGAGCTCGGCCGGTGTTGCGTTTAATTCCGGCCTGCTCATGAACGGACGTGTGGCCAGAGTAGGATTCTCGGTTTGCATGCGGGTTTCACGGAGGGGTTTAATGGAGGCGTCGGGCGTGCAGCGGGCGGCGCAGTACTATTCGATTTGACAGCATTAATGAGCCGTCAAATCAGAAAGGATGTGTATACTCCACTTTAGTACAACATGGCCCCGCCCTCTAGCCTTTTAAGAAATGTATATACTCCACTTTTGTATAGTAGTAGTATCGATGGATTGCGCCATGGAGCAAAACTTGAAATTAAAAAGAAAGGTGGTACATATAGAGAGTGCTCGTGAACTATGTGTCATACATGGCAATAAATAAAGTACTACATGATACTTATATGATACATGGCGCAGGAGTACTAAGTATTATTAATACAGTTTTGCTAGAACTCATCTAGATGAGATATAATTTGGTCTCATTCATCTTTTATAGCCATTGGATGTGATGCTATAAGATGCGTGTGTGCTGACATGGGTTGTATTTGTTCTTGTGCAACGAACTGACCACTGCATGTCATGTTTGATAGTCTCAAGTCATTAAAAGCATACAAGCCCCACATCTCTTCTTGGTTGATTCCTCTATTTATGCACCACGCCTATGTGTTTACTAGTATTTGGTTTTCGTAAGATGACTTAATACTCACCTAGACGGAGGGAGTATTCGATTTGACAGCGGGCGGCGCAGTTCCTGGTACGCCTTTAATGCAGACGAGGGAGGGAGTAGCGGTTCCCGATATGTTGAATGGCCAATGCATCCTCCTTCAATTAATGCATGAGGGAAGTAATGGGATGAGGTCCGGGAAAAGAGGCTGCACGATGTGAATGCAACGCAGTTTGCCCTCATTGCCCTCATATAAAGGCGCCCTTCCTCCATTCCAATGCATCTACCACATCATACGACCTAAGCACTTGCCTAAGCACCTACACTAAGCGCAAAAGAGCTTGCTCCAGACCCATGGCTGCGATGCGCGTGAGCGGCCAGCCGCTGCGCCAGATGGTCCACGACGCCGGCCTGCGGCATGGCGCCGAGGATCGTCTCGAGACGGTGTTGGAGACCGGTTGGTTGATGGCCGCCGTCGATGCCAACTACGACTCTCAGTTGGACCAGATGATCGTTGCTACCAGCAACAAGTTCACCGTCCTCAAGAAGTTCACAGATGACACCGCCGTACTCCTCCAGCCCGCGCGCTCGGGCTCCTCACTGCCTGCCACCCAAATCGGCCTCCATGGCTGGAACCTCTTTCAAGCACTGGTGGCCCTGCGACTGCCCGCCGACACCACGAAGAATGTCCACCTGGAGGTCGCGCTCACCGCGAGGCGCCTCACTCTGCAAGAATTAGTCGACCTACACATCCACGAGTACGAGCAAGTCGTGTACATAGGTATCTACAAGGCCAGTGAGGACGCTACGACGTTGGCCTTCCTCAACCGGCTGGAAGCCTTGGATGCCTTTGTTGAGAAGCACCTCGACCTCGCCACAAAAGCCGCCGCTCCTTAGCCGCAGGTCGGTGGCCCGGCGCACTAAGTTGAGGAGGAGGAGGTCGTACGTTCGTGGATCCATCTTTCTTCTTGCCTTCTGTAACCACCACCGCGATTGCATCATCGTGGCCTTAATTCTTATTGTGCTGTTGCATTCTCGTTCCTGTCAATACCGACATGTGCGATCCCTTTGCTTAATTATATGCATCACTGTAACTAGTACTCCATTCGTCAATTTATAAGTTGTGCTTACCTTTTCCAACAACTTCGTGCAATGCGCAGGCATCTTGCTAGAAACACTAGAATATGTCTATATAATCCGTATGTGATAGTCCATTTGAAATCTCAAAAAAGACAAATATTTAGGTACGGAGGGAGTAATATATTAGGAGTATATTAAAACAATAGTGATTTCTTCCAAGTTTGTGAACAAATACTACTATTCTACTACTTTGGATCCGTCGCAACGCACGGGCACATTGCTAGTAAAAGGAAAAGGCCTGCCACGTTCGTGTCGCACCCCCACACGCCCGGCAATCGGGAGTACAACACGGCCCATCCGGCATGACACATAGCTTAGGGAAGGCGTGCTGCCTAGCAGTGGCGGAGCTTGAAGCAAAACGTTGGGCCTGCCAGTCTAGCCAAGCTATAGAAATTACCCTTGCGTTGACGTTCCATGCCTCAAAACTGGATGTACAACTATGAAAATCCTGCTAGGTTGGGCGGGCCAGGGCACGTGTTGGCCCTCACGTAGCTCTGCCCCTATGCCTAGCATTTTCACTTTCTGTGGGACCGCCCGTTGAGCAAACCGACACCCCGCCCGCCGCCGGGTTGGAAAACAGAAACAAGGGGAAGATCTAGCTGTAGCACGGAAGCCAAGAAATTTTGTGTCAGATGGGGCTCGTTGATAGAGTAGGAGCATTCCGTACTAGTACTACTCCTACTAGTACTTACCAAGTTCGTACTCCTAATACTATATTACTAGTACTACCACTATACAACTAGTAGATACGTGCACAGCACAACATCGTAGCAACAAAAAACGGGAAGATCTTGTTTTGGGTGATTTAACTTTTTTCAATAAACGTAGTATGAATAATATGATGTGGGGGGCACCCATGAAGCTTATGTGGCTTGGTTGCATGGCTACGGAAGGTTAGAGAAAAATAAATAGATAATGTGTTTAGAGTGCACTCCACTAAATAGTTATACTTTGGATCCATTGCAACGGACCGGCACATCTATATCTATACCCCCTATATAGTGTGTGAAAAACTTTGAAAGTTGGTCGTTGGATGAAGCCAATCCGATGGTACAAAGATGGCAAATCCGAGCACTACTGGCCATTGGATATCATCCACCAGATTCTGCCACATGTATAATCTAGAAGACTCCATGGTTGAACTTAATTCATGACTAACTTTGCCACAACTAAGCTCAGGCAAAGTTATTAATAAGTTCTTCAAAATGAGAGCCACAAGTTGGCAAGCCTAAGGGAATCTTGCCACATTTTTTGTGTGTATGTCATGTGGGGCCAGTGTGGCTTGCCTAAGGTGTGGCTTGAACCAAACACTCACCTAAGTTAATCAAACTTGCCTAACCTTACATTCCACCAGATTTTGCCACATGTTAGAATCCAAAAAACTCCACATGTAGAAGCATAATGCACAAACCACCAGAATCTCATGCGTGCAATGCACGTGTACCTTACTAGTACTAGTTGGTAGTAGTAAGAAACAAATTCCAGTTTTGGCATGAGCTCGTACTGCGGGAGCACCACAAGGCCTGCCGCAGGAGTTACATTTCCCTCTTGGGGCCCACGGGACCGAACTTCAGTGGCTTAGTGCCCGGCCTATGAGTCAATGACATGCGGGCCTTAAATGCGGCTTGCCCACATGTCATTCTCATGGTGGTGGCGTGGTTCGTGACTCACTCGTTTGAGATGAACCGGCCGGTGGTGGCGTGGCCGTGGCGAGGGTACCACAGCTGGGTTTCGGGGCGTTATGAGGCGTAGGTGGCCACACCGACGGGTACTACCTGTAGTACATAAGTACTCCAGCTGAGGATTGATGCCCGGGACGAAATGTGTCACAGCCGTTGGATCAAAATTCGATGGTACAGGAGTACGGATCGGAGCACAGCAGCGGAGCAGGCAAACCACGTCCAATCGGGTGTGTCTGTGGTAGAAAGTTGATGGTCGCCGCAGTTCAGCTGGCCCGCATGTCATGCACACAAAGGCAGAGGAGCGGTGGGGCCAAGAGGGATGAGGGGCACGAACAATCCTACCATTCTATCACTGACATGTGGGACCCATAAGTGTGGGTCCCACCTATCAGCGAAGGAAAGGCAGGGCAAGGCAGTGATAGCCACGTCAGAGGATCCATGTCCACGTCGGGGAACGTCGTGCCGTGGGCTGGAGCGGCGTCGTGGGAATCGCGTGTGGGTGTGGCAGTGGTAGAAACAAGAAACGTGATGGTCGACGTGGTTCAACTTCCATGGACAAGCTGTCGTGTCTGCTGACACATGTATATCAAAACTAGAGTGTTTATATTTCAAGCACGTGAACAAGTATTATTCTACTAGTTTGGATCCATTGCAATGCATGGGCCAGCACATTGGTAGTAGTAATGTCCATCTCTATCTCTAGAGGCCTTCCTTGTTCATCCTTTTCTCTCACAAGATAAACTACTCATACAAATGCATCTTGATGTTCCGTGGAACGCACGAGGATGTTTCCTTGGGGGTCTCTCCAGCGCTGCATGGCCATTGTTGCAAGTTGACGCCCCTTGAGATGCCGACATTGAGGGGCACTCGGATTTCCTTCGATGAGCAGGTAAGATGAGTTTGATCACGTAGTAAATGCATTCTAAAGACTACTTCCGTGTCCATTTCCTAATTCTCCCCCTGCCCACTGTTTCATAGGCTCGGCTCAGTGTGAGTGGAGATTGGCTTGCATATGTACGGGAGGGTACCAACATAAATTTGCATAACATTTACAACGGTGACACCGTTCCCGTAGAACCTTTGTCCAACATTGGGATCAACCATGCAACGGGCCACCGCATGAATTGGTACGATGGAACCATGGTGAGATTGAATAAGATAGCACGAACCTTGCACATGGCGGTCAAAGGCGGACCATGTTGTTTGCGGCCGATTTGTTGCGGTACGAGTAGGAAGACGTTGTGCTCCTTTCTAACCACATCTTCGCGGTGACAAACCAGGGGACTTATTTTGTATGGGACACATCCTACGATAGACTCCCTCTCTCCCAGTTTATTTGTTTTGAATCTTTTCATTTTATAAGTTTCAAATTCAAATTTAGAGCTCCCCATCACATGTTGAGATTACAATGTCCATTAAATCGTTGCGTGCATGTATAGTAAAGAAACAAATCTTGAGTTTGGCACAAGTTCGTGCTGCGGGAGCACCACAAGCCCTGGCGCAGGAGTTACATTTCCCTCTCAGGGCCGTCGGGACTGAGCTTCAGCGCCTTACTACACCTCCCCTTGAGTCAATAACATGTGGACCCGATAGGTGACTGGTCCACATGTAATGCTCCCGAAGGCAAAGGGGCAGTGGGGCCAAGAGGGGTGAGCCGCAGGTCGGGGGACGTGTGGTTTCATGGGTTCGAGCGGCGTCGTGGGAATCGCGGGTGGCTGTGGTAGAAACTTGATGCTCGCCGCATTTTAGGTGGCCCACATGTCATGCACACAAAGGCAGAGGGGTGGTGCGGCCGAGAGGGGTGAGGCGCACGTCGGGGGGCATGGTGCCGCGGGTTGGAGAGGCGTCGTGGGAATCGCGAGATGAAACGTGATGGTCGCCGTAGTTGAACTTCCATGGATAAGCTGTCATGTCTACGGACACATGCACTGCATACCGATCACTGGAAGGAGTAGCAGAGAAAGCTATATATGCGGATAAATAGTTCCTTATAGTCAAGCGGACCCATGCTATATCAATATACACCGAGAGGGAATATTTTTTTTACAAGACAGGAAATAGTTCATCCATCCATAATGCCCTTCTGCTGGTGCAGCGTTTTCTTCTTCTTCTTCTTCTTCTTCTTCTTCTTCTTCTTCTTCTTCTCATTCTCTGTGGGAGACGGCTTTGCAACAAGCTCTTTGTACCTTGCAGCTATCTCGAAACTCACACGGGCATCGAGGGTAGCATATTTTATCCGCTCGTACGTCAAGGGATAATTCTCCCATCCAGACAACCTTAATGCCACCATCTCGTCACCCTTCTGAAGATTTGTACCAAGCACAAAATTTGCTACGTCGAATAGGGATGGTGTGTGTTTAGCACAATCTTCTATAGGAATTTTGATTCTGCTTTGTAGGTCAGCGATGCTTTTCAAATCAAGGTTGTACGGCTCCAGCTTCTGTTTGTCCCCTTCGATGGCTGCCCCATAGAAGTATACGTCCTCCCGAGACAAGAAATCGTGAAGCTCACCTGGTATGGAGGGCGAGTGTATGATGTGGTACACCAAAACATCATCTTCGATGCACAACTGAAGGACGTCGACGCCCTGGATCTTCCCAGGGGCACGCTCCGTGTACTCTGCGTCGAGACCGATGACCCTCGTCTATACCTTTTTGAGGGAGTTGGATACATTGTTGATCCACTGCCGAACAACCCTTGGGTGGACGGTGACGGTGGCAACTATGCGCATCGAGCCTTCAACGAGGACATGTTGGACGCTAAAAACCTGCATCTTGATCTCTTTCGCCATTTGGAACCGCTAGAATGGAGGGCTATGGTTTGGAGAATTAGGATTAAATGGCTAGTCTAACTGAAGTAGTAGATGATTATTTAAAGAGGTTAAAACAATGTGAACGCAGTGGGGTTTGGATGCAAATGAAGACGAAGGGGAGGTGAAGAAGCCAAGGCGAATCGGTTCCCGATGGAGAAGTAAATGGGAGAAGTGGCATGCATGCAGTTGATTAGACGGCTAGGTAGACTAAACAAAAAGGCTATGCGGGTAGACTAAGGAGTCGTACCTGTTCGTGTACGTGCCCATCCTTCCTGATAGGTGGGACCTATGCAAATAGATAAAAAAATGTGTTGTAGCTTTTTTTTGAGCGCGTGAGTGGGAGACACAACATTCTCTGGTTAAGGAATACTCCCTCCGTTTAGGTGAGTATAAGTCACCTTATGAGAATCAGGTTTTCCCAAAACCTTTAGGCGTGGAGCATTAACTTCCTGCTCGATCCCCTCCCAGCCTCGTTAGCCAGCGTTCTCTTCCTCTGCTGCCGCGTTCTACCTTTCCATTTTTCCTCTTCTCAAGTGTGGAACGATCTGCATGTCGTCCTTGATGCACCAAAACAACCACTGCATGCATCGCGGCAGGGCGTTGATTGGGCATGCATGAGAATTTGGTTCTGCTCGCAATATGGATGATACCTAAACGATGAAGTGCACAGGCATGCTAGCACTGAGACCAATTTCCGCTATACAATACTAGAGTACTCATGTTCCTACTAGTAGTAGTAGTAGTAGTACAACTGTGGTACACTTGATGGTCAAAATACTATTCATCCGGTCCTCACAGTGAAGTGACAACACCCTACGCCTGACACTAGTCCAGGCGAGGCGGCGTGTTTGGGTTACCAAAGTTAGCCTCACCCTGTGCACTGTGCAGTCTGTCACCGCCGATGTACAGCACATTGGCGCCTCGCCTCGTCTCCCTCTCCGCTCCCATAGCACCACTCCATCTCCATCTCCTTCTCCGTCTCCATCTCACTGTGCCCCCGTGTACCGTCGCCTCACTCGCCTCCCCCAGTACCACTATTCCCTCGCTAGCCGCTCCAGCACCGACATCCTTCTCCTCCGTAAATCAAGCCCCCTTCCAAACTCCACCATGGACGAACGCGAACCGCGCAGCATCCATATGAGCCGCGATTGGAGCAATCTCCCCAGTGACATCCTCGACCTCTATTGTTCGTGTATGGATGTGTTGACCGCCCTGCGGCTGGCTGCATGCTCGAGGGACATGCACACGGCCATCGTCGAAGCGAGGCCTAAGCTTTTCAAGACACCCTGCTTTCTGCTATCTGGTCTTGCGAGATTGGCTCACCATGATACGGAGGCGTGCATGATGCCCCTCGACTTCAATCCGATCTCCATTAGCCGAAACTTCTTTGCAAGTATGTAGTGTGTCGCCGTACATCATTTCCCTCAATATCGATCCGATCACAATCGCCCGAAACTTTTTGGCAGGTATGTACTGGGTCGGTATGAACTCCCACTGGATGGCTGCCTTCAGAGAAGACGGTAAAAAGTTGGTGCTCATGAACTTCCAGACCTCCCATGAGATTATCCTTCCTCCGTTGGATTATATAGAGTATTACCATCGCGGTCCAAGTCATCTAGATTACTACGTCAGTTGGATGGACCTTGTTTTGCAGAAGATTGTAATCTGCCAAGTACCCACACGACATGCGAATTATGCAGACTTCAAGCTAATTGCCTTGTTCGACCACGGACTCGCCTATCTTTACGTCGGTGCCTTTTTTAGCTGGAGACAACTCGGCTCGCAGTCGATCATCGTCAAAGCTAATACACACTTCTGTGATGCTATTGAACACAATGGCATCATCTACGCGATTAACAAAGCAGATGGCACCACGTATTGCTGGGACGGCGCGTGTAAGTTGTTTCCGTCTCATGTTAATGATGATGCCATGCCACTGTTTGAACTTTTTGTGATGATTGGCATATCCCTGTTTGAGCAGAATTTGAGTAGAACTATGGCAATATATTAGAAACGCCGTAAATCAGCTATATTTGGAATGAGTTAATTCATGCGATTGTGACCATGTCATTACAGCCAATTTGTACCCTGAATAATCAAACGGTTAGGAATATATGGATATTATCCTTATTTTACAGTAATCTATATACTACTACTAAATATGAGTGTGTATCAATGGCCATGTTAGTTTCCTCATTTTCATGATGTAGAAACATGCACCACACTGTTAGTTTCATCTAACCATACATTAGGGAAGTAAATGTGCATATGGAGAACTCTATATTTGGAAGTAGTGAAATCCTGCAATGCTTACCATGTGTACATACCTATATTCGCCCTTCAGCAATCAATGGCTAGAATAATATCCTCACAAAAATTTTGCCCACAGAACACGAGTATATAACAATGCATGGTCTGTTAGTTACCTTGAAGAATTTGTTTGTGAGGACAGAACATGATTACATAACTTGCATGACATGATAGTTTCCTGTGAAGAATCAGTTTCGAGATAACATGAGTATAACCATGCATGGCACTTCTATATTTTCGAACCCAGTATACATTTCCCTGTATTTTCCTCCCAGTTCCAACAGGGACATATCAATGCTGTTTCTTGCATTATCCTACTCATACTCTGAACAATGTTGATCTTACATTAACAATGCCTGTCCTTTTTGATATGATGCAGTGTCCCTACAGTTACTTCCCTTTGTAATTACACCACCTTTGCCAAAAACAGGGAAGCACAACTGGTTCCTCGCTCGATCAGACGATGGCAAAAGACTGATGATCATTCAGACACATGAGCCGGAAAAGTTATATTGCAAAAACCCCACTGTATACAAGCACCGTGTAATACGTGAGTATCCGGACAGTGGCTGTTACGTCTATGAGCAGGATACCAGCTTGTTGGGACCTTTAGGATTTATTAGTTGGAGGCGGGTAAATAGCCTTGTTTCACAGTCTCTATTTCTCGGACTCAATTATCTAATTAACTAGGAGATCACCGTTGGCAAGAACCTTGATGGCAGAGAGGCTCTGTTTGCTATGGAAAACTGTGTCTACATGGCGAGCCCTAGGAGTTCGGTAGCATACTCCCCTGATTGTCAATGATACAGCCTGCAGCCAAAAGAAGGTGAGAATGACAAAGGCATCCAGATTAACTTTGATCCTTGGATGTCTCAATTACGACAGGCAGTGATGTGGTTCAAGCCTTCAGGTTGATAGGTAATTGGGCTATTGCATCAAAAGGGTGGAGTACTGGTGTCTCCGGATCACAGGTCGCTAAAGCGGGGCTGCAAATTATGATGGTGTTGGATCATCTCTTCGAATGACTTTTTTGTCTTTGCTGCTGGTTCTGGATGGGTAGTTCTTTCTTTTGTTATGCATATTCCTTGTCATTTGGTCATCCTCGTCTATGTCACTCTTTCTATGTAATAGCTGCTTCTGTTTAGAATGTCATTCTCATCTAGATCATGAGAGTCTGAGCGCTGCAGATGGGTACGTTTTGGTGGTGTAGCAAGACTTCTTATGAACTATCATGTCTTGCTATTTATGTCAGTAGTAGTCACTAGTCAGTGTTTGAATGTTGTATATATCGTTGTTTTGAACTGTTTATTGTCTCGAACTACTGGTGGGCTAAATGAGGGCATCACCATTCTCCAGTGTTAAGAGTATATCTCCTTTTTTCAAATTATATAATTTGAGCTCACTGTCTTTTCGATGATGTACACTTGTTTGGGATAGTGAGGTGTCGTTGAATATGGGCCGAGTAGTAACGCAATGCCAAACAGGTCAATTATGACTCTCGGGCCGGGGTCTCAAAAGATCCTGAAGAAAAAGGCCGGGCTCTCCAAAAAAGAAAGAATAAGGACTCTTAGGCTGACATGTGGGCGCCACCGGTGTTTTCGTGCGCTTGCGCGCCGAGAGCATATTGGCGCATGCTCGAAATTCATGCTACCTTTTCATCCCCAGTCTCCCGCCCCTCCCCCACCTCTGGAATCTCGATTCCTACTCCAGTTCCCCCAAATCCCCCTCCTGTACTCCCTGTACTCAAGCGCAGTATCATGTCGCCGGTCAACACGGATCTCCGAGCCGGAGATCCCGAGGTCCGTCCTGCCTTTGATCGCTGTGTGCTGTCGCTCAACAGTGGCGTGGCGGCGCTTGACGACCAGTTTGCCCGCAAAGTGCTGATGTTAACCATCAACGGCGACCGGCCTCCCGTCTCGCCGGACGACCTTGTCAAAGCTCTTGGCATTGCGCACGGCATCCAAATAAGTGACTTGCTCATCAAAGTCTGTCCGCCACCGGCTGATTTCTTCGTCAGGTTTCATAGAACTTTCGACTGCAGTCGTGTGTTTGAATCTTCCCGGCGTTTGTTCTGCGATGGCGCGCTGGTGAGCTTTGATCGGTGGCACCCAGGATGGGGCTCGGTGCCCTCTGAGCTTGAGTTTTTAACAAAGCTTACCTTCCATGGCATGCCTCGACGTGCTTGGAATAGCGAGTCCATGAACGAGCTTATCAAGGACCTTGGAGGTGAGCTCGTAAGTATGTTTGTTCCTCCAGACAGCCGGGCTCTGACGGTTATGGAATGGATGAAGAAGCCGTCCACCATACCGAAGGTGATTGGTGTTGAGATACCGGTGCAGGAACCGGGGTTGTACTATTCGTCGCCACCAAGGCCACCGCGGACCACGTTAGGGATGTACCTGTATCGAGTGTTCGTGCATGTCGAAGAAGTGGTCAATCCATCAATCAAAGTCCTGCCGCCGCCGCTGGTGCCAGGGTCCGTCGACGATGTCCATTACAGGAGTCAACGTTAGACTTTCCCCGTGTTGCTCGGAGCGATGGATGGAACAGGGCCTACTCCATCGCGCGGTGGAGGCCACTGCTTCTTTGGGAGAAGAGGTAGGGCTGGCTGCCTGGATGTGCTCTAATTTGAGGTAACAACTGAATCTTGTCAGATAGTACTAGTTAAATCCGAGCTATGGGTCTGAAGCACTGATATGCCAGTACATTTGATTGTAACATGTTCTAATTTTGTACCTGAACTTTTTTTAGAAAGGGTTGTACGTCAACTTAATGTACTAGCAGAACTTATTGTGTTGTCAGTTTGTTTTCTTTGCACAACATACAAGATATTTCCCCGTCATTTATAAAGACGATGAACCGTTATGTACGACTTCGTTGGTTTCAACATAGCCCTTCCCGTAGCGATCCACTACTTCCATCCTGACTGTGCCGCCTGCGTGAAATTTTAGTATGCAAGTTCAGTGTGCTATGATGTTCTATATGATTGTGTCAACTATATAAGTTTTTACTGAGCATCAGCAATGCATATGGCTGAAAGATGTATTTACGAGCATCGACCGATGGGTCTCTCTCTACCTCTCTCTCTCACACACACACACATGCACACGCACACACACACACACACGCACAAGTGGGACCCGTTGAATTATTTATTTGCTCGTGACAGCTTTTAATTAGGTTCCACTATAATCTAACTTTTTTCTTAAGTTATTAGTTGGGCTCAGTGACTTCAAAAATTTGTACAGAAGCCTTGTTTGGGCCTTTCCGGCGTCCCTGAATGTGGGCTGAGTAACCATGTTAGGTTGTACTGTACTACACAGGCCTTTTTTCAACATCGGCAATGCAACTGGGCCGACAGTTGTACACAATATCCGGGTCAACTTGTTATCCGCCCCGCTGGGTTGCAAAGTTTCCTAGGAGGTATGCATTAGGCTTAACAAGAAAATAGAATTTAAGAAATAATAAATGGGATATAATTATAATAACTGGGCAATTACTATGCACCAAACACGTAATTAGTTTGAAAAATATATTATTTTTGGAATTTGGAAATTTTAATTTCATTACTTGTTGCGCGCGCAATATTTCGTTGGATTTTAACGTGATACAACTTTATTTTGAAATTATATTTAACCTGACTAGAAATTTCGGATAAAAATATTTCGGATCCCATCAAAATGTGGAATCTTTTTTAATTCTGTTTTGAGCGGTTGTTTGAAATTATTAATCGTTGTCCTAGCTAGAAGTTGGGTTGTACTTTTAACAAACCCATAAATGGGCTGCAGTAAATTCCATTAGAATTGAAAAATGGGCTGTACATTCTTACAAATCGCAAATGGGCTATATGTTCTCTGCCAAATCCGAGCTGTGGGCCTACTAAGTTGACGCGTACCAAGGGCTTTGTCAACTTAGTCAATATAAACGATTCTAGCTGCAGTGATCGTACGATGTCCATCCAACGGCCATAGTGCTTCTTTAACCTCTGGTCTTCTTGCTCCAGCCGCCCAAAGCAGCGTCGGTCATGTCGCGTGCTCCTGCCTCCCGTGGCCGGCTGTGATGCCGCGGAGGCCTCACCGCCCCGTACTACTCCCACCGCTGGCCAGGCCATCCCTCTACTCACCCACACCCCCTGTTATTCTGTGGCGACGACAGCCTCACACCGCAGCCGAACCAGTGAACCCTCGTACTCCTCTCCGCGCGGGCTACCACTTCTGCGTCTTCCCCGGCTCCGCATCGTCCCCTTCCTAGGCCTCGCCGTCGTCCAGACCACCGCCCTGGTGCTCTCGACGCGGCGTGGTCAACATGGTCAATGACCGACTTCCATCGGAAGAGTACTGTACGTGGAGAGGCTGACAGCTGGGTCCAGACGGCCGCAAGGAAGTGCCTCCTTATTACACGCAAAATAATTATTCCTGTACCTAACAGCAGGGACCCATCGGACGGGCCACCTTATTTCGTGAAAAAAAACGTTTCCCCCTGACTGCTGGGACCCACCGGACGGGCCAGCGTATTTCGTGAAAAAAACGTTCCCCGCGCTGTCAGCTCGGACCCACCGGAAGTGCCTCCTTATTACGCACAAAAAAATGAATACTCCCCCTGCTAGCTGGGAACCACCATGGTGGGAGGCTGACTTGTGAGCCTACTAAGTTGACTGGGATGGGGGCCTTTGTCAACTTTAGTCAATATGAACGATTCTAGCTCCAGTGACCGTACGATGGCCATCCAACGGCCGTAGTGCTTCTTCAACCTCTGGTCTTCTTGCTCTAGCCGCCCAAAGCAGCGCCGGTCGTGCCGCGTGCTCCTGCCTCCCGTGGCCGGCTGTGCTGCCGCGGAGGCCTCACCGCCCCCTATTATTCCCACCACTGGCCAGGCCCTGCGGCGACAACAGCCTCACACCGCAGCCGAACCAGTGAACCCTCATACTCCTCTCTGCGCGGGCTTCCACTGTCGCGTCTTCCCCGGCTCCCCATCGTCCCCTTCCTAGGCCTCGCTGTCGTCCACCACCGTGGTGCTCTCGTCACGGCGTGGTCAATGTGGTCAACGACCGACTTCCATCGGAAGAGTACTGTACGTGGAGAGGCTAATAGCTGGGTCCACGATAGCCGCAAGGAAGTGCCTCCTTATTACGCGGAAAATAATTATTCCTCCACTTGACAGCAGGGACCCACCAGACGGGCCACCAGTATTTCGCAAGAACAACGTTTCCCCCTGACTGCTGGGACCCACAGGACGGGTGATCGTATTTTGCGAAAAA
The DNA here is from genome assembly GCA_963921465.1 of Triticum timopheevii. Lineage (NCBI taxonomy): Eukaryota > Viridiplantae > Streptophyta > Magnoliopsida > Poales > Poaceae > Triticum > Triticum timopheevii. Next base: position 366,565,354 of record OY997264.1, read on the forward strand.
AATGTTCCCCCCGCTGTCAGCTTGGACCCACCGGAAGTGCCTCCTAATTACGCACAAAAAACTGAATACCCCCTGCTAGCTGGGACCAACCTTGGTGGGAGGCTGACTTGTGGGCCTACTAAGTTGACTGGGACAGAGGCCTTTGTCAACTTTAGTCAATATATGAACGATTCGAGCTCCAGTGACCGTACGATGTCCATCCAACGGCCGTAGTGCTTCTTCAACCTCTGGTCTTCTTGCTCCAGCCGCCCAAAGCAGCGCCGGTCGTGCCGCCTGCTCCTGCCGCCCGTGGCCGGCTGTGATGCCGCGGAGGCCTCACCGCCCCCTACTACTCCCACCGCTGGCCAGGCCATCCCTCTACGCACCCACACCCCCTGTTATTCTGCGGCGACGGCAGCCTCACACCATAGCCGAACGAGTGAACCCTCATACTTCTCTACGCGTGGGCATCCACTGCCGCGTCTTCCCCGGCTCCGCATCATCCCCTTCCTAGGCCTCGCCGTCGTCCACCGCCCTGGTGCTCTCGGCGCGGCGTGGTCAACGTGGTCAAGGAATGGCTTCCATCGGACGTGGACTGTACGTGGAGAGGCTGACAGCTGGGTCCACGGCCGCAACAAGGAAGTGCCTCCTTATTACGCGCAAAATAATTATTCCTCCACCTGACAGCGGGGACCCACCGGACGGGCCACCATATTTAGCGAAAAAACATTTCCCACTGTCTGCTGGGACCCACCAGCTACATCTTCGCATGCAAGGAAGTGCGTTCGAAAAAAAACGATTCGCCCCCCTGACTGCTGGGACCCACCAGCAACATCTTCGCACGCAAGGAAGTGCCTGACAGTCGGGACCCACCTGGTCGAAGCGTACGTAGCATTGTCATTTTGGTGGATGTAGAGGCGCGCATGTGTCGTAGTAGAGTCGCGCATGTGTCGTAGTAGAGGCGCGCACGTAGCATGTACACGTACGTACAACGGCGAGGGCGCAAGAAACAAAATACGGCCACGTATGTACATACGGGCAGGGTCTCGAACGCCTATCACGCATACGTACATGGCTGGGTCGGAATGGAGAAACAGCGTCGTCGTCGTGTTCATGGGGAGCCAACCGGCTGGGACGGAACGGAATGCGTGGTCGTGTTCATTGGGAGGGCTTGGACGGAACAGGTGATGGAAACGAGGCCTGGCGTACCGCACAATGGAAGAAACGGCCTTGTGTTCGACCGGCCATGTTCAAAACAGGGTCCTGTTGATCGCGAGGGGCCTGGCGTACCACAAAACGGAGGAAACAAACCTCCTATGGTCGAAACGGGGGTCCTGTTGATCGGGAGGGGTGTGGCGTACCGCAAAACGGACAAAACGGACCTCCTACGGTCGAAACGGGGGTCCTGTTGATCGGGAGGGGTGTGGCGTACCGCAAAACGGAGGAAACAGACCTCCTATGGTCGAAACGGGGGTCTTGTTGATCGGGAGGGGTGTGGTGTACCGCAAAACGGACGAAATGGACCTCCTACGGTCGATACGGGGGTCCTATTCATCGGGAGGGGTGTGGCGTACCGCAAAACGGACGAAATGGACCTCCTACGGTCGAAACGGGGGTCCTGTTCACCGGGAGGGGTGCGGCGTACCGCAAAACGGGACTCCACGGGATACTGTTCATCTCCACCGTCGACCTCCTCCAGCCTCCACGGGCTACCGTCGACCTCCTCCAGCCTCCACGGGCTCCTGTTCATCCAGCCTCCATCGCGCGGTACTCCACCAGCTACTGTTCAACCACCCCTCCACGGGCACCCCTCCACCGTCTACTATTCATCCAGCCCTCCACACCACGGGGTCCTGTTCAACCACCCCTCCACGGCCACCCCTTCACCGTCTACTGTTCATCCAGCCCTCCACACCACGGGGTCCTGTTCATCCAGAGGCAACGCCACCGCTCACTGTTCATCCAAGCCCTCCCCCCCCCCCCCCCCCCCGCAACGCTCACTGTTCATCCCAGAGGCAGCATCGATCGGCTTTAGTTAGCAGCAGTAGTGAAGGAATCGCTCCATCGGGTTCAGTTAACAGCCATCCATTGATCGCTCGGGTTCAGTAACGCGTAGCCTACAGTGCAATCACTCGGGTTCAGTTAGAGCCCAACGCCTCGCTCGGGTTCAGTTAGAGCCAACGCCTCGCACGTGTACGAGAGAAATACGCATCGCTCGGCCCCCGACCTCCCACCGTAACCGGCAACTCCCCGAAATTTTCCTCCCCCTCGCTTCTACCATGGTTTTTTCCATCATGGATGGCCCAAAGAATGTCATGCAGCTGCGTCTCCGGCCCGCCCAGGACGAAAAGCCCATTTTCTGTCATGATTTTTTGTCATAGAAGTAGGAGCCCACCACATCTATGATGATACCGGGTTTTTTCACACTTATCGTCATAGAAGTGTCATATGTATGACAGAAAAAAAAATCGTTCGGCCCAAAATGTCACGGATGTGTCTTTTTTTTGTAGTGTATTGATATTGCACTCATACCCTCCGTTTGTCTAGCAGGTCTCTCCCACCATTTGTGAGAAGCAACTCCACCACCAACCCTCCGACACTCTACCTTTGTCTTTTTCCCAACCTTATTCCTCTACTACACATATGCATGGATGTCGATCGATCTTCCTCAATACATAGCTAGGTCTCTCTCCTTCTCCACACATATACTAGTCGATCTACCTCTCTATAGTCAGGTCTCAGCCCCCTCCCCCCCACACCGATAGTCAAACATTGTAGGTAGGTATCCATGCCACAGAGAAAAATTGCACCGCTGCCCTCTCATATTCCAGTAGGCCAGCTGCCCTGTATCTTTGATGTAGGCAAACACAAATTCGATGGCACTCTTTATCGATTGTGCACCCACACACTTCATCCCTGTTATCGATTCTGTCAATATCTCACGCTGATGATCCCTCCACTATCTTCTCGTAGATCGCTCCCTCTATATATGATATATCCATGACTCTGCTTCACACACATTGCATATGTTATGTTTTTTTGATTGAGATATCATCGATACATTGCCTCTGTTTCGCACAAACCATCTCTCTCACACCCACCCACATACGAACCTGCACCTAAAGAAGAGGTGCACGCACGACGCACGTACTCACGTCTCGTTCCCGACCACACCGGCGCGGTTACATGGTGGAGTTCATTTCTGTACGAAAAGGCAGCTCACGTGATAATTTGACGCGTGTAGCGGTTGTTTACTCAAAGGAGGGTCCTGTACCACACGTAGATGGAACAAAGTTCGACTTGATGCGTTAGTATTAAATAAAGTTATATTCCTTAGTGGCACGTACAGAATATAAAATGATTGTCGTCGGGAAAAAAGAAAAATCCGCTCCACTATATACAATGGAGCCTGCCTACCGGGGTTTGTCTCTCATCACACTATCTCACACAAGGCGATGGTGGCCTCTCTCTCTCACCATTGGTCACTGATCCGGCCGCATCCCGTCCGCCGGCAGAAAGGGAGGATGTGCATCATTTCTCCGTTCTATGGCGTTGAGGCAGCACGTCCCGATCTGCGGTACCCGTTGTTCTCTCTGACCAAGCTCCTGCGCGGTAGGGCCTTTGCCACTTGCTCACTGCCGCAGTATGGACAGATCCCGGGCGCCGCCGCCCTCCTAGTTACATCCCGACGACCCTCAGGTATAGCTTTCTCCGGCCTTGCAACACTGCCCATCTTCCTACGTTGTTGCATGTGGAAAATCCTGCATGTGGATCTTCTTTTGTTGTTTGCTTAAAACGTGTCTCGCAAGTGTACTTTGCATCTTGCAATCTCATCCTCAAACCGTTTTTGATAAAACCACCATGCTGCTATCTTTCCCTTATTACATAGAATATGCTTCTTTTTTGTCGGCGTATGTGTCTTTAACTCGTGTTATTGGGCAGTAATTGTTTCCTTTCTACCTCCTTTTGCAAACAGGGCTATCCATTTCACCTCATTGCTATTGCGACCTTTTGGTGAACTGCACAAATCACTTTTTCTTAAGAGTGTTTTGTGCAGTTCCGCCAAAATGTCACACGGGAAACATTTTTACATTTCTTGGGACTGCGGAAAGGGAGATTGGTTTTTCTATCCTCCTCATCCAACTCCGTGCCTAATCATCTCCAACAAGTAGTTAGTCCTAAAGAGAGATCCGCAGAGGTGATCGGCTTCTATTTGTGTGTGTTATGTTTCGTCATCTAGTTCCACTATTATTGTAATCACACTGACTGAATATCTTTGCAAACAGGGATGATCAGCTCGATTTTAGTGGAGCTACACAAAATGAACGGATTGTGATGTTGCTCCATACACCTATTTTTTGGCTACAGTGCTGGGTGAAACTAGCTGCCAACCAATGAACACTGTGCCTAGGAAATGGAGCCATGCCTACGAAAAACATCGATCAATTATATATTTTTCTTTATTTGTACACCTTCTCACAACTTGTCTTCAGTTGTGATGTGAATATTGGCACTGATCTGTGAACTATTGAGATTGATTAGCAGCCATGGTTGTTTCATTTGTATTTGATGATGGAATGTTGTAACGAGACAATCTGGAGGCAAGAGGACACATGAATCCTAAGTTGAAACCTTCATAGCATCACAGTACAATTTCATTAGGCTAGCCATAGTGGGAGTAACTTAAGTAGTAACATAACATATCCCAAGAAAAAATTGCTTATGTGGCATGGAGTTAATGAGGAAAGAGACGCTTGTGGTAACATAATATGTTACTGTAACATAACACACCCCAAGGTAAAATGAGTCTATATCTCAATTAATGAAGACTTACATGTTACCATCCATATGTTTACTACCCAGTATGAAGGTAGTAACATAGACTTCTGCCTCCTTCTATCTATATAGGGCCTAATGTGTTTTCCAAGACCACCTTTGACTATTGATAAGGTTAATAGTACATGTGATGTATAATGTGAAAATTATATCATTGGAAGCTCCTTTCACATACGAATTTGACGATATGCTTTGTGTAACTTGCATGTCATATATTATTGCTCTAACATTTGGTCAAAGTTAGCCCCGAAAAATGTGTTAGGCCCTATATAGATGGAAGGAGGGAGTAGTAACATATGCATGTTACTAGTCTAAGTTACTCTCCACTATGACCAGCCTCATGCTGGAGAATTATGCTTACATATAAACAAATCCTGAAGGATTGATAGCAATGCCAGAAACAATTCAACTTTGTTTCACCGACATGTGGGACATCCTTCATCCGGCTCCACCGGCCATGCAGCAATATTGAGTGCACAACTGCAGGGAAGATTCACCCCGGTCGTTGCGCCGCAGTAATAATGACTAGTGAGCAGTCAAATCACAGAGCCCCACCTTTGCCACAGTAAGTTGCTCGGACGAAGCAACCATCATCTTTCTCTTTGTTGAATCCGCTGCTACTCCAATATTCCCAGAGTAACAAGTTGCTCGGGCGAAGCAACCATCACTTCACCTTTCCCACAGTAAGTACTACCTCTTTTTTTTATTCTAGAAAAAACCACACGCGAATATTGGACGATAGCAGCACAACAACTGAATCAAAAATCGAAACCAACCAATGAACTATTACTAATGGTCAGCGTTTGCTAGTATCATGTACTCCGTATGTCCATGTATATAGGGCTTAATGCGTTTTCCAAGACTAACTTTGGCCCTGTTTGGATCTATGGGTTAGAGTTAGATTAAGCTAGTTGGGGCTCAAATAGCCCTAAAGTATCCAAACATGAGGGTTACTAGCAAGATGCCCATGCATTGCACGAAACATCAATATGAATTTGTATGAGTAGTTTATCTTGTGGGAGAAAAGGATTAATGAGGGAAGGCCTTATTTGCAAATATGGAGAGGGGTCTGGGTATCTTTTTGCAAAATTGCCATTGTTTCCTTCCTATCCGTCAGATATCAATCGGACGGCCTATATTGCAGAAGGGCAGGCACACCATCATCACCAACTCTGTTTTTTATACGAGTAGAGAAATTGGAGCAAGTTGCACCAAACCCACCAAAAAAAACTATCCCACCCAAGAGGTGCTAATTGGATCTCTATCCCGCTAGCCAAGTGGTGCTAATTGGAGCTAGTTCTCGTGGGACCCACTGAAAATTCACTTTTCTCTCTCCATCAAGTGCATTTATTGTCAATCTAACCCTATCATCCAAGCACCTCTTTGGCTAGAGTTAGTTCAGGGTTAGTCTAACCTCTAGCTAAGTTAGAGTATCCAAACAGGAGCGGTATAGGACATGCAAGTTGCTCAAAGCATACCGTCAAATTCAGACATGAAAGGATCTTTTTTTGAAACAGAATGTGAAAGGATCTTTGAATAATATAATTTGCAAATTACATAAAATCTTATCAATAGTCAAAGCCAACCTCGAAGAAAACATTAGGCCCTATATAAAATCTTATATCAATAGTCAAAACCAAGTGTTACTACTACACCAAACAAGTTCAAAACGAGAAACTGGACCCACTCACGGCACGACACACATGTCTCGTTTGATCTGTCGGTCAAAGAGCTTCCTCTTCTTGGCATAACAATGGAGTACAATAATTTTTTTAGAATGCTCTTGGCATGTCGCAAAGATGTGATGAGTTAACCGACCTCAATAGACGGCAAAATCGCCAGCCCGCCGCACTTTGAGAGAGACGAGGAGCGAGAAGCAATACGGGCTGGTGGATTACTAGAGCTAGGTGTCGCAAGGAGGCCAAGAAATATGGTGATAGCATGGGTTGGCCATGTATGATGTAACTACACTGGGCTACCGTATTTATAAGGAATACGAGCACGAAGAGAAGAGGTGCAGGCACCAATGCAGGTACTCTTTGCCTCTTTCCCTAATACTCACACACGGGTACATAGTGAGCTCAGTTATGTACGAAGAGGCGGCTCACCAGATAATTTGGCAAGTGTAGTAGTTGTTCATGGGAACCACGCGTGGACGAATCGAATTTCGATCATGACGCGGTGGCGCATTTTTTATAAATTAAGTTATTCTATTCGATGGCACGCACGCAGCATTATTTTCTCAATGGAACGTGAATTGTGCATGCACTGAATGACGGAGCACGGGATGGTAGCCATGGACATGGTCAGCCCTTTTTGGAAACTAATACACCACTTTTGATTTGTCCCGTCAACTCGCAAACAAGGAGACGCTTTTTTTTGAAATAAACGAGGAGAAGCTTTGCTTACTACTAGTACGACCTCTCCCTCGCTCATGCGCGCACGCGGGTTCGCAGGAAGAGGGGAAGCTTTTGCTTTACGATAGTGCGCTTAATACAAGCGGTGGACGTGCAACAGTTCATTCGGTGTCAGATTGCCAGAAGTTGGACTACACTGTAGTACCATCATCATTGTCCTACATCTCTGGAAGAGGCAAAGAGCCAAGCACATGGTCAACTACTCACTGTATAACCGGCCGTGTTTGCACGAATTGTTTTAACATAATACAATATGAGTGGATTGCTCCAGTGGTCATCACACATGAGCCAATCGATTCGCACCCTTCCACCACGTTCCATTTTGTGTTGCGTTCCTTCCTCCGTCCAGCACGCTAACAAGTGGGCCCCATGCTCATGTATGCCAACGTGGTAGTCAATTATTTTGCCAGAGTCAGCTATCACACCCTTTCGATGCCACGCCAATGTAACCACTAAAAACAAGTTAGACTTGTTCAGTTCAACCGCCTCCCTAGGTGTTTGGAGAGGAATTGGCCGTCGTGAGGTGGTTCTATAGGTGGGCAGGCGGCAAAAAACAGGGGCAAACACGCGAACCAGCTAGACGAGAGATTTGGTTGATTTTATATCACTGAATAATATAAAATATTATGAGACTAGTCAGAATGGGTAGTAACATAGACTAGTAACATGCCCATGTTACTAGTCTATGTTACTACCTCTATAATGGGGAGTAACATATGTGTGGTAACATGTAACACTGCATTCATTAGGCTATAGACACATCTTGCCTTGATATGTGTGATGTTACTCATACTAGTAGTAACTAGCTATGTTACCACTTTCATCTCTTTCTTCATTTATTACATGCCACATCATCTATTTAACCTAGATATGTGTGATGTTACTACCTATGTTACTCCCACTATGGGCAGTCTGAGTGCAGACGCTCCACCGCGAGGTTTCTTGCTCCTTATCGGTCATCCGGAATCTACGTTCTTCCACTCTTTTCTTTACGTGAGCATTGTTCATCCTTTTGCCAACACACGGGATCAAGGTGCACGTGTCATGCAAGAAAACGGAGATAAGCAGTGCGTAAGTGAGTCGTGCACTTCCATGGCACGTACTACGCAATAATTTTTCTCCTCGATGGCACGTGAATCATGTATGTAGACGGAGCATGGGGTGGTAGCCATTGACTAAATAAGTAACTTTGATGTGTCCCGTCAACTCGCAGAACGACGAGAAGCTTGCTTGCTACGCCCTCTCTCTCGCCCATGCGCGCGCGGTTGCTCGCACGACAAGAAGCTTCTGCTTACAATTATAGTGGGCTTTATAGTACAAGCGGTGGACGTGCAACAGTCATTTCGTGTTAGATTGCTAGAAGTACATATATACTGTAGTACTACCATCATCATATTGTTCATATTCCGGAAGAGGCGAAGAGCCAAGCGCATGGTCACCTACTCACAGTATAATCGGCCGTGTTTGCACAATTTTTTTAACATACAATCTGAGTGGATAGCTCCTATGGTCATCACATGTGAGCAGATGTATAGGTGGGCTAGGTGGGCGGGCTGCAACAATCTGAGTGCTAAATGAGTTGATCCAATGCTTGGTTTTGTTTCGATTTTCCAACTATGACCATTGGATGGAGCGAATCAATGGCTTACATTCAAAGTTATTCTCATACTATAGAATGGTATAGGAACGTGGAGAGATTTGGTCGATTTTATATCGCTAAATAATATAAAATATTAGAGTGCAGACACTCCACCGCGAGGTTTGTTGCTCCTTCTCGGTCGTAGGGAATCTATGTTCTTCCACTCTTTTGTTTAAGACGTTAGCATCAAGGTGGTCGTTTCATGCAAGAAAATGGAGATAAGCAGTGCGTAAGTGAGTCGTGCACTTCAATGGCACCTAGTACTACACAATATTTTTTTTCTCCTCAATGGCACGTGAATAGTGCATGTACTCAATGACGGAGCACAGGATGGTAGCCATGGACATGGTCGGCCCTTTTTGAAGAGAGTACTAAATAACTTTTATGTGTCCCATCAACTCGATGAGAAGCTTTCTTACTACGCCTTCTCCCTCGACAATGCATGCGCGGTTGCTCGCAGCACGAGGAGAAACTTTTGCTTACAAGCCATGGACATGCAGTAGTTCATTTGGTGTCAGATTGCCAGAAGTACTATTGTAGTACCATCATTATTGTTCGACTTCCGGAAGAGGAGAAGAGCCAAGCGCAAGGTCACCTACTAACCTAGTACTACACTAGTATACTATAGCCAAAACCGGTCCACCTTTTTAGAGCATGGTTAACTAATATAGGCGGCTCTTGCAACGACTCATCATTTAGAGCAAGTACTCTCTTCATAGGTACAAAGGAAGTGAAAAAAAAGTAGGAGTGGATGCTAGATTGCCAATTAAAACATGATTACATAGGGAAAAATCTTATAACATTCTATCCAATGAATCAAACGACCAATGTTGGAAAATTATGAGGGGGGGTCTCTCTAACAGTGTTCCTCGGCTCGCACCTAGCATCACGGTGGTCGAACTTGGAGTCATTCATCTGGTACACGTGGCATCTCAGGTCTGGACACCACGTGACGTACACCGTCAAGGATAATGTTGTCCTCAAAGCCGGACGTACACGGTCAAGGCCCACGGTCAAGGGGGTAAGGGCGGATGCGACCTCTCACTTCGTCCGCCATTTGAAGCGGCGTGCCGGCCGACCGCCCACTGCACTCCCAGCTGTACCTGCCTCCTCGCCGCATTCAAAAACCTACATTTACTAGAAAGATGCCCATGCATTGCACAGAACACCAAGATGCATTTGTATGAGTAGTTTATCTTGTGGGAGAAAATGATGAACAAGGGAAGGCCTTATTTGCAAATGTTGAGTGGGTGTGGGTATCTTTTTGCAAAATTGCCATTATTTCCTTCCTATCCATCAGATATAAATCGGACGACTTATATTGCAGGATGGTGGGCACACTATCATCACCAACTCTGTTTTTTATAGGAGTAGAGATAGAGAAACCCGCCTGGAATATGAGAAACCCACTTCGGCCACACACATCCGTTTAGGAGCAAGACGCCGGCCAAGCTCCTCCTTCCACCATTTTCTCCACTCTTTCGGTGGCATCCAATGAGCAGGAAGAGTAGTTCTCCGACATAATAGTCGTCTGGGTGGCCTGTCGAGCCCGGTAGTTACGAGTGAGGCAGCTCGCTGCTCCACCTACCTTGCCTAGCACATCGGAGGCAGTTGCCGCACTAAGCGAGCGCGTGGTTCTGCAACTGGTCGCTCCAATTCAGCTCGAGGAAGAGTGCCGACTTGCTCCACGCCGGCTTGTCGGTGAGCACGGCGACACGGGTATTGTCGCTGCCCTCGACGCTGCCGTGTCGTACAACACCTTCAGTGCCTACGGCTGCACCATCCGTCGTTGACGCGCGTGTAGCCGCGCCATGCAGGCAGAGAAACAAGCTGCCACAGATGTCGATTTTATTGGAACCTGCTGTCAGCTGACCTCATGGTGCTCCACGTATTTCTACATCCATAACTAGGTACTCCCTCCATTTCTTTTTAGTTTGCATATAAGATTTGGTCAAAGTCAAACTTGTTAAGTTTGACTAGCTTTGTAGGAAAATATATCAACATTCACACTATGGAACCAATACTATTAGATGTATGATAAAATTAATTTTCATAACATATAACTTTAGTATTGTAGATGTTGATATTTTTTTCTTCTAAGTTAGTCAAACTTTACAAAGCTTGAATTTGACCAAATCTTATGTAGACTAAAAAGAAACGGAGGGAGTGGAATGACTAACGCAAGATGAAATAAGCTTACTCATACGCTGACTTATGTTTGCAGTGTGGAACGAGCATGTCATGTGCGGAGGAGCAAACAAGCACTGCAGCCGTGCCGTCAACGCAAGATAAAAGGGTCCAAGTCATTGATGGCCTGGACGGCGAGTAGGGGTTATGCAAACGGCGGTGCATTATTTTGGTGGAACTACACAAAAAATATATTGGGCTTAGTCGGACAAATTTTCTACAGCCACATGGAAGAAATTGCGATCATCGATTGGATAGAATTTCCTCCATGCCATCATAGGAGATCCCAAGGTGGAAATCAACTAACCACCTATAAAGTTATGCATAGTCTTCCTCACGCAGGTCAGTGCCCCATTCGTCCAGATGATCGCCTTTTGTCATGCCGAGCTATTGATATGTCACTGGTACAGCGAGGTGCTATACAAACGGTTTTTAACCCCTTTCCATGATGGCGTTCGGAACCGTCACCTAGTGAGTGTGGGCGATAGGGGGTCCTTCCAACACGACCCAAAAACCGTCGGGGATATGCCCTCCTGGCACACACGCTCGGCAAAATGAGGTCGTGTGCGACCGGTGAGTGAGAAAATATGGTTATACGTACAGTAGTGCTAAAAAAATACAATTATACATGCGAAATCATTTCCGGTCGTAAGTACATCCCACACAGTCAGTCCCCGCAAAACATTTCCGTTCGTATATACATCCCACACAGTCGCTGCAAGGAAAACGTTTCTGTTCGTAGGTACATCACACACAATTTTCCTCGTTAAATCGTTTGTGATAGCATTCCCATCGCACACAATATTAAAAATATTATTGTTTGTGTTATTGAATGCATCACACGTGGTGCATAGAAGTAACTATGTGGCAAAGGCTGTCCATCACACAAAGTTTTTATGCAGTAAACGTTTGCGAAAGGTGGCCTAACACAAACAGTTTTGAAGAGAATGTCGTGTGTGATTGTTCATCGATCAAACACGGTTTATTCCTAGAAACTGTGTGCGTTGCCTTAGGTCGTCGCCCACGGTTTTTTCTCAATAACCGTTTGCAATAGCAAAAACCAATTAGCAGGCTAATTCGCCATTAGCGGGCTAATTGTCCTATTATTAATACTCCATTTATTAATCTAATTGACATTCATATTAAACACATAATATATTTCATTCCCATATTAAGGAAGCAGGATTTCATAATTGAAATACACCAGAGTACAGCATGATATAGCTTCAGCACTCAGCTACCCCATTACACAACTGCACCAGCACTAAGTTTCACATGCAACATCTAGAACCTTTCGAAATTAGCATCATAGACGGTACATAGACAGATGCATCTCATCGGGAAAATTGTTGAAGCGGAAGGCAAATATTGAGCTTTATTGATGTTGAAGGTCTTTGCAACTTTAGGCCAGTGCCCGTGGATGATTGACCGTCCATCCTTCATCCTCTTCAGGAACACTTCAATATTGAACCGTGGGTGTTGTATGAAAACCTTCCTCGCCTCCTGACCATAGAGGTGGTTTGAGAGGTAATCATCAGTGAACTGCTTTGGAAAGTCCTGAAAACAAGGATGTGCATAAATATCTTCTCTATATTGGAAATGGGGCAAAGGAATAAAAAAAGGCAAGGTATAATAGTTAGTACCATCTTGTAGTGAACTGATGTCTTCTTCATTGTGTAGACAAAGATCTTGTTTTTTTGCCGCTAATTTCTTTATCCTAACAATCTTTCTGAGTTTCTTGACTTGATTGATATTCATGGACAACTCATTTCCCCATATGCAAAAAGGGTCGAACGGTGGGTCAAAACCTCTGACAGCAGGACCTACATGTGCAAGACCAAATTGTTAAAAACCTAAGTAGTAGAATGGTTCCTGCAATTGCACAATAATTTTCTATTAGACAACGCACCATGCACGTGCTAACCTCGATTGCAAACCTCAGTGCTTCCCGTTGTTTCCCTGCAAGACATATAAGGTAGTTATTCATCAGGTTAAGTAAGGGTTCGCATGCTATTAGTAAAATATGTTGATGAAAAATAAGCACATTGTAGATTCATCAGATTAATTCAAGCCACATGGAAAACCCATTTATCCAAACCAAGCATGATTAAGAACTAGGAAATATAGCACTTGTATATGTTTCTCATGTATTAAGTGCAGCCAAATTCGATTTATTCCTCACATGCACAACAATACAAAATTCCACCCACGACAATTGGACATCGCATTGCAGAATTGAACCAAGCAGTTAACCGAACCAAGCATGCTTAACAACTTGGAAATATAACAATTGTATTTGTTTCTCATGTATTTAGTACAGCCAAATTCGATTTACTTCTCACATGGTATACAATAATAGAATGCACCCACAACTATTGAACATCGCATTGCATAATTGAACCAAACAGTTAACTAAACACCACAACACAAATGAACCAAATGTTAACTGAGCACCACATTGCACAATGTATAACCAAACCAAGCATGCTTGACAACTTCGAAATATGGCAATTGTATTCATTTCTCATGTATTTTGTAAAGATATTTTTGATTTATTTCTCACATGGAAGACAATAAAAAATTGCAGCCTGAAGAATTGAACATCACATTTGCAGAATTGAACCAAACAGTTACCTGAAGACGACAACTAATTAACCAAACAATTAATAAGTGAGCACTGATACGTCCATTTTGCATCATGCTTTTATATCAATATTTATTGCATTATGGGCTGTTATTACACTTTATATCTCAATACTTATGGCTATGGAATTCTGGCTGGAAAAGGAGCAAACATTGGAAACCTATTCTGCACAGCTCCAAAAATCCTGAAACTCCATGGAACTTATTTTTGGAATTTATAAGAATTATTGAGCGCAAGAAACACCTTAGGGGGCCCACACCCTGGCCAGGAGGGTGGGGGCGCGCCCACCCCTACTGGGCGCGCCCCCTGTCTCCTGGGCCCCCTGGTGGCCCTCTCGTGTCCATCTTCTGCTATATGAAGGCTTTTACCCTAGAAAAAATCGTGGGCAAGCTTATGGGACGAAACTCCGCCACCACGAGGCGGAACCAATCTAGAGCTCCCGTAGAGCTGTTCTTCCGGGGACACTTCCCTCCGGGAGGGGGAAATCATCACCATCATCATCACCAACGATCCTCTCATCGGGAGGGGGTCAATCTCCATCAACATTTTCACCAGCACCATCTCCTCTCAAAACCCTAGTTCATCTCTTGTATCCAAACCACAAATTGGTACCTGTGGGTTGCTAGTAGTGTTGATTACTCCTTGTAGTTGATGCTAATTGGTTTACTTGGTGGAAGATCATATGTTCAGATCCTTAATGCATATTATTACTCCTCTGATTATGAACATGAATATGCTTTGTGAGTAGTTACGTTTATTCCTGAGGACATGGTTGAAGTCTTGCTATTAGTAGTCATGTGAATTTGGTATTCGTTCGATATTTTGATGAGATGTATGTTGTCTTTCCTCTAGTGGTGTTATGTGAACGTCGACTACATGACACTTCACCATTATTTGGGCCTAGAGGAAGGCATTGGGAAGTAATAAGTAGATGATGGGTTGCTAGAGTGACAGAAGCTTAAACCCTAGTTTATGCGTTGCTTCGTTAGGGGCTGATTTGGATCCATATGTTTAATGATGTGGTTAGGTTTACCTTAATACTTCTTTTGTAGTTGTGGATGCTTGCAATAGGGGTTAATCATAAGTGGGATGCTTGTCCAAGTCAGGGCAGTACCCAAGCACCGGTCCACCCACATATCAAATTATCAAAGTACCGAACGTGAATCATATGAGCGTGATGAAAACTAGCTTGACGATAATTCCCATGTGTCCGCGGGATCTATAAGAAATTGTCCACTTTTATCCTTTGCTACAAAAAGGATTGGGCCACCTTGCTGCACTTTATTTACTTTATTTACTTGTTACTCGTTACAATTTATCTTATCACAAAACTATCTATTACCTACAATTTCAGTGCTTACAGAGAAAACCTTACTGAAAACCGCTTATCATTGCCTTCTGCTCCTCGTTGGGTTCGACACTCTTACTTATCGAAAGGACTACGATAGATCCCCTATACTCGTGGGTCATCAAGACTCTTTTCTGGCGCCGTTGCCAGGGAGTGTAGCGCTTTTGGTGAGTGGAACTTGGTAAGGAAACATTTATATTGTGTGCTGAAATTTTCTGTTACTTGTCACTATGGAAACTAATCCTTTGAGTGGCTTGTTCGGGGTATCTTCACCCTGACCAGAAGAGCAAAGAGTTTCTCCTCAACCTACTGAACTTTTTGAAAATATTTACTTTGAGATTCCTTCGGGTATGATAGAGAAACTGCTAGCTAATCCATTTGCAGGAGATGGAACATTGCATCCCGATTTACACCTTATATTTGTGGATGAAGTTTGTGGATTATTCAAGCTTGCAGGTATTCCCGATGATGTTGTCAAAAGGAAGGTCTTCCCTTTATCTTTCAAGGGAGATGCATTGACATGGTATAGGCTATGTGATGATACGAGATCTTGGAATTATAAACGATTGAAGTTGGAATTTCACCAGAAGTTCTATCCTATGCATCTTGTTCATCATGATCGTAATTACATATATAATTTCTGGCCTCGCGAAGGAGAAAGCATCGCTCAAGCTTGGGGGAGGCTTAAGTCAATGTTATATTCATGCCCCAATCATGAGCTCTCCAGAGAAATGATTATTTATTTTTTTATGCTCAGCTTTCTCTCAATGATCGCAACATGCTCGATACTTCCTGTGCTGGTTCTTATATGCTGAAGACTATTGAATTCAAATGGGACTTATTGGAAAGAATTAAACGCAACTCTGAAGATTGGGGTTCCGACGATGGTAAGGAGTCAGGTATGACACCTAAGTTTGATTGTGTTAAATCTTTTATGGATACCGATGCTTTCCGTGGATTTAGCGCTAAACATGGACTTGACTCTGAGATAGTAGCTTCTTTCTGTGAATCTTTTTCTACTCACGTTGATCTCCCTAAGGAGAAGTGGTTTAAATACAATCCTCCCATTGAAGTAAATGTAGTTGCACCTATTACAGTTGAAGAAAAGACTATCACTTATAGTGATCCTATTGTTCCTACTACTTATGTTGAGAAACCTCCTTTTCCTGTTAGGATAAAGGATCATGCTAAAACTTCGGCTGTTGTTCATAAGAGTAATACTAGGACTTATACACCTCCTGAGCAAATCAAAGTTGAACCTAGTATTGCTATGGTTAAAGATCTCTTGGATGATGATTTAGATGGGCATGTTATTTATTGTTGTGGTGAGACTGCTAATATTGTTAGACTAGATACTAAGATACATAGACCTATGGTAGGCATGCCTGTTATTTATGTTAAAATAGGAGATCATTGTTATCATGGCTTATGTGATATGGGTGCTAGTGCTAGTGCAATACCATATGACTTATATAAAGAAATTATGCACGATATTGCACCCGCTGAGTTGGAAGGTATTAATGTTACTATCAAGCTTGCCAATAGAGATACTATTTCAACAATTGGGATTGTTAGAGATGTTGAAGTCTTGTGTGGGAAGGTTAAATACCCTGATGATTTTCTTGGTCTTAGTTCCCCACAAGATGACTTTTGTCCCATTATTTTTGGTAGACCCTTCTTGAATACAGTTAATGCTACGATTGATTGTGAAAAGGATATTGTTACAATAGGCTTAGAGGGTATGTCTCATGAGTTTAATTTTTCTAAGTTTCGTAGACAACCTCGTTATAGAGAATTACCTAGTAAGGATGAGATTATTGGTCTTGCTTCCATTGCCGTGCCTCCTACTGATCCGTTAGAACAATATTTGCTTGACCATGAAAATGATATGTTTATGAAGGAAAGAAGGGAAATAGATGAAGTGTTCCTTAAACAGGAACCTATCCTGAAACACAACCTTCCCGTTGAAATTCTTGGGGATCCCCCTCCACCCAAGGGTGATCCCGTGTTTGAACTCAAACCTATCTTGTTATTATTAGTGCTAACCTTTCAGAACAAGAAGAAGAAAGATTATTGAAAACTTTGAAGAAGCACCGTGCTGCTATTGGATATACTCTAGATGATCTCAAGGGCATTAGTCCCACGTTATGTCAACACAAAATTAATTTGGAGGACAATGCCAAACCAGTTAGAGATCCTCAACGACGACTGAATCCCAAGATGAAAGAAGTGGTAAGAAAGTAGATACTAAAGCTCCTTGAGGCAGGTATAATTTATCCCGTTGCTGATAGTGATTGGGTAAGCCCTGTCCATTGTGTTCCTACAAAGGGAGGTATTACTGTCGTTCCTAATGATAAGGATGAATTGATCCCGTAAAGAATTATTACATGTTATAGGATGGTAATTGATTTCCGTAAATTAAATAAAGCTACTAACAAAGATCATTACCCTTTACCTTTTATTGATCAAATGCTAGAAAGACTATCCAAACACACACATTTCTGCTTTCTAGATGGTTATTCTGGTTTCTCTCAAATACCTGTGTCAGCGGGGGATCAATCAAAAACTACTTTTACTTTCCCTTTTGGTACTTTTGCTTGTAGACATATGCCTTTTGGTTTATATAATGCACCTGCTACCTTTCAAAGATGTAAGATGGCTATATTCTCTGGCTTTTGTGAAAAGATTTGTCAGGTATTCACGGATGACTTCTCCGTTTATGGATCCTCTTTTGATGATTGCTTGAGCAACCTTGATCGAGTTTGCAGAGATGTGAAGACACTAGTCCCGTCTTGAATTAGGAAAAGTATCACTTTATGGTTAATGAAGGCATTGTCTTGGGGCATAACATTTTCGAGAGAGGCATTGAAGTTGATAAAGCCAAAGTTGATGCTATTGAAAAGATGCCATGTCCCAAGGACATAAAAGGTATAAGAAGTTTCCTTGGTCATGCTGGTTTTTATAGGAGGTTCATTAAGGACTTTTCTAAAATCTCTCGGCCTCTGACTAATTTATTACAAAAAGATATTCCTTTTGTCTTTGATGATGATTTTGTAGAAGCATTTGAAATACTTAAGAAAGCTTTGATCACTGCACCTATTGTTCAGCTACCTGATTGGAATTTACCTTTTGAAATTATGTGTGATGCTACTGATTATGTTGTAGGTGCTGTTCTAGGGCAAAGAGTTGATAAGATATTGAATGTTATCCAGTATGCTAGTAAGACTCTTGATACTGCCCAGTGAAATTATGCTACTACTGAAAAAGAGTTCTTAGCAGTTGTGTTTGCTTCTGATAAGTTTAGACCGTATATTGTTGATTCCAAAGTTACTATTCACACTGATCATGCTGCTATTAAATATCTTATGGAAAAGAAAGATGCTAAGCCTAGACTCATTAGATGGGTTCTCTTGCTCCAAGAATTTGATTTGCATATTATTGATAGAAAGGGAGCTGAGAACCCCGTTGCAGACAACTTGTCTAGGTTAGAGAATGTTCTTGATGACCCACTGCCTATTGATGATAGCTTTCCTGATGAACAATTAGCGGTTGTTAATGCTTCTCGTACTGCTCCTTGGTATGCTGATTATGCTAATTACATTGTTGCTAAATTTATACCTCCTAGTTTCACATACCAGCAAAAGAAAAAGTTCTTTTATGATTTAAGACATTACTTTTGGGATGACCCACACCTTTATAAAGAAGGAGTAGATGGTGTTATTAGACGTTGTGTACCTGAGCATGGACAGGAACAGATCCTACGCAAGTTTCACTCTGAATCCTATGGAGGACACCACGCTGGAGATAGAACTGCACATAAGATACCGCAATCTGGTTTTTATTGGCCTACTCTCTTCAAAGAGGCTCGTAAGTTTGTCTTATCTTGTGATGAATGTCAAAGAATTGGTATTATTAGTAGACGTCAAGAAATGCCTATGAATTATTCTCTTGTTATTGAACCATTTGATGTTTGGGGCTTTGATTATATGGGACCTTTTCCTGCCTCTAATGCTTATACACATATTTTAGTTGTTGTTGATTACGTTACTAAGTGGGTAGAAGCTATTCGAACTAGTAGTGCTGATCATAACACTTCTATCAAAATGCTTAAAGAAGTTATTTTTCCAAGGTTTGGAGTCCCTAGATATCTTATGACTGATGGTGGTTCACATTTTATTCATGGTGCTTTTTGTAAGATGTTTGCTAAGTATGATGTTAATCATAGAATCGCATCTCCTTATCATCCGCAGTCTAGTGGTCAAGTAGAGTTGAGCAATAGAGAGCTCAAATTAATTTTGCAAAAGACTGTCAATAGATCTAGAAATAATTGGTCCAAAAAACTTGATGATGCATTATGGGCTTAGAGAACTACATTCAAAAATCCTATGGGTATGTCTCCATATAAGATGGTTTATGGAAAAGCTTGTCATCTACCTCTAGAACTTGAACATAAAGCATATTGGGCTATCAAAGAGCTCAACTATGACTTCAAACTTGCCGGTGAGAAGTAGTTGTTTGATATTAGCTCACTTGATGAATGGAGAACCCAAGCCTATGAGAGTGCCAAGCTATTCAAAGAAAAAGTCAAACGCTGGCATGACAAAAGGATACAAAAGCGTGAGTTTAACGTAGGTGATTATGTGTTATTATTCAACTCTTGTTTAAGATTTTTTGCAGGAAAACTTCTCTCTAAATGGGAAGGTCCTTACGTTATCGAGGAGGTCTATCATTTTGGTGCCATAAAAATCAACGACTTCGAAGGCACAAGTCCGAGGGTGGTGAACGGTCAAAGAATTAAACATTATATCTCAGGTAATCCTATCAATGTTGAAACTAATATTATTGAAACCGTAACCCCGGAGGAATACATAATGGACACTTTCCAGAACGTTGACTCCGAAAAGGAATAGGTATGTGGTACGGTAAGTAAACTGACTCCAAAACAATTCTAATGGCAATTTTTATCAGTTTTGGAATATTTAAGAATTTTAGGAAGAAAGAAGTAGTCTGGGAAGGACACGAGGCCTCCACGAGGGTGGAGGGCGCGCCCACCCTTACTAGGTGCGCCCCCCTATCTCGTGGCCACCTCGTGTGCCTCCTGGACTCCGTTTTCTTGCACATTACGTATTTTGGTCGGTAAAAATTCATTATATAAACTCCCGAAGGTTTTGACCACCGTATCACACATCTATTTTCGTGTCGAGCTGTTTTCTGTTACAGATCTAGAGCATCATGGCATCTCCAAGCGCTCCCAAGACAAGTTTTTCGATAGGGTTATCAACCCCTATCTCGCAGAGGTGCTGCAACACCCTCAAACCATTGAGATGCGTGAGGGGGTGCTACACATCCGCTATGTGGAGGGACCAAAACGTACCAGAAGCGTGGAGACAAAGCTCGAAGCCGTGGAGCAGCAAGTCTTCAAGTGCCAAGGGATGGTGGAGCGTGAACTCAACGCCAACCAGATGATGATCACGGAGTTCACCAACAACCACAAGCTAGATGCCAAAGTCATTGGGGAGACCATCTTCAAGCTTCAAGAGAAAATCGAGCACCTCCAAGCCCAGATCTATGACCTGCAAAACCAGAACTGTCGGTATGAATATAGATTCAAGAGGATGAGTTTGACTGCAGATTTAAGGATCCCGGAGACTCGATCATCCTTCTATGATGGTGAGCCTATGCCTTGGAAGATGGTCGACAAGCCTACATCATCATCAACTCCTACTTCACCACCTCCGAGGACATAATTACATGGGTATGGGCACTCCCCTTGGCAACTGCCAAGCTTGGGGGAGGTGCCCCGGTATCGTATCACCATCACACTCTTATCTTTACCGTTTTATTTCGTTCGATCATTTTAGTAGTATCTTGATCTAGTAGATTGAAGTTTTAGTATCAAGTAGTTTTGAGTTTTGCTTTGTGATCTCTTTATGTAATCGAGTCCGTGAGCTATCTATAATAAAGATTAGTGTTGAGTCAAGGTCTTTGCTATGTTGCTATGATCTTGAGAAAGTAGAAAGAATAAAAGAGTTCATATTGATCTTATGGATAGTAATGACTTCACCCATAGAAAGTATGAGGTATAAAAGTTGTTGAGAGTTGATAAATGTAGTTTTGGTCATCGTTGCAATTAATAGGAAGTAATAAGGAAAGAGAGGTTTCACATACAAATATATTATCTTGGACATCTTTTATGATTGTGAAGCACTCATTAAGTGTGACATGCTAAAAGAGTTGATGTTGGACAAGGAAGACAACGTAATGGTTTATGTTTTCTCACATCTCAGTTAAAGTATATTGTCATTGACCTTCTAAAAATGTTGAGCTTGCCTTTCCCCTCATGCTAGCCAAATTCCTTGCACCAAGTAGAGATACTACTTGTGCTTCCAAATATCCTTAAACCCAGTTTTGCCATGAGAGTCCACCATACCTACCTATGGATTGAGTAAGATCCTTCAAGTAAGTTGTCATGTTGCAGGAAATAAAAATTGCTATCTAAATATGTATGACTTATTAGTGCAGAGAAAATATGCTTTATATGATCTTGTTGTGGAAGCAATAAAAGCGACGGACTGCATAATAAAGGTCCACATACAAGTGGCAATATAAAGTGACGTTCTTTTCCATTAAGATTTTATGCATCCAACCCTAAAAGCACATGACAACCTCTCCTTCCCTCTGCGAAGGGCCTATCTTTTACTTTATGTTTTTACTTTATGCTTGAGTCAAGGTGATCTTCACCTTTCCCTTTTTTATTTTATCCTTTGGCAAGCTCCTCGTGTTTGAAAGATGTTGATATATATATATATATATATATATATATATATATATATATATATATATATATATAGGGTGGGTCTATTATGATAACACCCCTTAAGATCTTATTCTGCTAACAAAAAAGCTTATTCTGCTAACAGTACCGAGCTGACCCATAGCTACAAACTAACCCCGCAAAACCAAGAGACGAGCTGCACGAGGTAAAAAAAGAAACTCCCTGCTCCGTGTCCCCACGACCTTCATCAACTCCCTGCTCCCCTCCCAGCCAGCCACCTCCCCACGCAGCGCCCCACCTCCCTCCCCACGCCGCGCACCACTTCTCCCCCTTCGCCGCCCCACTTCCCTCCCCACCTCCGGAGCGGAGCACCCCTACCCAACCCTTCTTCTCCGGCGGTGCCGCCCACCACCACCTCCGGCTGTGTCCCACGGGCACCACCATCTACACCGGCCACCACGCTCCTCTTTCTCCCACACCATCCAGCGGACATGGCAGGATCCGGCCGCCCTCGGCCCCCGGCGCGGCCTCAGCCACCGGATCCGGCCACCGCAGGCCCCTCAGCGCGGAAGCCACCCCGCTCGGGCAGCTCGTCGCCGAATCCGACGAGATCCGTGTGGGTGCCCCTGTCCCGCGCCACCGAGACCGCCCCTGTCCTGCGCCCTTCCGATGGGAGGATGGGGGGAGGTGCTCCATCGATGACGAGGTCAACGGCAGAGGTCGTGGCCCCGCCTCCCCCACCTTAGGCGCGCGGTCGAGGCCCCACAGCGAGTTCGCCGCGGCTCCCAGGCACGCCGGCGACGGACAGGAGGCCGTAGGAGGAGAGTCGGATGTCGCCTGATCCGTTCCCGTGGGATTGGATGCATGTCACGGCTCGGGGTGGGCAGAGGGACGAGGGAGTGTGCTCCCACGGGCGTCCTACCGTCCATGCGGGATCCTTGTCGGCGGAGGCACGTCTATGCAGTTGCTGGATCCCGGGAAGTCCACGCGTCGCGGCTGTGCAGTACTTGCGTTGTAGCCGTGAAGTTCCCCGGTGACCCACCGCATCGCCAGCCTCTGTGCAGCTCGGTTGCCTCTCACCGTGCAGCTCGCTTGCCGCCCCCGTGCAGCTCACCTCCGCTGAGCAAACTCTTCTGGCGAGTCCACATCGCGTCCGCACCACACGTGCAGTTTGAGTGCAGTTTTTGATTATTTTTGCAGTAGCACATCCATCCAACCCAACAAGTACAGCTTTTGTGTGTTCAGTGTAGTACCGCAGTGCAATGCAGTGTAGTTTCGGTTTCAGAGTCCCGTTGAAAGCCTCGTGGTGCTATCCTCCCCCATAATTCTTATGTGAATTGTGTGTACAGCCTATGTAACAGAATTGCAAGGCCAAGTTTGTTATAGAAAATGATGCTTAGATGCGATTAAGTGTAAAATCCTATGTGGTTCACTTGGTAAACAAAAGTGTCTGGTATGTAAAATTTTTGAAGCTCACTTTGTAATGTCATGTGGCTCACCTCTCGATAGTTATGTGGTCCACTTACGCCCGAGGTGAAGCTCACTTTGTAATGTCATGTGGCTCACCTCTTGATAGTTTTGCGGTCCACTTACCCTCGAGGTGAAGCTCACTTTGTAATGTCATGTGGCTCACCTCTCGATAGTTTTGCGGTCCACTTATGCCCGAAGTGAAGCTCACTTTGTAATCTCAAGCGGCTGACCTCTCGATAGTTTTGCGGTCCACTTACGCCCGATCCGATGTGAAGCTCACTTTGTAATCTCATGCGGCTCAGCTCTCGATAGTGTTGCAGTTCACTTATGCCCGATGTGAAGCACACTCCACTTCCTCGCCTGACAAAATTTACATCTAAAAAAACACAAAGAAGTTCGGTAGCCCGTCTGATGCAGTGTGGTTTTTAGTCTGAAGCAGTGCGTTCTTATGTCTCATGAAGTACACACGAAGATTTCGGTGTCGTGAAAAATAGAGTGTCCGCGTTTCGGTAATTTAAAACTGCTCTTAAACCGTAAAGAATTAGAGAGAGTGTTCTACATGAAAAAGTTGCGCCTCATCGATACCTTTCAAACGACGTATTGTTTGAATCATTCCGAGCAGCGGTTTGTAAAAATTTCGCGAAAAACAGCAGCTACCACTCGTCGTCCGCCACACGATTTTCAAAATTAACTTAAAACCATAAGGAATCTCAAAAACATTGCAACATATGAAAGTTGCACCTCGTCCATAGCTTTTCAGCGATATACTACACGCCTCGTTTCGACAAACGGTTAAAAAACTAGAGCAAAAACAGTACCAAAAATTTGAAAAAAATTGAAAAACAGAATTTCGCGATTTAGTAAATTTGAAACTGCTCTTAAACCGTAAGGAAATAGAGAAAACTTTATATATGAAAAAGATGCGCCTCGATGATATCTATCCAATGGCGTATAGTTTGATTCATTCTGACGAGCGGTTTAGAAGAAATCGCGAAAAAACGCTCGCTGCCACTCGTCATGGGCCGCACCATTTTCAAAACTGCTCTTAAACCGTGTGGAATCTCGAAAAGTGTTCAACATGTCGAAGTTGCGCCTAATTCATAGCTTTTCAACGGTATATTACACGCCTCATTCCGATAAACGGTTAAAAAATTAGAGCGAAAACAGTACCGAAAAAATAACACATACAGTTTTTTTCGACGAGAAGTTCACTCGTGTGAGTACTGCAGTATACTTGGTTCAAAGAATGACGTGCACTTGCGTTCAACGTGCAGTGCGGAAGTGGTGTGCAGAATAGTTATTCTGCTAATATTAGCATAATAGACCGTCTATATATATATATATATATATATATATATATATATATATATTTATTTATTTATAGGGCAGGACTATTTTGTTACCGGTAACAGAATATTATTCTGTTACTCTCGGTCCCTATAAGGGCGCGACGCGTAGACGACAGGAGAAACTCCCCGACCTGTCCCCAATCGAACCCGCCTCCTACCGCCGAAGGCAGCCGTCGCGGGCGAGCGAGCGATGGCGGCAGCTGAAGCAAGGGAGCCAGCGGCGCCGTTACGGGTAGCTCCTCTGACACACGCGCTGCCGCTGGCTGGCCGTCCGCACGCCTCACCGCCGACGGGCTCGCCGGCCCCTCCCCGCGCGCCTTCCCTCCGACGGGCGCCGCTTCCTCCATGCGCACCTCCCCGTCGACGGATGCCGTGGCCCGTCCCCGCCTTCGGCGGCTGCCGCGCGCCGTCCAGCCTCCCTCCGCCGCCGCGCACCGCCATCCCCGCCCCGCATCATCCCAGCCGCCGGCCGAATCCAGCCGCACTCCCGAGATTCGTCTTCTTCCTCGCCGAGACACGCGACAGCCACCCCAGTTCGGGCGTAGTAAGTACCTCAGTACGAGTTAAAAACGGTGGTCCGTTCGGAATAAAAGAAATGGCCGAAATTCAAATTGTAAAAATTCAAGCAAAAAAAAGAAACCCCATGAAAATCCTGCTTATTAAGTACGTCAGTACAAGTCGTAAAATGAGAGAAGTTCAGAACACCGTTGTCAAAAAAATGTTGAGTTCAAAAAAGAAGTGTACAGACTGTAGCTTAGCATTTGATAATTGTTTGCAACATGTACAACATGTGGATGATTATGTAATTGTTTTCATGCGTTACCATATGTCCAACAGTTCAGTATGTATTTTATAATCAGCTCAAAGGGCATATCAAATTCGGTATGGATTGTTGCATCAATAGTTACTATCACAAAACACAAAAACATTTCTTGGAGAAGAAAATTCAGCGAATTCAAGTATATAAACCATGCAAGTTCGATGATAATGACACGTGAAAACACATTTTAAACTAAACCTAAAAGTTACATTTCTACAAGTTCAAGTGATCAACCCCCTGAACATTCCGGATTGTGAAAAATAGCTCAGTACAAACACGCACATATGTCAGTACGAGTACTTTGTTTATCAGACGGGAAAAGAACAGGATGTGTCTTGCCGTATTGAAAACTTTTTAAATAAATATAAAGTAAAGTCTAGTATGTGGAAACACGCTCAGTACAAAATCATATAAACATCCCGTTCAAGTACTTTTTTTGGAACCATTCAAAACTACTGTGAAAAATATCTCAGTACAAACACACAAATATATCAGTACGAGTACTCTGTTTTTTTGGAGGAAACATACCATGATGGGTGTCACCGTAATCCAAATTACTCTTCAACGGCTGCAAATATGAGAAAACTCTCAGCATGACTAAGTTTCGCATTTTTGATAGCTATCCAACGGTATATTATTTGCCCCATTTCAACAAACTTTTGAAAAAATCGCGTTAAAAATTAAATTTGACCGTATTCGAATTTGTTTTTAAACCGTAAGGAATTAGAAAAACATTTTAATACAAAAAAGTTGCTCATTTTCCGTAGCTTTCCAACTCCATATTATTTGTGTCAATCCGACAAACCGTTTGCAAAAAATCGCGAAAATACGTTTCGCCCAGAATTTCATCATTTTTTAAATTACTTTTAAATCCTATAGAATTAGAAAAAAAATACATATAGGAAAGATGCGGATTTTCACCAGCTTTCCAACGCCATCTTATTTTATCAATTTCGGCAAACCGTTTGAAAATTGAGTCCAAAATACGATTCATGTTTTCGGTTTTGAAAAAACGGTTTTTTCAAAACTGCTCTTAAATCATAATGATTTTGCAAAAACGTTCAATATACGTTCAATATGGTTTTTAAGAGCTTTCCAACGATATATTACACGCCCCGTTTCGACAAAAAAATTACAAAAAGTTTTTGAACTAAAGAAGACGATCTGTTAAACACAACTGAAAGCATTAGTTCAACTTCTTCGAAAACATCAGTACAACCACCTGAAACCGTCAGTTCAAAAAGGGTAATGGAATAATATTCTGTTACACGTAACAGAATAGCCCAGATGTGTGTGTGTGTGTGTGTGTACATATATATATATATATATAGGAGTAGGATTTTCTACAATAGCTTGCCACAGAACTAGTTAAGGTTTTCGACGGTGTAAAAGTTCTCAAAAATCCTGAAAAAAATACTGAACCAACACACCTATAATATAACATGATCCAACGGAGGGATTGAAAAAATATGACTGCACGTGTCCTGGACAAAAAGAACAAAATTTTCAATATATATTGATCCTGTAGTGAGCTGAAATGATTGTTTTTTCACTGAGGACACATAAATGCATATTTTCACAATCACACCGTTGGATCACCTTATTATATTAGAATGAGGATCCCCTATTTATTTCATATTTTTTACTTACTATATATATATATATATATATATATATGACATGGCTATTCTGTTACCGGTAACAGAATAATATCTTGTTACCCTCGTCGCTATAAGGGAGCGCGTCCGGTTTTCAAAATCAGCACGTCAACCGTCAACCCAAGTACCGCACCCTAATCTCTGCCCACCCACCGCTGATTAATCCCCACCGCTCCCACCTTCTCTTGGCTCCCGGCGGCACCACCCCGCCCCACCTGCTCACCGGCTCCCGGCGCCGCTACCCTGCCACACGTCCTCCCCGGCTCCCGGCGCCGGCCCGCCCCACCTTCTCCCCGGGTCGCGGCGCCGCCCCACCCCACCTCCTCCCCAGCTCCCGGCGCCGGCCCGCCCGACCTCTTCCCCGGGTCGCGGCGCCGCCCCGCCCCACCTCCTCCCCGGCTCCCGGCGCCGGCCCGCCCCACCTCCTCCTCGGCTCCCGGCGCTGCTCGGCCCCCAACCTCCAACATCACTGGGAGCCGCTCGCCCCGCCATACCCTACACGGCGGCCTCCTCCCTCCCCCCGCGCTCCGGCCAACTTCCTCCTCGCGCACCGACCTCCTCCCAACACCGCGCTCTAGCCGCCTCCCTCCCCGCGCTCCGGCCTCCTCCCTTTCCCGCCTCCAGTCTCCTTCCTCCCCGCCTCCGGTCTCCTACCTCCCCCCTCCGGTCACCTTCCTCCCTGCGCTCCAGCCGACTTCCTCCCTGAGATTCGTCCACCTTCACCCCCCCCCCCCCCCCCCCCCCCGAGATCCCAGCGCCGCACCGCCGGCGCCCAACCCCTCTGTCTGTGAGCTAGGGGACTGGGACGCCCTCCTTGCCGTGGTGTCCCTGCTGGCCGTCAGCGGCGGAAGCGAGGTGGCAGCCGGGACCTTGTCGTGCTCGTCTCTGACTACTGTCAAGGTATGCATGCGCATCTGTACTTCAGTCAACAAAAGTCAGCGGGATTGGTATTACGATTCGTGTGCTGATGGGTCATGTGTGTTACTTTAAATGTTGGACTGAGGAATTTGACATTAAAATGAATCATCTACAAGCTGGACACACGGAGCTTGCAGCTTATGTTTGTGTAGTTTGAACTTAGGCTCGTCTTTCTCTCGGACTTTGGTTATTCTTCAGTTTTTCAGTATTGGTGGTCTTTTTTATGTGTCCTTACATCAGCTCATCGAGTTGTTCGTGTACTTATAACACTAATCAGTTCAGATCTCGAGAGAGGCAAGCTCAGAGAAAAAAATACAGAAGTTCAAAGTCGAGAAAAAAGGGGATGTTTGTGCCACCTCCTACGTGTTGCTCTCTTTGCTTCTCCCCACCGGCGAACTCCCCTGTAGCCCCCCCTCCTCCTACGCAGTCCAGTTTTGGTGCTCACACTCCATGTAGGGATCTCTTCCATGCTTCTTCAAGCAATTCGCGCCACACATGCTTCCTGTGTAGGTAGGAACAACTTTGTTTGTTCCTAGTTTACTGATACCATGATTGTGCTTTGACTGGTCTATGCAAAAAAAAGTTATGTTGTGTTCATATGTTGGCACATTACTGAAAAAGGCAGGATCATTTTTCAGAGCTAACTTTATTGTTTTGGTTATGTTGTGTTCATATGTTGGCACATTACCGGAGCCGACATCTTGAATAGCACACCCCTCTGCCACGCTTCCTGCTATGGGGAAATCTGAGTGGGAGTGCTCGATTTCCTCCACCTCCTTGCCGACAACCAGGAGTAGCCATGCGACCTTCCATCTCCAGTACCATTCCTCCTCCGTCAAGGTAATGTCCTCGCCTCTAGCAGATGGACCGAGCTCTGGGCCACCCATGTCAACCATCTCCTTCCTCGCTATGTGTGTGAGGATTGGTGAAGATGACCTGTTTGATTCAGTTTTGGTGCTGCAAAACATGCTTCGATGCTTTTATTTGTGGAAATAATTATCAACTGTATTTCATACATGTAGCTCGCAAACATATACTCAGTACAAAAAAGTTTGATTTGGGGGACTGAACAAGTGCAACATCTATTTTTTCATCAGTTCATAAAAAATAAATGTTTGATTTGGGGGACTGAACGAGTGCAATTCGTCGAGGCATTTTGATGTTCTGACCGCTTAATATACATAGTTGGCAAGATGACTAGTATTTATGTTCTCAATATATGAGAAAGTGGGATGTTCGTATGACTGTGGCTGGTTGGAGTGTATGGTCTTGTGGAGATCATGAATGTTATTTGCTTATGACACAATGTATATATATACTGCTAGAAGTTCTAGTAC
Organism: Triticum timopheevii; assembly: GCA_963921465.1. Taxonomy (NCBI): domain Eukaryota; kingdom Viridiplantae; phylum Streptophyta; class Magnoliopsida; order Poales; family Poaceae; genus Triticum; species Triticum timopheevii. Next base: position 366,594,731 of record OY997264.1, read on the forward strand.
CTATAGTACTACAATTCGCTAATAAAAAATGTATCAGTTCATTATGTGTAGCACATGTTTAACACATATAATTACAAAATAGTTACTCCAACTATATAAGAGTTCAGCTTTTACTTGATTTTCAGTTCAAATTTTGCGTTCTTTTTAGTACATCAACTTTAATGTGCAGAACATCGAGGAAAGTCCTGAAAAAATTATATGTGCACTCTATGTATTTTCTTATGTTTACAAGAATTCTGTTGACATGTATTCTGTTTTTTTGGGGGCGCCAACAAGCCTGCTGATAGCGATGTCACTCCCAGAGTTCCAGTGGCTGTAGCAGCCAAGAAGGAACTGCCTATTGCCGGCGGGGCTCAAGCGGTGTCACTTTCAGTGGCTATAGCAGCCAAAAAAACCAAAAACCCTCTATATTCTGATGGCAAATCCGTAAGCATCTCACTAGTGAAAGAGCTTATCACCATGACGTGTACGTGTGCGTTTTAAAAATGTGAGGCTAAGGTCAATCATTAACCCAAAATGTTTCTCTGTCACTAACCACCTGAAATTTATGTACAACTTTTCAGTTTTTATTGATTGATTGATGGCTTTGTTCTTGACAATCCTATATGAATCTACTCTGCTTATGTGGATAGGCGAAAAAGATTGTTTTTTAGTATTTCTTGCTTCAGTAGATTATTGAACGAGGTTTCAGAGAAGATTGAGAGAAAAAGAGAAATGTTAGTTCATGCTTCAGTACATTATTGTTCTTGCTCCAGTACATTATTTTTCTTTATTACTCTTTTCAGTATTTCTTGCTTCAGTACATTATTTTTCTCTTACTACATTTCTTTGTTCTTTTCGTTCTGAAAAGGCTACCTTAGCGGCACAACTATGTTTTTTTTCTTTTCAGCTCTCAAACTGCAGCCTAGTTTTGTTGTCAGTTCTTTGTTTTTGATGGATCTAATATGGTTAGCCCTATCTAGTTTTTCTGTATGTGCTACGCCTAGTTATAACTACCATCTTTTAACAGCTGTCCTAGTTTTGTTGCTCACCGGCTGGCACCTTCTTTTTCTTTTTCTCTTTTTATCAGACGTATGAATTGCACGTGCATCACATAAATTACCATTCGAGATAAGTTCCAGTCTGCAGATCTCGGGGGACAGTATGGCTGGAATACGCTTGGTAACAGGGAGCATTACCACTGATGTTGATAGCTAAACTAAATGGTTTCCAAGATCTGTACTGCAAGGAAAAATGCATCAGTACTAGTGTGCCCTGTATGGGGTAAGTCCTGCAGGCTGCAACTACATTCCCAAATTTCCATGTATGTTCTTCCTCACCAGATGTTATGAAGAATACATATTTTTAAAACAAACTTTTAAAAAGTTTCCTTTTGAACTTCTCCGGGTTAATGTACACAAACTTCATTATCCTTTCAACATGTACTTATATTAGTTTCGTTGGATTTTGTGCGTGTTCTTGTAACACAATCAGTTCAGATATCGAGAGACCATAAGTTCAAGTTCACTAGTATTTCCTCTCAAATTTTGTTACCAGATGTGATGCATAGAAATATCACCTCCACACCCTTTCCATTCATCTATATTTCTGTGTTTTGTAGTGATGACATCCATGGTGAACTGATAGACTTCACAATTTGGTCAATCCTGAAATTTGAGTGTCTTTTACCTCCTTGAACATTGGTTTGTTGTCAATTCTAGTGTGCTCAAGCATAAGGTGGGATTGAACTATTATCGATGGATCACTACTAATAATTCAACTTACTATTTTTTGCAGGATGCAACAAAAAAGCAAGATTCACAAGTTCATCTTCTCGATGCTTTTCAGTACATCTACTTCTCGTTGGTAAGTCAAATTTATTCTATGCTTCCATCTTCCTATAGCACAAACAGGTGCTTGTGGTTATGCCGGATAATGATGTTGTACACAAAATGGCTTATGGGATATCAGGATAATGTGTATACAAATGATTTTTGGTTAATATTTTGTATGATCCATTTGACAGAAAGGATTCTCGTTATTTGTGGAGTTTATACAACTCTTCTGTCATCATAGCTTATTCATGTTGGTAGTCCAGGTGCAAACACGAAATTAAGTTCGTGTGCATCTACAGGGAACGTAGGGGTTCCTAGCTATGTCGCATTCACAAAATAAAAATCAAACAGTATTCAACATTGTCTTTCAGTTAAAAAAATTATCATTGTACACTACGTAACAACATTGTTATTTTGTGGATTGTGTGTGTAGTGGTGCTAGACCCCACCTGTTTCGTTTGTGGATGACTTTTCTCAATCGATCCATCATCCTCACTTCAAAGGTACATATCCACTAGCTTATCCAAATTACTGGGAATTGCTTCCAGGATTGTATCTGCTTTTTGACAGTTTTAATAAGAAGACCTCCTAATTCAACAGTTGGGCGAGAGTTCACGCAAATGTCACAAATACTAAAGGCAACTTAAACTGTATATATGTGTGGTACAGGTAGGTTGCCTCTCTGCTATGCCATCTAACGTGTACACCTAGTGTGTCTCGGTCTGTTTGCTATAATATAATCACATTGATGTTCTCCCAAATCTTAACACATGTACTGGCAGTTGCATGTGCTTGTCTAGTTTAATGTATATCATGAGATACCTGCAGCTTGTTTGTAAAGTTTGAGTAGGCAGTTGAATTGGTTATTTAGTGTTGCATTATAGTCTTCCATGTAACTCAACATGCAAAATTACTTATGGCATCTACTTACATAGCAAAACGCATTATGTACGTGTATTGATGCCCCCGGAGTCCATGTATCGTTACAAAAAAATAGTTTAGTTTTTGTTATAGAATAGTTTACTACAAGTTCAATTGTTATAAAAATTGCTTGCACCTGTTTCGTTCCTGCATGTATGTATAAGTTCAATGTTTTGAGATGGATCTGTTTAGATTACTTCCAACTCTGAAGCTATACATGCGTATTTGGGGATGGGATTTTTAGGTACTAGTTTGGAACTGTATCTAACCCATACCAAAATGTTTCAGCAGTTCGACAGGGGCGCAGGGTTCAGTTCAACAACGACGAGCCAGGCAGCCGGCCTTCGCATCAGGAACTGGTGCAGTTCGATCTTGTGCGAATTGGAAATTTCCTAATGTTGAGTGTGTCAGTACAACCATACGCTACAAGGCACGCGCACATCAACTTCACGTGTTAGTCAACAGTATTGTGCATTCGCTTGGCAGCTTTGCACTGTAGTTACATATCACTTGCTAAATAAAAAATGTTATTCACTTTTTTGTGTTTTGTTGAATAATTCTCATGCTTTCTTTTGTGAGGGCTACAAATCATAGTGCTTAAAATATCGATGTGTGTGTCATACTTGAATTAAAAAAGTTACATGAGAAAGTACCCCTATTCCATTACTTTGAGAAGTATAGGTACACATTTCTAAATAGTACAATGCATGACCGGTGCTCGCCCTGCATAAATGGAGCCTTCAGCTCACCATGCTACCTCCCGCCGGTGGGTCTCCGTCGCTGCATCACCCCCCGCCGTTCACTGCCACCAACCCAGGCCGTTCAACAAGACAGCGCCAAGCCGTTCGACGCCGCAGCTCAAGAGGCTGCATCCTTTCCTCCCTCCACTGCGCTGAACCTAAAGGTATTGTTTAGCTTTAATTTTGTTCTTAGCTTCATGGGACAGAGCTTTTTCTCAATAGTTGTATGAACTTGTGCATGGCCATGGAAGTAGAAGAAAGCAAACATCAGTCCAGCTGGTAGACGTGGAAGTGATTTTTGAATCTAAAATCATATGTGCTTTTCTGTAACCTATATAATTTATGTTTGTTCAGACTTCTTGTTTCTCTAAAGCGGCCAAATCCCGGTGCACCTGGTAGTCCAAACTTACACCAGATGGCCGGTGACCAACTTCCCTGCCTCTACAAGCTCCTCGAGGATGACTTGGTGGTAGCTGGGATCCCCTAAAGCGGCCAAATCCCAGTGCACCCAGCCGCCGCTCGTGATCCCCTCTCCTTCAGCTCCACTTCGTGGCACTGTCAGTCCACAGGAGTAGGGGCAGGTGCCCATCAACAAAAAGGAACAAACGGTATATGCTTGGAAACTTAAAATTCTGTACACATTTGGGAAACAGATGTTATAGCTTCTTTCAAAGTTCAAAACAGATGGTACAGGAAGTACATGTATTCATGTGGGTGCTTGAAAGTTCTGTACAGGAATAGGCCGATGATTTTTGTGCTACGGATAATATGATTTATGTACATGAATTATATGTGTGGAAACAATTTCTATGAGATAATGAAAGGAAAAATGGTTTGAATTAAAAATATTGCTTAGTACGAGTTAAAAATGGTGGTCCATTCGGAATAAAAACTTAAAATATGCGTGGTTTGTGGGGAGGTTCTGCTCACCGCCGGGTGGCACCATCTCTAGCAGTTCGACAGGGACGTGTCCCTCAGTACTACGATGTCGAGGCAGACAGCCGCCCTCTCTGTGACCTGCTGCTATTCCTCATCTTGCACTGGTGGACTGATGATGCGGGAGACGCCCTCTTTGCTACAACCCCACTTGGATCTCTTTCTTTCTTCTCTCTCAAATACGTTGAAAAACTTGGTTGCTTGTTCTTGTTAAAAAACACGCCGAGACACGCGACAGCCACCCTAGTTCGGGCGTAGTAAGTACCTCAGTATGAGTTAAAAACGGTGGTCCGTTTGGAATAAAAGAAATGACAGAAATTCAAATTGTAAAGTTCAAGCAAAAAAAGAAACCCCATGAAAATCCTGCTTAGTAAGTACCTCAGTACTAGTCGTAAAATGAGAAAAGTTCAGAACATCGTTGTCAAAAAAATGTTGAGTTAAAAAAACACATTTTCTTTTTGAATAAAATATCATTCAGTTCGATGATACAAACCATACAAGTACACGGGCGACGATACAGTAAACCGTTGAAAACTTACGAGAAAAATATTACCCAAAAAACAGAGCAAAGTCTAGTTAGTGAAAACACGCATAGTACAAACCCATGCAAGCATCAGTACAAGTACCCTTTTTCGGAACCATTCAAAATTACTCTACAAAAAATAGCTCAGTACAAACATACACATATATCAGTACGACTACTCTGTTTTTCAGACGAGAAAACAGCAGGATCCGTCATGCCGTATTCTAAATTACTCTTAAACGGTTGCGAAGTAGAGAAAACGTTCAACATGACTAAGTTTCGTATTTTCAATAGCTATCCAACGGTATATTATTTGCCATATTTAGACAAACTTTTTTAAAAAAATCGCGTTCAAAATCAAATTTGACCGTATTCGAATTCATTTTTAAACCCTAAGGAATTAGAAAAACATTTCTATACGAAAAAGTTGTGCATTTTCCATAGCTTTCCAATGCCGTATCATTTGTGTCAATCCAACAAACCGTTTGCAAAAAATCGCGAAAATACGTTTCGCCCAGAATTTCACCGTTTTTCAAATTACTTTTAAATCATAAAGAATTAGAAAAAACAGTACATATATGGAAGATGTGGATTTTCACCAGCTTTCCAACGCCATCTTATTTGCTCAATTCCGACAAATGGTTTGAAAATTGAGTCCAAAATACGATTCACGTTTTCGGTTTTGAAAAAAACGGTTTTTTCAAAACTGCTCTTAAACCATAATGATTTTACAAAAACGTTCAATATACTTGAAATATAGTTGTTAAGAGCTTTCCAACGATATATTACATGCCCCGTTCCGACAAAAAAATTACAAAAAGTTTTTGAACTAAAGAAGACGATCTGTTAAACACAACTGAAAGCATCAGTTCAACCGCTTCAAAAACATCAGTACAACCACCTGAAACCGTCAGTTCAAAAAGGGTAACAGAATAATATTCTGTTATGCATAACAGAATAGTCCAGATGTATATATATATATATATATATATATATATATATATATATATATATATATATATATATATATCACTTTTAAACCGTTAAATGTTTAGCAAGCCTTAACTAGTTCTGTGGCAAGCTATGATAGACACAGTTTTACCTATATATATATATATCCAATTGGATGTAAGTTAGCATGGACTATTATTGTTGACATCAACTAAAGGTGAATACGTTGCGAGGCAATACAATAAGCCCCTATCTTTCTCAGTGTCCGGTTGAAACTCTATAATCACAAGTACCGCGAGAGTGTTAGCAATTGTAGAAGACTACATGATAGTTGAGTGTGTGGACTTGCTGAAAAGTTCTATTCTTGACTCTTTCTGATGTAATGAAAATTTGCAATTGCTTAAATGACTGAGATTACAGTTTGCTAGCTCCCAATGAAGTTTCTGAACCATGCTTGACATTGTGAATTGATCGTTACTTGAGCATAAGAAATCATATGATAAAATCAATTTATGTTGCTGTTACAAGAATGATCATGATGCCCTCATGTCTGTATTTTATTTTTATCGACACCTCTATATCTAAACATGTGGACATATTTTTTGTTATCGGCTTCCGCTTGAGGACAAGCGAGGTCTAAGCTTGGGGGAGTTGATACGTCCATTTTGCATCATGCTTTTATATCAATATTTATTGCATTATGGGCTGTTATTACACTTTATATCTCAATACTTATGGCTATTCTCTCTTATTTTACAAGGGTTACCATGAAGAGGGGGAATGCCGGCAGCTGGAATTCTGACTGGAAAAGGAGCAAACATTGGGAACCTATTCTGCACAGCTCCAAAAATCCTAAAACTCCACGGAACTTATTTTTGGAATTTATAAGAATTATTGAGCGAAAGATACACCTCAGGGGGCCCACACCCTGGCCAGGAGGGTGGGGGGAGCACCCACCCCTACTGGGCGCGCCCCCTGTCTCCTGGGCCCCCTGGTGGCCCTCCGGTGTTCATTTTCTGCTATATGAAGGCTTATACCCTAGAAAAAATCGTGGGCAAGCTCCATCGCCACGAGGCGAAACCTTGGCGGAACCAATCTAGAGCTCCGGCAGAGCTGTTCTGCCGGGGACACTTCCCTCCGGGAGGGGGAAATCATCACCATCGTCATCACCAACGATCCTCTCATCGGGAGGGGGTCAATCTCCATCAACATCTTCACCAGCACCATTTCCTCTCAAAACTCTAGTTCATCTCTTGTATCCAATCTTGTATCCAAACCACAAATTGGTACCTGTGGGTTGCTAGTAGTGTTGATTACTCCTTGTAGTTGATGCTAATTGGTTTACTTGGTGGAAGATTATATGTTCAGATCTTTAATGCATATTATTACTCCTTTGATTATGAACATGAATATTCTTTGTGAGTAGTTACGTTTGTTCCTGAGGACATGGGTGAAGTCTTGCTATTAGTAGTCATGTGAATTTGGTATTCGTTCGATATTTTGATGAGATGTATGTTGTCTTTCCTCTAGTGGTGTTATGTGAATGTCGACTACAAGACACTTCAACATTATTTGGGCCTAGAGGAAGGCATTGGGAAGTAATAAGTAGATGATGGGTTGCTAGAGTGACAGAAGTTTAAACCCTAGTTTATGTGTTGCTTCGTTAGGGGCTAATTTGGATCCATATGTTTAATGTTGTGGCTAGGTTTACCTTAATACTTCTTTTGTAGTTGCGGATGCTTGCAATAGGGGTTAATCATAAGTGGGATGCTTGTCCAAGTAAGGGCAGTACCCAAGCACCGGTCCACCCACATATCAAATTATCAAAGTACCGAACGCGAATCATATGAGCGTGATGAAAACTAGCTTGACGATAATTCCCATGTGTCCTCGGGATCTCCTTTCTCATTATAAGAAATTGTCCAGGCTTATCCTTTGCTACAAAAAGGATTGGGCCACCTTGCTGCACATTATTTACTTGTTACTCGTTGCAATTTATCTTATCACAAAACTATCTATTACCTACAATTTCAGTGCTTGCAGAGAAAACCTTACTGAAAACCGCTTATCGTTTGCTTCTGCTCCTCGTTGGGTTTGACACTCTTACTTATCGAAAGGACTATGATAGATCCCCTACACTTGTGGGTCATCAAGCACCACACTTCATGACATATAGAACATATACTCATGAGCAACAGATTGCATGGTAAAATTAGATAGCATAATTCACTAGAATTTGTTAAGGAAAGGCAGGAGCGCACACTCAACGGGTAAACCGAGCATGCTTAACCGGCGTAGCTAGCAAATAGCAAGGTGCTCCTCAAAGATCTAGGTAGCCATCGCAACCTCATCCGTGCGTGCGGCCACGATTTACTTCCGTGCTGCCAAATGCTCCTTGAGCTCCTGGCTATACTGCGTGCACCATGTCTTAGGGTGGCGCTTATTTGGTGGATGGGTCGGTGATTTGGGTGGAATGTGTCGCATCAGCGGTCGGGGCATATGGGATGTGGAAGGAGGAGGAGGATGGGGGTCTGGTGTGGATTACCTACCTGGATAGACGAGGCTGAGGACCGTGAAGGAGGGTCGCCGGCAAGGGGGGAGGCGCTGCAAGCAAGGAGTGAAGGTTTCAACTTGGAAAGGAAGGCGGAAACAAGGGAAATGTAGCTTTTGGTAAGGGGGAGGGGGCGGGGAGGTAGATATTTCCGCGGAAGCCGAAAATTTGGAATCGCTTCAGCGAAAAACTGGCGCGCAAAGTGTCATCAGACATGCTCCCTTATTCAGAACTGTGTACAATATGTGAACATCACAAACGATTCAGATAGCTTTACCCGTGTGCGATGAGTATGAACGTCAAAAATTTTGGTTCCAATTTCCCTGGTTACAAGCACGTCATTGCAAAATTTGGGTACACAAAGGAGACTACAGCCCACCCACACTTCTTAATCGAGCAAGTTCAGCAATTAAACAGAGCTAACTAGCCTAAACATTACTCTAACAAATTAAAGACCGATGTTTTTAATTAAACAAAACAAAGAATACTACTACAGCTGGTGCTCGTCGATCTCCGACGCCTCCTCCATGTCCAGCTCGCGCCCGACGGTCTCCTGGGGAAGGAGCTCCATGGCATCCATCGCACCATATTCAGCAAGCAACTTTCCATCCGTGTCTGCCATTTCTTTGGAAAAGGACGCCACGAGCTGGGCGTGGGCGACCCCGATCTGTGCTTGGACGGGCTCCATCGTTGCAAGGTATGCGGCGGAGGAACGGGCGACTGCTCAAACACTCTCGGCGATTGCTAACTCTTCGGCCGTGGGTTGCTGACTGTTGTCGAAGAAGCTTCGTTTGATTTGTGTGGTGACCGCCATGAGCTGGGCGTGAGCAACCTCGACATGGTCGTCGGCGGCCTCCATCAGGGCTAAGGACGCCGTTGTGGAACGAACAGCTGCTGTGCCGCTCTCGCCAACTGCTATCCCCAAGGCAGATGTTGTTGTCGCCACCTGAGAAGCAACAGCGGCCGTTTGGGCTGCCAAGGCCGCCCGGTCGCAGATTGCGGGCGCGCTCATGCACCTTGTTAGCACGCGCATGGCGGCTGCGGCCGCGCTCTTGTCGGAGTTGGCCACCAAAGTTGCCCTCACGACGCGGGTCCACGTCCCCATCTTTCACCGGCGACGATTGAATAGTGAAATGATATTTGGGGAGCGAGCTATTGTGCTTGACACGCTGGCTGTGGACTGTAGCCAACGCACCTTCTCGCGTAAGCCATAGGCGTACTATACACCGACGGTGCTCCAGGATATTTTATACCGCATCTCACACGGTTGGTGATAATAAACTATGTGGGATCTACTTGTTTTTTAATTTTGATTTGCATTACATAATGGGCCACAGCGGCAATGGACGGTGTTTGAATTGCTAGACCTTTTATCTGCGGTGAACATGCAACTATATGTGTGTCGTAAAAAAATTGGAATTGTTCAGGGTTCGTTTGAACATTTTTATACGGTAACTTGGTTTTCTAGGCATTTCAGGTGCACAATTCAAAATTAAACAACATGCTCCAGTCCATAAAAACGGGTTGCAAAATCAAATGTTTGTCCTTGGTTGCAAGCTTAGGTCACATGCAAGAAATGAGAATGAATGTCAAACACCTTGACACTATCGCTCAGCTGCTAACATTGAGATACACGCTTTTAACATTCTAGTAAATCGAAAACTTGTCTGAAATTCATGAAACTTGACATGATATCATGGAACGACAGCGACATGCCGTGGTAAAAATATTGTCCCAGTTGGGGCAGGTGTGGGTATAAGCTTCTCGCAAACCAGAGCTTCTCTCACAACAAGCCTAATGGTTTTAGTAGGGTACGTGCCACCTTGGGGGACGAAATGATATATGTTGCCTCTTCTTACTTTCCAAATGATTCTCGTGTCAACATAGAACAACACGAGTGTTGTGTCAGTTTTTGGGATTTTTCAGGGTTCGTCTTGACAATTTTATGCATTAATTGCATTTTCAATGCATTTATGAGCACAATTCAAATTTGAACTACATGCACATGCTCTAATGCATATAAATTTGTTGAAAATTCAAATCTGTGTCCTTAGTTGCACGCTTAGGTCCCATGCAAGAAATGGGAATGAATGTCAAATACCCTGTCACCGTCACTCGGCTGCAAACATTGAGATTCCTGGTTTTTAAATTCTAGTAAATCCAAAACTTGTCTGAAATTCATGAAACTTGGCGTGCTATCATGGAGCAGCATCAACATGTCGTGGTAAATTTTTTGTACCATTTGGGGTAGGTTTGGGGATATGCTTCAGTCAAAACCAAAGGTTCTCACAACAAGCCTGATGGTTTCGGTAGGGAACGTCCCACCTTTGGGGACGAAACGATATCCGCTTCCTCTTGTTGCTTTCCAAAATTTTCTAGTGTCAACATAGAACAACCGGAGTGTTGTGTCAATTTTTGGGATTTTTGGGGTTCGTTTGGACATTTTTATGCATTACTTGAGTTTTCAATGCATTTATGAGCACAATTCAAATTTTAACTACATGCACATGCTCTAATGCATATAAATTGGTTGAAAATTCAAATATGTGTCCTTGGTTGCATGCTTAGGTCCCATGCAAGAAATGGAAATGAATGTCAAGCACCCTGCCACCGTCACTCGGCCGCAAACATTGAGATTCTGGTTTTTAAATTCTTGTAAATCCAAAACTCGTCTGAAATTCATGAAACTTGGCATGCTATCATGGAGCGGCATCAACATGCCGTGGTAATTTTTCCCCATTTGGGGCAGGTTTGGGGATATGCTTCTCACAAACCAAAGGTTCCCACAACAAGCTTGATGGCTTCGGTAGGGAATGTCCCACCTTTGGGGACGAAACAATATCTGCTACCTCTTATTGCTTTCAAAAAAATTCTAGTGTCAACATAGAACAACAGGAGTGTTGTGTCAATTCTTTTGGGCTTTTCTGGGTTCGTTTGGACATTTTTATGCATTAGTTGAGTTTTCAATGCATTTATGTGTATAATTCAAATTTGAACTACATGCACATGCTCTAATGCATATAAATTGGTTGAAAATTCAAATCTGTGTCCTTGGTTGCATTCTTAGGTCCCATGCAAGAAATGGGAATGAATGTCAAACACCTTGCCACCGTCACTCGGCCGCAAACATTGAGATTCCCGGTTTTTAAATTCTAGTAAATCCAAAACTCGTCTGAAATTCATGAAACTTGGCATGCTATCATGGAGCGGTATGAACATGTCGTGGTAAATTTTTCTGTCCCATTTGTGGCAGGTTTGGGTATAAGCTTCTCACAAACCAGAGCTTCTCACAACAAGCCTCATGGTTTCGGTAGGAATGTCCCACATTTGGGGACTAAATGATATCACCTGCCTCTCATTGCTTTCAAATGTTTTTTAGTGTCAACATAGAACAAGAGGAGTGTTGTGTCAATTCTTTTGGGATTTTTGGGGTTCGTTTGGACATTTTTATGCATTAATTGAGTTTTCGATGCATTTATGTGCATAATTAAAATTTGAACTACATGCACATGCTCTAATGCATATAAATTGGTTGAAAATTCAAGTATGTGTCCTTGGTTGCATACTTTGGTCCCATGCAAGAAATGGGAATGAATGTCAAACACCGTGCCACCGTCACTCGGTCGCAAACATTGAGATTCCTGGTTTTTAAATTCTAGTAAATCCAAAACTCGTCTGACATTCATGAAACTTGGCATGCTATCATGGAGCGGCATCAACATGTCGTGATAATTTTTTTGTCCCATTTGGGGCAGGTTTTGGTATAAGCTTCTCACAAACCATATCTTCTCACAACAAGCCTGATGGTTTCGGTAGGGAATATCCCACCTTCGGGGACAAAATGATATCCGCTGCCTCTTATTGCTTCCAAAAATTTCTAGTGTCTACATAGAACAACATGAGTATTGTGTTAAATTTTACAATTTTTCGGGGTTCGTTTGGACATTTTTATACATTAACTGGGTTTTCTAGGCATTTTATGTGCATAATTCAAATTTGAACTACATGCACATGCTCCAGTGCATATAAATTGGTTGAAAAATTAAATCTTTGTCCTTGGGTGCATGCTTAGGTCCCATGAAAGAAATGGGAATGAATTTCAAACACCAGGGCACTGTTGATTGCCGGCGAAACATTGAGATACTTTGTTTTTAAATTCTAGAAAATCCAAAACTCGTCTGAAATTCATGAAACTTGGCATGCTATCATGGAATGGCACCCGACATGTTGTGGTATTTTTCGTGTCCATTTTGAGAGAAGAAGCACTCGAATAACAGCCAACAAAGTCATTTTCAAACAAATAGCTGCCACTCTAAGATCGCAAACGTTTGTATAATTCAAATCATGTGCGTTATGTTAACCACTCACATGACACCACGTGTCTTGGTTTTAATGGCTATAGGACGTGCCATGCGGACAGCTGCTTGACTGATCGGGAGGCGTGTGAGCGCACTCCGGTGTGCAGGCTGACCGAGAGGCGTGCAAGTTGTCCTCCAATGCGCAGGCTCGCTGGGAAGCGTGCGAGCTGTATGCTGCGCAGGCTCACTTGGAATCGAGCCCTTTGACTTCCATGGCTGCCTGCCTTCCTCTCCATTAATGGCGCGTTCCCCTCCCTCCCGCAGACCTCTACGAACGCCATGGCACAGAAGGATCATCTGCCACTAGTATTCAAGTTTGGTGAAGTCGACTCCGAGCCGGAGGAGATAGAAAATAAGGAGGAATGGGGCCTCATGGACATGGCCCAGCATGAGCTGGCCGCGGTTGTTGCTCCCCCCGCTCCCGTCCTAGCTCCCATCCACGTGCCCGCACTAGCATCCATCCCCGTAGCATTGACGGGCTGGTCGCCGAGCACTATCGCAGAGCTAGAAGCCGCAGGCATCACCGAGGTCTCCATGGACCCGCGCGAGCTGGGGTACATGCCAGGGGGAGCACGAGCACCCGTGCCCGTGTGCGCCCCTCCACCCACCGCGGCGCTGGTCCCCGTGTATTTGGCTGCACCCGCCGCACCCGTGCCCATGCGCGTGCCCCCCTCAGAGGCATGGGATGCTGCCGTCGACCGCTACCTCTCAGCGCCGCCAACTGCCGTCCTCCCGCGCCCCACCCGACGCTCACGCGACGACATGATGTTTGATTTACAAGTGAAGAACATTCTGAGCTGTCTTGAAGACTTCAACAACGGCGTCCCGGAGGACGACAACGATAAGGACGACGCAGCACCCGCTACCACCTCCGCCGGAAATAGTTTTTTTCTTGGGTTTAATATTGTATCTCGATCGCAAACATTTTAGTTAGAACACCCGTATGCAAACGGACAGCTTCCCCGGGAAGCCAAGGGAAAATGTGTCGACCAGGATTTGTGCAGCTCTTGATTGCAAACGTTTTAGATAGAACACCCGTATGCAAAGCTAGAGCAAGATCTGTGCATCTCTTCAACGCAAACGGTTGTTTTGGATGACCCGTGTGCAACCACTTACAAACAATTTGGTAAGATTTGCATCTAGCATATTGTGTGTGTTGCCATTTGTCAAACTTGAAAGATTGACATTTGTTGATCTAGTAACATTGCCATTTGTCAACCTTGTAACACTGCGATTTGTCAAAATATGCGGCTAAAAATCACTAACACTATATAATTTTTGCAACTAAAATTCAGTAATTAAGCATAGATTTCATTCATAGATTAAGAACTCATGCTTAATTTATACAAACAGTTCAACTCGATAGCTGCACCGACCAAACTTTTCCCCAATTGTTGCCAACCACGCACTGAAATAGGTAGTTCTACTTTATATACTAGCTAATTTTAAGTACGTTGTACAGTTCCACCACATCTATAGTCAGATGAACTGAACAAAATAGCCCCTAAATACTACTACGGAGGGGCTTTGTACTACTTCCGGCAGCCTCTGCTCTGCCGAGCGTGCTCAGTAAGAGGCAGAGGAGGAGGAGCCTACCGATGAGATAGACAAATGCAATATGGTGCCTGCCGCTCCTGCACATTCGGCAACGCTCGCCAGCTCGAACGCCCACTGCCGCTCTAGACGATCCCTCTCGAAGCGGTGGTTCTCCTCATAGATCTCCTGATTCCTTGCCTCTGAGGCGGCATGTGTCGTGGCCACGGCGGCGGTAAGGCTCTTTGCATGCTCGACGAGGCGCTCCTCCTCCTCCCACAGGAACTCGGTGTAGCGCGCAAGGTCACTGATGCACATGTCGGCATCCACGTCTGCCTCCGCCTTCGGACGGTGGTGGCGGAGCGGGTGATGACCCCAGCGGTCGAAGGTGGGCTGGCGGCCAGGGTGGCCGACGATAGGGTGGCGGCCATGACCACCACCTCCCGCCTTTGGGCCACGGTGGCGGAGCGGGTGATGGCCACGGTGGCCGGTAGTGGGGTGGCGGCCATGACGGCCACCTCCCACCTTCGGGCCGTGGCGGTGGAGCGGGCGATGGCCCTGGCTTTCGACGGTGGTGTGGAGGCAACGACAGCCGGCAACAACTGCCGACAGGCACCGACAGCGGAGCATGTGGTGGGTGTTCCGTGCAAACCCAACAGGGACGCCACACGCACTACACTACGCCGGGGACTGCGCCGCTGCCACGGTGTAGCCTCCCAGCTGGAGCTGTCGTCTGATGACGGCGGAGTGGCTGAGCAACCACGACGGACCGATGCCATTGGCGATTGTGGGAGAAGCAGATGAGATAAGCTATAGGGAGGGAGGGGAAATGCAACGCAGGACTCGCCGGCCATGAGGGTTTCTATAGCAGGCCGGTAAGCATTGGGATTTTGGGGGATTTTACCCAGTCGGGCGGGAAGCTTGCGCGGGAACCTGCGAGGTTGCGCGGGAACGGGATCACCGACGATTCATTGGTGCCACTGTTTGGCCAAAAGAACGCTCCCGCACGCTACGCAAGCTTGTGTTGTAAGCCGTCTACGGCAACGGGGTGACATGACGTGCGAGAGGAGGACGAAAGGCCACGTACACATCTGGTTAATAAGAAAACCATTTGCGATTGAATTACCTACTATACACCCGTCCTGGTTTATAAGTAGGATTTAACTAATAAAATATGAATGCATGTCGCCAAAGATTATATAGTTGGATTGGTATTTCAACACAGTTTCCAATTATATAATTTTTATAACATGCATTACCATTTTGTAGGTTAAATTTGAGGGAAAAGTATGGCACATAATATAAAGGGGACTATAGACCAAGGTAGAGGTAGTAGCACATGGCCGCTCTCTACGTAGCAACGCAAGTGTCGGCCGGTTTGTAGGCGACCATTTCCTATGTGTTCAACTGCTCAATGCGTGTGGTTGCTTGTGGTTGAGGCGGCTGCAGCGCGCTCTGCTTGCGTCCCGCCGCGCGCGCTCTGCCCTCGCGTCCCTCCGGGTGCTCTACCCTCGTCCCTCCACGTGCGCTGCCAGTGTTTGGGGCCGGTGCACAATCACACACGTTCGTGTGCATGCGGTTGCGCCGGGCGCCGCTCCACAATGCAGTTACCCGATGCAAAAACTGCCATGCGGACGCGCCGAGAATCTAGGCCGCCCGGCCCCCATTTATTCATGCGGCCATTTACCTTCATCTCTCGCGTCACATGACACAATAAGCACCTCCTCGACGACACATACAGAGAGGACATCCAGCGGTTCCAATGGCGATCCCTGTGGCTCCAATGGCGCTCCCAGCGGCCGACGACGACAACAACGGGCAGTTCACCACGCATCACGTAGTGGACACCCACGTGAGGGGGAAGGCTCTCTCGGTGGTGTACACAAACAATCCGGTGTCGGTGGAGAGATCCATCCAAACTATGGAGCAGTTCCTTGCCAAAGACAAGTACCAAGTGGTCGGATTCGACCTCGAGTACACCATCAGTCATGCCGGGCATGATCAGAAGGTTGTTGTCACCCAGTTGTGCGTGCGACATGACATCCTCATCTACCACTACCACCTGGCCACAAGGCTTTGCGAGTGTTTCTCCAGGTTTATCAACAGCTCCGACTACAAGTTCGCTGCGGTGGGCACCACCAACAATCTAAAAGTGCTCAAGGTTTCGGGCTTGAAATGCCCGAATCTTGTCAACAACCGGGACCACTACAAGGTCTGGGGCAGTGCCAAGAAGAATAACTGATTTCTGAGCAAAGGGCCTCCCTACATACATACATACATACATACATACATACATACATACAAACATACATACATACATACATACATACATACATATATGTTATTCTTCTATAGACAGAGCAAATCACACGGCTTATTAGCAGCAATCGTCTGTGTTATTATTGGTCTTCACACACATTTCTGATCACGGACCTGTTTGCCGCGTATCACACACATATTGTTCAGTTGAACCGTTTCCATTATGTTGTGCAATAAAGGTTGCAGAGAGGGATCTACAGCAACAAGGTCTATCGAGGTCTTTGTTTTGTATTTTTTGATATTTCTTGTTTTTTGAACACATGTTGATTGGCTTGAAGAAGGTCTATCCCGTTAATTTTTGATAATTGTTTATACGCAAGCAACTAGTTTGCATTTTTCAAAGTTTTTTGTCCGAACATAATCGCACACGAACTTACTATAGTAACCGTCCGTGTTATAATTTCTCATCGCAAACAGTTCATCCGAGTGGGTTGTTTGTTGCATATCACACACATCTGGTTTACACGAATCATTTGTGTTCTTTTCGCTGATCGCAAATGTCGCATATCACACACATCTTGTTAAGATGAACCGTTTCTGTTCTCTTGCCTAATCGAAAACAGTTTGTCCAAGTGAACCGTATGTCGTATATCACAAACACCTTGATCTGGCTGACCGTTTCTGTTGCATTCCCTAATAGCACACAGTTCATCGGAGGGAACTGTATGCCGTGTATCGCACACACATTGATATGTCCGTCCATTTCTGTTTTTCTTCCTCATCACAAACAGTTCTGCTGGATGAACTGTATGCCCTGCATCGCACACGCAACTAATCTAAACCATGTTCGATGCATCCGTCATTGCAAATGTTTTGCACATTTTAGACGGTTCTCTTATACCATATTGCATCGCACATAGCTTCTCGAAGGGTCTCTGATCATAGTGTCGCATTAGTAGCATCCTGCAGTAGTGTGTACTACTGTTTTGCAACACCATTTAAGTACAACGCTTTCCTATCTTTTCACATTCAGGACAATGAAGACGATTTCAGTGGAATTGCACAAAATGGCCTGATGTCAAGTGATCTCTATTGCCTCCTTCGTTTGCTGCAATGTGTCAGCGTAAATTGCAAGATGAGCCAACATGCTCAAAGTGCATGCAACATTGAGAAGAAAGAAGCATGCCCAGGAAATTAATGTGTGCGTAGGGAGGCCCTTTGCTCAGAGAAGCATCGATCGTTTTTTCTTTATTTCTACACCTTCTCACAGCTTTGTCTTGGTTATAGTCATGTGAATCATTTAGATGTGTAAACATGCTGAACTTAAGCGCTTGTGAATGTTAGCTAGTATGCATACTGTATCTTGTGAAGCTTAGCTTGAATGTTAGTGTGTCAACCTTTACAATCTATGTATATTGTAGGCATGTTATTTGACCCTCATTTTTCCACGCTACGGCCAGTGTGAGTGTCTGCATGCAGTACACCATCCTCTAATTTGGTGGATGCCAAGCCGGCCCGAAAAGGAGCAATAACTTTTTAAGCTGAAAAATGTTACAGATGAGAAGCCATAATTAAGATAGAGTCGTCTCTTATTTTTCTTTCGAATGGGCAATAAGCTGGAGAGTGTCTCTAATGGGTTGCCTCTAGTGTTAAGGGCCTCCAGTATGAAACACAGACAGCCAACTAGGCCAATACAAAAGCCTATCCATCTTAAAGCCCATTTGTTTTTTTGCGAGGAAAAGCCCATATTTTTTAAAGAGGGGGCGATCCTAGAAAAACCCTCCTTCCTGCTCGCTTCCACTTATACTGCAGCTCGCTGGACTCTCCCGCTTCCGTCACCCCCCAATTCCCCCTGCACCCTATCCTCCTCACTCATACAAAAAAACTCCGCTCACCTTCTTCCACACTCGTACAGAAAACGCCTGCTCATATTCTTCCACTCCTACAGAAAACCCCAGCCCTCCTTCTTCCCCACTCGCACTGCCACTAGGCTCGTCTCTAGCTACTCTGCTCAAACCCGTGAGCTCGGCGCGACGCCCGCAAGGAGAATGGAGTCGGCTGGCCCCAGCGCCAAGAAGATGAGGCTTCTGCCAGCAGCGACGCTCGTTGTAGATCCCGCACCCGACAACGTGGGGAGAAGCAGCGAGCCCCCCCCCCCCACCCGGATCTGAGGTACCTGTAGAATCTCTGATTTACCGTATCAGCGATCTCCTGGATGACATCCTTGGGGAGATCATATCGCTTCTCCCCACCAAGGATTGCTGCCGCACACAAGTCCTCTCAACTCGGTGGCGCCCTCTATGGCGCACCGCGCCCCTCAATCTCGACTGTCGTCAGATATCTGTGCTTCCTAAATTTGATCTCATCAGAGCCATTGTCTCCTCTCACCAACAGGGCCCCATTCAATGCCTCTGCATCCCGACATGCTACCTGCTGTCCATACCCTGCACGGTGGACGCTTGGCTGACATCTTTGAATTCGAAAAACTCCAGCAGTTTGAGTTCTACCATTACCACAAAAGTTTCATACCACGAACCGAACACCAAGAATGTGTGCCCACACCTCCATTGTCCATCTTGTGGTTTTCCTCCTCTCTCCACACCGCCACCTTCGCCCGGTGCCATCTACCAGACGATCTGGTACAAATTCTTCGACTCCCACTGCAAAAAAAACTTCTGCTTGTGGTGGTTTATCTGTCGGAGGCCTCACTGCATAACATCATCCACTCCAGTTGCCCTTCCCTGGAGCGCTTGTTGATTGTTTTGGGAATAGAAATCCTTATCAGTTGTCTCCAAATAAAGTCGCCTCACCTTAAAAGCATTGGAATTTGTTTTGAAGGACAGCAGCTCATCATCGAAGATGCCCCTTCACTTCAAAGGTTGCTCCTTGATAATTGTTATAAATCTTCGCAAATAACTGTCATCTCTGCACCCAAACTAGAGACCTTGGGTGTAATTCGTGATCCGTTTAATGATCACAGCAAGTTTGTATTTGGCTCCTTACTTTTTCAGGTACCGTATATTATCACTACACGTTTGTAATCATAAGCTTCATTTTCATTTGTGTGCACAAGTTTTATATCATCTTGGAGTACACTTTGGGTACTAATATTATGTTATATGCTCAATGAAGAGTTCGTCCATGGATAGCCTATCAATGCTGCTAGATTCTATCAAGATCTTATATATCGGAATGTTTAGTTATGATCTGAACATAATTATTGGCTTGCTGTTATGCTTTCGATGTCTGGAGAATTTATATATAGAGGTGACGATTCCATGCACATTGAAAGCCCGTATATATTGTACTAGGATTAACCGTTCAGCTATCTCTCTTTCGACATGCTCTTTTTTCAGACCTTAACTGTTTTCAATCTTTATGTCTACTTAGGCACTAACACATGGAGAAAAACATATAACAAATCGGTGGCGTAATAAGCACCAGGATTTTCTTAGTTCTCATGACATTCGTTTGAGGACAATAACGATGGAAAGATATGCATCCAACGAGGCAAACAGATGCATTCTCACATTCTTCCTGTTGAATGCGAGGTTACTACTATCCATGAGGCTTAAGTTTTTCAACAAGAGATTTCTCACGGACGGACATGTTGAACAACAAAAAAGGAAGTTTCAGGTGGAACTTGTAGTCATCATCCAATAGATTTTTTTTTTGCACATGATGTTGATTTTATAGATCAGACTGGTCCATTTGTTTGTGACTGCGAAAAAGAGTGGTTGGGTTAGATGCTATTGCCATGTTCAATCTGGGTTTTGTCTAAATTTCATGAACAATTAATCCTTGGGGTTTTTGTATGGTTTGTAATCTTAAGTTACATGTTGTTACCCTCGTACTCAAAGGCGGTTCTTGGCCCCAGGCAGCCATGGCCTTGGCCTGGGGCGTGGTGGATTTTTTTGAGGGGGAACAAATTATATTCCACTTAAACTTGGGAAGCCATATCAGCATTCACCAAGACAGAAACAAAATCTGGGGCAACATTCACCCACACATGGAGGGGTTCTGCAGCTCCCATAGCAAACTAGGCCAAAGCATGCGCCACATGGTTACAGTTCCGGGGACAAAACATGAATTCAGAGAAAATAAAAGAGGCATGGCACAGGCTTCTTGCTTCTCCGAAGAGAACTCCCAGCTCTGCAGCGTCATAGCCCCACCCTTTAAGTGCAGAAATCGTTATCAAACAGCCTGATTCAAAACTGATATGTTGTGCACCCAGGTCAGCTGCCCCTTCAATAGCTCGCATACAAGCGATCACTTCCGCGTGCAGTGCAGATCTTACATGGTTCATCTTGCCAGCAGCAGGTGCCAGGAAATCGCCAGTTTCGTCCCTCGCAATGAAACCCCACGCACCAGTTTCAGACTCTACATGAAAAACAGCATCCATATTGATCTTGATCAAGTTTGTAGCTGGAGGGATCCAAACCTGGGGCTGTTGCGGCTAGAGCGTTTTCTGAATCTTCACCAAAGTGAAATCAGTCATGTGTTTTGTGATGAAAGAACTGATTTCTGCTCCCATCTTCTATACTTCACCTGCATTGGCTTTGTTCCTCGACGTCCACCAGTCCCAAAGGAGCACAGCAACACGCACCTTCTTTTCTCGCTGCATCGCGCAAACATGGCGTATCATATCTTGATGATCTTGACACTAGCGTGGTGGATTTGTTCTTTGTTAACTATAGCATACTATAGCAGAAATGACACTGTAGCTCACTATAGTTGCATTGCTTACCTGGGACATAGGCTGAACATAGCTCCGCTACTGCTCGTACTCCCCTCCTCCTTCCACTACACTGTCGCATCTTCCATGGCTCCTGAGGCCTCGCCGTCATTCTCCGCCTTGGTTCGCTCGATGTGCCCGCCGCGGTCTGGCGTTGTCAACATGGTCAAAAACCAAGAGGAATCAGGAGATGACTGTATGCAGAGAGGCTGACAGTAGGGACCCACCAGGGTCATTGCATTACGCAAGCAGGTGCCTCGTTATTACAAGCCAAAAGAAACTTCCTCCTAATTGTTGGACAACTAGGTCCCACGCCATTGTCAATGTAGTCAATAAACGAGAAAATTACACAATGAGCGGATAACACCAGGGACCCTGCAGCTCGCCCAGTTGTTTTTTAGTTTTAGACACGAAGCTCAATCAACTGCGGGCTGTGCGGGGGCTGTGGCCCGTCTAGCCCACGCTTAAGCTTTTATTTAAGCACATGACGAGCCCAGTTCCTTTGATAAAAAAAACATGACGAGCCTAGTTGATATCTTTTTTCTTTCTGAAAATGGCTAGCTCAGTTTTTTGGAGAATACCCAACCGAGGACTACTTGTTTTTCTTAGCCTTGCTGGGCTGCAAATCTTTCAAGACGAGGAGGGATGTAAGTAGTAAGAAATGGGCTTGCGTAGAAAATGGGCTATAAGTTAGTAAGAAATGGGATGTAAATTTTTAAACCAAAGCCAACCGGCAATTACATTAAAATATTGTTTTTTCTGGATTTCTCTACTCTTATAAAAAGCAGAAAATGGTGGAAGGACGAGCTTGGCTGGCGTCCTGCTCCTGAACAACCGTGTGTGGCTGGAGTGGGTTTCTCGCATTCCACGCGGGTTTCTCTATCTCTATCTCTACTGTCTACTATTATAAAAAACAGAGTTCGTGATGAAGGTGTGCCTGTCGTCCTGCAATATAGGTCGTCCGGTCTATATCTAACGGATAGGAAGGAAACTATGACAATTTACCCGCACTCCTCTCCACATTTGCAGATAAGGCCTTCCATCATTCATCATTTTTCTCCCACAAGATAAACTACTCATACAAATGCATCTTGATGTTCCGTGCAACACACGGGATCTTGCTAGTCAATATTTTAAATTTCAATCATTTTTATGGAGATATTTTTTGAATTTTATTTTGATATAAGTTTTTAAAAATTATTTTTAACATGACTCAAAATTTCGTGAATAAAAGAGTTCGGACCCCACCGAAATATGCAAAATTTCGTTGAATTTTTTAGCAGTGCCGAAAATATGGCTTGTAATGTTAATAAAAAATATGGGCTTCAAAATATCCTTAAGAATTAGCAAATGGGCTGTAAATTATTGAAAATAATGGCTAATGAGCTGTATGCTAGTTTCCACATATTTGGAGGCTGATTTCTGGGCCTACTTGCTTGAAGATGACGCTGTCCTAAAAAAAATCACGCGTACGCAAGGCTTTGTCAACTCAGTCAAGACAGAGCAGTGACTGTTGGATGTTCATCCAACGGCTGTCATGCTTCTTCAATCTCTGATCTTCCTGCTCTAGCCGGCCAAACCAGCGCCGGCGGGACTGCCTGCTCCCTCCTCCCGTGGCCGGCTATGCTGCCGCCAGGCCATCCCTCTACCCACCCGCACATCCTGTTATTTTCCGGCGATGTCAGCCTCACCCCGCAGTGGACCAATCAGCCCTCGTACTCCCCTCAGCGTGGGCATCCGCTACTGTGGCTTTGCTGGCTCTGGGTCAATCCCTTCCTGGGCCTCTCCCTCGTCCATCGCGTTTGTGCTCTCAGCACGGCATGGTCAACATGGTCAACAAACAACATCCATCCAAAAAGGAATGTAAGTGGAGAGGCTGACAGTAGGGACCCACACAAGCAAGTGCCTCCTTGTTACGCGAAAATAATGGGGCTTCTCCGGATCGTTCCAGTCTGGGGCCTCGCCGTCGTCCACCGCCCTGGTTCTCTCGGAGGCGTGGTCAACATGGTCAACGAACGACATCCATAGGAAGACGATTGTACGTGGAGAGGCTGACAGCTGGTTCCACGGCTGCATGCAAGGAAGTGCCTCCTTATTGCGCGCAAAATAATGAATCCTCCACCTGGCAGCTGGGACCCACCGGAAGGGCCTCTGAATTTTGCGAAAAAATGTTCCTCTCACTGACAGATTGGACCCACCAGCTATATCATCGCACGCATGAAAGTGCCTCCTTATTACGCATAAAAAAAGAATACTCCCCTGCTAGCTGGGACCCACCATAGTGGTAGGCTGACTTGTGGGCTTACTAAGTTGACGCGGATAGAGGGCTTTGTTATGAACGATTCTAGCTCCAGTGACCGTACGATGTCCATCCAACGGCCATAGTGCTTCTTCAACCTTTGGTATTCTTGCTCCAGCAGCCCAAACCAGCGCCGGTCGTGCCGCCTGCTCCTGCCTCCGATGGCCGGCTCTGCTGCCGCGCAGGCCTGACCGCCCCACCTTACTCCAACCTCTGGCCAGGCCACCCCTCTACTCACCCACAACCCATGTTATTCTGCGGCGATAGCAGCCTCACACTGCAGCCGAACCCGTCAACCCTCATACTCTTCTCCGCGTGGGCATCCATTGCCGTGTCTTCCCCGGCTCCACGTCGTCCCCTTCCTAGGACTCGTCGTCCCCTTCCCAGGCCTCATCGTCATCCACCGCCTTGGTGCTCTCAGCGCGGCATGGTCAATGTGGTCAAGGAACGACTTCCATCGGAAGAGTACTATACGTGGAGGGGCTGACAGCTGGGTCCACGGCCACTACAAAGAAGTGCAACCTTATTACGCGTAAAATAATTATTCCTCCACCTGACAGTGGGGACCCACCGGACGGGCCACCGTATTTCACAAAAAATGTCCCCCCCGACTGTCGGGACCCACCAGCTACATCTTCGCACGTAAGGAATAGGGGCCATATTACGGGCAAAAAAATGATTCTTCCCCTGACAGCTGGGACCCACTAGCAATAAGTTCGCACGCAAGGAAGTGCCTTCTTATCCTTCCTGACAGTCAGACCCACCTGGTCGAAGCATACATAGCATTGTCATTCGATCGCGAACGTGCACGAACATACTGGTCGATTGGTCTGCCTGCAGGCTGCAACGATGAACCGTGGCCGAGTAAGGAAGGGCATGCGTCGTAGTAGAGGCACACACGTGTCGTAGTAGAGGCAGACACGTAGAATGTACACGTACGTACAACCAGGGTGCAAGAAAGTAAATACGACCACGTACGTACATACGGGCGGGGTCACGAATGCCTACTCGCGCATACGTATGGCCAGGGCTCCTGTACATGGAGAGGCAGCGACGACGTCCTGTTCATCGGCAGCCAACCGGCTGGGTCAGAACGGAGAAACTGCGTCGTCGTGTTCATGGGGAGGCAACTAGCTTGGACGGAATAGCCAATTGAATCGAGGCCTGACATACCGCAAAACGGAGGGAACGGCCTTGTGTTCGACCGCCTATGGTCGAAACGGGATCCTGTTCATCGGGAGGGGTCTGGCGTACCGCAAAATGGAGGAAACGGACTTGTGTTCGAGTGCCTACGGTCGAAACGGGGTCCTGTTGATAGGGAGGGGTGTGGCCTACTGCAAAATGGAGGAAATGGACTTGTGTTGGAGCGCTACGGTCGAAACGGGGGTCTTTTTCATCGGGATGGGTGTGGCATACCGCAAAACGGGACTCCACGGGCTACTGTTCATCTCCACCGTCGACCTCCTCCAGCCTCCACATGCGACTATTCATCCACCGCCGACCTCCACCAGCCTCCACATGCGACTGTTCATCCACGGGCTCCTGTTCATCCAGCCTCCACCGCTCCTCCACCGGCTACTGTTCAACCAGCCCTCTCCACGGGGTCCTGTTCAACCACCCCTCCACAGGCTACTATTCATCCAGCACTCCACTGGCTACTGTTCAACCAGCCCCCCACGGGGTCGTCCTATTCATCCAGCCCTCCACGGGGTCCTGTTCATCCACCCCCAACCGGCTCGATCGATCGGGGTCCTGTTCATCCAGCGGCAACGGCCTCTACTACCACGGGGTCCTATTCATCCAACCCCCACCGGGAACTGTTCATCCACGCCCCCAACAACGCTCACTGTTCATCAAGGGAAGGAGGTAGCAGGTTCGATCGGCTTCAAATAGCAGCATTAGCGAAGGAATCGCTCGATCGGGTTCAGTTAACAGCCAGATCGATCGACCGCTCAGGTTCAGTAACACATATCCTGCAGCGCAATCGCTCAGGTACAGTAGGCGAACGCCTTGCTAGGGTTCAGTTAGAGCCCAACGCCACACACCCAAGTGCGTACGTGTACGAGAGAAACGCGCATCGCTCGGCCCCCGACCACCCACCGTAACTGGGAACTCCCCGATATTTTCCTCGCCCTCGCTTCTACCATGGTTTTTTCCGTCATGGACGGCCCAAAGAATGTCATGCAGCTGCATCTCTGGCCCGCCCAGAATAAAAAGGCCATTTTCTATCATGATTTTTTGTCATAGAAGTAAGAGCCCACCACATCTATGATGATACCGGGTTTTGTCACAATTATCCTCATAGAAGTGTCATAAGCATGACAGAAAAAAAATTCGTTCGGCCCAAATGTCACGGATGTGTCTTTTTTTATAGTGACAAGCAGCAATATCCCATGACCCGGTCACAAGACAACCCCAAGAGGCAAGAGAGGTTTTGGCTCGTTGAAAGATGACCTGGACTTATTGCCAGTATGAAGATTAACATGGATAAATCTAGGTTAACCTGGGGGATGATATTGGGGATATAACCCCACGGTATGACCTGACCAAAAGGTGACCTAGTTATCGAGTGGTGACTTAAAGGAAGGGCTCAATATGTGGGCCATAAAGATTCTGAAGCTCAAGGCCCAGGAGGCAGCTCATAGAGTAGATCGGCTCATGGCCCAGTGTCTGGGAGGCCGGCTCAAGGAAGAGGTTGTGAGGAAATTACATTACTTGGGAGACAAGATAAGTAGGAGATAGACTAGAACACGGGTCGTAGTATGACCCGGATTCTGTTGTGATCACGGGGACTCAACCTATATATAAAGGGGAACCCCTGGGGTAGAAAGGACTAAGTTACAAGCTCTCGAGGACTAGGTTAGCCAAGTTGCACCCTTGTAATCGAGATCGCAACCAATAATCAATCAAGCAGGGAGTAGGCTATTACCTCCACCGTGAGGGGCCGAACCTGGGTAAACCCGTGTCTCTCAATTCCTATCAACCTCGTTCAAGATACTACCTAGTTGCGATGGCCTCACGACTAAGTCCTTTCTTGAGGACATCTGTCGTGATAAAACAATGACACACGGGGTCACAAGCTTAAGGAAATCACGATCTGCTGAGTGTTAGTAGAACGGGAGTGATGAGAATATATTTATGGAATTGCTTCATAAATATTCAAAATAGTTTCGAGAGGATCCGGAAGCGTTTCGGGGTCAGCGAAAGGATTTCCGAGAGTATCGGGCAATACCGAGTATTATCGATAATTAATATATATAGGTGGAAAATATCTACAGGCTGTTCAATTATATATATAAGGGTCTAAAAATATTTAGAACACTTTTATATTTAATTTAATATCAACGGGCCTAAAAAGGCCAAGTGGTGGAAGGCAACTTGGGCTACCAATGCCCAAGTGGGGAAGGTGCCCCCATAGTCAAGGAAGGAGGACGAATTGGAGAGTGGGGAGGAATCCTCCTTCCCTCCTTGGCCGGTGCACCAAGGAGGGGGTGCACCAAGGAGGGGCCTTCCTTCCTTGGTGGCTACCCTCTCCTTCCCCTCCAACCTATATATACTAGGTTTTTTGGCTCTATTGGACATATAAGTTTTGGAGCCTCCTCCAGTTCTTCTAGTTCTAGTTCTAGTTGGTCATAGTTGACTAATAAGAGCTAGGTCTAGTTCCTCTAATCCTCATAATTATAAGCCTAGTGTGGTTCTAATCTCCTCCCTCTAATTCTCCGACAATGTTTAGCTCTAGACAGTGAAGCGTTGCCAGATCAGGAAGGTTGCACGCTTGCAATCAAGTAGAGAGGTCGTGCTTTCGGTCTTTGGTTCGAGGGACTATTCGTGAACGGTTCACGGGATCATTCATCAATGGTTCGAGGGACTCCAAGTACGATCTACACCGACATGTTCTTCTTCCGCTGCAACTCGGTGAGTAACGACCGTGATCCCAAACAGTTATGCATCTTCATATTGATCTTGGGTGTGCGTAGGTGCCAATCTTTTTTGTTTTCTACTATATTTCCCAACAAATCTAGCATGTCAATAACAAATGTTGGTTCCTGAGAACTCACATGTAGTAGTCGCAAGGAAGGTTGGGTCGTCAGCAAGCTGACCATCCTGCTGGCTGCTTGGCCCATGTGGGATTCTTCACCGAAGAGATACCTCCTCCCTTTCGTTCATTGCTGGCTCTTGGATGTTGATTGCTACTTGTGAGATGGGTTGGGATTTCCTCGAAGAGGGGAGGATGATGCAGTACAGTAGAGATAAGTATTTCCCTCAATTATGAAACCAAGGTTATCAATCCGGTAGGAGAACCAAGCAACACTATATATGTAAACAACACCTGCACACAAACAACAAATACTCGCAACTCAAAGGTTATGAGAAAGATTAAATTGTATAGTGTTTGATAGATAGATCTAACTAAAATACAAAATAAAATAAATAAAGAAAAATTGCAGCAAGGTACTTTTAGTTTTAATATATGATAAAAGATAGACCCGGGGGCCATAGTTTTCACTAGAGGCTTCTCTCAACAAAATAGCATACGATGGGTAAACAAATTACAGTTGGGCAATTGATATAAAACCAAATAATTATGACGATATCCAAGGCAATGATAGGCATCACGTCCAATATTAGTAGACCGACTCCTATCTGCACCTACTACTATTACACCACACATCGACCGCTATCCAGCATGCATCTAGTGTATTAAGTTCATGGGAAAACGGAGTGATACTTTAGGCAAGATGACATGATGTAGACAAGATAAAATCACGTATGGATAAACCCCATCTTTCTACCCTTAATAGCAATGATACATACGTGTCATGTCCCTTTCTGTCACTGGGACTGAGCACCGCAAGATCGAACCCATTAGAAAGCACCTCTTCCCATGGCAAGATAAATTAATCTAGCTGGCCAAACCAAACCAATAATCAGAGAAGAAATACGAGACTGTATTAATCATGCACAAAAGAGTTTAGAGAAAACCCAAATAATATTCATGGATAGATCTGATCATAGACTCACAATTCATCGCATCCCAACAAACACACCACACAAAAGAATTACATCGGATAGAACTCTAAGAACATCAAGGAGAACATTGTATTGAAGAACACTGAGAGAGAAGAAGTCATCTAGCTACTAACTATGGACCCATAGGTCTGTGGTAAACTAGTCACGCATCATCCAAGGGGTAGCAAGGATGATGAACAGCCCCTTCGTGATCCCTCCCTCCAGCAGAGTGCCAAAAAGGGTCCCTAGATGGGATCTCTCAAGAACAGAGGCTTGCGGTGGCGACAAAAGTATTTCGTGGACTCCCTGGTAGGTTTTATGATTTTTAGAGTATTTATATAGGCGGAGTTAGGTCAAACGGAGGCTTGTGGGACCCACTATGTACCAGGGCGCGCCCCAGGCCTTTGGCGCGCCCTGGTGCCTAGTGGGCCACTCCTTCGTCTTCTCCTTCTTTTCGGAAGCTTCCAGGATCTCTTATTGCTAGAAAAAATCTCCAAAAAGTTTCGTGGCATTTGGACTTTGTTTGGTACTAATATTCTGCAAAGTCAAAGACAAGAAAAAAACAACAACTGGCACTGGGCACTAAGTTAATAGGTTAGTCCAAAAAAATGATATAAACTTGCTTGTAAATGTATATAAAACATCCAAGATTGATACTATAATAGCATGGAACAATAAAGAATTATAGATACGTTGGAGACGCATCAATGATCATGTGGTCCATGTGGCAATGGCTCATGAGACACTGAATCTGCCTTCTTGGCTCGGGGGGTGTCACGGGAGGTGCACCGTGCACGCCTCATCCTTGATGGCAGTGGCAGGCCAGTACTAACACTGGGGGAGGGGATCCGGATGGAGAGCGGGGCAGTTGGCAGGGGACTACTCCTTGGTGGTCCATCAGGAAGCTGAGGTATGGGACTCCTCGGTGGTCCATATGAAGGAGAGAGGGCGCCATGGTGAAGGTGAGGTGGACATCATCCCCTTTTAAAAGGAGAGAGCTCCAGCGAGAAATGCCCGCTACGAAGGAAAACTAATCGGGAAGGAGAGGTCCAACAGGAAAAGGGAAGGATGTGTCGTGGGATGGGTTTTTGTTTTGGGCCCACGTATTGGAGATAAAATGGCTGATAGTCCGGACAACCACATTTTTCCATCAGATATTGTCTGGATTTGGGGGAGCCAAGACTATCCAGACGGTTGAATTTTGGGGAGCCTGTTGGGTGCCCGTTTGATGTCCGAACACACTCGGACATATGAGGAACAAATGAGCTTCAACCTTAGAGATGACCCGAATCATTTTCTTAATTCATTTATATGCATTATAGCCCATAGCAACACACGAGCGTTCAACTAGTACTCCTATTGTATCAATCATGATGTATCTCTCAAGTGTGTTACAACCATGGGGGATTTGGAGGAATTACTTCGTAGACCATTGTCCATCCATGCCCACCAGCAATTCTGGACACTCAAAACTGAGATGAATATGATGGATGTGCATACAGGGAAAGATGTGTGGAAGCAGAGAATGCAACACTTAGCTTACTCCTCCATGAGAATGTATAAATCATTAGTAGGTCCCAACCAGACTCACAGCTTAGTCAAGCAGCTCTGGAAATGCTTTCCTTAACTCAGACACAAGATTTTCTTCTGGTTGCTTCTTTATGATAGAGTCGACACTGGGAAAATGCTGAACAGGAGATCTATGCATATCGATGACTATAATTGTGCTCTCTGTAATGAAAAGACAGAAGAATCTCTCATGCACCTTTTCTGGGTCTATACATTTGCTGGGGAGTGCTGGAACTTGATTTTTCATAGCAAGAAATGGGGCATCTCTCGCTATGATGAAAACTGCAACTCCCTCTCAACTCTACCTAAAGACTTTGCCATGGAGATCATAATTATGGGTTGTTGGGGGATCTGGTCAGTCATGAATGATAAGATCTTCAGACAGGCAGTCCCTCACACCCTGAATTGGAAGTTCTATCTCAAGGAGGGACTCATTGCTTTACCTACAGGGCGAAGCCAGCAAAGTCACAAAAGCTACAGGCCTGGATAGATAACAATCTATAATTTATGGGACAATTCCATTTCTCCCCCTAACTTGAACCCACACCTGGCATTTACCCCTAAATTTCTAGTATGCTCAAAAATGCCCCTCTTCCGTCAAAGCTTCTTATAGAAATACCCTTCTGTACCATTTCCGTGTGGTCAAAGGCGTTTGACTGGCTACGGGATATTTTCTGGCTAGTTTTGCCCCTATACGCATATGACACTTACAGGTGGGACCTACTCGAGAAAAAAACAAAAAACTCTCTCCCTCACCCCCTCTTTCACTTACAAGTGGACCCACCAAAAAAGAAAAAAATTGTATTCTCTTTTACCTCTCTGTGTCTCTCTCTCTCGCTCAACTCCGGCGGCGGTCAACATCCGACGGCGGTGGCCAGCTCTAGGCTCGCAGGCGTGGTTTGCGGTCGATTAGATCGAGCACTTGCCGATCTGTTTTCCAGCAGGATGAATTAGACCGAGGCACCCGAAATCGACGGCTCACTCATCGTCTTCCCCAACTCCGGTGGATCGCGGCCGCCCGATCTCCTCTAGCCATGAATCTAGGAGGATCCCCCCTTGTTACTTAGCTCCAAGGGAACCTCTCGAATGTCCTGGTGCGCCCTCGAGCTTCCCTGCACCGCCGAGAACCTCTCCCCATGAGCGCCGCCTGTCGCCGCCGCTCGAGCTCACTATTGCCCATCCTCACGGCCACCGCACAGTCTCCTACCAACTCAGTCCAGTTCTTCTTCATGCCCGCAGCCTCGCAGGACCGCTCTGAAGCCCATAGACCTCTCGGGCATCCTCCCGTACGTCGCCGTTGTGCCTTCACGCGGGCGCCGGCGTTTAGCCGCTGTCGTTAGAAAACAATTTAGGCCAACCCTCCAGTTAAGTGTTCCACTGACTCATGGGCCCTTTACTAAAGAGAGAATGACATGTGGGCCTCCAAAACCAAATTTGACCAGTCTCCATTGATTAGTCTAACTTTGACTTAGTTTTTTTTCTTTACCAAAATGTGGACTAGTACCGTCCAAGGGTATTTTTGAGCATACTCGAAATTTAGGGGTAAATGCCAGGTGTGGGTTCAAGTTAGGGGGAGAAATGGAATTGTGCCATAATTTATTTATCTGTTTCCTAGAGCGGGCATCGGTTGAGCTTGTACCCTTTGCTTTTCCTTTTCCTTTGTACATACTTTTTATTAATTAATATATACCGTAGAACACAAGGTCAAAAAACAGTGACAAATTATGTGTGTGTGTTGCATGCCAATTATGTTGGGGGCATTCTGGACTCCCAGTGACGCACGACACATCGCAGGATTAAACCCTTGTTTGAGTAGCAACGAAGTATGTCAGCAGAGCACCACCACCAGCAAATCGGAGGCCACGGCAAAAGAGGACAATCCCTAGCATCACGCCTCGCAGGAGCGCACGTCTGGCAAGGGGTCCGGCCAGGGGATCCAAGGCCTCCAAGCAACAACAAGTTATCATCCGGAAATTATGCTTGGCCAACGAGGCGGAAATCATCAGTGACGAGTCACTTGAGGCATATGTAGAGCTCTTCTCACGGCCGTTGATGGAGGGCCAAGTGGCGGCCATCCTTGCCCTGTTTGGTTGGGACCCATCCATCCTACCGGCAGCGGAGGTGGCCGAGGCGGAGTGATCCTCCTCATGCTGTGAGGCGGACCCGTGGGCCTTGCTCATGGCGACACAACCACCAAAGGTGTTGGTGTGGAACGTACGTGGACTTAACTCGCCGGCGCGGAGGAGTGCCATCTACCATGTAGTTGTTTCGGCTAACCCTAGCATTGTGTGCTTCCAAGAGACAAAAGTGGAGACTGTATCGCTAGACCTCATCAGGCAATGCCTTGGCAATAAATTTGAGAATTACTACTACTTGCCAGCGGTGGGCACACGGGGTGGCATCCTCATTGCGTGGGATCATATGGTTGTCACATTGTCAAACCCACACTACACTTCTAACACCCTAACAGCCTTGGTGCAGCCACATGGGGCCTCGGTGTGGTGGCTCACAGGGGTGTATGGGCCGCAAAGTGATGCCGACAAAGTGGAGTTCCTGGCTGAACTTGAGGAGATTCGAGACTTGCACGCGGGGCCATGGGCAATCGTGGGCGATTTCAACCTACTCACAAACCCTGAGGATAAAAGCAATGAGGCAGTCAACCATCGGATGATTTCACGATTCAGAACAAGGTTGAACAGGCTTGATCTCAAGGAGTTGTATTTGCTAGGGCGAAGATACACGTGGAGCAATGAAAGAAGGCTGCCAACCATGGAGAAGATTGACCACGTTTTCACTACAAACTCATGGGAGGACTTACACCAGTCCTGCCTGCTGTCGGCGCTGGGATCAGCGGTATCTGACCATTGCCCGCTTCTCCTCGACTTGGATGCTGCGTTCCACATGGGCAGGCGGTTCCGGTTCGAAGCGTTCTGGCCGAAGGCTGAGGGGTTCCGAGAAGCGGTAGCTGAGGCTTGGCACTCGATCCCAACATCCAGAAATCCATTCAAAGTGTTGGATAATAAACTTCGGGCCACTGCCAAAAAGTTGCAACGGTGGAGTGAACGGTGGATTGGAAACATCAAGATGCAGATACTGATCGCGCATGAGATCATCTTCAGGCTAGACGGGGCAGCGGAGAACCGCATCCTTACGGCTCAAGAGCATGGGCTATGGAAAGTGTTAAAGAGGAAATTGCTAGGTTTAAGCTCGCTGGAAAGAACGATTGCCCGACAGCGATCTCGCATGCTCAAACTCAAGGAGGGAGATGCCAACACTGGATTTTTCCACCGGCATGCATGCCATAGGCAGCACAAAAATGCCATTCTTACCTTGCGGCATAATGAAGAGATCATCACAGGCCAGGAGAGCATTGCACGAGTGGTTGATGCACACTATGCTAGTGCTTTCGGATCGTCCCACCAACGGCTGCATTCGATCGACTTGGACCAGCTAGACCTCCCAACCAGGGACATGCCAAACTTGGAGACGTCTTTCTTGCCAGAAGAAGTGGAGAAGATCATCAAGTCCATGCCACTAGACAAAGCACCGGGCCCGGACGGTTTTACAGGCAGGTTCTACGCCACTTGTTGGCAGATCATCAAGGTGGATTTCATGCGCGCTCTGGACCAGTTTTTCAGTGGAGATATGCGAGGCTTGGCGGCCATCAACCGAGCAGTGGTAACTCTCTTACCAAAGAAAGAGGGTGCAGTTGACCTTAAGGATTTTAGGCCAGTCAGTCTAGTTCATGGGGCCATTAAGATCTTCGACAAAATACTGGCGACGAGGCTTGCGGATGAGCTGCCGTTCTTGGTGGGTAACCATCAAAGTGCGTTCGTGCGGGGCCGTACTTTGCATGACAACTTCATGCTTGTGCAGTGTACTGCAAGGAGACTTCATGCGCTGAGAAACCCAACGGTCCTGCTCAAACTCGATATATCAAAGGCCTTTGATACGGTAAAGTGGCCTTTTCTCCTG
This sequence comes from Triticum timopheevii, assembly GCA_963921465.1. Lineage (NCBI taxonomy): Eukaryota > Viridiplantae > Streptophyta > Magnoliopsida > Poales > Poaceae > Triticum > Triticum timopheevii. The sequence continues at coordinate 366,628,905 of OY997264.1, forward strand.
GAAGTTATGACACGGCTTGGCTTTGGGCGGAGATGGAGGTACTGGATTTGTGGACTGCTTGCCACTTCGACGACGAAAATTGCAGTGAATGGTGTGCCAGGGGAAACGATCTATAATGCGTGTGGGCTAAGGCAAGGTGACCCGATCTCCCCAATGCTATTCATCCTCTGTATGGAACCACTACAAGCCTTGTTCAGCAAAGCCACGGAACAGGGCATCTTCGCCCCTCTGGCTACAAATGGAGTACACCAGCGGCTGTCCATGTTTGCCGACGACGTCATGCTGTTCTTCAAGCCCTTGCCTCAAGAGATCCAAGCTTGCAGAGAGATTCTGGCCATGTTTGGGGCTGCCTCGGGCCTTGTGGTGAATCTGGCCAAGAGCGCCGCATTGCCCATCCGTTGCTCTCAGGAGGAGTTAGATGCAGTTTGCACATCCTTGGCTTGCACAAGCTCATCATTCCCATGCAAGTATCTTGGCCTACCACTCTCAATCAGGAAGGCCACACCCGCACAGTTCCAGTACTTGGTGGAGAGTTTCGCTAACCAGCTGCCCAACTGGAAGGCCGCCTCCCTACCGAAAAGTGGAAGACTCATCCTCATTCTCTCGGTACTATGTGCGATCCCCGTTCATGCTATGCTCGCCATGAATATCCCCCCGAAGACGCTCACCGCCCTGGCAAAGATTTGTCGAGGCTTCCTCTGGTGTGGCAAGATGGAGGCGCGCGGTGGCAACTGTGCCGTGGCATGGAATTCGGTGTGCCATCCTAGGTGGGCAGGAGGTCTCGGCATACCAAATTTGAGGTGGTTGAACACCGCCATGATGGCAAGATGGCCGTGGCTACAGCGCACCGATCACACGAGGCCTTGGACGGAATTCCAAATCTCAATCCCTGCAGAGTCGAGAGCACTCTTCCGCGCGGCGGCAACAGCTAAGGTGGGGCATGGGCATGACACACGATTCTGGGAGGACAAGTGGATTGACGGCTACCGAGTCTAGGACTTCGCGCCCATGATCTACTCGAAGGTAGCCAGACAAACGAGATCTTCGCGAACGGTCGCAGAGGCACTTACAAATCACGCCTGGGCGGTGGACGTCGGGCCTGAGCTTACGGCTGACATGCTCCAGCAGTTTTTGGACCTATGGCATCGAGTGGAGGGCGTGGCCCTGTGTGAGAACGAGCCGGACAAGATACTCTGGGCATGGGAGAAGGATGGCATGTTCTCGGCGCGTTCGGCATACGCGGCCAAGTTTGCGGGTCTTGAGGTTGCTCCAACGGCGGAGTTCACATGGAAATCAAGGGCACCATTGCAGCATAGGTTCTTTGCCTGGCTGGCCATGAAGAACAGGTGCTGGACCTCTGACCGCCTCGCTAGAAGGGGACTCCCTCACCAAAGCTCGTGCCCATTCTGCGGCCAACAGGAGGAGACCATCACCCACATCATGATCGGATGTGTCTTCGCTAGGGAAGTTTGGAGCAAGGTGTGCCTGGCCTTGGGACAACCAGATCGTGCCCCAACGGCGACAGAATCCCTCCCGGAGTGGTGCATAAGGCAGGAGGAAATTGGGCGGCAACGAAGGATATCTAGAACAATTTCTATCTTGGTTCTATGGGAGCTGTGGATCCACCGGAATGCAGTGGTCTTTGACGGAGTAGTGCCATCCACACTCACGGTGCTGAAGAGCATTGAGAGGGAGGCCAAGGCATGGAAGCAGGCAGGGTTACTGCGAGGGGAAGTCGAGGCGTTCATGCTGGGCCTTGCATCGTGGAAGAGTAGCGAGTAGTCCTTATTCTGAGTAGTCAGGTGGTGTGGCCGAGGGCTACATGTAAATAACATTGTACTTGCATTCGTGGAGGGTTCTTACCCTTTCCTTCTATAATATATGATACGCACACTCGTGCGTATTCGAGAAAAAAAGAAGTATGTCAGCAGGCTAAACCTGACTGTTCTCAGTACCCATGGCTGCTTCATCCTATGCCAGTGCCCAGTGGCCGAGCGTTGTTGGTTTTAAACTCTCTGGATTTCATTGGACGAATACCACAATCTGTGCACTATAACTGCAAATTGGTAATCGTACATACTTTTTTGTCGTACATTTCCTATCATGTTACAAAATTTCAACACCATATTAGGTTCAAACATGAAAACAATAAAAATAAATACTTCATTATGGTTCTATTGAGGGGCATAGAAGTTGGTAGCTAACACACACTCGGTGACCGTGAGAAACAATATTGTGCGATACAATTAGGGTAATGATAACCGGCGACCGTCAGCTGGGAGGGGGGTGTCAAATGAACATCTTTTTTTCTTCAACTTTACCTGGTAGGAGATGGCAAATCCTACCTTTCTTGCCTCAAATTGTTTCTTCTTTCTAGAAAATGACACGTGTTTCTAAAGAAATTGCCAACTCCGTATAACTAAAGTTGTCATTTCAAACATTTACAGATGCAAACCCCTTCAAACGAACGTTCGTCAGATATTATGGTCGTACAGTTAATATTTTTGTAAAGTTTTCTTACAATATATATGGTTCTGCTAAATCTAAGTCGTCTGACATTTTACCCCTGCCTGATATCTCCTCGTTAAGAGTCACGCGTGGCTACATGGCTGTGAGAAATCGAGATTAGATCATACAGCTATCGGAGGTAGGAAACCTTCCCTGTCAAAAGAAAAAACTGCTACGATGGAGCGCCGTAATATTATTTTCTGAAACAACCAGATATGTTCTCCGAACTGAGCAGGGGATTCACATTTAAGGCTTAATTCTACCACAAGTCAAAAGATGTTAGAAACTGGACATAGTCATACGTACGCTTTGGTCTCAGAAAAAGGCACGAAAACGAAGATCCTGCACCCCACCACGTACACAGAAACACCAGAGAAACAAAGGAAGAGCGGGACTGTACTGTTCATGTTCAAGGTTGCTGGATCCCAAATGAACCAAAGAACAATTCTTCACAAGTATTCCTATACCTATGCAATATAAACTATGCGAGCACGTCAGCAGCAGTGCGTGCGGCCGCTGGACCCTGACTGCTTGACGCCGCCGAGCATCTGCGTCACCATTCCGATCCCGTTCTGCAACCACTGGCCATCGTCCCCCACGAACGGCCTCGCCGCGGCGACGAGCACGCTGGAGATCTGTATCACGAGCAAGAGCAGCAACACCGCCTTGGCCATGTTCGCCGTCGCCGCCATTGTCGTCGACTAGCTAGACAGCAGGAAAGATCGCCCCGATCAAGAGAAAGACCGAATCCAACAGAGACGCAGGATGGAGTGCCCTGTCTTTTTTCGAGCTTGAAGTTCTGCTTTTGTGTTTGTATGCAGCAATGTCTGGCTGAGGAACTGAGGTTACTTTGGAATGGATTGGAGCCTTGGAGGAAGCTCGCTGAGCTCGTCTGTATATATACATGCATGCAGAGCGGCGTGGCGTGCGGCTATCCCTGTGTCGAGTGCCCTCGGTAAACGATTCAAACGTACGTGGAGAAGGGAGAATTCGTGCAAGACTGGTTCATGGTCTCTCCAACACGCCGGTCTGAATCGATCAGCGCACGATCATGCTACACCCCGGCTCTTGAACCGTTCCAGCTTGTTCGACAAGTAGAACCGTATAATACTACTACTAAGTACTAGCACTAGCAGGCTAGGCTAGCAGCAGAGGAAGAGTCGCAGAAACCTGCACTAACGTAAAGGAATGCGTGCTTTTGAATTCTGAGTTCGTTCGGGTCAAACGCAAGAACACGAATATTATTTGTTCAACGAGAAGCTGAAATTCCTCGTGTTGGTGTACATGCATGGGTTGGTCCTGGTCGTGAAAGGGGGGGGGGGGGGGGGGGGGGGGGGCAGGGAAAAACTTGCATACAGACACGCATCGTCCTTGTTAATGTCGCCAACATGAACAATGAACAATCTATCGTGTTCACTGTCGTACTACTACTGCTACTTAGTCAAGAAATACTGTGGCTCCGGTGGACCAAAAGGAGTAGTATTATAGAGTTCGAGTCAGAAAGGATTTATCTGTTGGTAGCTCTTGCCATGCATGGGCGGGTTGAGGTAAACGAACTGATGTCTTGTCCATGAGAAAGATTGACCGCACAGTATTGACGTCATCAAAGACCAAGACTACTCGTCGGTTGCTTTAGGTAAATCAACGGTGCTGAACGGTGCTCGAAAGGTCAAAGGGCCGGAACCTGTCCAACACGAAAAATACGAGGTGGGGTTGGGAGATCGGAAGCAGTGACCCATTCTACATGGTCGCGCAAAGCAACACACGTATGCGCATGCATGTGTGTGCACCTACTACCTACGTGCACCTACCCCCCCTCTCACCTCTATATAAACCGAGACCCACCATGCAAATGCAAATCAACCCATCTCCATTCAGCAGAAACAAACCAAACCAAACCAAGCTCTCACAAGCCCTGCTGAACCTCGGAACCTGAAGCTACTGAACACGAAGCAAGCAAGGCAATCGTTCTCCCCGCTAGATCAGAACCTGCTGTCTCCCGTCTGCACTGCAACAACAGCGATGGCAGCGACCGCGACGGCGTTGATGAGGATGGTGCTGCTGGTGGTGCTCTTGGTGCAGATGCTCAACGTCATGACCGTCTCGGCGAGGACGTTGAAGGGGGACGCCTGGTTCAAGGACGGCATCGGGATGGTGATGGAGATGCTCGGCGACCTGAAATCAGGCTCCAGCCCTCCCACGCACTGCTGCTAATCGAACCGATCAAGCACACAGTTTTTCTTCGGTTAGAAGATGTAAAGATGCGAGGCTCTCTTTTCCTTTTCTTTTGCCTCTTTGCTGTAGAGGGGTATAGATAGATAGGATCATTCTTTCGTTGTAGACATCAACTCAACTGGCCATTCAACAAAGGTCTAACTGTAACTATGTTATTTGAAATATGTTCATTCTTCCAAGCAATCGCTCACAGTGTGTGTATGAATTGTCTCTGGTGTTAAATATTTCGACCGATTTCAAAGAAGAGCTTTTGCGTCCCCGCAGAACAGAAAAACATAAAGAATAGCTTTTGTGAGTTATTCCTCTTGTGCCTTTTATTTATGTCTACTTCTTACTGTCAGAAAATATTGCGTTTCGAATACAATGTCAGACAAGCCTTCGAGTTTTACACAAATTATTTTATATTAGATAAAAATGAAAAAAATACGAACAAATAGACTCAAATGATCATACACGAAATACTTTACGAGTCTAATTAAAAACCGACCACAAAATTTGACCCCTGCGGCTGCGGGGCCGGTTGTTGGTCTCATGATGGAACCGAGTCTGCTGACCAATTAAACTGGAGGTGCCGAAACTGGTGTGGTCAAATTAACGCACAAGTTGGAACACGTCCGCGGGAGAAGAGAAGCCGCTGCATGGTAGGTGTAGCACGTAAAAGGCTGGTCCGAACGGGAGATTTCTACACGGTCGGCCGGTGGGTCGGGGTCTTGTGTTGGGCAGCGGTGCAGCCAGAGGAAACAGCGCGCGACACCTGCCGCTCCATCGTCGGTTCTTCACGCCTTTCTTCTGCTTGATGGCGGCTCTTCACACTTGTCATCGAGTCAGGGGTCTCATGCGATTCACCGGCGTCCTTCTCCTTCGTGTGATGTTCCCTCCCCGACAAACTTCACGCGCCGACGAAAGCGTTCACGGTGCTCGTTTCTCATGCACCGTACATTTTCGGCCGATACCAATGGTAATTTTGTAGGTTGACCCATCCATCCAGAGAGAGAGAGAGAGAGCGCGCAGGCTTAGTTGCAACTGTTGCTTCGTCAAGAAATATATGTAGTAGTATTCTTATCATAGGAGGTTCTGACTCAAATCCATGCTACAGTTGTTGCATATACCGCTGACGAAAGCACGACCGATTTCGCTCGTGCGCTGGTTCTTCAACATTTGACCAAGTCAAAGTAGGAAGAATCAGTCCATCTGTAAAAAAAATCGTGGCAAGCCCATCTGTGTACAGTGGATAATATATGCCGCCCGCAGGCCGCAAATAGACGTGGCTTCGCCGGCAGTTGAGCCAGCCCAGTTCGTTGTTACGTTTTTGTTTTCGTTTGTTTTTTCTGTTGCTTTTTCTTTTTCGGTGTTTTCCTTCTGGTTCTTTTACAGACATTTTTTTCCAGTTATGTATGTTTGGTCTTTTCTTTCATATTTTTTATTAATATACATGGTGAATATTTTTATATATGGTGAACATTTTTATATAGGTAATATATTTGTAATATATATTATTTTCTAAAAAATAAACATAGAACATTTTTAGTATACACTGAATATTTTATTAATATACAATGAACTTTTTTGTAATATAGAGTGAAAATTTCTTAATGCATGGTGATATTTTTTAAATAAACATTGAACATTTTTAAATACATGGTCAATATTTTTAGCATATGATGAACATTTGTTTTGCGAGATGATGAACATAATTTTAACATGCATTAAGAGTTTTTATCAACTCATACTAAAAAATATTTAGAAAGATATTTGATTTTTCTAAAATGATTTTAAATATTTACCTGCTTGGAAAACATACGGATTTTTTTTGTTGGGCCGACTGGAAAAACAAACACCAGGGATCTTTGGTCCCCCGCCATATTGGCAGGGTGAGCCAGCCTATTTGCACTGCATGGAGGCGTGGCCTGTGTTGTTTGACGGCAAGGGTCTTTGATCCCTTGCCATATTGGCACTGTGAGGTGGGGTGGGGGGTGGGGGGCTTGCATCTTCAAGACTTTTAAGTTCTTGACAACGTCCAGTGATATTCGTATTTTATGAGAAAAAAACTACTTTCGTTCTTTTGGTGATGCCATGAGGTCATAGAATTTTTTGTCCTCGCACATCCGATTATTCGGATCTGATGAGTTTATGTTGGTGTTTCCAGCTTTTTTTGTTGGTTTATTTATTTGTGAAGGTGAAATCTTTCATCGACACCATGGTGAAGACATCATGATTTGGCGACCTGCACTTCTCGGGGATCATCCTCGGCCTAAGTACGTTCATCGACCAAGGCTTCCAATCTTTTGCATGGGCGACTCGAGGCGTTTTCAAAAAAAATTATTGGTAATGTTCAAGCGGGTGAAAGAGGGAAAATGTTATTGCTCCAGTCCAATTGCAGCCCCTTTACCAAAGTCTTTGAAGTATTTCTTCTAGTAGAGATTGATAGCGCGAAGAAGGTGTTTCTAAGAGATTTCATTGTAATTCTTAATTTTAGGAGTTATGTTGTAGCTTTGGATCTTAGATCCAAATCAGTGTACATGTAATTGTTATTAGTATGACTAAATTATAGGTGTTTCTAAAAAAAGTGTCATACAGGAGGTCTCTGGGTCTATGTTGTACAATGGGAAGTCACTAATTAAGGGTACCTTTGCAAAGGTCACTCTCTCCTTCTCAGGTTGCCACAAGTGACACATGATAAGTGACGCACTGCATGCATGTGCGCCACTTATCGCAACCTACGTTTTTTGGCGGATTTGTTTATTTACAATGTTTTATCTCTTAAACCCGCGTCAAATGATGAACCTTTTTCACCGTTGGACTTCTCGCATCGAGTTCTTCGAAATAGATCCCATGTCAATAGATTTCGGCAAAATTTTATCACTAAAGAAACCAGAAAACAAGAAAAAAGAACCTAGCCATAAGCACGGTTTTCCCTGTTTTCCCTTTTCGTGCATATCATGGAAGCAAATATGTGCCTCCACACGAAGCAAATATGTGCCTCTCGCGAAAGAAAAAACATGTTTTTCCCTTTCCGCGAGGCACAACTATGCCTGTCGCCTAATCAAACTTGTGCCTCCACAAGAAGCATATCTATGACCCTCACGAAAACCAAAAATGCATTTTCCCTTTTTTTTTGAGAGGCACGGTAAATTTGTGTCACTCGTGAAAAAAAAATCTCTTTTCGAGAGGTAGAGAGCGCAGTTGTGCCTCTCGTGAAAGAAAAAAGAACGTGTTTCCCATTAGAGAAGGCACAATTTTGTCTCTCGCGGAAGCAAACCTGTGCCTTCACGAAAAGAAAATTTGTGCCTCTCGCGGAAGAAAATAAATGTGTTTTCTCCTGCAATTTTTTTAATACTTTTTTGGGTCTAAAACCTAAGGAAAACCGGGTAAAACCCGAAAACCGTAAAAAGTGCAGAGGGAGCGCTTAGCATGCGACATGTGACGGCGGCTGAGAGCGTGATCTCAGTCCGTCGAAAGTGGCCCTCGCGGGCTCCCGCAAGGGATAACCCTGGGTAGTTGCTCCTTTTTTTACATGATAATGCATGTCTCATTGCGTCGCCATCTTCGCTGCTGAGGCGAAGACGATGAATATCCCAAAACCTAAGCTCCTAAAAGCTAAAATGATCCACACGCGTGAATTCAGCGACCCCTCAGCACTGCTCTCTGTACATTGTCTTTCAGTCAGCGTTTATAGTGCCAAATACGCAAAAAAACGCACATGCCGCACTCGTGCATGGGCCCGGCTCAGTACAGTGGCTCACACAGTTGGTCCACTCTTCTAAGAAAAAAAATCGCCCTTCCATAAATAGATTGGTTGGTTTAATTTAATTTTTAAAAGCTTGATGAAATCATCAAATGGTCCTGGATTTTACAAAATAAAATTGTGAATTTTAAAATGAACTTGAAAAGGGTCACAAATTCAAATGTTCGCAAATTTGAAAAGATTCCATGGATTTCACGGATTAAAGAAAAACTTTCACATATGTGAAAAAGTCCGTGGGTTTGAAAAAAAGGGTTCAAGATTTTTTTTAAAGTTCATGCATTTGAAAAGCGTACATGAATTCTAGAAAAGTTCACGAATTTGATAAAAAAAAAGTTCGCATGTGCTAGCACTCGTACCCTACCCGGTCGTCTGCTCGAATTGCACGATATCCTTCAGTTTTTCTCCAAACCTGCTTAGTTTGTTTGCTAACTTACTTCAAACGTCACCTCTTTATATACTCCTCAAGGGCTATGTCTCTTTGTACAATAACCAAATCAATTTATCCTAGATGTAAACAATGTTTGTGTGGAGAGGCAAGAGCTTGAGGGTCATGGTGCGATCATGGGATGAGAGGCAAACCTCCTCTCAGGAGGAGGAGGAGGAGGATCACATCATTGAAGAGCGTGAATGTGAAGATCCATCGTCCAGAGAAGAAGACCCCGAGGAAAGAGTAATGAAGGAAAAATGAGTAGAAGATGAGGCCAACAAAGACTTGTATTCCTATCACATTAATCAAAGTTCTAACTACCGGCGACCATCTTTATCTTGTTGAGGACACTCCAACTGTTATGGATGGTTGCACCATCCGTGACCTGTAGGAGGAAATGAACCAGAAGAATCCCAAGAGGCTCAACACAATGAGGTAGTTCACTGTGGGTCCCCGACCGTATCTTTGTACAGCCACCAAGAAAGATGATGGAGAAGCTTCTTGCAAACGCCAATCACACTCAAGACCCGCGTCCTCTCAGCCTTGAAGAGCGCATCTGCCAACTCAAAGTACATGGTTCACTAGAACATCCTGAACTTTACCGCAAATGCGCCAAGGATATGGAAAAGAAGACTGAGGAGAGCACCTCGAGGACCCTAACTACCGCCCTTAGGGTCATCACTCAGTCGAAGGCAAAGGTGGATGTGAGCACTGCCCACATTGCTCTGTTGGAAGCAACATACGACCAACTCTACCAAGCGCTTGCTCTTCATCCTCCACCTGTCAACGAATAAAACCACGGTATCCCCAGCTAGAGGGACAAACGAATCTCATCTGCTTACAGTGTTAAGTTTGGGGATATTTTGAAACCCTTGTATCTTAATTATTGTTTTTCATGTTTACTTTTCGCTTGAACTTAAGTTTGTACGTTTAATAATTTGAACCTTTGAGTTACTTTTGAGCAAAAAGGAGCATTTTCTCCTATGATTAGTGGATATATACAATAATAATTTTCATTGCATTCTTGAGATAGCCATATTTGGTGTGAGATTAGTTTGAACGTTATTGTATCTTCACCACCGAATAGTTATAAGTCTTCCACATCTTAGGTGTGGATTGACTAGTTGAAGTTAACATCTAAGTGTGATAAGTTATATTTCAAAATAGTTTATGGGTATTTTTCCAATAAAAGTAAATTAATAGAGGAAGTAGTAGGAAAGGCAAATTCTCTAAGTATCAAAAAATAATTGTTAATTCTAAACCACATTTTTCATTTATGTCAAACATGCTCACCTTACATGTCACAAATTGAAATAATAAAAGATTGTGATGTGGTCAAGTAGGCATGTGCTACTTGAGCTTGCGTTGATTTTTCCCTTGAGAGGAAAGGGTGATGCAACAAAGTATAGATAAGTATTTCCCTCAGTTAAGAACCAAGGTATCAATCCAGCAGGAGGTACAAGCAAGTCCCCAATAGATGCACCCGCACAAACTAACAAACACTTGCACGCCGCGAAAAAGGGGTTGTCAATCCCTTCACGGTCACTAGCAAAAGTTTGATCTGATAGAGATAGGTATAACAGATAAGTAAAAAGGTAAAAGTAAATAAATTGTAGCAAGGTATTTTGGGGGTTTTGGTTTTATAGATCTGAAAATAATATGGTAAAAATGAAGGAAATATGTCCTAGAGGAAATAATAAAGTTTTCCTTATATAATGATAAATGTTTATTATTAATGCTAGAATTGTATTAACCGGAAACTTAGTACATGTGTGAATACATAGACAAAATAAAGTGTCCCTAGTTTGCCTCTGCTTGACTAGCTCGTTAATCAAAGATGGTCATGTTTCCTGACCATAGACATGTGTTGTCATTTAATGAATGGGATCACATCATTAGAGAATGATGTGATGGACAAGACCCATTCGTTAGCTTAGCATAATGATCGTTAAGTTTTATTGCTATTGCTTTCTTCATGACTTATACATGTTCCTCTGACTATGAAATTAGGCAACTCCCGAATACCGGAGGAATACCTTGCGTGCTATCAAACGTCACAACGTAACTGGGTGATTATAAAGATGCTCTACAGGTGTCTCCAAGGTGTTTGTTGGGTTGGCATAGATCGAGATTAGGATTTGTCACTCCGTGTATCGAAGAGGTATCCCAGGGCCCTCTCGGTAATGCTCATCACTATAAGCCTTGCAAGCAATGTGACTAATGAGTTAGTTACGGGATGATGCATTACGGAACAAGTAAAGAGACTTGCCGGTAACGAGATTGAACTAGGTATGAAGATACCGACGATCAAATCTCGGGCAAGTAACATACCGATGACAAAGGGGACAATGTATGTTGTTATGCGGTTTGACCGATAAAGATCTTCGTAGAATATGTAGGAACCAATATGAGCATCCAGGTTCCGCTATTAGTTATTGATCGGAGATGTGTCTCGATAATGTCTACATAGTTCTCGAACCCGTAGGGTCCGCACGCTTAACGTTCGATGATGATTTGTATTATGAGTTATGTGTTTTGGTGACCGAAGTTTGTTCGGAGTCCCAGATGAGATTACAGACATGACGAGGAGTCTCGAAATGGTCGAGAGGTAAAGACTGATATATTGGAAGGTTACATTCGGACATCGGAATGGTTTCGGGAAGTTTCGGCTCGGAGTACTGGGAGGTTACCGGACCCCCTCCCCCCGGAAAGTAATGGGACAACATTGGCCTTAGTGGAGAAGAGAGGACCATCCATAGGAGGTGGCGCCCCCCCTTGCCAATCCGAATTGGACAAGGGGTGGGGGCGGCGCCCCCCTTTCCCTCTCCTACTCCCTCTCTCTTTCCCCATTTGCTACTCCGGAAAAAAAGGAAAAAGGTGGGGGGCCGAATCCTACTAGGAGTGGAGTCCTAGTAGGACTCCCGCCCATGGCGCACCCCTCCTGGCCGCCGGCCTCCTTCCCCCTCCCTTATATACGGGGACAGGGGGCACCCCAAAGGCACAACATTGTCTTAGCCGTGTGCGGTGCCCCCTCCACCATTTACTCCTCCGATAGTATCGTCGTAGTGCTTAGGCGAAGCCCTGCGCGGATCACATCATCAACACCGTCATCACGCCGCCGTGCTGACGAAACTCTCCCTCGACCCTCTGCTAGATCAAGAGTTCGAGGGACGTCATCGAGCTGAACGTGTGCTGAACTCGAAGGTGCCGTACGTTCGGTACTAGATCGGTTGGATCGTGAAGATGTTCGACTACATCAACCGCATTAACCTAACGCTTCCGCTTTCGGTCTACACGGGTACATGGACACACTCTTCCCCTCTCGTTGCTATGCATCTCCTAGATAGATCTTGCGTGATCGTAGGAATTTTTTTAAAATTGCATGCTACGTTCCCCAATAGTGGCGTCTGAGCCAGGTCTATGCATAGATGATATGCACGAGTAGAACACAAAGAGTTGAGGGCGATAATAGTCATACTGCTTACCACCAACGTCTTACGTTGATTCAACAGTATTGTTGGATGAAGCGGCCCGGCCCATTACATGACCACGTTCATGACACCGGTTCTACCGACGTGCTTTGCACACAGGTGGCTGGCGGGTGTCTGTTTCTCCAACTTTAGTTGAATCGAGTTTGACTATGGCCGGTCCTTGTTGAAGGTTAAAACAACACACTTGACGAAAAATCGTTGTGGTTTTGATGGGTAGGTAAGAACGGTTCTTGCTAGAAACCCATAGCAGCCACGTAAAACTTGCAGCAACAAAGTAGAGGATGTCTAACTTGTTTTTGCAAGGCATGTTGTGATGTGATATGGTCAAGACATGATGTGATATAAAATGTTGTATGAGATTATCATGTTTTGTAACAAAGTTATCGAAAAATGGCAGGAGCCATATGGTTGTCGCTTTATTGTATGAAATGCAATCGCCATGTAATTACTTTACTTAATCACTAAGCGGTAGCGATAGTCGTAGAAGCAATAGTTGGTGAGACAACAACGATGCTACGATGGAGATCAAGGTGTCAAGCTGGTGACAATGGAGATCTCGACGGTGCATTGGAGATGGAGATCAAAGGCACAAGATGATGATGGCCATATCATGTCACATATTTTGATTGCATGTGATGTTTATCTTTTATGCATCTTATTTTGCTTAGTACGGCGGTATTATAAGATGATCCCTCACTAAATTTCAAGGTATAAGTGTTCTCCCTAAGTATGCGCCGTTGCTACAGTTCGTCGTGCCGAGACACCACGTGATGATCGGGTGTGATAAGCTCTATGTTCACATACAACGGGTGCAAGCCAGTATTGCACGTGCAGAATACTCGGGTTAAACTTGACGAGCCTAGCGTATGCAAATATGGCCTTGGAACACTGAGACCGAAAGGTCGAACATGAATCATATAGTAGATATGATCAACATAGAGATGTTCACCATTGAAAACTACTCCATCTCACATGATAATCGGACATGGTTTAGTTAATATGGATCACGTGATCATTTTGATGACTAGAGGGATGTCTATCTAAGTGAGAGTTCTTTAGTAATATGATTAATTGAACTTTAATTTATCATGAACTTAGACCTGATAGTTTTTGCATATATATGTTGTTGTAGATCAATGGCCCGTGCTACCGTTCCCTTAAATTTTAATGCGTTCCTAGAGAAAGCTAAGTTGAAAGATGATGGAGCAATTACACGGGCCGGGTCTGTAACTTGAGGATTATCCTCATTGCTGCACAAAAGAATTACGTCTTTGAAGCAGCGCTAGGTGCAAGGCCTACTGCAGGAGCAGATGCTGATGTTATGAACGTCTGGCAAGCTCGATCTGATGACTACTTGCTACGTCTTGAGCTTGCGTTGGTTTTCCTTGAAGAGGAAAGGGTGATGCAGCATAGTAGCGTAAGTATTTCCCTCAGTTTTTAAGAACCAAGGTATCAATCCAGTAGGAGGCTCCTCAAAAGTCCCACGCACCTACACAAACAAACAAGAATTCGTAACCAACGCAATAAAGGGGTTGTCAATCCCTTCATGGCCACTTGCGAAAGTGAGGTCTGATAGAGATAATATGATAAGATAAATATATTTTTGGTATTTTATGATATAGATTGGAAAAGTAAAGATGCAAATAAAAGTAGATTGAAAGCTTATATGATAAGAGATAGACCCAGGGGGCATAGGTTTCACTAGTGGCTCCTCTCAAGATAGCATAAGTATTACGGTTGGTGAACAAATTACTGTCGAGCAATTGATAGAAAAGCAAATAATTATGAGATTATCTAGGCATGATCATGTATATAGGCATCACGTCCGTGACAAGTTGACCGACTCCTGCCTGCATCTACTACTATTACTCCACACATCGACCGCTATCCAGCATGCATCTAGAGTATTAAGTTCATAAAGAACAGAGTAACGCATTAAGAAAGATGACATGATGTAGAGGGATAAACTCATGCAATATGATATAAATCCCATCTTTTTATCCTCGATGGCAACAATACAATACGTGCCTTGCTGCCCCTGCTGTCACTGGGAAAGGACACCGCAAGATTGAACCCAAAGCTAAGCACTTCCTCCATTGCAAGAAAGATCAATCTAGTAGGCCAAACCAAACTGATAATTCAAAGAGACTTGCAAAGATAACTTAATCACACATAAAAGAATTCAGAGGAGATTCAAATATTTCTCATAGATAAACTTGATCATAAACCCACAATTCATCGGATCTCGACAAACACACCGCAAAAAGAGTTACATCGAATAGATCTCCAAGAAGATCAAGGAGAACTTTGTATTGAGATTCAAAGAGAGAGAAGAAGCCATCTAGCTAATAACTATGGACCCGAAGGTCTGTGGTAAACTACTCACAACTCATTGTAAGGGCCTTGGAGATGATGAGAGGCCCTCTGTGGTCGATTCCCCCTCTGGCGGAGCGCCGGCGAAGGCTCCAAGATGGGATCTGATACAGAAGGTTACGGCGGTGGAAATAGTTTTTTGTGGTGCTCCCCGATGGTTTTGGGGTACATGGGTATATATAGGGGGAAGAAGTAGGTCAGTGGATGCTCGAGGGGCCCATGAGGGTGGGGGGCGCGCTGATGACCCACACAAGTATAGGGGGTCTGTCGTAGTCCTTTCGATAAGTAAGAGTGTCGAACCCAACGAGGAGCAGAAGGAAATGACAAGCGGTTTTCAGTAAGGTTTTCTCTGCAAGCACTGAAATTGTAGGTAACAGATAGTTTTGTGATAAGATAAATTGTAACGAGTAACAAGCAATGAAAGTAAATAAAGTGCAGCAAGGTGGCCCAATCCTTTTTGTAGCAAAGGACAAGCCTGGACAATTTCTTATAATGAGAAAAGAGCTCCCGAGGACACATGGGAATTATCGTCAAGCTAATTTTCATCACGCTCATATGATTCGCGTTTGGTACTTTGATAATTTGATATGTGGGTGGACCGGTGCTTGGGTACTGCCCTTACTTGGACAAGCATCCCACTTATGATTAACCCCTATTGCAAGCATCCGCAACTACAAAAGAAGTATTAAGGTAAACCTAACCACAGCATTAAACATAAGGATCCAAATCAGCCCCTTACGAAGCAACGCATAAACTAGGGTCGCTTCTGTCACTCTAGCAACACATCATCTACTTATTACTTCCCAATGCCTTCCTCTAGGCCCAAATAATGGTGAAGTGTCATGTAGTCGACGTTCACATAACACCACTAGAGGAAAGACAACATACATCTCGAATACCAAATTCACATGACTACTAATAGCAAGACTTCACCCATGTCCTCAGGAACAAATGCAACTACTCACAAAGCATATTCATGTTCATAATCAGAGGAGTAATAATATGTATTAAGGATCTGAACATATGATCTTCCACCAAATAAACAAATTAGCATCAACTACAAGGAGTAATCAACACTACTAGCAACCCATAGGTACCAATTTGTGGTTTGATACAAGATTGGATACAAGAGATGAACTAGGGTTTTGAGAGGAGATGGTGCTGGTGAAGATCTTGACCCCCTCCCGATGAGAGGATCGTTGGTGATGACGATGGTGATGATTTCTCCCTCCCGGAGGGAAGTTTCCCCAGCAGAACAGCTCTGCCGGAGCCCTAGATTGGTTCCGCCAAAGTTCCGCCTCGTAGCGATGGAGTTTCGTCCCGTAAGCTTGCTTCTGATTTTTTTAGGGTAAAAGCCTTCATATAGCAGAAGATGGGCACCAGAGGGCCACCAGGGGGCCCAGGATACAGGGGGCGCTCCTAGTAGGGGTGGGCGCGCCCCCCACCCTCCTGGCCAGGGTGTGGGCCCCCTCTGGTAGTTTCTTCGCTCAATAATTCTTATTAATTCCAAAAATAACTTCCGTGGAGTTTCAGGATTTTTGGAGTTGTGTAGAATAGGTTTCCAATATTTGTTCCTTTTCCAGCCAGAATTCGAGCTGCCGACATTCCCCCTCTTCATGGTAAACCTTGTAAAATAAGAGAGAATAGCCATAAGTATTGAGATATAATGTGTAATAACAGCCCATAATGCAATAAATATTGATATATAAGCATGATGCAAAATGGACGTATCAACTCCCCCAAGCTTAGACCTCGCTTGTCCTCAAGCGGAAGCCGATATCGAAAAATATGTCCACATGTTTAGAGATAGAGGTGTCGATAAAAATAAAATACGGACATGAGAGCATCATGATCATTCTTATAATAGCAACATATATAGATTTATCATATGATTTCTTATGCTCAAGTAACGATCAATTCACAATGTCAAGTATGGTTCAAAAACTTCATTGGGAACTAACAAACTATAATCTCAGTCATTGAAGCAATTGCAATTTATCATAACATCATAAAGAGTCAAGAATAGAGCTTTTCAACAAGTCCACATACTCAACTATCATATAATCTTCTATAATTGCTAACACTCACTCAATACTTGTGGTTATGGAGTTTCAACCGGACACTGAGAAAGATAGGGGCTTATTGTGCTGCCTCCCAATGTATTCACCTTTGGGTGATGTCAACAATAATAATTCATGCTAACTTACATCCAATTGGATATATATATCAAGATCTTTCAAACACGAGGAGCTTGCCAAAGGATAAAATGAAAAAGGAAAAGGTGAAGATCACCTTGACTCAAGCATAAAGTAAAAGATAGGCCCTTCGTAGAGGGAAGCAGAGGTTGTCATGTGCTTTTTATGGTTGGATGCACAAAATCTTAATGCAAAAGAACGTCACTTTATATTGCCACTTGTATATGAACCTTTATTATGTAGTCCGTCGCTTTTATTGCTTCCATAACAAGATCGTATAAATCTTATTTTCTCTGCACTAAAAAGTCATACATATTTAAAGAGCAATTTTTATTGCTTGCAACATGACAACTTACTTGAAGGATATTACTCAATCCATAGGTAGGTATGGTGGACTCTCATGGCAAAAACTGGGTTTGAGGATATTTGGAAGCACAAGTAGTATCTCTACTTGGTGCAAGGAATTTGGCTAGCATGAGGGGGAAAGGCAAGCTCAACATGTTGGGAAGATCAATGACAATATACTTTAACTGAGATGTGAGAAAACATAAACCATTACGTTGTCTTCCTTGTCCAACATCAACTCTTTTAGCATGTCATACTTAATGAGTGCTCACAATCATAAAAAATGTCCAAGATAGTATATTTGTATGTGAAAACCCCTCTTCCCTTATTACTTCCTATTAATTGCAATAATGACCAAAACTATGTTTGTCAACTCTCAACAACTTTTATGCCTCATACTTTCTATGTGAGAAGTCATTACTATCCATAAGATTAATATGAACTCTTTCATTCTTTTTATTCTTTCTACTTCCTCAAGATCATAGCAAGATAGCAAAGCCCTTGACTCAACACTAACCTTTATTATAGATAGCTCACGGACTCGATTACATAAAGAGATCACAAAGCAAAACTCAAAACTACTTGATACTAAAACTTCAATCTACTAGATCAAGATACTACTAAAAGGATCGAACTAAATAAAACGGTAAAGATAGGAGTGTGATGATGATACGATACCGGGGCACCTCCCCCAAGCTTGGCAGCTGCCAAGGGGAGTGCCCATACCCATGTGATTATGTCCTCGGAGGTGGTGAAGTAGGAGTTGTTGATGATATAGGCTTGTCGTCCATCCTCCAAGGCATAGGCTCACCATCATAGAAGGATGATCGAGTCTCCGGGATCCTTAGATCTGCAGCCAAACTCATCCTTTTGAATCTATATTCATACTCACAGTTTTGGTTTTGCAGGTCATAGATCTGGGCTTGGAGGTGCTCGATTTTCTCTTGAAGCTTGAAGATGGTCTCCCCAATGACCTTGGCATCTAGCTTGTGGTTGTTGGTGAACTCCATGATCATCATCTGGTTGGCGTTAAGTCCACGCTCTACCATCCTTTGACACTTGAAAACTTGTTGCTCCATGGCTTCGAGCTTTGTCTCGACGCTTCCGGTACGCCTCGGTCCCTCCACATCGCGGATGTGCAGCACCCCTCACGCATCTCAATGGTTTGAGGGTGTTTCAGCACCTCCGCGAGATAGGGGTTGATAACCCTCTCGAAAAACTTGTCCTTGGGAGCGCTTGGAGACGTCATGATGCTCTAGATCTGTCAGAAAAACAACTTGAAACGAAAACAGAGGATATTTGCGTGATACGGTGGTCAAAGCCTTTGGGAGATTATATAATGAATTTTTACCGACCAAAATACGTAACGTGCAAGAAAACGGAGTCCGGGAGGCACACGAGGTGGCCACGAGACAGGGGGCGCGCCCAGGAAGGGTGGGCGCGCCCTCCACCCTCGTGGAGGCCTCGTGTCCTTCCCGGACTACTTCTTTCTTTCCAAAATTCTTAAATATTCCAAAACGGATAGAAATTGCCTTTAAAATTGTTTTGGAGTCGGTTTACTTACCGTACCACATACCTATTCCTTTTCAGAGTCTGGAACGTTCTGGAAAGTGTCCCTTATGTATTCCTCCAGGGTTACTGTTTCAACAATATTAGTTTCAACATTGTTAGGATTACCTGAGATATAGTGTTTAATTCTTTGACCGTTCACCACCCTCGGACTTGTGCCTTCAAAGTTGTTGATTTTTATGGCATCGGAACGATAGACCTCCTCGATAACGTAAGGACCTTCCCATTTAGAGAGAAGTTTTCTTGCAAAAAATCTTAAACGAGAGTTGAATAGAAACACATAATCACCTACGTTAAATTCTCGCTTGTGTATCCTTTTGTCATGCCAGCGTTTGACTTTTTCTTTGAATAGCTTGGCATTCTCATAGGCTTGGGTTCTCCATTCATCAAGTGAGCTAATATCAAATAACCTCTTCTCACCGGCAAGTTTGAAGTCATAGTTGAGCTCTTTAATAGCCCAATATTCTTTATGTTCGAGTTCTAGAGGTAAGTGACATGCTTTTCCATAAACCATCTTATACGGAGACATACCCATAGGATTTTTTTATGCAGTTCTATAGGCCCATAATGCATCATCAAGTTTTTTGGACCAATTCTTTCTAGATCTATTCACAGTCTTTTGCAAATTTAATTTGAGCTCTCTATTGCTCAACTCTACTTGACCACTAGACTGCGGGTGATAAGGAGATGCGATTCTATGATTAACATCATACTTAGCAAGCATCTTACGGAAAGCACCATGAATAAAATGTGAACCACCATCAGTCATAAGATATCTAGGGACTCCAAACCTTGGAAAAATAACTTCTTTAAGCATCTTAATAGAAGTGTTATGGTCAGCACTACTAGTTGGAATAGCTTCTACCCACTTAGTAACGTAACCAACAACAACTAAAATATGTGTGTAACCATTAGAGGAAGGAAAAGGTCCCATATAATCAAAGCCCCAGACATCAAATGGTTCAATAACAAGAGAATAATTCATATGCATTTCTTGACGTCTACTAATATTACCAATTCTTTGACATTCATCACAAGATAAGACAACCTTACGAGCATCTTTGAAGAGAGTAGGCCAATAAAAACCAGATTGCAATACCTTATGTGCAGTTCTATCTCCAGCGTGGTGTCCTCCATAGGATTCAGAGTGACACTTGCGTAGGATCTGTTCTTGTTCATGCTCAGGTACACAACGTCTAATAACACCATCTACTCCTTCTTTATAAAGGTGTGGGTCATCCCAGAAGTAATGTCTTAAATCATAAAAGAACTTTTTCTTTTGCTGGTATGTGAAACTAGGTGGTATAAATTTAGCAACAATGTAATTAGCATAATCAGCATACCAAGGAGCAGTACGAGAAGCATTAATGACCGCTAATTGTTCATCAGGAAAGCTATCATCAATAGGCAGTGGGTCATCAAGAACATTCTCTAACCTAGACAAGTTGTCTGCAACGGGGTTCTCAGCTCCCTTCCTATCAATAATATGCAAATCAAATTCTTGGAGCAAGAGAACCCGTCTAATAAGTCTAGACTTAGCATCTTTCTTTTCCTTAAGATATTTAATAGTAGCATGATCAGTGTGAATAGTAACTTTAGAATCAACAATGTAAGGTCTAAACTTATCACAAGCAAACACAACTGCTAAGAATTCTTTTTCAGTAGTAGCATAATTTCTCTGGGCAGTATCAAGAGTTTTACTAGCATACTGGATAATATTCAATTTCTTATCAACTCTTTGCCCTAGAACAGCACCTACAACATAATCACTAGCATCACACATAATTTCAAAGGGTAAATTCAAGTCAGGTGGCTGAACAATAGGTCCAGTGATCAAAGCTTTCTTAACTATTTCAAATGCTTCTACACAATCATCATTAAAGACAAAAGGAATATCTTTTTGCAATAAATTAGTCAAAGGCCTAGAGATTTTAGAAAAGTCCTTAATGAACCTCCTATAAAAACCGGCGTGACCAAGGAAACTTCTTATACCTTTTATGTCCTTAGGACATGGCATCTTATCAATAGCATCAACTTTAGCTTTATCAACTTCAATACCTTTCTCAGAAATCTTATGCCCCAAGACAATGCCTTCATTAACCATAAAGTGGCACTTTTCCCAATCCAAGACAAGGATAGTGTCTTCGCATCTCTGCAAAACTCGATCAAGGTTGCTCAAGCAATCATCAAAAGAGGATCCATAAACGGAGAAATCATCCATGAATACCTCACAAATCTTTTCAAAAAAGTGAGAGAATATAGCCATCATGCATCTTTGAAAAGTAGCAGGTGCATTACATAAACCAAAAGCCATACGTCTATAAGCAAAAGTACCGAAAGGGCAAGTAAAAGTAGTTTTTGATTGATCCTTCGCTGACACAGGTATTTGAGAGAAACCAGAATAACCATCTAGAAAGCAGAAATGTGTGTGTTTGGATAGTCTTTCTAGCATTTGATCAATAAAAGGTAAAGGGTAATGATCTTTCTTAGTAGCTTTATTTAATTTACGGAAATCAATTACCATCCTATAACCTGTAATAACTCTTTGCAGGATCAATTCATCTTTATCATTAGGAACGACAATAATACCTCCCTTTTTAGGAACACAATGGATAGGGCTTACCCAATCACTATCAGCAACGGGATAAATTATACCTACCTCAAGGAGCTTAAGTATCTCCTTTCTTACCACTTCTTTCATCTTAGGATTCAATCTTCGTTGAGGATCTCTAACTGGTTTGGCATCGTCCTCCAAATTAATTTTGTGTTGGCATAACGTGGGACTAATGCCTTTGAGATCATCCAGAGTATATCCGATAGCAGCACGGTGCTTCTTCAGAGTTTTCAATAATCTTTCTTCTTCTTCCTCTGAAAGGTTAGCACTAATAATAACAGGATATATTTTCTTTTCATCAAGATAAGCATACTTAAGATTGTCAGGTAATGATTTAAGTTCAAACACGGGATCACCCTTGGGTGGAGAGGGATCCCCAAGAATTTCAACGGGTAGTTTGTGTTTCAGAATAGGATCCTGTTGAAGGAACACTTCATCTATTTCCCTTCTTTCCTTCATAAACATATCATTTTCATGGTCTAGCAAATATTGTTCTAACGGATCAGTAGGAGGCACGACAATAGAAGCAAGACCAATAATCTCATCCTTACTAGGTGATTCTTTATCACGGGGTTGTCTACGAAACTTAGCAAAATTAAACTCATGAGACACATCCCCTAAGCCAATCGTAACAGTATCCTTTTCACAATCAATCCTAGCATTAACAGTATTCAAGAAGGGTCTACCAAAAATAATGGGACAAAAGTCATCTTGTGGGGAACCAAGAACAATAAAATCAGCAGGATATTTAACCTTCCCACACAAGACATCAACATCTCTAACAATCCCAAATGGTTTAATAGTATCCCTATTGGCAAGCTTAATAGTAACATCTATATCTTCCATTTCAGTGGGTGCAATATCATGCATAATTTCTTTATATAAGTCATAGGGTATTGCACTAGCACTAGCACCCATATCACATAAGCCATGATAACATGATCTCCTATTTTAACAGAAATAACAGGCATGCCTACAACAGGTCTATGTATCTTAGCATCTGGTCTAGCAGTATTAGCAGTCTCACCACAGAAATAAATGACATGCCCATCTAAATTATCATCCAAGAGATCTTTAACCATAGCAATACTAGGTTCAACTTTGATTTTCTCAGGAGGTGTATAAGTCCTAGTATTACTCTTACGAACAACAGTCGAAGTTTTAGCATGATCCTTTATCCTAACAGGAAAAGGAGGTTTCTCAACATAAGTAGTAGGAACAATAGGATCACTATAAGTGACAGTCTTTTCTTCAACTGTAATAGGTGCAACTACTTTTACTTCAATGGGAGGATTATATTTAAACCACTTCTCCTTAGGGAGATCAACGTGAGTAGCAAAAGATTCACAAAAAGCAACTATTATCACAGAGTCAAGTCCATACTTAGCGCTAAATCCACGGAAAGCATCGGTATCCATAAAATATTTAACACAATCAAACTTAGGTGTCATACCTGACTCCTTACCATCGTCGGAACCCCAATCTTCAGAGTTGCGTTTAATTCTTTCCAATAAATCCCATTTGAATTCAATAGTCTTCAGCATATAATAACCAGCATAGGAAGTATCGAGCATGTTGCGATCATTGGGAGAAAGCCGAGCATAGAAATTTTGAATAATCATTTCTCTGGAGAGCTCATGATTGGGGCATGAATATAACATTGAATTAAGCCTCCCCCAAGCTTGAGCGATGCTTTCTCCTTCGCGAGGCCAGAAATTATATATGTAATTACGATCACGATGAACAAGATGCATAGGATAGAACTTCTGGTGAAATTCCAACTTCAATCATTTATAATTCCAAGATCCCGTATCATCACATAACCTATACCATGTCAATGCATCTCCCTTCAAAGATAAAGGGAAGACCTTCCTTTTGACAACATCATCGGGAATACCTGCAAGATTAAATAATCCGCAAACTTCATCCACAAAGATAAGGTGTAAATCGGGATGCAATATTCCATCTCCTGCAAAGGGATTAGCTAGCAGTTTTTCTATCATACCCGAAGGAATTTCAAAGTAAATATTTTCAGTAGGTTCAGTAGGTTGAGGAGCAACTCTTTGCTCTTCTGGTCGGGGTGAAGATACCCCGAACAAGCCCCTCAAAGGATTAGTTTCCATAGTAACAAGTGACAGAAAATTTCAGCACACTATATAAATGTTTCCTTACCAAGTTCCACTCACCAAAGGCGCTTCACTCCCCGGCAACGGCGCCAGAAAAGAGTCTTGATGACCCACAAGTATATGGGATCTATCGTAGTCCTTCCGATAAGTAAGAGTGTTGAACCCAACGAGGAGCAGAAGGAAATGACAAGCGGTTTTCAGTAAGGTTTTCTCTGCAAGCACTGAAATTGTAGGTAACAGATAGTTTTGTGATAAGATAAATTGTAACAAGTAACAAGCAACGAAATTAAATAAAGTGCAGCAAGGTGGCCCAATCCTTTTTGTAGAAAAGGACAAGCCTGGACAATTTCTTATAATGAGAAAAGAGCTCCCGAGGACACATGGGAATTATCGTCAAGCTAGTTTTCATCACGCTCATATGATTCGCGTTCGGTACTTTGATAATTTGATATGTGGGTGAACCGGTGCTTGGGTACTGCCCTTACTTGGACAAGCATCCCACTTATGATTAACCCCTATTGCAAGCATCCACAACTACCAAAGAAGTATTAAGGTAAACCTAACCACATCATTAAACATATGGATCCAAATCAGCCCATTACGAAGCAACGCATAAACTAGGGTCTAAGCTCCTGTCACTCTAGCAACCCATCATCTACTTATTACTTCCCAATGCCTTCCTCTAGGCCCAAATAATGGTGAAGTGTCATGTAGTCGACATTCACATAACACCACTAGAGGAAAGACAACATACATCTCATCAAAATATCAAAATAATACCAAATTCACATGACTACTAATAGCAAGACTTCACCCATGTCCTCAGGAATAGACGTAACTACTCACAAAGCATATTCATGTTCATAATCAGAGGAGTAATAATATGCATTAAGGATCTGAACATATGATCTTCCACCAAATAAACCAATTAGCATCAACTACAAGGAGTAATCAACACTACTAGCAACCCACAGGTACCAATTTGTGGTTTTGATACAAGATTGGATACAAGAGATGAACTAGGGTTTTGAGAGGAGATGGTGCTGGTGAGATGTTGATTGAGATTGACCCCCTCTCGATGAGAGGATCATTGGTGATGACGATGGTGATGATTTTCCCCTCCCGGAGGGAAGATTCCCCGGCAGAACAGCTCTGCCGGAGCCCTAGATTGGTTCCGCCAAGGTTCCACCTCGTGGCGGCGGAGTTTCGTCCCGTAAGCTTGCTTCTGATTTTTTTCAGGGTAAAAGCCTTCATATAGCAGAAGATGGGCACCGGAGGGCCACCAGGGGCCCCAGGAGACAGGGGGCGCCCAATAGGGGTGGGCGCGTCCCCCACCCTCTTGGCCAGGGTGTGGGCCCCCTCTGGTAGTTTCTTCGCTCAATAATTCTTATTAATTCCAAAAATAACTTCCATGGAGTTTCAGGATTTTTGGAGTTGTGTAGAATAGGTTTCCAATATTTGTTCCTTTTCCAGCCAGAATTCCAGCTGCCGGCATTGCCCCTCTTCATGGTAAACCTTGTAAAATAAGAGAGAATAGCCATAAGTATTGAGATATAATGTGTAATAACAGCCCATAATACAATAAATATTGATATAAAAGCATGACGCAAAATGGACGTATCACGCGCCCACCTGTAGGGGGCGCGCCGGACACCCTCGTGGCTGCATTGCTTGTTTCTTGACTTCCACTCCAAGTCCTCTGGATCACGTTTGTTCCAAAAAGATCGCTCCCGAAGGTTTCGTTCCGTTTGGACTCCGTTTGATATTCCTTTTCTTCGAAACACTGAAATAGGCAAAAAAAAGCAATTCGGGTTGGGCCTCCAGTTTGTAGGTTAGTCCCAAAAATGATATAAAAGTGTAAAGTAAAGCCCATAAACATCCAAAACGGGTGATATAATAGTATGGAACAATCAAAAATTATAGATACATTGGAGACGTATCAAGCATCCCCAAGCTTAATTCCTGCTCGTCCTCGAGTAGGTAAATGATAAAAACAGAATTTTTATGTGGAATGCTACGTAGCATAATTCTCAATGTAATTTTCTTTATTGTGGCATGAATGTTCAAAAATAAAAGTTCATATTGATA
This sequence comes from Triticum timopheevii, assembly GCA_963921465.1. Classification (NCBI taxonomy): domain Eukaryota; kingdom Viridiplantae; phylum Streptophyta; class Magnoliopsida; order Poales; family Poaceae; genus Triticum; species Triticum timopheevii. The sequence goes on from OY997264.1 coordinate 366,654,621, forward strand.
TAAGAAATAGTAATACTTTAAGCATACTAATCAAAGCAATCATGTCTTCTCAAAATAACATGGCTAAAGAAAGTTCATCCCTACAAAATCATATAGTTAGGCTATGCTTCATTTTCGTCACACAAAACTGCTCCCATCTTGCACACCCCCGATGACAGGCCAAGCAATTGTTTCGTACTTAAATAATCTCAAACTTTTTCAACTTTCATGCAATACATGAGCGTGAGCCATGGATATAGCACTATGGGTGGAATAGAATATGATGATGGAGATTGTGTGGAGAAGACAAAAAAAGAGATAAAGTCTCATGTTAACGAGGATAATCAACGGGCTATGGAGATGCCCATCAATTGATGTCAACATGAGGAGTAGGGATTGCCATGCAATGGATGCACTAGAGCTATGAATGTATGAAAGCTCAACAAAAGAAACTAAGTGGGTGTGCATCCAACTTGCTTGCTCACGAAGACCTAGGGCATTTGAAGAAGCCCATCGTAGGAATATACAAGCCAAGTTCTATAATGAAAAATTCCCACTAGTATATGAAAGTGACAACATAAAAGACTTTCTATATGAAGAACATGGTGCTACATTGAAGCACAAGTGTGGAAAAGGATATTAACATTGCCCCCTTTTTACATTTATTATATTTTTTCCTTTTTTTGGCCCTTCCTTTCTTTTGGCCTTTCTTTTTTTTGGGTACAATGCTCTAATAATGATGATCATCACACTTCTATTTATTTACAACTCATGAATTACAACTCAAAACTGGAACATGATATGACTCTATATGAATGCCTCCGCCGGTGTACCGGGATGGGCAATGAATCAAGAGTGACATGTATGAAAAATTATGCATGGTGGCTTTGCCAAAAATACGATGTCAACTACATGATCATGCAAGGCAATTTGACAATGATAATGCGTGTCATGATGACGAACGGAACGGTGGAAAGTTGCATGGCAATATATCTCGGAATGGCTATGGAAATGCCATAATAGGTAGGTATGGTGGCTGTTTTGAGGAAGATATAAGGAGGTTTATGTGTGATAGAGCGTATCGTATCACAGGGTTTGGATGCACCGGCGAAGTTTGCACCAACTCTCAAGGTGAGAAAGGGCAATGCACGGTACCGAAGAGGCTAGCAATGATGGAAGGGTGAGAGTGCGTATAATCCATGGACTCAACATTAGTCATAAAGAACTCACATACTTATTGCAAAAATCTACAAGTCATCAAAAACCAAGCACTACGCGCATGCTCCTAGGGGGATAGATTGGTAGGAAAAGACCATCGCTCGTCCCCGACCGCCACTCATAAGGATGCACAATCTAAGAACACCTCATGTTTCAAATTTGTTACACAACTTTTACCATACGTGCATGCTACGGGACTTGCCAACTTGAACACAAGCATTCTTTAAATTCATAATCACTCAACTAGCATGACTATAATATCACCACCTCCATATCTCAAAACATATATCAAGTATCAAATTGATCATAGCATCCAATTCACTTCTGATGATAGTTTTTATTATACCCAACTTGGATGCCCATCGTTCTAGGACCAATTTTATGACCATAGCAAATACCATGTTGTTCTAAGAGACTCTCAAAATAATATAAGTGAATCATGAGAGATTAACAATTTCTACAAAATCAAGCCACCGCCATGCTCTAAAAGATATAAGTGAAGTACTAGAGCAAAAACTATCTAGCTCGAAAGATATAAGTGAAGCACATAGAGTATTCTAATAAATTCCAATCAAGTGGGTTTCTCCCAAAAGGTGTGTACAGAAAGTATGATTGTGGTAAACTAAAAAGTAAAGACTAATATCATACAAGACGCTCCAAGCAAAACACATATCATGTGGCGAATAAAAATATAGCTCCAAGTAAAGTTACCGATGAACGAAGACGAAAGAGGGGATGCCTTCTGGGGCATCCCCAAGCTTAGGCTTTTGGTTATCCTTGAACATCTTGGGGTGCCATGGGCATCCCCAAGCTTAGGCTCTTGCCACTCCTTATTCCATAATCCATCAAATCTTTACCCAAAACTTGAAAACTTCACAACACAAAACTCAACAGGAAATCTCATAAGCTCCGTTAGTGCAAGAAAGAAAAACCACCACATAATGTACTGTAATGAACTCATTATTTATTTATATTTGTGTTAAACCTACTGTATTCCAACTTCTCTATGGTTCGTACCACTTAATACTAGCCATAGATGCATCAAAATAAGCAAACAACACACGAAAAACAGAATCTGTCAAAAACAGAATAGTCTGTAGCAATCTGTAACTCTCGAATACTTATGGAACTCTAAAAATCCTACCAAAATAGGAAGTCCTGGGACATTTCTCTATTGATCTACAACAAAAATAATCAATGCAAAAGCACATTTCTGTGAATTACTAAAATTATTTTTGTGCGTGCAAAGTTTCTGTTTTTCAGCAGAATCAAATTAACTATCACCATAGGTTATCCTATAGGTTATAATTGGCACAAACACTAATTAAAACATGAAAACAGATCTAAATAGAAGCTACATGAAAAATTTATTACTAAGCAAAAGCAAAAACAAAAAACAAAAATAAAATTGGGTTGCCTCCCAACTAGCGCTATTGTTTAACGCCCCAAGCTAGGCATAAAAGCGAGGATAGATCTAAGTAGTGTCATCCTTGGCACTCAATTCATAAGTAGCTCACATGATAGATTCATAAGGTAATTTAACTTTCTTTCTTGGAAAGTTCTCCATGCATTTCCTTAATGTAAATTGGAATCTAATATTCCCTTCCTTCATATCAATAATCGGACCAATCGTTCTAAGGAAAGGTCTACCAAGAATAATAGGACAAGAAAGATTGCAATCTATATCAAAATTCCTATTTGCAACAATAAGAACATCATTGATCCTTCCCATTGGCTTTTTAATGGTGGAATCCGCAAGGTGCAAATTTAAAAAGCAATCATCAAGATCATGGAAACCTAGAATATCACATAAAGTTTTCGGAATCGTGGAAACACTAGCACCCAAATCACACAAAGCATAGCACTCATGATCTTTAATTTTAATCTTTATAGTAGGTTCCCACTCATCATTAAGTTTTCTAGGTATAGAAACTTACAAATAAATTTTTTCATCATAGGATTGCATCAAGGCATCAACAATATGTTTGGTAAAGGCTTTATTTTGACTATAAGCATGAGGAGAATTAAAAACGGATTGCAACAAGGAAATAAAATCTACTAAAGAACAATTATCATAATTAAATTCCTTGAAATCCAAGATAGTGGGTTCAATGCTATTTAAAGTCTTGACCTCTCCAATCCCACTTTTACCAAATTTAGCATCAAGATCCAAAAACTCCGAATCATTGGGACGCCTTTTAACTAAAGTTGACTCATCTCCAATCCCATCATTATTAAGATTCATATTGCAAAACAAAGATTTAATAGGGGACACATCAATAACTTTTAGATCTTCATCATTATTTTCTTCTAACTTTTTTGGTTTGGCAGCCATCTTATTGACTAAGGTAGCTTGCTTATCAGAAATTTGGGCTATTGATTTTTCAAGACGAGTAATTTGAGAGTTCAAACCATAAGATTCTTTAGACATATCATCAAGCTCTTTGTTCATATACCCCATAATTTTTTTTGTTCTTTAAGTTTTTTTCTGAAGAAATTATTATGCTCAAATTGTAAAGTCATAAAACTTCTAATGCTCGATTCAATCTCTTCCAACCTTCTCAGATGAAGGTCGGTGTTCTTAGGCAAAGCCATAAGGGCAAACAGACACACAAGAAAACAAGCAAAAGAGAGAGGAGATTGGGAAAGAGAGGGCAAATAAAACGACAAGGGTGAAGTGGGGGAGAGGAAAACGAGAGGCAAATGGCGAATAATGTAATGCGAGGGAGATGAGTTTGTGATGGGTACTTGGTATGTCTTGACTTGAGCAAAGACCTCCCCGGCAACGGCGCCAGAAATCCTTCTTGCTACGTCTTGAGCTTGCGTTGGTTTTCCTTGTAGAGGAAAGGGTGATGCAGCACAGTAGCGTAAGTATTTCCCTCAGTTTTTGAGAACCAAGGTATCAATCTAGTAGGATGCTCCTCAAAAGTCCCACGCAACTACACAAACAAACAAGAACTCGCAACCAACGAAATAAAGGGGTTGTCAATCCCTTCACGGCCACTTGCGAAAGTGAGATCTGATGGAGATAATATGATAAGATAAATATATTTTTGGTATTTTATGATATAGATTTGAAAAGTAAAGATGCAAATAAAAGTAGATTGAAAGCTTATATGATAAGAGATAGACCCGGGGGCCATAGGTTTCACTAGTGGCTCCTCTCAAGATAGCATAAGTATATGGTTGGTGAACAAATTACTGTCGAGTAATTGATAGAAAAGTGAATAATTATAAGATTATCTAGGCATGATCATGTATATAGGCATCACGTCCGTGACAAGTAGAGCGACTCCTGCCTGCATCTACTACTATTACTCCACACATCGACCGCTATCCAGCATGCATCTAGAGTATTAAGTTCATAAAGAACAGAGTAACGCAGTAAGAAAGATGACATGATGTAGAGGGATAAACTCATGCAATATAATATAAACCCCATCTTTTTATCCTCGATGGCAACAATACAATACGTGCCTTGCTGCCCCTGCTGTCACTGGGAAAGGACACCGCAATATTGAACCCAAAGCTAAGCACTTCTCCCATTGCAAGAAAGATCAATCTAGTAGGCCAAACCAAACTGATAATTCGAAGAGACTTGCAAAGATAACTTAATCACACATAAAAGAATTCAGAGGAGATTCAAATATTTCTCATAGATAAACTTGATCACAAACCCACAATTCATCGGATCTCGACAAACACACCGCAAAAAGAGTTACATCGAATAGATCTCCAAGAAAATCAAGGAGAACTTTGTATTGAGATTCAAAGAGAGAGAAGAAGCCATCTAGCTAATAACTATGGACCCAAAGGTCTGTGGTAAACTACTCACAACTCATCGGAAGGGCCTTGGAGATGATGTAGAGGCCCTCCATGGTTGATTCCCCCTCCGGTGAAGCGCCGGCGAAGGCTCCAAGATGGGATCTCGCGGATACAGAAGGTTACGGCGGTGGAAATAGTTTTTTGTGGTGCTCGCCGATGGTTTTGGGGTACATGTGTATATATAGGAGGAAGAAGTAGGTCTATGGACGCTCGGGGGGACCACGAGGGTGGGGGGCATGCCCACCTATAGGGGGCGCGCCGGGTACCCTCGTGGACGCCTCGCTTGTTTCTTGACTTCCACTCCAAGTCCTCTGGATCACGTTTGTTCCAAAAAGATCTCTCCCAAAGGTTTCGTTCCGTTTGGACTCCATTTGATATTCCTTTTATTCGAAACACTAAAATAGGCACAAAAAAAACAGCAATTCGGGTTGGGCCTCCGGTTAGTAGGTTAGTCCCAAAAATGATATAAAAGTGTAAAGTAAAGCCTATAAACATCCAAAACGGATGATATAATAGCATGGAACAATCAAAAATTATAGATACGTTGGAGACGTATCACTACTCGATAGTTCAGTGTACCATGCTTTACGGCTTACAATCGGGACTTCAAAGACGTTTTGAACGTCACGGAGCATATGAGATGTTCCAAGAGTTGAAGTTAATATTTCAAGAAAATGCCCGAGTTGAGAGATATGAAGTCTCCAACAAGTTCTATAGCTGCAAGATGGAGGAGAATAGTTCTATCAGTGAACACATACTCAGAATGTCTGGGTACCATAACCACTTGACTCAGCTAGGAGTTAATCTTTCTGATGATAGTGTCATTGACAGAGTTCTTCAATCACTGCCACCAAGCTATAAAGGCTTCGTTATGAACTATACATGCAAGGGATGGAAAAGACAATTCCCGAGCTCTTCGCAATGCTTAAGGCTGCAGAGGTAGAAATCAAGAAGGAGTATCAAGTGTTGATAGTTAACAAGACCACTAGTTTTAAGGAAAAGGGTAAAGGGAAGAAGGGGAACTTCAAGAAGAATAGCAAGCAAGTTGCTACTCCTGGGAAGAAACCCAAGTCTGGACCTAAGCCTGAAACTGAGTGCTTCTACTGCAAAGGGACTGGTCACTGGAAGTGGAACTGCCCCAAGTATTTGGCGGATAAGAAGGATGGCAAAGTGAAAGGTATATTTGATATAAATTTTATTGATTTGTACCTTACTAATGCTCGTAGTAGCACTTGGGTATTTGATACTGGTTCTGTTGCTCATATTTGCAACTCAAAATAGGGGCTACGGATTAAATGAAGATTGGATAAGGACGAGGTGACGATGCGCGTCAAAAATGGTTCCAAGGTCGATGTGATCGCTGTCGGTACGCTACCTCTACATCTACCTTCGGGATTAGTTTTAGACCTGAATAATTGTTATCTGGTGCCAACGTTGAGCATGAACATTATATCTGCATCTTGTTTGATGCGAGACGGTTATTCATTTCAATCAGGGAATAATGGTTGTTCTATTTATATGATTAATATCTTTTATGGTCATGCACCCTTGATGAGTGGTCTATTTTTGTTGAATCTTGATCATAGTGATACACATGTTCATAATATTGAAGCCAAAAGATGCAAAGTTAGTAATGATAGTGCAACTTTTTTGTCGCACTGTCATTTAGGTCAAATTAGTGTAAAGCACATGAAGAAACTCCATGCTGATGGGCTTTTGGAATCACTTGATTATGAATCACTTGATGCTTGCGAACCATGCCTCATGGGCAAGATGACTAAGACTCCGTTCTCCGGAATGATGGAGCGAGCCACTGACTTATTAGAAATAATACATACCAATGTATGCGGTCCGATGAGTGCTGAGGCTCGCGGCGGGTATCATTTATTTTCTGACCTTCACACATGATTTGAGCAGATATGGGTATATCTACTTCATGAAACATAAGTCTGAAACATTTGAAAAGTTCAAAGAATTTCAGAGTGGAGTGGAAAATCATCGTAACAAGAAAATAAAGTTTCTACGATCTGATCACAGAGGTAAATATTTGAGTTATGAGTTTGGTTTTCATTTGAAACAATGTGGAATAGTTTCCAACACACGCCACCTGGAACACCACAACGTAATGGTGTGTCCGAACGTCGTAACCGTACTTTATTAGATATGGTGTGATCTATGATGTCTCTTACTGATTTACCGCTATCGTGTTGGGGTTATGCTTTAGAGATGGCTGCATTCATGTTAAATAGGGCACCATCTAAATCCATTGAGATGACACCTTATGAACTGTGGTTTGGCAAAAAACCTAAGCCGTGGTTTCTTAAAGTTTGGGGCTGCGATGCTTATGTGAAAAAGCTTCAACCTAATAAGCTTGAACCCAAATCGGAGAAATGCGTCTTCATAGGATACTTTTGGGTACACCTTCTATCACATATCTGAAGGCAAGATATTCGTTGCTAAGAATGGATCCTTTCTAGAGAAGGAGTTTCTCTTGAAAGAAGTGAGTGGGAGGAAAGTATAACTTGATGAGGTAATTGTACCTTCTCCCGAATTGGAAAGTAGTTCATCACAGAAATCAGTTCCAGTGATTCCTACACCAATTAGTGAAGAAGCTAATGATGATGATCATGCAACTTCAGATCAAGTTACTATCGAACCTCGTAGGTCAACCAGAGTACGGTCCGCACCGGAGTGGTACGGTAATCCTATTCTGGAAGTCATGTTACTAGATCATGATGAACCTATGAACTATGAGGAAGCGATGATGAGCCCAGATTCCGCGAAATGGCTTGAAGCCATGAAATCTGAGATTGGATCCATGTATGAGAACAAAGTGTGGACTTTGGTGGACTTGCCCGATGATTGGCAAGCCATAGAAAATAAATGGATCTTCAAGAAGAAGACTGACGCTGACGGTAATGTTACTATCTACAAAGCCCGACTTGTTGCAAAAGGTTTTTGACAAGTTCAAGGAGTTGACTACGATGAGACCTTCTCACCCGTAGCGATGCTTAAGTCTGTCTGAATCATGTTAGCAATTGCCGCATTTTATGATTATGAAATCTGGCAAATGGATGTCAGAACTGCATTCCTTAATGGATTTCTTAAAGAAGAGTTGTATATGATGCAACCAGAAGGTTTTGTCGATCCAAAAGGTGCTAAAAAAGTGTGCAAGCTCCAGCAATCCATTTATGGACTGGTGCAAGCCTCTCAGAGTTGTAATATATGCTTTGATAATGTGATCAAAGCATATGGTTTTATATAGACTTTTGGAAAAGCCTGTATTTACAAGAAAGTGAGTGAGAGCTCAGTAGCATTTCTAATATTATATGCGGATGACATATTGTTGATTGGAAATAATACAAAATTTCTGGATAGCATAAAAGGATACTTGAATAAGAATTTTTCAAAGAAATACCTCGGTGAAGGTGCTTACATATTGGCATCAAGATCTATAGAGATAGATTAAGACGCTTGATAAGATTTTTCAATGAGTACATTCCTTGACAATATTTTGAAAGAGTTCAGAATGGATCAGTCAAAGAAGGAGTTCTTGCCCGTGTTGCAAGGTGTAAAGTTGAGTAAGACTCAAAGCCCAACCACAACAGAAAATAGAAATAGAATGAAAGTAATTCCCTATGCCTCAGCCATAGGTTCTATAAATTATGCGATGTTGTGTACCAGACCTATTGTGTACCTTATCATGAGTTTGGAGGGGGTACGATAGTGATCCAGGAGTGGATCACTAGACAACGGTTAAAGATTATCTTTAGTTACCTAAGAGTACTAAGGAAATATTTCTCGGTTATGGAGGTGATAAAGAGTTCGTCATAGAGGGTTACGTCGATGCAAGCTTTTACACCAATCCGGATGACTTTGAGTCTCAATCTAGATACATATTGAAAGTGGAAGCAATTAGCTAAAGTAGCTCCATGCAGAGCATTGTAGACATAGAAAATTTGCAAAATACATACGGCTGTGAATGTGGCAGACCCGTTGACTAAACTTCTCTCACAAGCAAACCATGATCACACCTTAGTACTCTTTGGGTGTTAATCACATAGCTATGTGAACTAGATTATTGACTCTAGTAAACCCTTTGGGTGTTGGTCACATGGCGATGTGAACTATGGGTGTTAATCATATACGGATATGAACTATTAGTGTTAAATCACATGGCGATGTGAACTATATTATTGACTCTAGTGCAAGTGGGAGACCGAAGGAAATATGCCCTAGAGGAAATAATAAAGTTGTTATTTTATATTTCCTTATATCATGATAAATGTTTATTATTCATGCTAGAATTGTATTAACCGGAAACTTAGTACATGTGTGAATACATAGACAAAACAAAGTGTCCCTAGTTTGCATCTACATGACTAGCTCGTTAATCAAAGATGGTTATGTTTCCTGACCATATACATTGTGAATGGGATCACATCATTAGAGAATGATGTGATGGATAAGACCAATCCATTAGCTTAGCATAATGATCGTTAAGTTTTATTGCTATTGCTTCCTTCATGACTTATACATGTTCCTCTGACTATGAGATTATGCAACTCCCAAATACCGGAGGAACACCTTGTGTGCTATCAAACATCACAACGTAACTGGGGGATTGTAAAGATGCTCTACAGGTGTCTCCGAAGGTGTTTCTTGGGTTGGCATAGATCGAGATTAGGATTTGTCACTCCGTGTATCGGAGAGGTATCTCTGGGCCTTCTTGGTAATGCTCATCACTATAAGCCTTGCAAGTAATGTGATTAATGAGTTAGTTACGGGATGATGCATTATGGAGCGAGTAAAGAGACTTGCCGGTAACGAGATTGAACTATAGGTATGAGGATACCGATGATCGAATCTCGGGCAAGTAACATACCGATGACAAAGGGAACAACATATGTTGTTATGCGGTTTGACCGATAAAGATCTTCGTAGAATATGTAGGAACCAATATGAGAATCTAGGTTCCACTATTGGTTATTGATCGGAGATGTGTCTCGATCATGTCTACATAGTTCTCGAACACGTAGGGTCCGCACAACGCTCGATGATGATTTGTATTATGAGTTATGTGTTTTGGTGACCGAAGTTTGTTTGGAGTCCCGGATGAGATCACGAACATGACGAGGAGTCTCGAAATGGTCGAGAGGTAAAGATTGATATATTGGAAGGTTACATGCGGACACCAGAATGGTTTTGGCAAGTTTCGGAGTACCGGGAGGTTACCAGACCCCCCCCCCCCCCCGGGAAAGTAATGGGCCAACATGGGCCTTAGTGGTTAGTGGAGAAGAGAGGACCAGCCATAGGAGGTGGCGTGCGCCCCCCTTGCCAATCCGAATTGGACAAGGGGTGGGAGCGGCGCCCCCCTTTCCCTCTCCTACTCCCTCTCTCTTTCCCCCATTGCTACTCCAGAAAAAAGGAAAAAGGTGGGGCGGAGGGCGAATCCAACTAGGGGTGGAGTCCTAGTAGAACTCCCCCCATGGAGCGCCCCTCCTGGCTGTCGGCCTCCTCCCCCTCCATTATATACGGGGGCAGGGGGCACCCCAAAGGCACAACATTGTCTTAGCCGTGTGCGGTGCCCCCCTCCACCTTTTACTCTTCCAATGGTATCATCATAGTGCTTAGGCAAAGCCCTGCGCGGATCACATCATCAACACCGTCATCACGCCGTCGTGCTGATGAAACTCTCCCTCGATCCTTTGCCGGATCAACAGTTTGAGGGACGTCATCGAGCTGAACATGTGCTGAACTCGGAGGTGTCATACGTTCGGTACTAGATCGATTGGATTGTGAAGACGTTCGACTACATCAATCGCGTTAACCTAACGCTTCCGCTTTCGGTCTACGAGGGTACGTGGACACACTCTTCCCCTCTCGTTTCTATGCATCTCAGAGATAGAGCTTGCGTGATCGTAGGAATTTTTTTTTAAATTGCATGCTATGTTCCCCAACAAAAAATAGACCCGAGGGCCATAGGTTTCACTAGAGGCTTCTCTCTTTAAGAAACCATAGATGATAGAAAACCGCATAGTTATGCCGATATCTAAGGTAATGATCATGAATATAGGCATCACGTCCGTGACAAGTAGACCGACTCCTGCCTGTATCTACTACTATTACTCCACACATCGACCGCTATCCAACATGCATCTAGTGTATTAAGTTAACAAGAATGGAGTAACGCCTTAAGCAAGATGACTTGATGTAGAGGGATAGATCCAAACAATATGGTAGAAATCTCATCTTTTTATCCTTAATGGCAACAATATAATACGTGTCTCGCTACCCCTACTGTCACTGGGTGTGGACACTACAAGATTGAACCCATCACAAAGCACCTATCCCATTGCAAGATAGATCAATCTAGTTATCCAAACCAAATCAATAGATCGGAGATAAATACAAAGCTATCTTAATCATGCATAAAAGAGTTTAGAGAAGACTCAAATAACATTCATAGATAATCTGATCGTAAACCCATAATTCATCGGATCTCAACAAATGCACCACAAAAGAAGATTACATCAAATAGATCTCCAAGAACATCGAGGAGAACATTGTATAATTCCAAAAGAGTGGGTTCATCACTACTTAATGTTTTGACCTCGCCAATCCCACCTTTATCAATTTTTTTCATTAAGATCTTCACCCTCCAAATTATTGGGACGCCTTCTAGCTAAAGTTGACCCATCTCCAGTCCCTTTTCATCAGGTTTTACATTAGCAAACAAAGTTTCAATAGGAGCCACACCAATCACTTTAAGATCTTCATCATTATTATCACAAAAACTAGAAGAACATGCTTTTTCTAGCCAGTCTCTCTTAGCACGCATCCTAGCGGTTCTCTCTCTACTTTAATTAATAGAAATTTTAATAGCTTTTAGAGGCTCATTGATATCAATCTTGGGTGGAAAAGATCTAATCTTAAAAATATCAATCTCATGAGAAATTCTATCAACGTTTCTAGCCAAATCATCAATCTTAAGCAGTTTTTGTTCTACCATAGCATTGAAAATCTTTTGGTAATTAATGAAATCTTTAATACTATTCTCAAGATGAGAGGGTATATTATTATAACTTTCATAAGAAATGTTGAGGAATTACCATAATTATTAGAGGAATTACTAGGAAACGGCCTAGGATTAAAATTGCCTCTATACGCGTTATTACCAAAATTGGTCCTACCAACAGAATTCACGTCCATAGATTCATTATTATTATCAATCAAAGTGGACAAAGGCATATCATTAGGATCAATAAGAGCACTCTTACTAGCAATCAATTTCATAAGTTCATCCTTTCCACTCAAAGTATTAATTTCTTCAATCGCATGCACTTTTTTACTAGTAGAAAATCTTTTGGTATGCCATTGAGAGTAATTTGCCATAATATTATCTAGGATTTTAGTAGCTTCTCCTAATGTGATTTCCATAAAAGTAACTCCCGCGGCAGAATCTAAAATATTTCTAGATGCAGAATTCAATCCGGCATAAAAAATTTGAATGAACATCCATAAACTTAATCCATGAGTAGGGAATTTCTTATCATCAATTTCATCCTCTCCCAAGATTGTGCAACATGTTCAGGATCAAGTTTCTTAAAGTTCATTATATAATTCCTAAGGGAGATGATCTTAGCGGGAGGAAAATACTTGGAAATAAAAGCATCTTTACACTTATTCCATGAATCAATACTATTTTTAGGCAAAGATGAAAACCAAGTTTTAGAACGATCTCGTAGTGAGAACAGAAATAACTTCAATTTAACAATATCATTATACACATCTTTTTTCTTTTGCATAACACACAACTCAATGAAAGTATTTAGATGGGATGCAACATCTTTATTAGGACTACCAGAAAATTGTTCTTTCATAACAAGATTCAACAAAGCGGCATTAATTTCATAAGATTCCGCACTAGTGGCGGGAGCAATCGGAGTACTAATAAAATCATTGTTATTAGTGTTGGAAAAATCACACAACTTAGTATTTCTCGAGACATCTTGACAAAGCAAGCAATCTAGCACGCAAGCAAACAAAAAGCAAACGAAAAGACGAATGGAAAAAAGGCAAATAAAAATGAATTTTTTATGCTTTTCTATAAACGTTTTAGAAGTGGGGGAGAGGAAAATGAGAGACAAATGAAAAATAATGTAAGTGCAAAAGATGAGAGTTTATGATAGGTACTTGGTAGGCTTGATGTAGAACCTCCCCGGCAACGGCGCCAAAAGTTCTTCCTGCTACTTCTTGAGCTTGCGTTGATTTTTCCCTTGAAGAGGAAAGGGTGATGCAGCAAAGTAGAGATAAGTATTTCCCTCAGTTAAGAACCAAGATATCAATCCAGTAGGAGGCACAAGCAAGTCCCCAATAGATGCACCTGCACAAACTAACAAACACTTGCACACAACGCGAAAAAGGGGTTGTCAATCCCTTCACAGACACTAGCAAAAGTGAGATCTGATAGAGATAGGTATAAAACATAAGTAAAAAGGTAAAAGTAAATAAATTGCAACAAGGTATTTTGGTGTTTTTGTTTTTTATGGATCTGAAAATAATATGGTAAAAATAGACCCGGTGGCCATAGGTTTCACTAGAGGCTTCTCTCTTGAAGAAAACATATGGTGGGTGAACAAATTAAGTGTTGAGCAATTGATAAAAATGCACATAGTTATGGCGATATCTAAGGCAATGATCATGAATATAGGCATCACGTCTATGACAAGTAGACCGACTGCTCCCTACATCTAGTACTATTACTCCACACATCGACCGCTATCTAGCATGCATCTGGTGTATTAAGTTAACAAGAACGGAGTAACACCTTAAGCAAGATGACATGATGTAGAGGGATAGATCCAAACAATATGGTAAAAACCCCATCTCTTTATCCTTAACGGAAACAATACAATATGTGCCTCGCTACCCCTACTGTCACTGGGTGAGGACACCACAAGATTGAACCCATCACAAAGCACCTCTCTCATTGCAAGATAGATAAATTAATTGGCCAAACCAAATCAATAGATCGGAGAGAAATACAAAGCTATCTTAATCATGCATAAAAGAGTTCAGAGAAGACTCAAATAACATTCATAGATAATCTGATCATAAACCCACAATTCATCAGATCTCAACAAACGCACCGCAAAACAAGATTACATCGAATAGAATCTCCAAGAACATTGAGGAGAACATTGTACTGAAGATCAAAAAGAGAGAAGAATCCATCTAGCTACTAGCTATGGACCCTTAGGTCCGTGGTAAACTACTCACGCATCATCGGAAAGGCAGCAAGGTTGGTGTAGAGGCCCTCCGTGATCGAACCCCCCTCCGGCAGAGTGCCAGAAAAGGCCCCAAGATGGGATCTCACGAGAACAGAAGTTTGTGGTGGCAGAAAAGTATTTTTGGTGTGCCCTCGGATGTACGAGGAATATTTGGGTATTTATTGAGCCGAGATTAGGGTTGGGGGAGTCCCAAGGGGCCCACAAGCCTTGGCGGAGCGCCCTAGGGCTTGTGGCCCTCTCGTGGCCCCTCTGGCCTTCTCCCGAAGCTTCGTGATTGTCTTTTGGTCCAAGAAAAATCCTCAAAAAGTTTCGTTCCGTTTGGACTCCATTTGGTATTGATTTTCTGTAGAAGACAAAAACAAGGAAAAAAACAATAAACTGGCACTAGGCACTAGGTTAATAGGTTAGTCCCCAAAAATGATATAAAATAGCATATTAATGCGTACAAAACACCAAGATGGATAACATAATAGGATAGAACAATAAAAAATTATAGATACGTTGGAGACGTATCGGCATGTTTTCTGAGAGAACGTGAAAAAGATGAAGACAAAATCTGAAACTAAATCAAATATCCATATGATTCAAAAGGTAATGAGAGGCCATGATGACTTGCGTGGCTGAAGCAAAGATAAACTAGCATGGAGTTGTCATGCCTCCACTAATGAATCCACCACTGACGGGGGGAGCCTTCATAATTATCTCATAGGTGACGATCCGATAGAGTTGGTTGCTATCATGTATCTTACACGATCTGCAACAAACTCATTCATTTACGTTTATCGCTTCATGAACTAAGATGATCTTGTTCTTTCAAAAGTCATGGTATTTGCTCGAGGACGAGAAAAAATTTAAGCTTTGGGGAGTTGATGAGTCCAAAAATGCATCATATTTTATTTCTAATTTGTGTCCTAGATGTAGGATTTGATAGAATTTTATCGTGTCCCCACACCTTTTTATTGATTTTACCAGGATTCTTAACATGGAGGAGTTCTTGAGGCAAATGAAAGAGATCATGAGAGATGGTTTGAGAATCGCATTGATTTACTTTATAAAAACATACCATAGAAGGCACAAGTCAAGAGGGGAGAAAACCAGCCACAACTGGGATTCTAGGAGAGAAGACGACATCTATATGAGCACGCGGGCTCGTACCAACCGCTGCCACCACTAACTGGTCAATTTTTTTGACCCCGACCTTCGAATCTGAGAAAGCCATAGAGATATCAAAAACTCCGCCAGACTCAAGTACCCTAGCCTCTGGAAGGGATTCAAAGGGGGAATCGATAGAAGGGCTCTGTGACATCATTGTCTTGATCAAGGGAACTACAACATCAACCATCTCCACCGTCATCATCCCCTTTTCATCTCTTTGTAATACAAAAAACCCTAGTAGGTCCATTCTTGTATTGCTTTGATCATTCATCTATGTTTATCATGATTTACATTTTGATGTGATGTCCGCATGTCCAAGTAGGCCCCCTAGTTCTCGGGGATATGGAGTAACCCTAGTATGTGTAGGTGTCGAACGCTGATAGGATGTTGCATCATCTTTGTATGTTTATTTTAATAATCTTCTCGATGTTGGGTGAAGTCTACCCTCAATATTTGCCTTCTTGGACAAAAGGTTATTACTATTGGTTGCTTTCCGGAGTTACTATGGTGATAGAAGCTACATTCCTCCTTCCCTGATCATTTGACAGGGGAATAACAGAGACCACATGTAGCTGAGTCCACGGGGATACCCTTAATCACCGTTGCTCAAACCTGAATATGGGAAGAAATGGTGGTGGCATATGTGGTACGTGGCTGTTGCATGTATGCATGTATCTCTACTTGGCTCCTTGTAGGTTAGAGATCCGAACCTAGAACTCTTAGATATATACCAGTGGGGAATCCTGACTCTTTGGGAACACCTTCGCCCTATTGTTCCAAAACTCTTCACCACTTTCTCTTGCATTTATTTTACTCTTCCACTTTTATTTACTTGTTGCCACCATTCAACTGCAATAGCTTAACCTTTGTATTCACTTTGCTGCGGACCTTCATTATCTTGCAGGCACTCCCTAATAGTTCACTATAGGGAATAAAGACCACATCATGTGCTTCATGAGGGATCGATACTCTTACTTCAAAAAGGCTACAACTAAACTCCGTGCACTTGCAGACTATCGCCACCCAGTGTTGGGTACATCACGCATAGTGGTACTAAAGACGATGTGGCGTTCCTGACATTTGTGCACTGAGATTAGGCACGACAAGTACCCTCCGCCCACGAAAGCATCGCGTAGATTTCTGCATGGCTACATCTCCTCGCCACTTTGTAGCCAACAACATCCTCAGGTGGACATGTCCAATGGGAAGATGATGGTCCTGCGTGATCCAGCTTATCACACGGCAGCCACTGCCGGTCCCAGGGAAATCATGGGCCACGACGCTGAGTTGCCTTTCGAGCGTTGGGAGCCCCCACATGATGGCTGGCTCAAGTTAAACATTGATGGAGCATTTTCTGAGCAGTATCAGAATGGTGGAGCTGGTATGGTGCTTCGAGACAATGCCGGACAATTTTTTCCCCTCCATGCCGACACTATTTCACATGCGATAATGCATTGGCGGCCGAGCTGAAAGCTTGTCGAGAGGGAGTTGCACTTGCGCTGGAGTGGATCTCGTTATCCTTTATTCTATAAACGAACTACATGGAAGCAACGGGGATGCTGAACCGGGAGACTATAAATAGGACACGTGATGCTTGCCTTGTTCAGTAGATCAAGACATTCCTCTGGAGTGAGAGGGAGGTGGCAGTGAAAGCGATCATGCGTATGGAAATTGTGTTAGCCATGAACTAGCCGGGGTCGCGTTAATGTTAAAATCACAGTCTTGTTGTGGTCTGGCCCGGATGAGGTTGTAAAATATGTGAGCTGGATCGCTCTATATAGGTTAAGGGCTTCTTTGATTCGAAAAAAAAATTATAGAATGCTTTTGGAAAATTTAAATCATCAGAATTTTTTTCAACATTGGTCCTTTGATTCATTCGATCGGATCTCATAGAATTTTTTTTCTATGAAATTTTTTGTACTACTTTTTATAGAAAATCTGACATCCATTTCAACCTATTTTTATAATTTCTTTCTTTTTTTATGGCATCAAACACTCCTTGCTAATCCTATAGGATTCGAATGAGAATGCTACTAAAATTCTATACTTTTATATTTCTGCGTTTTCAAAATCCTGCAAATCAAAGGAGTACTAAATAATGAAAAACCCTTTCCCTCACCCGCAAAAAAAATAAATGAAAAACCCTTTCCCTCGAGAAAAGAAAGAGCGCGGACTGGGGTCGCACAGCCTGCCTGAGACCTTGAGCATGCCAAACATGCCGATTTGGATGGCTCGGCTGTACCAACATCCCGGCTTGGCTCGGCTCGGCTTGTAGTAGTACTGTAGACGAGGCCAGGTTTGGCGGTCTCCACTTTGTGGTGGCGCGACCAGGTGTCCAGGTTCCCACGTCATCTAACATGGACAGCCTCCGTCCCGCGTGCCATGCCATATGAGAGACCCGGATTCCCGCGAGAAGCCACTTCCATTGCATCTCATACGTACAGCACCTTGGATTCGTGCTCATCTCTAGCTAGCTAGTGGCGCTGTACTGTACTCCGTGCATGCTCCACCGGGATAAAACACAAAAGCACGGCACATACGCGTGCATGTGCATCGGGTTCGGGGTAACAGCAAAAGGATAAACAAGAGCTGATGCACGATCAGAGAGGCCGGTGCCAGCGTCGATCGAAGACTGCCGCAGCGCATGCGCGAGCGCTGGGGCGCCGGGACGGCGCATGTGAGCACGCCGCAGCTGCCCGATCGTGCGCACGCGTGCAGATGCGGCGCGCCACGTGAGCCCCCGTGCGCGCGCGCGACGGCCGGCTGCAGCGTCATGTGCGGCGGCCGTGGATGCGTGGCGTGGCTGGCCGTCGCCATTGCCGATGTCCGCGCACATGGCGCCACGCACGCGTGTGCCTGTGCCGCGAGACCGGGTCAAACGTGGCTGCGCTGCACGAGGCGGGGACGGGATCGAGCCGAGCGAAACAAGGGAGGAAGCATCCTCGCGTTTCCATCCTCCCGCGCCCACGTCCTTCTCACCTGTCTTGCAACCTGGCATGCATACACTTATGGATGGTTCCATGCATGCTTGCAAGTGTAGCTTGCGGCAATGCTACATGTACAAATGATTTACATGCTTTTACATGATGATTAATCTTGATTGGTCAATAGATGAGCGGGGCAGTCCATCCCCCTGAAAATCGGGAAGAGAGGTTTGTGATTAGTTGTTAGATGGAAGGAGCGTGTAAAAGCGTGTAAGTCTTTGTATGTCTAGCATGTGTAGCTTGATGTCTATAACAAGTTGATGCATTCTTGGAGATGCTAATGAAGGTTCTCTCCCAAACCTTGCCGGGATTCGCCGCCCAAACTCCTCCAAAACCTGTTAATTCGGTTTTCGTTTTGCATGGAACCTGTTAGTGCGCTTAACAAAAGCTCTTTTTCTGAAGGAGTTGCTGTAATCTCGACATCTGTGTGATGTCAAAAAATGATTGGTGCGGATATGGCCATTGTTTTAGTTTGCGGATCGCAGATCCAAGCTATTTTTTTCTCTCGCCTACATATAGTTTTGGTCTTGCATGACTTTGCTATTTGTCAGCGTGTTTTTTGTGTGCGTGTGTTCATATTGGTTGTGTGCATTCTTAGTATGCATAGGCCGGGCGTGTGCTTATTATATTTGTATCCTCTTGATACTTTATTTTGAGCTAATAAAATTCACCCTTTGTCGAAAACAAAGGTGCAAAGTGGAGACACAATGAGCTTTGGCGTCTTGCTCGGCCTCGATGTTTAGAGCATCAACACCAGCAATGGCCAAATCCGGTCCCTCTAACGCCCACGGACGCGTCCGCGGGCACTGACCGAACATGCCTTATATTTGTCACCCTGCATTTGCGTATCTCATATCCGACGCCTTATATCTATACTACACATGCAACATTGATCTACCCTACATGATCAAACAATGGACAACAAAAATCGGCTGCGAGGAACACAAGATCGGCTGCAAACGAACATTAACAAGCTTCGCCACATCCAAAAGATCATAGTTCGTCATCAGACAACTTTTTAAACTTCTACAACTAAAAACGATATAAACATTTAGGAGGCGGGGCGGAATCGCCACTTCCTCGCCAGGCCTTTGCCCTTCCGGTCGCCGGCGCAGCTTTAGTCGTCTGCGGCTGGTCGAGGGTCTTGGTCGTCCGACGAGGAGGTGCAGCCGTCGCCGTCATCGGAGTTGGAGTCGGAGAGGACGATGAGCCCCTTCACCCGACGGACCGCCCTGTTCTGCTCCTGCTTCAACCTGGCGACCTGAGCCCTCTCTGCCGCTGCCTCTTTCGCTTCACGGTCCGACTGCTCAATAGCAAGCCGGAGCGCCTTAGTGTTCTTTTGTCGGAGGCGGCGAGCGTCCGTCTCCGCCGTCGTGAGGGAGCAGCGGTAGACCCATGCGAGGAGACGCATGTCCTCGTTGGGGTCCGCCTCCGTTCCGCGGCGGCGGCAAGCAGACTGCTCCATCGCGTCCCTCTCCCGTGCACGCTGCATCTCACCGCGCCAGCGGCGCGGGCACAAGCACCCAACGCTGGCCGTGTGGAGGAGCGGCCAGCAAGCGTAGGAAACGGCGATGGGCCGGCGTGGACTGTGTTGTCCTGGCGTCGCTGCGGGCGAGTCGGAAGGGTCCAGCTCCGGCGTTCGCGCTGCGCCGGCGCAGGAGCTGCGGCAACGCTTCAGATCTGGAGCTATCGCCGGTCTCCACCTTGGACTGCTCCAGCGCAATACGGAGGGCCATCTACTCCTCGTAGTCGAGCTCGGAGCCAGAGTCGCTGCCGGAGCTGCTCATCGTAGTGGATGGGATCGGAATCGAAGAGGGACATGAGTGGACGGAGCGAGAGAGTGGGGAAGGGGGGGGGGTGAGCTAGGGTTTTGAGCGAGGCGTCCGGATTGGGTTTTTTGTGGGATCTCGGTGATGGGTAGGGCCTGTCAGGGGAACGCACCAGGCGTGCCCTGGCCGCCTCATATCCGCCATATATTTGGGCTGGATATGAGGGGTCCCGGTCAGCCCGGGCATTTGTCTGCGGTTTGAAATGTCCGGTTGAATCATTTTTTTAACCGGTGAGTAATTGAACGGTCTGTCCGGATGTTTGAGACAGTATAAAAAGGCCGGCTGTAGATGCTCTTAGAGAACCCTCTGCAACCCAGGCCGAGAGACTTTAGCTGACCGCCCCGTTTTTGTATTTCTCTTTATCCACGGTGATCTTTTGATTACTCGCATTGTTTTGCCGCCAGACTTCTCTTTAATATCCGACGAAAGGCTGGATCTCTAAAAAAAATGAATCTACGTGGAGGGAAAAAATCAGAACGCCACCTGACTACAAAATAGAGGCTGTACAGTAGTACAGACCATCTTTTTTTTTTTTTCAAAAAGGGGGACTCCCCGGCCTCTGCATCAAGAGTGATGCATACAGCCATCTTATTAACCAAATAATAAAGTGTGCCAACAAGGTTTCAAAGTCTCAAACTGAAACAAAGTAAAGGCAGTTCACACAGAGCCTAAAAGGCTAGATGCACACACTAGCCAGGAAAAGACGTCACAAACCGGCTGGCTAAAAACAGATAGGAAAACTAATTGCCTATCCTATTACATGACCGCCATCGAAACCGGTTGAAGATATCCCGAGCTACCATCTCCCAACAGATAGATCCAGTAACCAAATGCTCCCTGGCCACCATCGGAGTGAGTAGCGACCATGAACGGATCACTGCCGTAGCTCGGAAAATAACCTGCAAAAAATGAATCCGTGATGTTCTGTTAAAAACCAAATCATTTCTGCGAGTCCAGATAGTCCACAGCAAAGCGCAAACTCCAACCCGAATATGTCTTGCTAAGTTAGGCTCAATCCCATTAAGCCAAGTCCCAAATAATGCGTTAACAGTAGTCGGTGGAGTAATATTAAAAGCAATATGGACTGTCCGCCAAAGGACTTTGGCTAACGGACAATCAAAAAAGAGGTGCTTAATCGTCTCATCCTGATCACAGAAACTACACCTAGTAGGTCCTGTCCAATTACGCTTTATCAAGTTGTCCTTTGTTAAAATAACTTGTTTATGGACAAACCACATAAACACTTTTATTTTCAAAGGAACTTTGACATCCCAGACATTCTTGAAAGTTGGAATGGAGTTCGAATTAATAACATCGATATACATTGATTTAACTGTAAATACTCCAGACCTAGTCAATTTCCAGCGTAATTCATCGGGTTGGTTAGAAAGTTGAACCTCCATCAGTCTTCTAACTAAATGGAGCCAACCTTCCCAACGATTGCCCGCTAGCGACCGTCTAAACTGAATATTAAGGGGGATAGATTGAAATACCGTTGCAACGAACACCTCATGTCGTTGAGCAATACGATATAAAGACGGATATTGAATGGCCAAGGGTGAGTCGCCAAGCCAAGTATCCTCCCAGAAACGTGTACTAGCACCGTTTTCAATAACAAACCTCGTCCTATTGAACATTGATTGTTTGACTTTCATTAGTCCTTTCCAGAAAGGCGAGTCAGTTGGCCTGACTGTGACCTGGGACAATGTTTTAGTCTGGAGGTACTTGCTGCGAAGGATCTACGCCCACATGGCCTCAGTCCCGGATGAGAGCTTCCACAACCACTTACTAAGAAGGCATCTGTTCTTAACTTCAAGATTCTCAATACCAAGACCCCCTTGGTCTTTCGGTCGACTAATAATATCCCATTTAGCAAGCCGGTATTTTATTTTAAGTTCATCACCCTGCCAAAAGAAGCGCGATCGATAGAAGTCCAGTCTTTTCCTAACACCAATTGGGACCTCAAAGAACGATAAGAGGAACATAGGCATACTCGTGAGCACCGAATTTATCAAGATTAACCGGCCTCCGTATGACATGAGCTTACCCTTCCAGCAACTCAGTTTCTTCTCAAATCGGTCCTCGATGCACTTCCATTCTCTGTTTGTCAGCCTACGATGGTGTATCGGAATACCAAGGTAGGAGAAGGGTAAACTCCCCAACTCGCACCCAAACAATTGCCTATAAGACTCCTGTTCGTCTTTGGCTCTACCAAAGCAGAACAACTCACTCTTATGAAAGTTAATCTTTAACCCGGTCAATTGTTCAAAGAGGCATAACAGCAGCTTCATATTTCTCGCCTTTGCCAAGTCATGCTCCATAAAGATGATTGTATCATCAGCGTATTGAAGGATGGATACACCTCCATCAACAAGATGAGGTACCAAGCCACCCACTTGACCATTCTCCTTAGCCCTTCCTATCAAAATTGCTAACATATCCACCACAATGTTAAACAGGATAGGGGACATCGGATCTCCTTGTCTGAGGCCTTTATGTGTCTGGAAGTAATGACCTATATCGTCATTTACTTTAATTCCCACACTACCTTTTTGCGTAAATGATTCGACCTGCCGGCGCCAGGCGTCATCAAAACCTTTCATACACAATGCCTGTTGGAGGAATGGCCACTTGACCTTATCGTACGCTTTTTCGAAATCCACCTTAAAAATTACTCCATCTAATTTTTTGGAGTGGATTTCATGGAGCGTTTCATGAAGGACAACCACCCCCTCAAGGATGTTTCTGTCCGGCATGAAAGCAGTTTGGGATTGTTGCACCACAGAATGCGCAATCTGCGTGAGCCTATTAGTCCCGAGCTTGGTGAAGATTTTGAAACTAACATTGAGGATGCAGATCGGCCTGAACTGCTCAATTCTCACAGCATCCGTTTTCTTAGGGAGCAATGTGATAGTTCCAAAATTCAAGTGAAATAATTGAAGCTGTCCAGAGAATAGATCATGAAACATAGGTAGCAAATCCCCCTTAATAATGTGCCAGCACTTTTTATAGAACTCAACCGGGAACCCATCTGGTCCGGGAGCCTTATTGTTTTTATTTGTGCGATAGCATCAAACACCTTCTTCTCTAAGAACGGGGCAACCAGGATATCATTATCGGCAGCAGACAATTGAGGCACATTCTCAATCCTGGACTCATCGAGGGACACACAATTATCCTCCGGAGGTCCAAATAACTGCCTATAATACTCGGTAATATATGTTTTGAGATTATCCTGTCCTAAAATAGTGCCCTCATCTTGTTCAAGTTGAAAGATTCGCTTCTTTCTGTGCTTACCATTGGCAATCAGGTGAAATAATTGAGTATTGGCGTCCCCTTGGACCACTTTGCGGACCTTGGCTCGCAAAGCCCACTTCAACTCTTCTTCGCGGAGAAGTTCTTTCAACCTCTTCTCTGCCTCATTCTTAACCTAGAGCTTAGCAGGCAGCAAAATTGCGGATTAGGCTTTTATGTCCAGGGCCTGTATAAGAGAAAGGAGCCTATCCTTCTCAATCTTATACACCCCACTGAGGTGCTTAGCCCAACCCCGTAAGAAACTTCTCAAATGCCTAATTTTATTCTGCCAACGCTCGACCGCCGTCCTACCTCCTACACCCTTAGCCCATTCCCTGGCAATGAGGTCTAAGAACCCCTCACGTTCGAACCAGGCCATCTGGAATGAGAAGGTGTTCTTGTTTCCCACATGGTTCGGCTCCCCTGAGTCCACGAATAAAGGCGTGTGATCGGATATTCCCCGCGAGAGAGCTTGTACCGTAACAAGAGGGAACTTCTGTTCCCACTCCACGCTCGCGAGAACTCGATCAAGCTTTTCATATGTCGGGTTTGGCAAAGCATTAGCCCAGGTAAACTTTCTACCAGAAAGCTCTGTCTCCCTCAGATCCAACCTTTCAATAATGGTATTGAACATAAACCACCACCTGCCATCAAAGTTATCATTATTTTTCTCCTCTCTCCTCCTAATGATATTGAAATCACCCCCGACCAACATCGGAAGCTGCTCGGACCCACAGATTCGAACAATGTCTGCCAGAAACTCTGGTTTAAGCTCGGGCTGTGCGGCACCATAAACCGCCACCAAAGCCCAGTTGAAACCATCAACTTTAGACCTAACTCGAAACTTTACCGCGAAGTCGCCCATCACTACACTCCGGACTTCAAGGGAATCGCATCTCACACCCAGCAAGATACCTCCCGATCGTCCTCGCGGAGGAAGGCAATGCCAATCGAAATCAACACCACCCGCAAGAGAGGAAAGAAACTGAGGCACAAAATTATCTCTACCAGTTTCAGAGAGAGCAATGAAATCTAATCAATGCTCCAGAGACGCCTCAGCGAGAAACCTTCATTTAGCCAAGTCCTTCAGACCTTTGCTATTCCAAAAGATTCCTTTCATAAGTCATCATGAAATTTTTTTGTCGTACGAATCCTAGCACTCCTACGTACCGCGGACGCGGGATACACCTTCCGTTTCCACTTACGTTTGGGCTTACTATTATCCACCTCCTCATAACCGGGCTCTGGTGGTTGATTCACTACATCCTCTACACTAACTTCCTCCTCCTCGGATTCAGTAGTGGATGGTGCAAGGTCCGCACAAAAATTGTCAAGCACTCTCACCCCCAACGCATCAATCTCAGCATCATTCATAGGTCTCACTGCCGCTAGGTTTCGAATGGTTTCTAAAGCGCATTCCGCTTCCAGATCAAGGAGATCATTAACCGAGTTGGAAATTTCAATATTGGTATTCCCTAGCGAAACCCCTACTTGATTTGCATTATTTATAATCTCATCCGTACAACAATGCAAAATAGAATTGGACAAGTTGACTGACATACCGGTTGTGACCTCAATGTCACGAAGCTTGGCCGCCCTCATAGCGCACCTCTGCTGCATGTCATCAACCTCCGGGTGGTCCTGAAGACGAGAGCTCATCCGTCTCCCCTCAGAGACCGGGTCGGGGATCCCGCCGAAGGCAATAACCTCCTCCCGAGTAGCGCCCCTCGGAGGAGGCAGTGGCGAAGGGCTCCCACGGCGAACGGACGGGAGGCCGGGGGATGTAGGTGCCGGCGCCGCCTGCCCAAGCACCCCTCCTGCCCCAGCCCTCAATCCTGAGGGTGTCGCCGTCCCGACCGCCGAAGGCGAGGAAAAGACCGGGGCCACCTGCCCCTGACTCCTGCCGAGCACCATAGGAGAAAAAGGCGCAGCAGCCGGTGCCGAAAGGGAAGGGTCCGAGGCCACCTGCCCCAGACGGTCTCCCTCACGGCCGGCTAACGATGGCGAGGCTTGCATCGCTGGCGTCAGAGAAGAGGGATAGGAAATCGTGGCCACCTGCCTCGAACTCCCCCCCCTAGGCAGAGCCACCGACTCAGCCGCCACCTGTCTGCAGGAGACCGCAGGGGGGCTTGGGAGGAAAGGAACCACCTGAGGCTCCATGTTCCTTCCCCCCCCCCCCCCCCAAGGTCGTCTCCGAGTGGCCCGTCACACAGTCACCCACCACGGGACGAACAACAGACACAAAATCCAGCACCGGAAGCGAGCACTCAAAAGCATCCTCAGACTCCACCCGGTCGCTCCAAAGCCTAGGAGGAGCAGACGCAGGCTCAAAAGATCCAAACCGCAACGTGCTCTTAGGTACCGACGGAGATGGGGCCGGCTCTGCCCCGGATCCAGTCTCGGGCAACTGAGCAACTGGTCCCGATCCGTTGGACCTCTCTCGTCCAGCCTCATCAGTCGGATCCTCCCTAGGACCAGCACAGTCGTCCCCCTCGTGCATATCCACATCAGCACCAATCACCGCCTCAGCAAACAACTCAGAATCCTCAAACTCAATCTCAAGAGGGAATACCTCTCCCCTATAAGTCCAGTTAACCACATCCGGGATGAACTCGATGTCCAGAACACTCACTCGCAATCTGGCCACCCCATGGGCGCGAGTGAATGTCATATCCACTTTCTCAGTTTTGCCAACCATGATACCTAGACTAGCCACAACACGAACATCTGTCAGAGCCTCAGAGGGTGCCCCAGAGAAACGTACCAACACCTGAGTAAGGGGCTTCCCCTTAGGCTCCACTTTCTTCCACTCTTGAAACTCTAGAATGCAATTAGTGCCTGGCACCTTACAAATCCCAAAGCTCAGCAACCGCCGCAAATCCACTACTGACGGGAGGTCAACCCTGAACACGCGCTCCTCAATGTGGACAAGCTCCCACTGAAAATCTCCAGGAGCCAGTTCCTGAAGCCTCAAACAATCTGAGCTTCAGAGACATCTCCCTGGGTAACCTTCACAATTCTAGTAGTCAGGCTCTGTGTCTCAACTGGAATCTCTCTCGCAGCTGGGGACTCAAAGAACATCAGCTCGGCACAATATACTCCATACATTGTAAGAGCCGGAGCCTGCTCACGCAGAAGCAAGCAATCCCCCGAGGCATGTGCTGGCATACCACACATATCACACAACTCAGCCACACACTCAACAATGAAGTATCCCTTCTCACCGCATTGATAGCAAAGCATTTTTTTTCCTTCCTACAAGCCCACTTGGACGCCCTCTCAGACTCAGACCTGATACCTGCGTCAGCTGAAGCGCCAGTCATAGCAACATCCGTGTTAGCCAGAGCCGTGACTACCTCCATAGCCTCGCTAGTCAGAGCGGTCGCCTGAGTGGGATTAGCCTCCACCCCGGACGCCTGATGGTCTACAACGGCCTGCGGTGGATGCTGTCTGCGGAATCTATGCAGGACCTTCTTAAAATTCCTTAGAGCATCTCTAAGGGACTCCTTAAAAACGCGCGAGCTATAAGAATTCGGCGACTATACAAGCTTGGCCTGTTTTTTGAGCCATACCAGAGCCTGTATAGTCGCCCCGGCCCGTAAATCTTTTACAGTGGCCTAGAAAATCCCCCCTCGCAGTATAACGACAGGTTCGCGGCCGCGACACTTGTCGAAACACTATCCCCCCGCCGCCACGATTCCCCATTCCCCCCTCTGATTTTTCGCCTCCAGTGACCTAAATCCACCGGCCCGCCCCACCGATCTGCCATGATGTGCGGCGGGAGATGCAGCTCTGGCCGGCGCGGTGGCCACGAAGACCCAGAGCGCAAGTGTTGCGTCACCGCCGACGCGGCACGGAAGTGCTTGGCCTGACGGTACACCAACCACGGGCTCGAGGTACCGGCGTCCCTCCTCCGCTGCGGGACGGAGGAGTACGACCTCCGCCATGCGCGGCGCTTTGAGGCGGGGAGCTCTTCCGGCACGGGGAGCTCTTCGGGCGTGCCGCTGCTTGGTGTGACGAGAGAGCTCGCCGAGTCCGCCGCTCCGCGCCGTCAACAGGCAGTCGGGTCTCGAGGCGCCGCCATTCCGCATCGTGGAGACAGAGTTGGGGGAGGAGCGCCCACGCGACCGCGGCGTCATCGGCTCAGAGGACTACCTCGTTGGGCCCAACGTGGACGCCTTCGAAGCGGTGCTCGCCAAGTGCACTGGGTGCGAGCAGGAGGAGGCGGACGCGCATTGCCGGCGGGACGAGGAGATCATTGCGCTCCTCTATGAGCAGGCGCTCGCTGGCGCGCGCGAGTTCGACACCAAGCAGGCGGGATGGCGTTGCGAAGCCGAGGAGCAAGAGAAGATGTTCATCGATCTTGTCTCCGACGACGATGAGTGAGAGTCGCCGCTGCCGCAGCGTCACCGCCGCACCCGGAGAGCTCCGGTGAGCCCCCTTTTTTGGCTAGTTTAGTGTAGGGCTGCATCGCGATGTAAAATTTCTTCGAAATGTAGCGATGATCAAACTATGTATGTAGTACTATGTTCTTCATTTCGTCCGGGAATGCTTTCTTTTTTTAAAATTTACGGCTTTAATTGAGGGCTTTGTTTGGCTGCAGCCGGTTTCACCCATCAAACCTCTGATTTCTCAACCCTTATCCACGATATTAGGGCCGCTGGCATACGGAGTCAGTTAGAGATGCCCTTAGGCGACTGGAGATTATAAGGTAGTAGTAGAGGCGAGATGGGTTCAAGATAAGATATTGGCGTTTTCTGGCTGGCTCGAGACATGTTTCACATTGTCGACGATGCTGACCCACCAGCCGGGAAATAAAAAGTAGACCTAAAGCTTTTCATGACCATTGCATTAGTCTTCGGAATTTTCTCCAGAATGCATGTGCATATGCGTTTCGTTGGAAGCACGTGTAGCTATAGCTAAGAAGGCCTAGGTATTGGAAGCACAAGAAGCCACGCAAAATAAACAAGCAAAACCTGGTAATGAAAATTAGGAGTACAAGAAGATCGATCAAAACTGTTGGTTCTTGTCTCGAGTACGGACGATTTGCATACGTACATATAACTTGGAAAACAAACAAGCTAGGTGACCTGTGAGGCTATGGGCGATCTGGTTATACATGCGGCCGACAAAACAAGGCCGTTCTCGTTCCCTTCATGAGTTATGGTGCAGCATCGCGAGACCCTGCATGCCGGTGCTTCGAACCGAGAAGGCGCAGCTTGGCTGCAGGTCCATACCATCCTTCATAGCTTCCACCACTGCCGCCGGAGCAATGACGCCGGACGAACTCGCGGTGTCGTGGAGATCGTCGTTGTCGTCGAAGACACCATGGCGACGCGTCGCCGGCTCATGCTGCCGTTGGACGACGGCCATCCTCTTCTTCCTGCTCCTCATATCGCCCGAACTACGAGACCTCGTGGAGATGAAGGAACGGGAGCCAGAGAGGCTCGCGCTGTGACGACTGCCACCCCAGCCGGAGTGGCATTGGTCGCCGCCGAAGGCCGACCGACGCTGCTGTGAAAGCATGCTGGTCTGACCTCGCACTTGCAGCAGCTCCTCCTCTTCGCCGCGCAGGTGCGGCGGCAGGCCGGAGGACGCGTCGGAGACCATAGAATCCTCCTCCTCGTCGTCGGAGTATTCCACCTGCGGCAGCATCTGCCTCAGGACGTCGCCGGGCTGCACGTATGGCAGCGTGCAACGTTGCTGCTGGCCTGACCCGGAATGCTCCAGGTACAGGGTCCAGCCGGACTGGCAGCCGCTGCTGCACTGCGAGCTCTCCTCGTCGGCGAAGGCTTCGTCTTCTCTCCCCGGCATGGCGGTGTGTGTGATGAGAGCAGAATCAGATCGGCTTCTCTTTTTCCCTGGCTACTAAGCAGTGGCGTGCGACGATGCTGTGTGTTCGCTCGCTTGTTGCACTACTCAGTAGCTGGCCAGTAGAGTGTATATGAGGAGAGTGGAGTGGGGATCTCGAGGCGAGTGGAAACACTTGTTTTATATCAGGCGCAGCTGGGCAACCCATTCCCCTTCTTGGTTCCTGTCCACGGACAAGGGCACATGTGGATGGGCGTGGGAGCAGGGGCGGATCCAGATTGGAAATTACCCGGTGTCCATATAGAAGAATGCATGCCTACATGTCAAATAATTCAATGGTCTACACACTAAATCAATGGATTACATTAAGCAAGTTTAAATTGGACCCGGTGCCGGTGACACCGGCTAGCTCTACATAGCTACGCCCCTGCGTGGGAGGAGGGCACGCTAACGAGCCGTGCACGTGCGACGACACCACGACGACTTGGGGACATCTCGGCTTGGATCCAAACACGGGGCTTCGCTTGGTTCTGGCTTCCAAGCCGACCCACATAACCGGTATTTTTTCTAAATAAGATAAAAGGCTTGCCATTTTTATTGATCAAAGAAAAGAGTTGAAATTGCCCTGTTAATTGACGAAAAATCAGGCTAAACCAATACAATACAACCCATCCGACAAGGGTATCACCGACCAACCTGGCCACCCACATGGAACACATAGCTGCAAAGAAGAAAGACATCCGCCGAGGAGTTGCAAGCGTCATCGTCATCACCAATTGCCCCGGACAAGCGACTCCGACTTCACCGTAGAGCTTCATCATCGAAGTCAACCCGCAAACAGCTACACAGAAGCCATGACGGCACATGCAAACAGGTGGCCACACGCGCGAGCAACCGACAACTCGGACTGTAAAAACAAGCTTCACAAGGGAAATATGTAGGACTTGCGCTAACTGTCGGGGTTACGATCCTACAATGAGCACTAGGGTATGAAAGAAGGGAAGAGCCTAACTATATCACAGGTGTATCATTCGGTGTTTAGCAAGTTTAGACCCCTCACGGTGGAGATAATAGCCATACGTCTCGTGCCTAAGACTTGGTTTTCTTGAGGGGTATGATTGTAGTGATTGCTTAACCCCGGCTCAGGAGGAGAAGTGCAGCTTATATAGAGTGCGCCGCGGCTCTCTGCACTCCACGTCGCCGAGCACTTAATGCACATAACTACGGCAGTTACAGGTGTAAAGCGCCACAACTACAACAATTATATGTAACGGTAGTCTTGACTCTACTTTATGGATGACTTAAGATTCCTCGACCGTTGCAGCTCCCACGTCGTCCCTTCATCTCTCTAGTCTGAGTGCTGGTAGACGTGCCGACTGAAGAGGAGGCGTTCGAGTGCTATCGAGGCATCCGAGTAGACTTCCAGGTATACGCATCCGAATGCTACGGTCCAGGGACCTTCCAATGATGGTGAGGGGCCCTAGGTGGGCCCTAGATGACAGGTCCTTGACCCTACCTATAATAGGTGACATCATCATTAGCCCCCGAACCGACTGAGGTTTCGTGGGGCAAACAGACTGAGCCTTTCGGTTAAATCCGAGTGCCTCAGGGGAACTCGGAATACGTTTCCGAATGGTAGCCCGCTGCGCCTCATACGAAAACACAACGGATTCTAGACTAAAGGGATCCCCGGGTGACCGGGTGTTGCTGACTGCCGAGAAAAATCTGGTGGCATTCATTTGTCTCTCGGGAGAGATAGAGGTCTGAGAACATGCCATTATAACCCGAGTAGCAACGCCGATGCGTGGTCTAACTCTCCAGGTAGATGCCACTCCTTATCCCAGGGGAACGCTAGCGCGTGCCATCTTCGAGTCCAGATTTATGAGTCATGTGCCTTGGAGCCTAGTGAAAGGGCCAAGTTAACCCGCGGAGGGGCGTCAAGCTCATCTCATAGCAATCCTGAAGAAGACTTCAGTCGGCTTTTAACGTGGCCGAATGCACGGGTCCCCTCGGAGGGTGGTCAGTCGAACTGACGAATGCCCTTTTGGAAAGGGACGACGAGCGATCAATCAGGTTGATTCATCACGGAAATCACGGGATTCAAATTTGAGTGTGCGCGTGCAGAAGCAGTAACGACGTGAGTTAGTAGGGAAAGTGGAGGCACGACGCCTCGATTTTTGCCCATGAAACCCGCCATGTGTCCCTGTTGCTCTGCGCGAGACCTCGCCGCGGGTGCCATCGATTATGAGATATGCGACAAGGGATCCGCAACATGATTTCCTCTAGAGATATATAACAAAGAATTGGGGTTGGGGTTAGCTCTCCAGATCCCCTACTCTCCCTCGGCTCCCCGCTTCTCGTCTCCACTCGAGCGCGCAGAACACTCGAAGCCATGGCGAAGGATTCCACGGCCAACGCGGAGAAAGTGAAGAAGGCCGGAAAGGCCACTTCTCCAGGCTACAGTGCATTGGCTAGGGGCGCGTCAGGGGATTTGATCCCCTCGCGCATCTTGGCCAAGTGGCTGGAAGACCTCTCCGTAGAGGGGCTCATCCCGCAAGACGGGTGGCGTCGTCTGAAGGCGGGGAAGGTCGAGCCAGCACCGTAGGAGGATGAGCGCGTCCTCCTAGTCACCCGCATCGAGAGAGGTTTCTCGATGCCTCTGAAGGAAATATGCCCTAGAGGCAATAATAAAGTTATTATTTATTTCTGTTGGGGAACGTAGTAATTTCAAAAATTTCCTACGCACACGCAAGATCATGGTGACGTATAGCAACGAGAGGGGAGAGTGTTGTCTACATACCCTTGTAGACCGTAAGCGGAAGCATTAGCACAACGCGGTTGATGTAGTCGTACGTCTTCACGGCCCGACCGATCAAGCACCGAAACTACGGCACCTCCGAGTTCTAGCACATGTTCAGCTCGATGATGTCCCTCGAACTCCGATCTAGCCGAGTGTCGAGGGAGAGTTCCGTCAGCACGACGGCGTGGTGACGATCTTGATGTTCTACCGTCACAGGGCTTCGCCTAAGCACCGCTACGATATTATTGAGGTGGACTATGGTGGAGGGGGGCACCGCACACGGCTAAGAGATCCAAGGGATCAATTGTTGTGTCTTTGGTGCTAGCCCTGCCCCTCTATTTATATGTTGAGCCACGGGGTCGAAACTTGGAGCAAAAGCCTCCTCAAAGTCGGTTTTGCCCGAAAGGCAAGAGTCCCACTCGGACTCCAGGACCAAACGCCACAATCCTTGGCGTCTGGCCTAGACGCCATGGGCCTCGGCGTCTGGCCCAGGGCCAGGCGCCAGGGTCTCTGGCGTTTGGCCCCCTGGCCTCCGCAAAACTCCTTTTGCACCGACCTAAAGCCTCATGGGCTTGACCCCTTGGCCTAACCATATCATCCAATATATGAATCTTTACGTCTCGACCATTTCGAGACTCCTCATCATGTCCCCGATCTCATCCGGGACTCCGAACTCCTTTGGTGCATCAAAACATGTAAACTCATAATATAACTGTCATCGAAACCTTAAGTGTGCGGACCCTACGGGTTCGAGAACAATGTAGACATGACCGAAACACGTTTCCGGTCAATAACCAATAGCGGGACCTGGATGCCCATATTGGCTCCCACATATTCTACGAAGATCTTTATCGGTCAAACCGCATAACAACATACGTTGTTCCCTTTGTCATCGGTATGTTACTTGCCCAAGATTCGATCGTCGGTATCCAATACCTAGTTCAATCTCGTTACCGGCAAGTCTCTTTACTCGTTACGTAATGCATCATTCCGTAACTAACTCATTAGCTACATTGCTTGCAAGGCTTATAGTGATGTGCATTACCGAGAGGGCCCAAAGATACCTCTCCGACAATCGGAGTGACAAAACCTAATCTTGAAATACGCCAACCCAACATGTACCTTTGGAGACACCTGTAGAGCTCCTTTATAATCACCCAGTTACGTTGTGACGTTTGGTAGCACACAAAGTGTTCCTCCGGTAAACGGGAGTTGCATAATCTCATAGTTACAGGAACATGTATAAGTCATGAAGAAAGCTATAGCAACATACTAAATGATCAAGTGCTAGGCTAACGGAATGGGTCATGTCAATCACATCATTCTCCTAATGATGTGATCCCGTTAATCAAATGACAACACATGTCTATGGTTAGGAAACATAACCATCTTTGATTAATGAGCTAGTCAAGTAGAGGCATACTAGTGACGTTATGTTTGTCTATGTATTCACACATGTATCATGTTTCCGGTTAATACAATTCTATCATGAATAATAAACATTTATCATGATATGAGGAAATAAATAATAACTTTATTATTGCCTCTTGGGCATATTTCCTTCCGTCTCCCACTTGCACTAGAGTCAATAATCTAGTTCACATTGCCATGTGATTT
Organism: Triticum timopheevii; assembly: GCA_963921465.1. Lineage (NCBI taxonomy): Eukaryota > Viridiplantae > Streptophyta > Magnoliopsida > Poales > Poaceae > Triticum > Triticum timopheevii. The sequence goes on from OY997264.1 coordinate 366,688,426, forward strand.
AACACCAATATTCATATCTGTATATGATTAACACCCAGAGTTCACATCGTTATGTGACCAACACCCAAAGGGTTTACTAGAGTCAATAATCTAGTTCATATAGCTATGTGATTAACACCCAAAGTGTACTGAGGTGTGATCATATTTTGCTCGTGAGAGAAGCTTAGTCAACGGGTCTGTCACATTCAGAGCCGTATGTATTTTGCAAATATTCTATGTCTACAATGCTCTGCACGGAGCTACTCTAGCTAATTGCTCCCATTTTCAATATGTATCCAGATTAAGACTTAGAGTCATCTGGATCAGTGCCAAAACTTGTATCGACGTAACCCTTTACGATGAACCTTTTGTCACCTCCATAATCGAGAAACATATCCTTATTCTACTAAGGATAATTTTTTACCGCTGTCCAGTGATCTACTCCTAGATCATTATTGTACTCCCATACCAAACTCAGTGGTAGGGTATGCAATAGATTTGGTACACAGCATGGCATACTTTATAGAACCTATTTCCAAGGCATAGGGACTAACTTTCATTCTCTTTCTATCTTCTGCCGTGGTCGGGCTTTGAGTCTTACTCAATTTCACACCTTGTAACATAGGCAAGAACTTTTTCTTTGACTGTTCCATTTTGAACCACTTCAAAATCTTGTCAAGGTATGTATTCATTGAAAAACTTATCAAGCTCTTGATCTATCTATATAGATCTTGATGCTCAATATGTAAGCAGCTTTGCCGAGGTCTTTCTTTTAAAGAACTCCTTTCAAACACTCCTTTATGCTTTGCAGAATAATTTTACATTATTTCTGATCAACAATATGTCATTCACATATACTTATCAAAACTTTTGTAGTGCTCCCACTCACTTTCTTGTAAATACAGGCTTCACCGTAAGTCTGTACAAAACTATATGCTTTGATCAACTCATCAAAGCGTATATTCCAACTCCGAGATGCTTGCACTAGTCCATAGATGGATCGCTGGAGCATGCACATTTTGTTAGCACCTTTAGGATTGACAAAACCTTCTGGTTGCATCATATACAACTCTTCTTCAAGAAAACCATTAAGGAATGCAGTTTTGACATCCATTTGCCAGATTTCATAAAATGTGGCAATTGCTAACATGATTCGGACAGACTTAAGCATCACTACAGTTGAGAAAATCTCATTGTAGTCAACACCTTGAACTTGTGAAAAACCTTTTTGACAAGTCGAGCTTTGTAGATAGTAACACTACTATCAATGTCCGTCTTCCTCTTGAAGATCCATTTATTTTTTATGGCTTGCCGATCATCGGGCAAGTCCACCAAAGTCCACACTTTGTTCTCATACATGGATCCCATCTCAGATTTCATGGCCTCAAGCCATTTTGCGGAATCTGGGCTCATCATCGCTTCCTCATAGTTTGTAGGTTTATCATGGTCTAGTAACATGACTTCCAGAAACGTACCACACTGGTGCGGAGCGTACTCTGGAAGATCTACAAAGTTTTGTAGTAACTTAATCTGAAGTTTCATGATCATCATCATTAGCTTCCTCACTAATTGGTGTAGGAATCACTAGAACTGATTTCTGTGATGAACTACTTTCCAATTCGAGAGAAAGTACAAATTACCTTATCAAGCTCTACTTTCCTCCCACTCACTTCTTTCGAGAGAAACTCCTTCTCTAGAAAGGATCCATTTTAACAACGAATATCTTGCCTTCGGATCTGTGATAGAAGGTGTACCCAACAGTTTCCTTTGGGTATTCTATGAAGACGCACTTCTCTGATTTGGGTTTGAGCTTATCTGGATGAAACTTTTTCACATAAGCATCGTAGCCCCAAACTTTAAGAAACGACAACTTGGGTTTCTTGCTAAACCATAGTTCATCTGGTGTCGTCTCAACGGATTTAGATGGTGCACTTTTAACGTGAATGCAACTGTCTCTAATGCATAACCCCAAAACGATAGTGGTAAATCGGTAAGATACATCATAGATCGCACCATATCCAATAAAGTGCGATTACGACGTTCGGACACACCATAATGTTGTGGTGTTCCAGGTGGCGTGAGCTGTGAAACTATTCCACATTGTTTTAATTGAATACCAAACTCGTAACTCAAATATTCGTCTCCGCGATCAGATCACAGAAACTTTATTTTCTTGTTACGATGATTTTTCTACTTCACTCTGAAATTCTTTGAACCTTTCAACTATTTCAGACTTATGTTTCGTCAAGTAGATATACCCATATCTGCTCAAATCATCTTGTGAAGGTCAGAAAATAACGATACTTGCCACGAGCATCAACACTCATTGGATTGCATGCATCGGTATGTATTATTTCCAATAAGTCAGTAGCTTGTTCCATTGTTCCGGAGAACGGAGTTTTAGTCATCTTGCCCAAAAGGCACGGTTCGGAAGCATCAAATGATTCATAACCAAGTGATTCCGAAAATCCATCTTTATGGAGTTTCTTCATGGGCTTTACACCGATATGACCCAAACGGCAGTGCCACAAATAAGTTGCACTATCATTATTAACTTTGCATCTTTTGGTATCAATATTATGAATATGTGTATCACTACGATCGAGATCCAATAAACTATTTTCATTGGGTGTATAACCATCGAAGGTCTTATTCATGTAAATAGAATAACAATTATTCTTTAACTTCAAATGAATAACCGTATCGCAATAAACATGATCAAATCATATTCATGCTCAATGCAAACACTAAATAACATTTATTTAGGTTTAACACTAATCCCGAAAGTATAGGGAGTATGCGATGATGATCATATCAATCTTGGAACTACTTCCAACACTCATCGTCACTTCCTCTTCAACTAGTCTCTGTTTATTCTGTAACTCCTGTTTCGAGTTACTAATCTTAGCAACCGAACAAGTATCAAATACTCAGGGGCTACTATAAACACCAGTAAGGCTTACATCAATAACTTGTATATCAAATATACCCTTGTTCGTTCTGCCATCCTTCTTATCCACCAAATATTCAGGGTATTTCTGTTTCCAGTGACCATTTCCTTTGCAGTGTAAGCACTCAGTTTCAGGCTTTGGTCCAACTTTTGTCTTCTTCAGGGGAGTGACAACTTGTTTGCCATTCTACTTGAAGTTTCCCTTTCTTTCCCTTTGCCCTTTTCTTGAAACTAGTGGTCTTGTCAATCATCAACACTTGATGCTCTTTCTTGATTTCTACCTTCGTCGATTTCAATATCACGAAGAGCTCGGGAATCGTTTTCGTCATCCCTTGCATACTATAGTTCATCACGAAGTTCTAGTAACTTAGTGATGGTGACTAGAGAATTCTGTCAATCACTATCTTATTTGGAAGATTAACTCCCACTTGATTCAAGCGATTGAAGTACCCAGACAATCTGAGCACATGCTCACTAGTTGAGCGATTCTCCTCCATCTTTTAGCTATAGAACTTGTTGGAGACTTCATATCTCTCAACTCGGGTATTTGCTGGAAATATTAACTTCAACTCCTGGAACATCTCATATGGTCCATGACGTTCAAAATGTCTTTGAAGTCCCGACTCTAAGCCGTTAAGCATGGTGCACTAAACTATCAAGTAGTCATCATATTGAGCTAGCCAAACGTTCATAACGTCTGCGTTTGCTCCTGCAATAGGTCTGTCACCTAGCGGTGCATCAAGGACATAATTCTTCTGTGCAGCAATGAGGATAAGCCTCAGATCACGGATCCAATCCGCATCATTGCTACTAACATCTTTCAACACAATTTTCTCTAGGAACATATCAAAATAAACATATGAAAGCAACAACGCGAGCTATTGATCTATAACATAATTTGCAAAATGCTACCAGGTACTAAGTTCATGATAAATTTAAGTTTAATCATATTACTTAAGAACTCCCACTTAGATAGACATCTCTCTAGTCATCTAAGTGATTACGTGATCCAAATCAACTAAACCATGTCCGATCATCACGTGAGATGGAGTAGTTTCAATGGTGAACATCACTATGTTGATCATATCTACTATATGATTCACGTTCGACCTTTCGGTCTCCGTGTTCCGAGGCCATATCTATATATGCTAGGCTCGTCAAGTTTAACCTGAGTATTCCGCGTGTGCAACTGTTTTGCACCCGTTGTATTTGAACATAGAGCCTATCACACCCGATCATCACGTGGTGTCTCAGCACGAAGAACTTTCGCAACGGTGCATACTCAGAGAGAACACTTCTTGATAATTAGTGAGAGATCATCTTAAAATGCTACCGTCAATCAAAGCAAGATAAGATGCATAAAGGATAAACATCACATGCAATCAATATAAGTGATATGATATGGCCATCATCATCTTGTGCTTGTGATCTCCATCTTCGAAGCACCGTCGTGATCACCATCATCACCGGCGCGACACCTTGATCTCCTTCGTAGCATCGTTGTCGTTACGCCATCTGTCGTTGTCAAAACCGGCGGATCTCGGGTAGGGGGTCCCAAACTGTGCGTCTAGGCGGATGGTAACAGGAGACGAGGGACACGATGTTTTACCCAGGTTCGGGCCCTCTCGATGGAGGTAAAACCCTACGTCCTGCTTGATTAATATTGATGATATGGGTGGTACAAGAGTGGATCTACCACGAGATCAAGGAGGCTAAACCCTAAAGCTAGCCTATGGTATGATTGTTGTAATGTATGTTGTCCTACGGACTAAAGCCCTCCGGTTTATATAGACACCGGAGGAGGCTAGGGTTACATAGAGTCGGTTACAATGGTAGGAGATCTACATATCCGTATCGCCAAGCTTGCCTTCCACGCCAAGGAAAGTCCCATCCGGACACGGGACGGAGTCTTCAATCTTGTATCTTCGTAGTCTTGGAGTCCGGCGGATGATGATAGTCCGGCTGTCCGGACACCCCCTAGTCCAGGACTCCCTCAGTAGCCCCTGAACCAGGCTTCAATGACGATAAGTCCGGCACGCATAATGTTCGGCATTGCAAGGCAGGTTCCTCCCTTGAATAATCCAGAGAAGATTATGAACACCAGGATAGTGTCCGGCTCTGCAAAATAAATTCATTCCACCGTAGAGAGAATAAAATGTACACCAGTCCAATCTGCTGACGTATTATGTGGTGTGACATCACACCGCTACCAAGCCTTTGTTTGAATCATTTTTTTACCATACCACCTCAGCACGTTTAGCGAAGCAGTTTCCTTGGCACGTCTTGTCGAAGCAGAGATCGTGTTCCCCTTATTCCGGGATTCTCATCAATACGGACGTGGGTAACCCAACCGCGCCATTGATGGTGGCGCTTGGGAGATAAGCGAGTTTTATCAGGCCGGTGGGGACGCATAGTTTTCGTCCGCCTATATATAAGGGATAAGGATTTACCTTCTCACCTATGCCTTCTTCCTCCTTTGCTTATCCATCTCCGCGTACTCAAGCTCCAACGCCCAAGGTCGCGCATCTCGCCCCGACCTTCTCCGAATATGTCCGGAGCGGGAGGCAAATGGTTGGCCTCCACCGTTAAGGAGCAGCACATCACCAAACTGCGCAGCGCCGGATACCTTTCCGGCGATATCGCGCATCGGCTGCCCGACGAGGGGCAGCTCATCCCTACCCCTGGGCCCCATGAGAGGTTCGTCTTCCTTCCCCACTTCCTCCACGGACTGGGCTTTCCACTGCACCCATTCGTCCGGGGGATCATGTTTTACTACGGCCTGGATTTCCACGATCTGGCGCCGAACTTCATCCTCAACATCTCGGCGTTTATCGTCGTGTGCGAGGCCTTCCTATGCATCCGGCCCCACTTCGGCCTGTGGCTCAAGACCTTCAACGTCAAGCCGAAGGTTGTGAAGGGCGCGCAAGCGGAATGCGGAGGCGCCATGTTGGGTAAGTTGCCCAACGTCCTTTGGCTCGAAGGGGCCTTCGTGGACTCCGTCAAGGGGTGGCAATCGGGGTGGTTCTACATCACCGAGCCGCGCAAGCCTACATGGGCTGCGGCCCCCGAGTTTAGATCTGGTGTCCCCACGCAGCTCACCTCCTGGAAAGAGAAGGGCTTGCTGTGGGGCAATCCGAAGGAGGTGACAGGACTCCGAGCCTGCATCCAGAAGCTGGTGAGCAATAAGCTCAGGCTCGTCGACGTGGTCCAAGTCATGCTCATCCGCCGGATTCTCCCATGCCAAGAACGGGCATTCAATCTGTGGGAGTTCAATCCGGAACAGCACCAGGCGCTGAGCGGGCTCTTCGATATGACATACGAAGGCGCCTGGAGGGTGCTGTTTAAGGGCGCCGAAGCCCCCGCGTCCGCGACGGAAGATCGCGGATTTCGCTCGCAGCATCCAGCTGACGAGGTAAGTGATTCAACCCCGTTACGGGACACTTGTGGTATTTAAACCGATTCTAAGAGGGTTTCAATCTCTCTTTTCCTTTGACAGGAATGGATGGAGAAGGCCAAGTAGCTCATCAGCCCGGCTCCCATGCCAGAAGACCCAGAGAACGCCCGTTTAGCAGGGCTGCTGGTTCCGGCACCGCACGTGGTGCCGGAGAAGAAGGCCAAGAAGGTGGCCGCGGGGACTCGAAAGAGTTCCCACAATCAGGTGTCCGACGACGAGGCGGACTCCTCCCCCGAAGACGAGGAGGAGGAGGAGGACTCTCTCCCGGAGGAGGGAGAGAAGAAGAGGAAGGCTTCCCCAATAGGGGAGGCCGAAGGGTCCAAGAGGGGGAGGACTATCCCCCCGGACATTTTCGCCAACCCCATCGTTGGCGAGGATGAGTGGCCTCCAAGGGCCAGGCGTGCGACAAGATCGTAAGTATCCGGATCCTTGATGTGCAATTTCTTTCGTGTCGCGTAGTGTCCTTCTAATGCCGCGTTCTGTCTGTAGCCCAGCCGATGATGATCTCCCCGCTTCATCGAGCGGGTCGTTGGCCCCGTCGGATGTGGATTCAATTCCGACCGCCTCTACTCCCCGCACCAACGAGGACGCCGAGGTGGGATCCCAGAGAAGGACCCATCAGGAGGAGGATCCGGAGGCGCCATCAGGCTGCCTCCCGGACTTTGTGCCGGACTCTACGTCGGAACCCGCAGTGGTTCCAAAGTCCGGCGGGCGGCCCCTTCGAAAGAAGGGCAAGACCGTGACACCGGTGACCTCCGTCCAACCGGAGGTGCCGGATAACTTGCTGGAGGCGCTTAAAGGCGCTTCCATCGAGGAAGAACACCGCACTATCATGAGTGCGGTGATTCAAAAGGTTCAGCTCGCCAAAAGCGGGCTAACCGAAGCCTGCAGCAGCCTTCTAACAGGTTTTGAGGTAAGAAGTTAAAATTATGTAATGTAATACCGCATAGACAGTAGCCCCTGATGCTCAGTTCGGTGTTCGGGAAGAAAAGCCGGACTGAGGATCTAACAAGATATACGCAGGGTTGCTTAAAATATATCAATATGGGCTTGTAGGCTGCGCTGCTGACCTCTGCCGCACTATCGGCGGAGGTCGATGTGTTAAAGAAGGATCTCGAGCGGTCCGAGCAAGAGCTCGGCCATGCCAAGAAGCAGCTCGAGGACAAAGAAGGTGAGTCACACCACTTTGAATAGTTACCTTACAGAAAAGGATTTTGGTTGCAATAAAATTAACAAGGATAATATGGGTATTGCAGGGGCCACGAACGAGGTGGCAGCCCTGAAGGAGGCTGTGTCCGCGGCCGAACGCAGTGCGGCCGCGAAGCGGGAAGAGCGAGAGAAGCAGGAGGCACGGGTGGCGGAAGTACGACATGAGCTCCAGGCTCTCATGGAGAAGCATGAGAGTTTGGAGCGTGACTCCAAGACTCGAGAGTCCGAGCTTGCCTCGGCTCTCGAAAGTGCCAAGTCCGCCAAGGCCGAGGCCCGTAAGGCCCTTCAGGAGGTTGAAGATGTGAAGAAGATAGCGGCGGGTAAGGCATTTTTCATGCAAAGCAAGCATGCTAATGTAAAATACCTGACACTTACCCGCATTCGGAGCTATCCAGGGGTGTTTGTAGATCTGCCGCGTAGTGCGTCCGATGCCGTCGCATTCTATCGTGGCGAGGAGGGGAGCTCGACGGAGAAAGTCTTCTGGTCTCAGTACGCTGAGGCCGGACACCCGGTGCCCCCAAGCGACCAGCTGAAGCAGCTGGTCGAACTCCACAAGTAGCTGAGGAGGCCATGAAGGGCCTTATAGTCCGGCTGTGGCCTGGACAGGCCATGCCTAGGAGCTACTTTGGCCTCGTGCGGCGGCTGGTGGATGCATGCCCCTGGGTGGAGGTCGTCAAGCGCTCCGCCTGTATTGAAGGTGCTCGTCGGGCCCTTGCCCGCACAAAGGTGCATTGGGGCTAGTTGGATGCGGAGAAGCTTCTCACGGACCCACCGCCGCCGGGCAAGGAGTATCGTACGCCCGAAATGTATTATAAAACTGTCTTGAAGGGAGCCCGCGATATTGCGGATGAGTGCCCCAGAAATGTAATCTTTGAGTAAACTCGTTATGTATTATCATGTGCGCTGAAACTTTGTTCATGTGCGCATTAAGAAACGCTTGTTTAATTTAAAATATTACCTTCTGTGCGGCCATTTATAAAATCTGAGAGATGGCAAGTCGTTGGCTTCAGCCCCCAAGCCACGAGTGCTGGGGTGTTCGGGATAACCTTGAGCGCTCTTGTTCCCATTTTTGGGTCCATCTAGGGAGGCGCTCAACACAGCGAACAAGGCAACTGGACTTATAATGCTTGAACACTCTCACTTAGCCATAGAATTCTATAATTTTAAATTTCGGCGAAGCCCCTGGTATTCGGAAGGCCGAATTCGGGGCGCTATCCACGCCTTCGTCGGACATTGTCCGGAACTTCGCTCGAAGCGGCGTGGGTCTTTAAGGACCCGAAAAAACCTCTCGAACAGCGACCAGTCTCTCGCCTTATCATGCCAGTCAGTTTTAGCTTTCTCCACTGAGGCGCTCGCCCGGCTCAACCGGGGCGCAATCGCAGTGGTTCTCCCAGTGCCACCTTAGCCAACAGAACGGAACGTAAGGCACCAAAACGTGGGAGCCGGGTAAACCCAACTATTGACCCAAGACATGATTCGGAGCCGATTCATATAATGCTATAAGTTCGGGGTGCCGCACTTGTGAAAGTGTTCGGACTTATCACACCATAATGCGGGGAACATAAGCCCCTGGTGTATTCGGCCGTACCAAAATATACGGGTGCAAGATGTCATATAATGAACATATATATATATATATATATATATATAAGGTAATGTGATTGCAGTCGAAAAGTGCTGCATTATTTATTAAAGGAAGTCTGCTATGAGTGCGGACTGATACAAATAGTGCGGTAAGCAAGGGATTTGGACTAAGTAAACATGTCCCCCTCCAGGGGTGAGCTGCGGACTTGGTGTATATAATCGAATTTAATGCTCGTAATTGAGACCACCTGAGTGTTCGTCGCAGCCTTCTTTCATCCCTGACTGTTGCATCACGAGTTCGGCAGGTTAGCCGCCGGACAGGGCCTCTGGTTACCGGAGTCCTGTATACACAAAGAAGGAAAATAATAAATACATAAAAGGGGGGCACACTTGCGAGCCCCTGGTGTGGTCGAACCGCACTCTGGGTCCATTGCGATCGTGCCCCTTCCCCTGCGCCCATGGTATCTCCAAAGCGTAATGATGTACGCGGAGTGTTATTCTTGCGATCATGCGCGGGCGGGGGTTGGGGCCGCATTGCTACGTGTGCTCTGATCGCGCCAGGTGGTCTTGGTTGGTATTGCTTCGGGCGTGTTTTGCTGTATCCGGCCGTTTAACGGCCGGACTCGAGAATTGCCTTAAGAGGCTGCTCTGTACTTCTGCCGCGAGAGCCGCTGTATGTTCCTCCATTCGGAGGGAGCGTTCCGTATTCCCGTTGACCGTGATGACTCCACGAGGGCCTGGCATCTTGAGCTTGAGGTATGCATAATGCGGCATCGCGTTGAATTTTGCAAACGCGGTTCGTCCTAGCAGAGCGTGATAGCCGCTGCGAAACGGGACTATGTCGAAGATTAACTCCTCGCTCCGGAAATTGTCCGGGGATCCGAAGACCACTTCCAGTGTTACTGAGCCTGTACAGTTGGCTTCCACACCTGGTATGACACCTTTAAAGGTTGTCTTTGTAGGTTTAATCCTTGAGGGGTCTATGCCCATTTTGCGCACTGTATCCTGATAAAGCAGGTTCAGGCTACTGCCGCCGTCCATCAGGACTCTCGTGAGGTGAAATCCATCGACGATTGGGTCTAAAATCAATGCGGCGAATCCTCCATGGCATATGCTGGTCGGATGGTCTCTTCGATCGAAAGTGATCGGACAAGAGGACCATGGATTGAACTTCGGGGCGACTGGCTCCATCGCATAGACGTCCCTTAGTGCGCGCTTCCTCTCCCTCTTGGGTATATGGGTCGCGTAAATCATGTTCACCGTTCGCACTTGTGGGGGAAAACCCTTCTGTCCTCTATTGTTCGGCGGTCGGGTCTCCTCCTCGTCGTCGCTGTTTAGCCCCTTGTCGTTGTTTTCGGCAATTAACTTGCCTGCCTGCTTGAACACCCAGCAATCTCTATTAGTGTGATTTGCTGGTTTTTCAGGGGTGCCATGTATCTGGCATAAGCGGTCGAGTATTCGGTCCAAATTGGACGGACCCGGAGTGGTTCTTTTGAATGGCTTCTTCCGTTGACCAGGTTTAGAGCCTCGGAATCCGGCGTTGACTGCCGTATCCTCCTTGTCGTCGCCGTTAATGCAGCGTTTGTTTTTGTTTCGACGTGACCTGCCGTTGTTGTCCTTAGTGTCCGGACTGCCAGAATTTTTACGGAGATTGTTGCTGCGAGCTAGCCAGCTATCCTCTCCCGCACAGAAGCGGGTCATTAATGATGTGAGGGCTGCCATAGATTTCGGCTTTTCCTGTCCCAGGTGCCGGGCTAGCCATTCGTCGCGGATGTTATGCTTGAAGGCTGCAAGGGCCTCTGCATCCGGACAGTCAACGATTTGATTTTTCTTCGTCAAGAACCGTGCCCAGAATTGTTTGGCCGATTCGTCTGGCTGCTGAATGATGTGGCTTAGGTCATCGGCGTCTAGTGGTCGCACATACGTGCCCTGGAAGTTATCCAGGAATGCGGCTTCCAGGTCTTCCCAACACCCAATTGACTCTGCGGGCAAGCTGTTAAGCCAATGTCGAGCTGGTCCTTTAAGCTTGAGTGGGAGATACTTGATGGCGTGGAGATCGTCGCCGCGGGCCATATGGATGTGGAGAAGATAATCTTCGATCCAAACCGCGGGGTCTGTTGTGCCATCGTAGGATTCAATGTTTACGGGTTTAAACCCTTCAGGGATTTGATGATCCATTACTTCGTCAGTGAAGCATAGCGGGTGTGCGGCACCTCTGTATTGAGCAATATCACGGCGCAGCTCGAGAGAGCGCTGTCTGCCGTGTTCGGCCCGGCCGGGGTTATTATATCCGGTGCGACGGTATTCGTCATGGGTCGTGGGGCGCCCACGTGATCCGTAGATGGATCTGGATTGCCTTCCTTTGTCCTCCAATATATCTCGCAAGTCCGGCGCGTTCCCTCTTGGCTTCGTACTTTTGGAGCGATGCCGGGGTACGATCTTGGTTGGGGGCCTGGATGCCTCTCTGTCACGACCGTGGGGTGGTCGGTCAGCCCTATCGTGCGCTGGTAATGGAGGTATGTATGCTTCCTCCTCTAATCGGGGGAGCAGCTTGCGTCTTGTATAGCTTTTGGAGGGGCGTTCGAGTTTATACTCTTCAGCCGCGAGGACCTCGGTCCATCGATCGGCTAGCAGGTCCTGATCAGCTTGAAGCTGCTGCTGCTTTTTCTTTAGGTTGTTTGCCGTGGCGATAAGCCTGCGTTTGAAACTCTCTTGTTCGACGGGATCCTCGGGCACGACGAATTCGTCATCGTTGAGGCTTGCCTCGTCTTCGGAGGGAGGCATATAGTTGTAATCCTCAACCTCTTCGTCTGCCGCCCTCTCGTGAGGGCTTGCTTCTGCATCCTCCTGCGCTGAGTCTTGCTGGAGTGGGTTGTCTTCGACACTTTCTGGGGTATTATTATCTCCTGTGCCGGAATCTCCATTCTTGCTGTGGCGGGATTTAGAGCGGCGCCGCTGACGCCGGCGCTTGGGCTGTTTCTTTAAAGAATCTGCCTCCGCTGTTTCTTCGCCGTCCCTGTCTTTTGGGGTATCCACCATGTATATGTCATATGACGAGGTGGTCTTCCAGTGCCCTGTAGGCGCTGGTTCCTGTTCATCTCTGGCATCGTCGTCCATAGTGTCGATGTCTTCAGAGTCGTAGTCTAGCATGTCGGTTAGATCGTCGACAGTGGCTACAAAGTGGGTGGTGGGTGGGCTCTGAATTTCTTCATCGTCCGTATCCCAACCATCCTGGCCATAGTCCGGCCAGGGCTCTCCTAATAATGAGAGATGCTTTAGTGAATTCAGGATGTCGCCAAAAGGCGAGTATTGGAAGATGTCCGCGGCGGTGAATTCCATAATCGGCGCCCAATCCGATTTGGTTGGTAGGGGCGTGGGAGGTTCGGAGTCCGGCAAGGAGTCCGGCACCTCGGAGTCACGAGTTTTGCGAGGGACAAGATTAGTGTTCGGCTCCATCACCGTGGAAGTTGAAGCCCCCGAGGCGGTGTCCATCCACCGATCCTCTATCTGGGCAATCGGCTCCGGATTAATGGCCGAAGCAGATTCGCGTGCGGCCACCAAGGCACTGTTCGGCGGCAGAGCTAGATCATGCCCATCGTCACAGTGCGGCGCGCTTGGCTGTGGTTCGAGTCCGTCGAAGATCAAGTCTCCGCGGACATCGGCCGTGATGTTTAGGCTTTCGAATCTGACCTGACGGCCAGGGGCGTAGCTTTCGATCTGCTCCAGATGACCAAGAGAATTAGCCCGCAGTGCGAAGCCGCCGAATACGAAGATCTATCCGGGGAGAAAAGTCTCACCCTGGACAGCGTCGTTGGTTGAAGATGCCATCGGGCCTATTGGTGACGACACAGAGGATCTCTCAATGAAAGCACCAATGTCGGTGTCAAAACCGGCGGATCTCGGGTAGGAGGTCCCGAACTGTGCGTCTAGGCGGATGGTAACAGGAGACGAGGGACACGATGTTTTACCCAGGTTCGGGCCCTCTCGATGGAGGTAAAACCCTACGTCCTGCTTGATTAATATTGATGATATGGGTGGTACAAGAGTGGATCTACCACGAGATCAAGGAGGCTAAACCCTAAAGCTAGCCTATGGTATGATTGTTGTAATGTATGTTGTCCTACGGACTAAAGCCCTCCGGTTTATATAGACACCGGAGGAGGCTAGGGTTACACAGAGTCGGTTACAATGGTAGGAGATCTACATATCCGTATCGCCAAGCTTGCCTTCCACGCCAAGGAAAGTCCCATCCGGACACGGGACGGAGTCTTCAATCTTGTATCTTCGTAGTCTTGGAGTCCGGCGGACGATGATAGTCCGGCTGTCTGGACACCCCCTAGTCCAGGACTCCCTCACCATCTATTGCTTCTACGACTATCGCTACCGCTTAGTGATAAAGTAAAGCAATTACAGGGCGTTTGCATTTCATACAATAAAGCGACAACCATTTGGCTCCTGCCAGTTGCCGATAACTTCGGTTACAAAACATGATCATCTCATACAATAAAATATAGCATCACGTCTTGACCATATCACATCACAACATGCCCTGCAAAAACAAGTTAGACGTCCTCTACTTTGTTGTTGCAAATTTTACGTGGCTGCTACGGGCTTAGCAAGAACCGTTCTTACCTACGCATCAAAACCACAACGATAGTTCGTCAAGTTAGTGTTGTTTTAACCTTCGCAAGGACCAGGCGTAGCCACACTCGATTCAGCTAAAGTGAGAGAGGCAGACACCCGCCAGCCACCATTAAGCATGAGTGCTCGTAACAGTGAAACCAGTCTCGCGTAAGTGTACGCGCAATGTCGGTCCGGGCCGCTTCATCTCACAATACCGCCGAACCAAAGTATGACATGCTGGGAAGCAGTATGACTTGTATCGCCCACAACTCACTTGTGTTCTACTCGTGCATATAACATCAACGCATAAAACCAGGCTCGGATGCCACTGTTGGGGAATGTAGTAATTTCAAAAATTTCCTACGCACACGCAAGATCAAGGTGACATATAGCAACGAGAGGGGAGAGTGTTGTCTACATACCCTTGTAGACCGTAACGGAAGCGTTAGCACAACGCGGTTGATGTAGTCGTACATCTTCACGGCCCAACCGATCAAGCACCGAAACTACGGCACCTCCGAGTTCTAGCACACGTTCAGCTCGATGATGTCCCTCGAACTCCGATCCAGCCGAGTGTTGAGGGAGAGTTCCGTCAGCACGACGGCGTGGTGACGATCTTGATGTTCTACCGTCACGGGGCTTCGCCTAAGCACCGCTACGATATTATCGAGGTGGACTATGGTGGAGGGGGGCACCGCACACGGCTAAGAGATCCAAGGGATCAATTGTTGTGTCTTTGGTGCTAGCCCTGCCCCTCTATTTATATGTTGAGCCCCGGGGTCGAAACTTGGAGCAAAAGCCTCCTCAAAGTTGGTTTTGCCCGAAAGGCAAGAGTCCCACTCGGACTCCAGGACCAAACGCCACAATCCTTGGCGTCTGGCCCAGACGCCATGGGCCTCGGCGTTTGGCCCAGGGCCAGGCGCCAGGGTCTCTGGCGTTTGGCCCCCTGGCCTCCGCAAAACTCCTTTTGCACCGACCTAAAGCCTCATGGGCTTGACCCCTTGGCCTAACCATATCATCCAATATATGAATCTTTACGTCTCGACCATTTTGAGACTTCTCATCATGTCCCCGATCTCATCCGAGACTCCGAACTCCTTCGGTACATCAAAACATGTAAACTCATAATATAACTGTCATCGAAACCTTAAGCGTGCGGACCCTACGGGTTCGAGAACAATGTAGACATGACCGAAACACGTTTCCGGTCAATAACCAATAGCGGGACCTGGATGCCCATATTGGCTCCCACGTATTCTACGAAGATATTTATCGATCAAACCGCATAACAACATACGTTGTTCCCTTTGTCATTGGTATGTTACTTGCCCGAGATTCGATCGTCGGTATCCAATACCTAGTTCAATCTCGTTACCGGCAAGTCTCTTTACTCGTACGTAATGCATCATTTCGTAACTAACTCATTAGCTACATTGCTTGCAAGGCTTATAGTGATGTGCATTACCGAGAGGGCCCAGAGATACCTCTCCGACAATCGGAGTGACAAAACCTAATCTTGAAATATGCCAACCCAACATGTACCTTTGGAGACACCTGTAGAGCTCCTTTATAATCACCCAGTTACGTTGTGACGTTTGGTAGCACACAAAGTGTTCCTCCGGTAAACGGGAGTTGCATAATCTCATAGTTACAGGAACATGTATAAGTCATGAAGAAAGCAATAGCAACATACTAAACGATCAAGTGCTAGGCTAACGGAATGGGTCATGTCAATCACATCATTCTCCTAATGATGTGATCCCGTTAATCAAATGACAACACATGTCTATGGTTAGGAAACATAACCATCTTTGATTAATGAGCTAGTCAAGTAGAGGCATACTAGTGACGTTATGTTTGTCTATGTATTCACACATGTATCATGTTTCCGGTTAATACAATTCTATCATGAATAATAAACATTTATCATGATATGAGGAAATAAATAATAACTTTATTATTGCCTCTAGGGCATATTTCCTTCAATTTCCTCATATCATGATAAATGTTTATTATTCATGCTATAATTATATTAACCGGAAACATGATACATGTGTGAATACATAGACAAACTTAATGTCACTAGTATGCCTCTACTTGACTAGCTCATTAATCAAAGATGGTTATGTTTCCTAACCATAGACATGTGTTGTCATTTGATTAACGGGATCACTTCATTAGGAGAATGATGTGATTGACTTGACCCATTCCGTTAGCTTAGCACTTGATCGTTTAGTATGTTGCTATTGCTTTCTTCATGACTTATACAAGTTCCTATAACTATGAGATTATGCAACTCCCGTTTACCGGAGGAACACTTTGTGTGCTACCAAACGTCACAACGTAGCTGGGTGATTATAAAGGAGCTCTACAGGTGTCTCCAAAGGTGCATGTTGAGTTGGCGTATTTTGAGATTAGGTTTTGTCACTCCGATTGTCGGAGAGGTATCTCTGGGCCCTCTCGGTAATGCACATCAATATAAGCCTTGCAAGCAATGTAGCTAATGAGTTAGTTACGGAATGGTGCATTACATAACGAGTAAAGAGACTTGCCGGTAACGAGATTGAACTAGGTATTGAGATACCGACGATCGAATCTTGGGCAAGTAACATACCTATGACAAAGGGAACAACATATGTTGTTATGCGGTTTGACCGATAAAGATCTTCATAGAATATGTAGGAGCCAATATGAGCATCCAGGTTCCGCTATTGGTTATTGACCGGAAACAATTCTAGGTCATGTCTACATAGTTCTCGAACCCATAGGGTCCGCACGCTTAAGGTTTTGATGATAGTTATATTATGAGTTTATGAGTTTTGATGTACCGAAGTTTGTTCGGAGTCCCAGATGAGAATAAGGACATGACTAAGAGTCTCGAAATGGTCGAGACATGAAGATTGATATATTGGAAGCCTTTATTTGGATATCGGAAGTGTCCCGGGTGAAATCGGGATTTTACCGGAGTACCGGGAGGTTACCGGAACCCCCCCGGGGGCTTAATGGGCCTACATGGTCCCTAGTGGAGAGGGGGAGAGGAGGCAAGGGCTGGGCCGCACGCCCCTCCCCCTAGTCCGAATAGGACAAGGAGAGGGGGGCGGCGCCCCCCCTTTCCTTCCTCTCTCCCTCCTCCTTCCCCCCTTCTCCTATTCCAACTAGGAAAGAAGGGAGTCCTACTCCCGGTTGGAGTAGGCCTCCCCTTGGCGCGCCCCTCCTTACCGGGCCGCCCCCTCCCCCTTGGCTCCTTTATATACGGGGGCAGGGGGCACCTCTAGACACAACAATTGATCTCTTGATCTCTTAGCCGTGTGTGGTGCCCCCCCTCCACCATAGTCCTCAATAATATTGTAGCGGTGCTTAGGCGAAGCCCTGCGATGGTAGAACATCAAGATCGTCACCATGCCGTCGTGCTGACGGAACTCTTCCTCGACATTCTACTGGATCAGAGTCCGGGGATCGTCATCGAGCTGAATGTGTGCTAGAACTCGGAGGTGCCGTAGTTTCGGTGCTTGATCGGTCGGGCCGTGAAGACGTACGACTACATCAACCGCGTTGTTCTAACGCTTCCGCTTTCGGTCTACGAGGGTACGTGGACAACACTCTCCCCTCTCGTTGCTATGCATCACCATGATCTTGCGTGTGCGTAGGAAATTTTTTGAAGTTACTACGTTCCCCCACAGTGGCATCCGAGCCTGGTTTTATGCGTAGATGTTATATGCACGAGTAGAACACAAGTGAGTTGTGGGTGATACAAGTCATACTGCTTACCAGCATGTCATACTTTGGTTCGGCGGTATTGTTGGATGAAGCGGCCGGACTGACATTACGCGTACGCTTACGCGAGACTGGTTCTACCGACGTGCTTTGCACACAGGTGGCTGGCGGGTGTCTGTTTCTCCAACTTTAGTTGAACCGAGTGTGGCTACGCCCGGTCCTTGCGAAGGTTAAAACAACACTAACTTGACGAACTATCGTTGTGGTTTTGATGCGTAGGTAAGAACAGTTCTTGCTCAGCCCGTAGCAGCCACGTAAAATTTGCAACAACAAAGTAGAGGACGTCTAACTTGTTTTTGCAGGGCATGTTGTGATGTGATATGGTCAAGACGTGATGCTATATTTTATTGTATGAGATGATCATGTTTTGTAAGCGAAGTTATCGGCAACTGGCAGGAGCCATATGGTTGTCGCTTTATTTTATGAAATGCAAATGCCCTGTAATTGCTTTACTTTATCACTAAGCGGTAGCGATAGTCGTAGAAGCAATAGGTGGCGTAAACGACAATGATGCTACGATGGAGATCAAGGTGTCGCGCCGGTGATGATGGTGATCATGATGGTGCTTCGGAGATGGAGACCACAAGCACAAGATGATGATGGCCATATCATATCACTTATATTGATTGCATGTGATGTTTATCCTTTATGCATCTTATCTTGCTTTGATTGACGGTAGCATTTTAAGATGATCTCTCACTAATTATCAAGAAGTGTTCTCCCCGAGTATGCACCATTGCGGAAGTTCTTCATGCTGAGACACCGCGTGATGATCGGGTGTGATAGGCTCTACATTCAAATACAACGGGTGCAAAACAGTTGCACACGCGGAATACTCAGGTTAAACTTGACGAGCCTAGCTGCCGGTGTCAAAACCGGCGGATCTCGGGTAGGGGGTCCCGAACTGTGCGTCTAGGCGGATGGTAACAGGAGACAAGGGACACGATGTTTTACCCAGGTTCGGGCCCTCTTGATGGAGGTAAAACCCTACGTCCTGCTTGATTACTATTGATGATATGGGTAGTACAAGAGTGGATCTACCACGAGATCAAGGAGGCTAAACCCTAGAGCTAGCCTATGGTATGATTGTTGTAATGTATGTTGTGTCCTACGAACTAAAGCCCTCCGGTTTATATAGACACCGGAGAAGGCTAGGGTTACACAGAGTCGGTTACAATGGTAGGAGATCTACATATCCGTATCGCCAAGCTTGCCTTCCACGCCAAGGAAAGTCCCATCCGGACACGGGGCGGAGTCTTCAATCTTGTATCTTCGTAGTCTTGGAGTCCGGCGGACGATGATAGTCCGGCTGTCCGGACACCCCCTAGTCCAGGACTCCCTCAGTAGCCCCTGAACCAGGCTTCAATGACGATAAGTCCGGCGCGCATAATGTTCGGCATTGCAAGGCGGGTTCCTCCTTTGAATAATCTAGAGAAGATCATGAACACCAGGATAGTGTCCGGCTCTGCAAAATAAATTCCACATTCCACCATAGAGAGAATAAAATGTACACAAGTCCAATCTGCTGACGTATTTTGCGGCATCACATCACACCGCTACCAAGCCTTTACTTGAATCGTTTTTTATTATACCACCTCAGCACGTTTAGCGAAGCGGTTTCCTTGGCACGTCTTGTCGAAGCAGAGATCGTGTTCCCCTTATTCCGGGATTCTCATCAATACGGACGTGGGTAACCCAACCGCGCCATTGATGGTGGCGCTTGGGAGATAAGCGAGTTTTACCAGGCTGGTGGGGGGCGCATAGTCTTCGCCCGCCTATACATAAGGGATAAGGATTCACCTTTCACCCGCGCCTTCTTCCTCCTTTTCTTATCCACCTCCGCGCACTCAAGCTCCAATGCCCAAGCTCGCGCATCTCGTCTTAACCTTCCCCGACCATGTCCGGAGGGGGAGGCAAATGGTTGGCTTCCACCGTTAAGGAGGAGCACATCACCAAGCTGCACAGTGCCGGATACCTTTCCGGCGATATCGTGCACCAGCTGCCCGACGAGGGGCAACTTATCCCTACCCCCGGGCCCCATGAGAGGGTCGTTTTCCTTCCCCACTTCCTCCGCGGACTGGGCTTTCCACTTCACCCATTTGTCCGGGGGCTCATGTTCTACTACGGCCTGGATTTCCACGATCTGGCGCCGAACTTCATCCTCAACATCTCGGCGTTTATCGTCGTGTGCGAGGCCCTCCTCTGCATCCGGCCCCACTTCGGCTTGTGGCTCAAAACCTTCAACGTCAAGCCGAAGGTAGTGAAGGGCACGCAGGTGGAGTGCGGAGGCGCTATGTTGGGCAAGATGCCCAACGTCCTCTGGTTCGAAGGGGCCTTCATGGACTCCGTCAAGGGGTGGCAGTCGGGGTGGTTCTATATCACCGAGCCGCGCGACCCTAAATGGGCGGCGGCCCCCCGAGTTTAGATCTGGTATCCCTACACAGCTCACCTCCTGGAAAGAGAAGGGCTTGCTGTGGGGTAATCCGAAGGAGCTGACGGGACTCCGAGCCTGTATCCAGAAGCTGGTGAACAAGAAGCTCAGGCTCGTTGACGTGGTCCAAGTCATGCTCGTCCGCCGGATCCTCCCATGCCAAGAATGGGCATTCAATCTGTGGGAGTTCGATCCGGAACAGCACCAGGCGCTAAGAGGGGTCTTCGACACGACGTATGAAGGCGCCTGGAGGGTGCTGTTTAAGGGCGCCGAAGCCCCCGCATCCGCGACGGAAGATCGCGGATTTCACTCGCAGCATCCGGCTGACGAGGTAAGTGATTCTACCCCTTTACGGGACACTTGTTGTAAATAGACTGACTCTAAGAGGATTTCAATCTCCCTTTTCCTTTGACAGGAATGGATGAAGAAGGCCGAGCAGCTCATCTGCCCGGCTCCCATGCCAGAAGACCCAGTGGATGCCCGTCTAGCGGGGCTGCTGGTTCCGACACCGCACATGGTGCCGGAGAAGAAGGCCAAGAAGGTGGCCACGGGCACTCGAAAGAGTCCTCGTAATCAGGCGTCCGACGATGAGGCGGACTCCTCCCCCGAAGATGAGGAGGAGGAAGAAGACTTTCTCCCGGAGGGGGGAGAGAGGAAGAGGAAGGCTTCCCCAACAGGGGAGGCCGAAGGGTCAAAGAGGGGGAGAACTATTCCCCCAGACAGCTCCGCCAACACCGACGTTGGCGACGAGGAGTGGCCCTCAAGGGTCAGGCCTCCGGCGAGATCGTAAGTATCCGGATCCCTGATATGCAATTTCTTTCGTGTCACATAGTGTCCTACTAATGCCGCATACTGCCCGCAGTCCGGCCGATGATGATCTCCCCGCTTCATCGAGCAGGTCGTTGGCCCCATCGGATGTGGACTCACTTCCGACTGCCTCTACCCCCCGCGCCGATGTGGACGCCGAGGTGGGATCCCAGAAAGGGACCCATCAGGAGGAGGCTCCGGAGGCGCCGCAAGGCAGCCTCCCGGACTTTGTGCCGGACTCTACGTCGAAACCTGCAGTGGTTCCAGAGTCCGGCAGGCGGCCCCTTCGAAAGAAGGGCAAGACCATGACGCCGGCGGCCTCCGTCCAACCGGAGGCGCCGGACAACTTGCTGGAGGCGCTCAAAGGCGCTTCCATCGAGGAAGAACACCGCACTGTTATGAGTGCGGTGAATTAGAAGGTCCAGCTCGCCAAGAGCGGGCTGACCGAAGCCTGCAGTAGCCTTTTAACAGGCTTTGAGGTAAGAAGTTAAAATTGTGTAATGTAATACCGCATAGACAGTAGCCCCTGATGCTCGGTTCGGTGTTCAGAAAGAAAAGCCGGACTGAGGATCTAAAAAGATATTCGCAGGTTGCTAATAAATTATGTCAATATGGGTTTGCAGGCTGTGCTGCTGACCTCTGCCGCACTGAATGCGGAGGTTGGTACATTAAAGCAAGATCCCGAGCGGTCCGAGCGAGAGCTCGGCCATGCCAAGAGGCATCTCGAGGATAAAGAAGGTGAGTAGCACCACTTTGAATTGTTACCTTACAGAAAAGGACTTTGGTCGCAATAAAATTAACAAGGATAATATGGGTATTGCAGGGGCCACAAACGAGGTGGCAGCCCTGAAGGAGGCTGTGTCCGTGGCCGAACGCAGTGCGGCCACGGAATGGGCAGAGCGAGAAAAGCAGGAGGCACAGGTGGCGGAAGTGCGGCAAGAGCTCCAGGCTCTCATGGAGAAGCATGAGAGCTTGGAGCGCGACTCCAAGACTCGAGAGTCCGAGCTTGCCTCGGCTCTCGAAAGTGCCAAGTCCGCCAAGGCCGAGGCCCATAAGGCCCTTCAAGAGGTTGAAGATGTGAAGAAGATAGCAGCGGGTAAGGCATTTTTCATGCAAAGCAAGCATGTTAATGTAAACTACCTGACACTTACCCGCATTCAGAGCTCTCCAGGGGCGTTTGCAGATCTGCCGCGTAGTGTGTCCGATGCCGCCGCATTCTACCGTGGTGAGGAGGGGAGCTCAACGGAGAAGGTCTTCTGGTCTCAGTATGCTGAGGCCGGCCATCCGGTGCCCCCAAGCGACCAGCTGAAGCAGCTGGTCGAACTCCACAAGGTAGCTGAGGAGGCCATGAAGGGCCTTATAGTCCGGCTGTGGCCTGGACAGGCCATGCCTGGAAGCTACTTCGGCCTCGTGCGGCGGCTGGTGGATGCGTGCCCCTGGGTGGAGGTCATCAAGCGCTCCGCCTGTATTGAAGGTGCTCGTCGGGCCCTTGCCCGCACAAAGGTGCACTGGGGCAGGCTGGATGCGGAGAGGCTTATTACTGACCCGCCGCCACCGGGCAAGGAGTATCGTACACCCGAAATGTATTATAAAACTGTCCTGAAGGGAGCCCGCGACATTGCGGATGAATGCCCTAGAGATGTAATTTTTGAGTGAACTCGCTGTGTATTATCCTGTGCGCTGAAAACTTTGTTCATGTGCGCTTTAAGCAACGCTTGTTTAATTTAAAATATTACCTTCTGTGCGGCCGTTTATAAAATCTGAGAGATGGCAAGTCGTTGGCTTCAGCCCCCAAGCCGCAAGTGCTGGGGTGTTCGGGATAACTTGAGCGCTCTTGTTCCCATTTTTTGGTCCATCTAGGGAGGCGCTCAACACGACGAACAAGGCAACCGGACTTATAATGCTTGAACACTCTCACTTAGCCATAGAATTCTATAATTTTAAATTTCGGCGAAGCCCCCAGTATTCGGAAGACCGAATTCGGGGCGCTATCCACGCCTTCATCGGACATTATCCTGAACTTCGCTCGAAGCGGCGTGAGTCTTTAAGGACCCGAAAAGACTTCTCGAACAGCGACCAGTCTCTCGCCTTATCATGCCGATCAGTTTTAGCTTTCTCCACTGAGGCGCTCGCCCAGCTCAACCGGGGCGCAATCGCAGTGGTTCTCCCAGTGCCACCTTAGCCGACGGAATGGAACGTAAGGCACCAAAACGTGGGAGCCGGGCAAACCCAACTATTGACCCAAGACATGATTCGGAGCCGATTCATATAATGCTATAAGTTCGGGGTGCCGCACTTGTGAAAGTGTTCGGACTTATCACACCATAATGTGGGGAACGTAAGCCCCTGGTGTATTAGGCCGTATCAAAATATACGGGTGCAAGATGTCATGTAATGAACATATATGTGTAATAACAGGCAAAAAAGTGCTGCATCATTTATTAAAGGAAGTCTGCTATGAGTGCGGACTGATACAAATAGTGCGGTAAGCAAGGGTTTTGGACTAGTTAAACATGTCCCCCTCCAGGGATGGGCTGCGGACTTGGTGTATATAATCAAATTTAATGCTCATAATTGAGACCACCTGAGTGTTCGTTGCCGCATTCTTTCTTCCCCGGCTGTTGCATCATGAGTTCGGCAGGTTCACCGCCGGACAGGGCCTCTGGCTAACGGAGTCCTGTGTATACAAAGAAGGAAAATAATAATAAGAAAGAGTGACACACTTGCGAGCCTCTGGTGTGGTCGAGCCGCACTCTGGGTCTATTGTGGTCGTGCCCCTTCCCCTACGCCCATGGTATCTCCAAAGCGTAATGATGTACGCGGAGGGTTATTCTTGCAATCATGCGAGGGTGGGGGTTAGGGCCGCATTGCTACGCGTGCTCGGATCGTGCCAGGTGGTCTTGGTTGGTGTTGCTTCGGGCGCATTTGGCTGTATCCGGCCATTTAACAGCCGGACTCGAAAATTGCCTTAAAAGGCTGCTCTGTACTTCTGCCGCGAGAGCCGCTGTATGTTCCTTCGTTCGGAGGGAGCGGTCCATATTTCCGTTGACCGTGATGACTCCACGAGGGCCTGGCATCTTGAGCTTGAGGTATGCATAATGCGGCACCACGTTGAACTTTGCGAACGTGGTTCGTCCGAGCAGAGCGTGATAGCCGCTGCGAAATGGGACTATGTCAAAGATTAACTCCTCGCTCCGGAAATTATCCGGGGATCTGAAGACCACTTCCAGTGTGACTGAGCCTGTACAATTGGCCTCCACACCTGGTATGACGCCTTTAAAGGTTGTCTTTGTAGGTTTAATCCTTGAGGGGTCTATGCCCATCTTGCGCACTATATCCTGATAAAGCAGGTGCAGGCTACGGCCGCCGTCCATCAGGACTCTCGTGAGGTGAAATCCATCGACGATTGGGTCTAAAACCAATGCGGCGAATCCGCCATGGCGGATGCTCGTCGGATGGTCTCTTCGATCGAAAGTGATCGGGCAAGAGGACCATGGATTGAACTTCGGGGCGACTGGCTCCATCGCGTATACGTCCCTTAGTGCACGCTTCCGCTCCCTCTTGGGTATATGGGTTGCGTAAATCATGTTCACCGTCCACACTTGTGGGGGGAAACCCTTCTGTCCTCTGTTGTTCGGCGGTCGGGTCTCTTCCTTGTCGTCGCTGTTTAGCCCCTTGTCGTTGTTTTCGGCAATTAACTTGCCTGCCTGCTTGAACACCCAACAATCTCTGTTGGTGTGATTAGCTGGCTTTTCAGGGGTGCCATGTATCTGGCATAAGCGGTCGAGTATTCGGTCCAAACTGGACGGACCCAGAGTGGTTCTTTTGAATGGCTTCTTCCGCTGACCGGGTTTAGAGCCTCGGAATCCGGCGTTGACTGCCGTATCCTACCATTGAATGGTGCATTACATAACGAGTAAAGAGACTTGCCGGTAACGAGATTGAACTAGGTATTGAGATACCGACGATCGAATCTTGGGCAAGTAACATACCGATGACAAAGGGAACAATGTATGTTGTTATGCAGTTTGATCGATAAAGATCTTCGTAGAATATGTAGGAGCCAATATGAGCATCCAGGTTCCGCTATTGGTTATTGACCGGAAACAGTTCTAGGTCATGTCTACATAGTTCTCGAACCCGTAGGGTCCGCACGCTTAAGGTTTCGATGATAGTTATATTATGAGTTTATGAGTTTTGATGTACCGAAGTTGTTCAGAGTCTCGAATGAGATTACGGACATGACGAGGAGTCTTGAGATGGTCGAGACATGAAGATTGATTTATTGGAAGCCGATATTTGGATATCGAAAATGTTCCGGGTGAAATCGGGATTTTACCGGAGTACCGGGAGGTTACCGGAACCCCCCCGGGGGCTTAATGGGCCTACATGGTCCCTAGTGGAGAGGGGGAGAGGAGGCAAGGGCTGGGCCGCACGCCCCTCCCCCTAGTCCGAATAGGACAAGGAGAGGGGGGCGGCGCCCCCCCTTTCCTTCCTCTCTCCCTCCTCCTTCCCCCCTTCTCCTATTCCAACTAGGAAAGAAGGGAGTCCTACTCCCGGTTGGAGTAGGCCTCCCCTTGGCGCGCCCCTCCTTACCGGGCCGCCCCCTCCCCCTTGGCTCCTTTATATACGGGGGCAGGGGGCACCTCTAGACACAACAATTGATCTCTTGATCTCTTAGCCGTGTGTGGTGCCCCCCCTCCACCATAGTCCTCAATAATATTGTAGCGGTGCTTAGGCGAAGCCCTGCGATGGTAGAACATCAAGATCGTCACCATGCCGTCGTGCTGACGGAACTCTTCCTCGACATTCTACTGGATCAGAGTCCGGGGATCGTCATCGAGCTGAATGTGTGCTAGAACTCGGAGGTGCCGTAGTTTCGGTGCTTGATCGGTCGGGCCGTGAAGACGTACGACTAC
Source organism: Triticum timopheevii (assembly GCA_963921465.1). Classification (NCBI taxonomy): domain Eukaryota; kingdom Viridiplantae; phylum Streptophyta; class Magnoliopsida; order Poales; family Poaceae; genus Triticum; species Triticum timopheevii. Next base: position 366,714,156 of record OY997264.1, read on the forward strand.
ATCACCGCGTTGTTCTAACGCTTCCGCTTTCGGTCTACGAGGGTACGTGGGCAACACTCTCCCCTCTCGTTGCTATGCATCACCATGATCTTGCATGGGCATAGGAATTTTTTTGAAGTTACTACGTTCCCCAATAGCCTCCCCATCCCTTCTTTCGGGATTTCTTGATTATTTTGGGGCGCAACTCCATCATCTTCCCCTATATGTTGTCATCTACCTTTTGGCTTTCATCTATCTTTGTGAGAATATTCTTGGTAGCCACCCCCATTGGGGCCTCTTCAAGCATATCTTCACTTGTCGGTCAATGACCGTCAAGAAGGATTCGCTGCCTAGCGCCAAGACCAATGTCACCTAGCTATGTAGAGGCCTGGGGATCCAGCTAAGGAGGGGTAGCGCCTTACCAAAGATGAGTTTCCCAGACTCCGTCAAGGGGTGGCAGGGAACTTGGTTCTATTGCAGGGACGTCCCCAGGGCCAACAGCCAGTCGGGCCTTCCACCGTACTCGACAGAGAGGGTGAGGGCTCTCGGGTCTCTTTCGGTGACGAAGGAGGAGAAGACAAAGGTCGGCATCCTAGCCAGCGCCCTTGTTGGGGTCGTGAATGCTGGCGTGAACAAACTGGATTTGCTAGAGACCTTCCTCACTTGGCAGATCCAGCCACTACAAGCCAGGGCCCACCCCATGTGGATGTACGAGGGGCCGAGTGACCCCACCCGGTTGCATCCAGAGGAGCTCGATGAGAAGGATGTGGGGGCCAAGATCAAAACAATCACTTGCGCTCGAGACAATCCATGGGGGGCTAGGATGGTGCCTCCATACTCGAAGGACTTGCCACCAGCTGAGGTAAGCTTCCTCTACTTAGTCGGACCATCCATATGTTATTTCCTGTGCATCTGATTCTTGTGTTATGGTATATTTCTTCCTCCAGAGTTTCTAGCACATGATCTCTGATATTCCTGTGGTCGACCGGTCGCTCGAGGACGTGACGAGTGACACCGCGCGCCAGCATTCGGAGGACGACGACGATGAGAGTGACGAGGACGAGAGCTCCGAGGAGGGGAAGGAAGCCGATTCCTTGCCGTCGTACAAGGTCCCCAAGGAGCCTCACTCCAAAGCACTGCATGATCTGAGTGGTAAGGTGGGAGGAGTCCAGCAACCGACTGCTTTAGGGCAGACAACTCGCAGCTCGAAGCACGGGCGTGCCGAGGCGGAGACCTCTGCTGAGAAGCAGCCTAAGCAACCCAAGTAGATCGCCTCCAAGCCTCGAAAGGCCGTTGTGCCTGGATCAAGGTGACTGTGTCGGTGGGCTCGACGTAAGTGCTCTTGCTAAGCCTTTGCTTATTGTTATCTTGACTCGGCTGACGGTCGAGTGCTATTGGACTTTGCAGCAACGAGACTTCGACGACTCGCTGGATCCGAATGCTCCCAAGCAGGACCAGGGCGAGGCTGACGTGGTAGACGCCGCCACTTCCAAAGGTATTCTTGCACCGACTGATTGGAACATCCAGGTTTTCATCCAGGTGACTTTCACTGATGCCTCCAACTCATGTGTTTGCACAGCGCTGCCTGAAATCATTCAGGTGGATGATGATGATAAGGCCGACCCACCCAACCCAGAGGCCGACAAGGAAAGGGCAACCAGCGTTGAAGTGGTCATGCAGGAGGCTTCCCCACACCGAGTGGAGTGTGTTTTGCCGCCAAGACCGTCACGAAGTCTATGGGGCTGAGTCCCCTGGCTCCGAGCAGCTCTGCGCCCACGACCGTCGTGATTCCGGCTCCAAGACCCACTCCAGCACCTTCGTTGACCCCCGCCACAACTTTCCCCCTGTACCATGTCCCAGAATATCAAGTGAGGGAGAGCAAGGAGGCCCTGATCTAGGTGGGGCTGATGTGCAGTCGGCTGAAGGACGTATATGATGCCAGCGAGGCACTGCAGACTAGCATCCGAGTAAGTACCATTGTGATTAAGATTTTTGGTTGGTGTTTCTGAATTTTCAGATTCTTTTTCCGTGGTAGGATTTCTATCAGTGGGTTTGCACAGGGCACACCCATTGGCCGTTTATAATCCATTGGGGGCACGATGAGTGCACCCATTGGGTATAGTCCTAGAGGCTCCCGTTGACTGGAAATAGTCAGCGGGAGTCTTAGAACTTAAATTTTTGGTTGTTATCATCTCCACTCGGGTTTAGCCAGGGCATTTTCGAGTGTTTTCGATCCAGTGGGGGCATGCTGAGTGCACCCACTGGGTGTAGTCCTCGAGGCCTGCTAACTAGAAGCAGTTAGTGGTAGTCTTAGAGTCTCTGGCGTCCTTGCCCCGGGGGCTAATTGCCATTTTTTAGCTCATCAACATGAGTCACTTTCTAGTGGGGGCACGCTGAGTATACTCACTGTGTGTAGTCCCCGAGACTACTGCCGATTGCGGGCAATCGGTGGCAGTGTTTAGAATCGTTCCATCATGCGGCACTCGGAGTGCTCGACCACACTAGGCTGACCAAGTGGGTATTCTGATAAAATGAGGGTTAGGATCTTCTTCATTGCTGACTCGGGGGTCAGCCGAATGATTGTAGAGCATGATATTGTTGTCCTTGATCTTCTTCATCACTGACTCGGAGGTCAGCAGGATGATTGGATATCAGGATCTTGTTGTCCTCGATCTTCTTCATAGCTGACTCAGAGGTCAACCGGATGACTGGAGATCAAGATGTTTTTGTCCTCAATCTTCTTCATCACTGACTCGGAGGTTAGTTGAATGACTGGGGATCAGGGTGTTGTTGTCCTCGATCTTCTTCATAGTCGACTTGGTGGTCAGCCGAACAATCTCAAACTTAATGTAATTGATGTTGATTTTATACATGTCTTCCAACTGAGTGTCTGTTGTATGGTGCAGAGAGCCTCCGAGCTGGGATCACATTACGCTGCCTGGAGAAGGAGGTGATATCACTCTGAGTGGACCTGGACGCGGAGAAGCATAAGAGTGCTCAACTGGAAATGGAGAAGAAAGCCCTGGGAGATAAGTTGTTTCCTTCGGCTGGTCATCACATATCGTTTTCTCCTTTGATCCGAGTCAATCCGCTCCAACCGATGTTTGTAGCGAGAACGCCCAACTTGTAAAGAGGCTCAGGACTTCTATTTCTTTAGACACCATGAAGCAGGCTCTAGAAAACAAGGACAAGGAGCTGGTGCTAGCCCAGAAGGAGGCCAGGACTAAGACCAATCTTGCTGAGGAGAAGCTGGCGTCAGTCGAAAAGCTAAGGAGATCAAGACCCTCAAGGCCATTCCTGCCACTATGAAAGGAGAATCCTTCGAGTGGGAGAATAAATGCAAGGATCAGGCTGGTGCCTTTGAGCAGAAGAACAAAACCTTGGAGGATAAGGTCGCATAGCTCCTCGAGAAGAAGAGTGCACTTGAGCAGTACATCAACGATTTTCTGCGTAGTGGTGGACCTGGGTTCCCGACGGCTCCCAAGTGTTACTTTGAGGCGGGGCGACAGGGCAGGTTGTGACCACCTAGGAGACAGGTGGGCCTGGACCCTGGTCGGCGTCCGTGGTTACTTCAAAATAACACGCTTAACGAGATCTTGGTATTTGATATGAGTCTGGCCACTGGCCTATACACACTAACAAACTACGAGGGAATAGCTATGGGCACTCGCCATCGTGGTATCAGCCGAAGCCTTCCTGACGTCAGTGACTAAGCAACGCGCGCTGGGTTGGACCACGTAACGCAACTTCCTTTGTAATGGAGGTAGCTAGGTCTGCTCACCGGCCGCCCTCGCAACATGTAGGTGTGCAATGGGTGATGGGCCCAGATCCCTGCGCGCATTGGATTTAGACCGGCGTGCTAACCTCTTTGTTGAGCCTAGGTAGGGCTGCGACGTGTTGATCTTCCGAGGCCGGGCATGACTCAGGAAAATGTGTCCGGCCAGAGGGATCGAGCGTGTTGGGTAATGTGGTGCACCCTTGCAGGAAAGTTTATCTATTCGAATAGCCGTGTCCCTCGGTAAAAGGACGACCTAGAGTTGTACCTCGACCTTATGACAACTAGAACCGGATACTTAATAAAAACACACCCAGACAAGTTCCATAGACAACCCGGTGATCACTTTCCCACAGGGCGACGAGGGGAGGATCGTCGAGTAGGATTATGCAATGCGATGATACTTGGTGAACTTACCAGCTACTCTCTTCTACATGCTTCAAGATGGAGGCTGCCAGAAGCTTAGTCTTTGATAGGACTAGCTATCCCCTCTTATTCTAACATTCTGCAGTTCAGTCCATCGATATTACCCCTTTACACAGATACCCATGCATATGTAGTGTAGATCCTTGCTTGCGAGTACTTTGGATGAGTACTCACGGTTGCTTTCCCCCCATTTTCTCTTCTTCTCGGACGTCGCAACTAGATGTTGGAGCCCAGGAGCCAGACGCCACCATCAATGACGACCCCTACTACACGGAGGGTGCCTACTACTACATGCAGGCCGCCAACGACCATGAGTAGTTTAGGAGGATCCCAGGCAGGAGGCCTACGCCTCTATCGATCTGTATCCCAGTTTCTGCTAGCCATCTTATGGCACCTTGTTTAACTTATGTCAGTACTCAAATATTGTTGCTTCCGCTGACTCGTTTATGTTCGAGCACTTGTATTCGATCCCTCGAGCCCCTGAATTGTAATATGAGGCTTGTATGACTTATTTTACTTTTAGAGTTGTGTTGTGATATCTTCCCGTGAGTCCCTGATCTTGATCGTACATGTTTGCATGCATGATTAGTGTATGATTGAATCAGAGGCGTCACACATGGTTCTTTTACTGGATTGATACCCTTGGTTCTTAACTGAGTATCTCTACTGTACTGCATTATCCTCTCCTCTTTGAGAAAATCTCAACGCAGTTCACCAGTAGCAAGCAACACCCAGATCAGAGAACCAACATGCACAAGATGCAGATCGAAGCGACTTGAGCTAAGTAGTGGAGTATGCGTGCATGCCCTCCATCTTTAGCACACCACACACCTTGGAGACGTCACAATCGCCACACCTAGCAAGTAACCGTGCCTGACGTGCGCCAGCCACCATCATGCTCGACCTTCGATCTGCACCCCACGCACACATCAGGAGATGAGCACCACCGCGCACACACTGCCACACATGCCGTCCACGCCCAAGCCACCCCAAGAGCTCGGACCTCGGCTGTTGTCCCGGTGCTCAACTGTACCATGTTGTGCGCCTGCTGAAAGTGCGTTATATCGACTAGAGGGGGGTGAATAGGCGATTTTTATGAATTCTTCACCGAGGAATTTGTTGGTGAGGAAATTCCTAAATGAAGAACTACTAGCTGCGGAATAAGTACTCAGAAGTAAACATAACAGAGCACAAGCATAGTCGTCATGATGAAATGAAGACAAGTATAGAGTACAGAAAGCGTAAACACAGGATAACACAAGAAAGAAGACGGACAGACTGAAGAAATTGATCTGAGGAAATTGAGAAAGTCTTCAGTCAAAGTCTTCAAACAAATATGAATAGGCACACAACAACAGACATGAGGAAATGAAAGAGTTGAGGAAATAGAACCAGTAAGCTTGGTGAAGACAATGATTTGGTAGACCAGTTCCAACTGCTGTCTCAGTTGTACATCTGGTTGGAGCGGCTGAGTATTTAAACTCGAGGACACCCAGTCCCGGACACACAGTCCTCACCGTATCCTCCTTGAGCTAAGGTCACACAGACCTCACTCAATCACTCGTGGTAAGTCTTCAGGTGACTTTCGAACCTTCGCAAACTCGGTCACTCGGTGATCCACAATTCCTCTTGGATGCTCTAGACCTTGACGCCTAACCGTCTGGAAGAAGCACAGTCTTCAAAGGAAACAAGCGTCGGATCCACGCAGGATCATTCTCTTCAGTGATGCTCAATCACTTTGGGTTTGTAGGTGTTGGGTTTTGGGTTTTCCTCACTTGATGATTTTCGCTCAAAGTCCTCGGAGGATGGGATGCTCTCAATTGACAAGTGTTAGTTTCTCTCGGAGCAGCCAACCAGCTAGTGGTTGAAGGGGGCGGCTATTTATAGCCTAGGGAGCAGCCCGACATGATAAGACATAAATGCCCTTGTCTGATATGACGGTTAGGTGGGTAGATATTTTGGAACCGCTGGCGCATAGCACAGAGACGGTCGGAATTTTGACTATCAAAATCCTCAGGGCTATCATGTTCCTCACTGTGTAGGCAATTCACACTGGTGAATTCCCAACTCCTCAGTCAGAACAAATTCCTCAGAGACCAGAAGAACTTCGTCTCTATCACTGAAGAATATGACTGAACTGTATGAGATTTCCAATGGCTTCACTCGAAGGGATTGGTAGGTGTAGGATTTTGAGTTGAGCATCACATGGAAATTTTTCCTTAGTATTTCCTCGAACCCCTTTAATAGTACGGTGTTTCCTATGACTCAAGAAAGAGAAAATGAACCTACGAAAACAAAAGTCTTCACGCTTCATGTTCCTCGAATGATTGCCAAGTCTTCAAGGTCACACCAATTTCTTCACATTCAAAGTCTTCAGAAAGTCTTCAGAAATCGAAAGTCTTCAGTTGAAGAACTTCATTTTTAGGGGTCGACGTTCTCTGTAAATATCAAACTCCTCATAGACTTATAGACCTATGTACACTCACAAACGCATTAGTCCCTTAACCTATAGGTCTTGAATATACCAAAATCACTAAGGGGCACTAGATGCACTTACAATCTCCCCCTTTTTGGTGATTGATGACAATATAGATTAAGTTTTCAACGGGGATACACATGTGAAGTGTAAATACTGATATTGAGGAATTTGATTGCAAGATATAGAAGAACTCCCCCTGAAGATGTGCATAGTGAGGAATTTTGCTTTTGAAGCAATGCACATTTGAAGAGTATAATCATGGAGATCTCCCCCTATATCTTGTAATTCATACACGCATTTGATATATAATATGAAGAATTTGAAATGCATGATGAAATATGGTGACTGATGTATTTCAGCATGCGTGAATTAACATTAATGAGGAATAAGCATGCAGAATAACACAGCAAAAGAATCAGGTCACCATAGAGTTTAAGATTACAACTCGATCCAGCAAAGTCATCAGAAGAACGAGAGTTGTAACTTAGCAAAAACACACCCATATAAGATAGACCCGCTTGAAGAGTAACTCAAATTTCTCCCCCTTTGTCATCAAATGACCAAAAGGGTTGAAACCAAGAAATAACGCCCCTAAAGAATATCATGAAGATGGAGGAGCGCCAGCGTTGTCAGGGTCTTGAGTCATTGTAGGGCCTGCTGTAGTGTCGTCCAAGTCTTCATGCTCGTCCGTGGCGCGTGATGAAGAATATGAGCTGGCAACCACGGAAGGAACCTTGACTTTCTTGAATCTCTTCGGTGGAGGTGCAGACCAGTCAAAGTCTTCCTTGAAGCCCATTTGCTTCAGATCTTCTTCACCATATAGATGTGACAGAATAGCCCAGGTGCGATCAAACACTTCATGGAGGTAGTAGTGGTTTTTCTTCACTGCATTATGTGTGGAAGTCATGTTGTGAAGAATAGAACCAAACTGACGCTTAACCCACTTGTGGTTTCAATCCACCTTCTGGTGAAGACTTATCAGCAGTTCACGATCAGTCAACACACGAGGAGCAGTAGCTTGAGGACTTGTCTTGGTAGCATTGGCAACAGTATCATGAGTGGCAGAGTAATCATTGGTGGAGTAAAATGCAGCTTTGCGAAACTGACCATCCAATGGACGAATGCCTTCATCGATCACGGCCGGTGACTTGCCCTTCTCATCAGATGAGGAAATTGTCCGATTGAGGACTTCAATAGGGGGCAAGTAGTTGAGGTGGTTCTAAAAATCAGCCTTGTAGTTGAGTGAAGACCTTGTTCTGAGGAATGTCATGATCCACGGCGTGTAAGGCTTCAACTCAAATGGAGAAAGTGCAACATTCGCCAGAGTCCTCATGAAGAAATCATGATAATATATGGGAATGCCATGCATGATTTTGAAAAGCATATTCTTCATCATTCCGATAATTTCATCATCGGATGAGTCATGGCCTTTGATGGGACACATGGTCTTCGTTAGAATGCGGTAGATTGTTCTTGGCACATAGAGCAATTCGTTCACGAGGAATTTGGTCCTTGGAGCTTGTCCTGGCTTCAGCGGCTTCATGAGCACTTGCATATAGTGATCAGTGAGTTCAGGCTCATCATACAAACAATGAGCACCGTCAGGTGGAGGACTGATTGGTAGGGCACGAAGCAATTCAGAGGCTGGTGCCTTGTAATGAGTGTTTTCAATCATCCAGTCCAACACCCACGAGTTGATGTCGGCAGCATCGCCTGTGATATGCAAAGTTGCGTAGAACTGAAGAATAAGGTCTTCATTCCAATCAACTATGTCAGAGCAGAAATTGAGCAAGCCAGCGTCATGAATCATGTTGAGGACTTGAGAGAAGCAAGGCATGGATTCCATGTCCACATGAGGATTATGCTCATGATCGAAGACTTTGTCCTTGTTGAAGAGCACGGAGGAATAGAAATTGGCCTGGCTGGCAGTCCAGAAATGCTTCCTTCTAAGACGAGCATTGTCATAGTGGTTGAATTCCGTGAAGAATACGTGCTCGCCGAAGAAGTCATCAACCTTGAATTTTTGCTTCTTAGAGAAAGGATCCTTTGGCTTGGGCTGAGGAGTGTCAGTCAATTGCAGCACCACTTCAGGAATCGCAATCTCAGGTTCCTCGGGCTGAGGAATTTCTGGCTCTTCTGCAGCTTCAGCCTGGGTCGTCAATTCTTCATTGACAATTTCTTCAGCACTAGTGGCTGGAATTTCTTCATGAACACTTCGGGTTGCATGAGGTTCTTCAGATCCCATTTGCACTTCAGTGGCGGCAGGGGACTGAGGAATAGCTTGGAGTGGAGTGAACATTGGAGAGTTTGGATGTTGACTGTCCCAAAATTCATCATTTAGCACAGGAGTGGTACACCCAATGTCCACATCCTCATCTTCAATTTCTTCAACACCTGCCTCTTCAGTAGTAAACTGAGGCATAGGTGAGGAAATGACTGGGGTTGAAGGGATCTTATCCACTTCAATTTCTTCGTCCAACTGCTCTGACGAAGCAGCAGAAGGAGTTTCTTCATCAGATTCATCAGGAATCACATAATCTTCACCAAATGGAACAAGGTCCTTTGATGGCATTGATGAGACTGGAACGACATCAATTGGATTGTCAATTGAACTGATCAGAGTCTTCATCTTCTTCGGAGCTGAAGAATTTGAAGAAGTTGATGCCTTCCTTTTCTTCACAGCTGCACGTTCTGCAGCCTTGGTCTTCTTCGCATCTGATGCAGATGGAAGGATCGGAGTTGGTGTAGGCGTAGGAGGTGCAGAGGACTTTGGTTCATTTTCCTCAGGCACAACTGATGCAGTTGTCCTGATTTGTTCACTTTCCTCAGGCGCATCACTAGTGGATGCCCTGGCAATATCTTCAGCGGCTGGAATGCAGCCATCAGCCCTGGTGCTCTCATATTCTTCAGAAGCCTGATTGTCATCAGCGGTGCTGGCATTTTCTTCAGTAGGCTGAGCAGATGCCTCGGCCTGAGAAACTTCAACGTGCACAGGTGGAGCGGCACTTGAAGTGAATTTCTTCGTCAGGTTGACAAAATGCACCTTGGCGCCCTTCCAATTAGCATGGTAGCAATCAAATTCATCACTCAGCTGTTTGATTTCAACTTGCAAGGCAAGGAGCTGATCAGGAGTGAGAGTGAGGACATTGTCCTTGAGGTAGCGTTGTTTCTTGTACTGCACTTTCTTCAAACTTCTGCCTTGTTCAAATTTCCATTTTTCTTCCTCAATGGAGGCAGTAAGAACATGACTTTGACCAGGAGTGAGGTTCATCTCCGGCAAAGGCGTGTTAGTATCCTTGTGCCACAGGTCAATGTAGTTGAGGATCAACTTTGGATCCAGCATCAGCGGCACATTGCTGCCTTTGGCTCTAGCGGCCCTGGCTTGCCTGTCTCTAATGATTTCGGCAAGTTCTTCATCATCAGCCTCATCATCATCAGAGGGTACATGGAAGGCAACCTGCTTCTTGTGAGGACTTGGTCGAGTGCCTCGTCCAGCAGTGGCCTTTTTCTTCGGCAGAGAGGGACCAGCTGAGGAATTACAAGCAGCTGAGGAGCTTGCAGATGCTCCTGAGGCAATAGAGAAGCCTTGAGTCCTTTAGCACGTGGCGAGATGCACAGGTGCCGAGGATTTTGTCGGAGCAGCTGAAGACTTTGACGGAGGAGCTGAGGACTTTGAAGGAGCAGTCTGAGGAATTTGTCGTGAGGGCCTTGATAGCATAGCAGAGGAGCTTGGCCGAGAGGGCATTGAAGGTGAAGCACTGGATTTATGTGCAGGCTTCCTGTGCATTGCCTTCTTGGGCTGACTAGCAGAGGCCTCAGCAGAGGCAGCAGCAGCAACAGAGTCTACGTTGAATTTCTTCACTGCTTCTTTTGCTTGCTTAGCCAGTTTGGCTTGGCGCTTTGCCCATTCATCAGGATAATCCTCACCGCGCTTGAGGCTGGTGGGATCTGCCAACTGGCCTGGTGCCAATGGAGGTCTTGGGCATGGAGGGTTGAGTGCAAATTTCTTCATGTACTTGGGAGTGACATATCTGTAGTCCCTCCATTCTCGTGCCCATCTCCTCTCTATCCTTTGTATGCGCACCTTGCGCTGATTCTTGTCCTCTTTGCCGAATTTGGCTTCATTAGGTGTGCAGTAGTCCTTGTATATGTCCTCAGGGATTTCAAATGCAGTACTGACCTCAGGCCTCCTTCCTCCCTTCTGTGGCCTTTTGTCACCGATATTCTTCAGCTGAGGAATATGAACAACTGAAGTTTCTGAAGAGGTATGCAACTTTTCTTCGAGGAACGCTGCAAATGATTTAAGTTGATGAGAACCTAGTGATTCAGCAGCAGACATTTGTACCTGTGAACAGAGTATAGTTGCGAGGAATTTGGAGAGGTCATATGCGTTCTCAGAAGGTTTTTAAAAAAGAATAGGTTTTGAGGAATTTGACCAGATGAGTCTTGAGGAATTTCACTAAGCGCTCTTTATCTTAGGTTCCAGAGTTGTATAGATTGAGAATCTACACAATTGAGGAATCTTGAAGAAAATCATTGCTTAGAGAAACGAATCAAGAGCAGATGACGTGTGAGGTGTTCATGTGTGTGAAGAATTTGAAGAATAAACACCTTTGAAGATTTTCAAGAAAGCTTAAGAATCAAAGCGAGTAGTAAAAGTAACTTTTAATTACCCGAAGTGAAGAACATGATGAACTGGGAAGAACAGATGTGAAGTTCGTCAGGTGAGATCTTCCACGCCCTAACTCGGCAGAGGAAGACGGCTACGGCAGTGGCGGAGTGAAGAAATCCGCAACCTGCGCGAGTACAACGGCGACGAGGTCGAGGGAGTGAAGCTCTTCCTCACCGGAGACGATGAAGTAGAGGCGGCGCTAGGGTTTTGGGAAGCTCGAGCGGGAGAGTGAGCGTGAGCGAGGTGAAAGTGAAGTGAGGAAGAGACAGGGGTATTTATAGAGGGAGTGAAAAACTGTTCAACCAAAGAAATCGGACGAACATGCCCCTGGCCCCTTCTCATTCGCTTGACATGTGTCACCCACATACTGAGAGGTGGCGATCGTGTAGGATCGTGGGTGAATAGATAAGTATTGTCGTGAGAAGCGGAACGGTTTGAGCAGAAAAGCCAAAAATTCAGATAAGATAAGTTAAAAGTTCCATTCGCAATTTCTTCAGCTGTCAAGGACACAGTGAAGAATTTGAACGAGTTTCAAATAGAACGCATATGATGAATTTGTGAATAGACTGGGTTGAGTTTAGCATAGAGGGGGGAGGGTCCGATCACATTCACTTAGCAGAAGAAATCAACTTGAAGAAATAACTATAAGTGAATGCTGTAGAGGACATTAAACTCATATATATATATATATATATATATATATATATATATATATATATATATATTCAAATGAATAACAACAATGCAAAGTTGAAGAATTTGAGAAACTGAGGAATTTCAAAAACGAAGAAAAACTCATATTGAAGATTTTCAACTTTGGTTGGTGGCATAACCCACCGTATAAGAAAGCTTATTTCAGACGCCGCGTACAATTGTCGTAGGGCTCTGAGAATCAATTTTTTCATTAATTTCTTCACACTTAGAGGGTTAGTCTTCATTGATTGAAGAAAAACATTAGTTCGTGTGTTGCGCATCTAAGTCATCAAGTCAGCATAAGTGTTAGGAGGTGTGTCCATTTCAGAGAACATTCGAAGATTCTAGGATATTTAGCTCACACCGCAACTTGCTAAATCTCTTCTCATCCAAGGGCATAGTGAAGATATCGGCCAGCTGATCTTCAGTGCTAACGTGGTCGATGGAGATGACGCCCTTCAACACATGGTCGCGAAGAAAATGATGACGAATCTGGATGTGCTTGGTCTTTGAGAGCTGAACTGGGTTATGAGCAATCTTGATGGCACTCTCATTGTCATAGTAAAGAGGCACATTCTTCACGTTGACGCCATAGTCCTTGAGTGTTTGCTTCATCCATAGTAGTTGAGCACATCACGATCTAGCAGCAATGTACTCAGCTTCTGCAGTGGAGAGTGTGGGGGAACGTAGTAATTTCAAAAAAATTCCTACGCACACGCAAGATCATGGTGATGACATAGCAATGAGAGGGGAGAGTGTTGTCCACGTACCCTCGTAGACCGAAAGCGGAAGCATTATGACAACGCGGTTGATGTAGTCGTACGTCTTCACGATCCGACCGATCCAAGCACCGAACGTACGGCACCTGCGAGTTCAGCACACGTTCAGCTCAATGACGATCCCCGGGCTCCGATCCAGCAAAGCTTCGGGGATGAGTTCCATCAGCTCGATGGCGTGGTGACGATGATGATGTTCTACCGGCGCAGGGTTTCGCCTAAACTCCGCGACGATATGACCGAGGTGCAATATGGTGGAGGGGGGCACCGCACACGGCTAAGGAACGATCCGTAGATCAACTTGTGTGTCCTAGGGTGCCCCCCCGCCCCCGTATATAAAGGAGCCAGGGGGGAGGAGGCGGCCGGCCAAGGAGGGCGCACCAAGGGGGAGTCCTACTCCCACCGGGAGTAGGACTCCCTTCTTTCCTAGTTAGAGTAGGAGAAGGGGGAAGGAGGAGGAAGAGGGGAAGGAAAGGGGGACGCCGCCCCCCTCTTGATGTGGAGCATCCTTCCATCATCCCCATGGACTCTACATCCACACATCCAACCCCACAAGGACCTATGACTCGAGCACGTGCAAGAGCTCTTGAAACCGAGGTGACATCACTCCTCTCACAATTCCCTTTCGATTCACATGAGGCATGGTTACTACCTCAAACGGAAACGCTATGCATACTCAGGTACCAAGGAGTCAACCGTGAAGAAGCTAGGAAGCAAGGAGAACTGGAAGCGGAAGACATGCATGAAGACGGAGAGGAAAAGCACCAAGGACCAGGATGGCCGGACGATCCGGACGTCGGCCCGGACGATCTGAACAGAGCCCGGACGATCCGGACCCCGGCCCGGACGATTCAGCTAACTCACCCCGAAGGCACCCGAAGCTCCCATCTGAAGCCAGATCATCCGGACCCAGTCCCGGATCATCCGGACCCTGCCCGGACATCCGGACCCTCAGCCGGACATCCGGCCCTGCGCCGCCACCAGCCGAGCCTCCAGCTCATCCGGGCCTCCACCCGGACTGTCCGGACCAGCCCGGATCATCCGGCTCCACTACCGGATCATCCGGCCAGCGCCTGCGCGCATGTGTTGGGCTGAGCCCATGTACCCCTTCGCCCCCTAGTCTATTTATAGGACCCCCTCTCCTCACTTTGAGACTTAGCATTGGATTAGCTCATATTTGTGTGAGAGCCTTTGCTCATCCACTTGGATACTTCTCCTCGGAGATCACGACCTCTTCGGAGAAGATCCCCCAAGCGGATTCAAGACCCCTTCTAGGGAAGAACATCAAGGCCTCCTCTTGGAGAAGAACGGTTCCTTTGTATCCTTACCTTTGTTGATCTTGAACCATGTGCTACCTTATGTGTGTGATGATCTAGCGCTTGTGTGATCGATTCCTTGTTGGTTGAGTGATTCTCTCTCGTTTTCCCCGTGTTTTCACTTTGTGCTTCCGCGTGTTCTTCGTGATTCCCCGTAGGATCCACTCCAAACGTGAAAGATCGACGCTATAGGGTTCCACCCTACATCATATGGTATCATGAGCCACGTTGATCACGTTTTTGGAGCCCCTACCCCTCTTTTTCTAGCTTGATTTTGTTGTTTTCGTCCTAAATCCGAAAATCCCCATCAAAAATAGCCCCCAAATTTTTTTGTCATTTGTTGGTTTGATGATGTTTTGTTGATTTTGATCCATGGATTTGCTTGGTTTCAAGTGGATCTAGCATTTCCCCAAGTTTCCCCACCTTCCATCCATGAAATCTCGTCAATTTTGACCCCAAAATCCTCAAATTCCGCCCAAAAATTCGTCTCCACGAGCAAATCCCGAGCAGTTTGACCTGCCCGGATCATCCGGACCTTCTCCCGGATCATCCGGACACCTCCCGGATCAGCTGGACCCTCTCCCGGATGTCCGGATAACCCACGCGCCCGAATTCCCGAACCGGAGCTGACGAACCCGGATCATCCGGATGTCCTCCCAGATCATCCGGACATAGCCCGGATGAGCTGGACCTCCTCCCGGATGTCCGGTTAACCCTGACATTGACTCGGCTGAAATTTTGTTTTGGTCATAACTAATTCATCCGGAGTCCGTTTTTGACGTTCTTTAGCTCGTTTTGAAGCTATTTACATCCCCCATCCCACAAAAATATCACCAACATCATTTGACTCCATCAAATTTTCGCAATTTTGGCATCTTTGCCTAGGGCTTCCACCACATCATCCGCATTACCACCACCACTTCCGCAACCTAACCCATTTTGTTCCCCATAGCATTAGTGGTTTCTTGAGTAGTGATTCGAGTCTCCTAAGGTGTTTCGGCTACTTAGGGACAATTGCTTCTTCATCAACCACCACCACCACTTCCACTTAACCTTGCCCACCATACACTTCCACCAACCCAACCTAACCCAATTTTGTTTGAGCTTGTTTGAGTTGTGGCTTGTGTCTCCTAAGGTGTTTTGGCTACTTAGGGACGGCAACTTCAACTCCGACTCATGTATAGCCCATCATTCCACTTCCGCATTGCCAAGTGCAAACCACCACCGCTTTCTGCTACCACCATTTTGACATTTGACATGTGAGATTTTGAGTTCGCGGTTTTTCCGTTTCCTAAGGTGTTTCGGCTACTTAGGGACGAGGCTCCATCATCTTGGTGTCTACATCAAGAACGCCACTACTCATCATCGCCGTATGGTAACCTACATATCATCTCGGTATCGTGGTATCCCTCCATTGTATATTCCCCTTGCCATTGCATTGTTAACCCCTAGCCCATTTTGCGTTACTTGCCTATCGAGACTAGCCATTTGAGTATTGCCGGCAACATTACTTGTGCACATTAGTGATCCACCATCCCATTGCATACATACCATATCATATCTTGGTATCATATCTTGTGTCACAAGTTGGTTCCCGCATATACACAATTGCTATCTTGGTTTGTGCATTGTGCAAAAGTGGCCATAAAAAAGAGAAATAAAGCTTTTAAGCGAAGAAAAAGAGAAAGAGCAAAGAAGCTTGTAAGCAAGTGCCATAGCATCATACCACATTTCATATAAGATTGTCATATCCGATCATCTTGGATCATCTTGAGAGAAACACCGGGAACCATACATACATAGCATACTTGGGATAGTAGTTGCTACATTTTGCATCTTATAGGTTGTGCACAATTGTCGTATCCGCCTATTGAGCAATCGTGCTAGCGTCTCTCTTGAATTGTGCAACACGAGCGTTTTCCATGGATTCCACATTTTGTGCTCATTCCTTGGTTGCACGACCCCATTTATCTATCCGTGTGTGTGTTTCCGTGTACCTTTCATTGCTATTGGTCTACTTGTTTCGCTTGCGAATTTGTGAATCTCTTTCAACATTATTGACTCTTGCTAACATTTTGCATCAAATTTTTGTGCCACTATCCTCACCGAGATCCACTATAAGCTTTACTTGTGTAGGTGTGAGAACCGACAAGAATTGGTACCAATAGTGCTATTTCATTGTCCGCATTTGAGTGAACTTGATTCATTGTCAACATCGGTCAAGGTACATTGGTATAAGTTCTTCTCTTTCTCCCACTCATATTTGCTCGAGTCTTGTGATGGATAGGCAAGGCATTTCCTCTCCGGTCTACGACAACAACGACGGCGTGAACAACTACATCACCAAAAGGTCCATCTTCGGACTACAACGACAAATGCAAGGCGCACAATCAAGATTGCAAGGGCGCATTGAGAACATCTCCATCGACATTTTCCACTCCGAAGCAAGGAAAAGGGACTACATCGACAACAAGCTTGCCGCACAAAAGGAGGAGCAAGATGCGAGGATGGAAGAGATTCGGGCCTTGATCAAGTCTTCTTCCACTTCATCATCCTCAAGACGACAACGGTCAAGCCACAAGTCTTCGGAGCGCGAAAAAGATGCAAGTGCAAATCGTCCTCGTCCACATCTACATGGCGACCACCATCACGTTCGTGATCAACATCGTCATGAAGGGAAAGTCACCTCCAAGCAACATGTGCACGACGACGACGAACGACATCTCCTAGGAGCTCAAGCACGACAACGACATCATCATCATGAAGATGCTCCACAAGCGCAAGTGCACAAGTCCCAACAAGCCCTACTTCACGCCAAGTCCAAGCTTCAAGAGCACAAAAGAAGACCGCGAGATGACCACCACCAAGATGGCGCTACGGCTACATCAACCACTTCGGCATCTTCGCCAAGTGTTCTCAAGGCATCTTCGCCTTGGGATGTACGGCATCTTTGCCTACTTCCCATGAGTACGCCTACAACGACTTCATCAAGTCCAAGGCGACTACCTATGAGCGAGGGAGACACTTCCATCTTCGGAAGCCCCTCAAGGAAGATGGACGAGCATGGGAAACTCCCTTCGGTCATGGAGACGAGCTACGAGGTGCCACATCATATGGGCCTCCAACACCAAGACGGCGACAAGAAGGTCGAGCAAGGGCCATCCCCTTCGACCACGGCGATAGGAGTTGAGCATGGAGACATTTGCACCAACATCTCTCCGACACCCACATATGTCGAGATGCCCCAAGTGCCATGTGAGGAGAGCCACCACCCCATGAGTGACATGAGTGACTCCACCATACGTGACATTGAGAGCATTTCCTATGAGAGGATGAGTGTGACCACCACTAGCCCCACACATGAGAGCATGCCACACATCCTAGGTGAGGTTGAGCGCCATTTGAGTGACTCCACCAGCCATATGAGTGAGAGCATTCTTGAGGGAGTGATTGAGCCACAACACTTAGAGAGTGAGGTAGTTGACACGGCATGTGAGGCCACTATGATTTCTAACGACTTAACCTCTACTCCTAGTGTGTTTTCTTCTTTGGTGCTAGGTCTCCTACATGACGACATGCCTACCATTCATGAGTCCATACCTCTTATGGAGACGATGATGGCCATGATGGACGATGATACACCCCCCACATGGTTCCATCAAGATGAAGATGACAACGAGTGGATCTTCAACACCTCACCTACAACACATGAGCGACGCTCCAAAGGTAACATAGGTGATGGTGCTTCTCTTGTCCCACTAGTGGAATCTCTTGACGATGATTGCTCCCATGATGTTGACCCACCTATTCCCATGCTTCATGCTAGTGAGACTTCTTCATGCCTTGACTTACCTATTTATGATGAATATGATGATGAGCATGTTGAGTTGCCTAGTTGTGATGCTATGCTTCATAGGATATCATGTGAAAATTCTATTGGTCACTTCATGTTTGACAATCCATTGAACTTGTCATATGCTATGAGTGAGATCTCCCATTTTGCATCCCTACAATCTCAACATAGTAACTATGCATGCCCCATTAAAATCAATCCCATTTGCACTTATGGCATAGATGACGAGATGATGGTCATTGGCTTTTGTTTTTCATGTGATGATATTGCCATGCTTCCTTTACATGATTTGTGCAATTCATCTACTATGACATGCCATGATCACATTGTTCCGAATATGCATTGTTTTGGATGTTGTCAATATTCTCCATGTGATGTTGCTACTCATGCTCATGAGGAGACCCCCATAGTTTCCTCATACATATTAGGAGATCTTGATGCATTTCATACTTTGCATGATTCCCATGATAGTGTACACCATATGCATTCCATGCATAACAATGCTCTAGAAATACCTCATGATGCATTACACCCTTTGAGTCTCCATTATGACACACATCATAACAAACCTCTCATGATGGATGACATGTTTCTATATCACGCATCTCATTTATTTGAGCGTTGGATATTTTGTGCTAACAAACACACGCACGTGCGCATCATGATGGATGATGTGTACATCTACCACGCACACACAATTTTCCCTTTGTCTTTGTTTTGTGTAGGTACTCACATATACTCGTCAACCTCTCAATCCCAAGAGTTGACAAAACGAGCTCCTGAGAGCAACGATGACTTGGGATCTCGTGGACTATCCTTACCACCGTTCCCTTCGCGCAAGGACTACGTGCATCTCTTTTACTTGGCTCCCATACGGCTATGGGCTATCTACCACTTGTCACCTTATGCCCATACTATTGTGTTCACTTTGCATGTTATGCTTGCGCTTATGCCTTTGCCATGCAATTGTGACCCTTGCTTGCATCTACCCATGATTCACCATTATGCTACTTCTATGTGTATTTGCATGCTTGGTGGAGATCCTTGTTGCTTTTGCCATGTTTATCATGTGCCCCATACTATTGATGCTTGTTGTGTTGGGAGAGTCATGATGCCCCATTGCTATTTACATATGGTCTCTCGCCAATACATTGATGACATTTTACTCATATCTTGCTTTCATGCTTGTGCTATGACATGTGAATTATTCATGCCCACTATTTGCACACATTACATGCTTGCCATGATTCCTTCTAGTATGTTGCATCTTCGCACTACTAGCTTGCTTGACTTGATCGCTATGATTGCTTGCTATGTTGCATCACCCATGTTACACTATTATTTGCTTTCTTGGGTTGATGACATATATGCTCATGCCTCTCACATGATATATCTTGATCATTGTCTCTTGTGTCCATTAGTTGCCTCTTTCATATCCACTTGTATTGAGTGCAACCATACTATGCTTATTGATCTTGGAGACTTTGACACCTTACTTGTGATGCATGCTTGTTTGATTGAGCCTATTGCACTTGGTTGTTCTTGCATCATATGCCTCCATACTATGACACGCTCCCTTGTACTTTCTTATGATGAGCATGATGCATACACTTGTTGGGTATCTTACCACTCGAATGATAGGTTTTGCATTTCCGCTAACCTCATTTGTTTTTCCGAGTGTTTTTCATGTTCTTTCATTTTGGAGGTTTCACAAGGCGATACCGTTATGCGACAACTTGGTCATGCGAAGGCATACACGATGTGCAACACCAAAATTTGCGAGAATCTACTAAAGGTGAACTCCTTCCCTTTGAGCCATCCTCAAGTTTTCATATTGGATGGGTCACTCTTTCATTGTTGTTTCCTTCTTGTTGTCTACATGATACATCTCGCGACCGGAGGAGCGACATTGAAGATTGGCTACATGGACCTTCACATTGAGGAGCGCTCGCACTTATTGGATGCACCTTCGGAACTCCACTCATTCCACGACATCGAGCATTGGTACATCAAAACTCCTTTGACACATTGCACTCACACATCCATATTTGTTGATTGTGCTCATACATGTCATGCTCGATGGACATATCATACTCACCGCAAGTTTGCACCCTATGCATGGATTGACTCACATTATGATTGCCTTGTTGCATCTAGTATTACCATGTCATCCATGATATATGAGCTTGTTCACTTCCTTAGCAAATTTGTTGTGATCTTCCTTGATGGCATATTCATACATCATGATCATATTGCCCACCATCAATTGCATGATAACATATACATATTGAGCATCCATTGCCATGTTCATGCTTTTGATGCACCATCCCATTATGACATCATTTTGCACAATGGTAGAATTTGTCGCTTTGTGCACCATGCTAATTATCCCATGAATGCTTTGCATATCATTCTAAATCATCTTGATAAGCATCATGTGTCTTGCCATGCACTATATTGCCGCACGGACTCACTCTTACATGATGGACACTTTGTGTGCGCTAACCATTGTATTTCCAAGTGTACTTTGTGTTTGCTCATTTTGCATGTACCACATACCGGAGACACCTTGGAGTACTTGGATTGCGCAAGGCCTTCACCTACGTCCCACTACAAGTCCGTCCACGACACCCGTTTCCATGGTGATGAGGATCACGATCCGAGGTCGGATCTTTACCAAGGGGGGGGATATGATGCGGAGCATCCTTCCATCATCCCCATGGACTCTACATCCACACATCCAACCCCACAAGGACCTATGACTCGAGCACGTGCAAGAGCTCTTGAAACCGAGGTGACATCACTCCTCTCACAATTCCCTTTCGATTCACATGAGACATGGTTACTACCTCAAACGGAAACGCTATGCATACTCAGGTACCAAGGAGTCAACCGTGAAGAAGCTAGGAAGCAAGGAGAACCGGAAGCGGAAGACATGCATGAAGACGGAGAGGAAAAGCACCAAGGACCAGGATGGCCGGACGATCCGGACGTCGGCCCGGACGATCCGGACCCCGGCCCGGACGATCCGGCTAACTCACCCTGAAGGCACCCGAAGCTCCCATCTGAAGCCGGATCATCCGGACCCTGCCCGGACATCCGGACCCCCAGCCGGACATCCGGCCCTGTGCCGCCACCAGCCGAGCCTCCAGCTCATCCGGGCCTCCACCCGGACTATCCGGACCAGCCCGGATCATCCGGCTCCACTACCGGATCATCCAGCCAGCGCCTGCGCGCGCGTGCTGGGCTGAGCCCATGTACCCCTTCGCCCCCTAGTCTATTTATAGGACCCCCTCTCCTCACTTTGAGACTTAGCATTGGATTAGCTCATATTTGTGTGAGAGACTTTGCTCATCCACTTGGATACTTCTCCTCGGAGATCATGACCTCTTCGGAGAAGATCCCCCAAGCGGATTCAAGACCCCTTCTAGGGAAGAACATCAAGGCCTCCTCTTGGAGAAGAACGGTTCCTTTGTATCCTTACCTTTGTTGATCTTGAACCATGTTCTACCTTATGTGTGTGATGATCTAGCGCTTGTGTGATTGATTCCTTGTTGGTTGAGTGATTCTCTCTCGTTTTCCCCGTGTTTTCCCTTTGTGCTTCCGCGTGTTCTTCGTGATTCCCCGTAGGATCCACTCCAAACGTGAAAGATCGACGCTACAGGGTTCCACCCTACATCACCTCTCCTTGTCCTATTCGGACTAGGGAGGGGAGGGGGCGCGGCCCACCTCTTGCCTCCTCTCCTCTTCTCTCTTATGGCCCATGAAGGCCCAATAACCCCCGGGAGGGTTCCGGTAACCCCCCGGTACTCCGGTAAAATGCCGATTTCACCCGGAACACTTCCGATGTCCAAACATAGGCTTCCAATATATCAATCTTTATGTCTTGACCATTTCGAGACTCCTCGTCATGTCCATGATCACATCCGGGACTCCAAACAAACTTCGGTACATCAAAACTTATAAACTCGTAATAAAATTGTCATTGTAACGTTAAGCGTGCGGACCCTACGGGTCCGAGAACTATGTAGACATGACCTAGAACTATTCTCGGTCAATAACCAATAGCGGAACCTGGATGGCCATGTTGGTTCCTACATATTCTACGAAGATCTTTATCGGTCAAACCGCATAACAACATACGTTGTTCCCTTTGTCATCGGTATGTTACTTGCCCGAGATTCGATCGTCGGTATTCAATACCTAGTTCAATCTCGTTACCGGCAAGTCTCTTTACTCGTTACGTAATGCATCATTCCGTAACTAACTCATTAGCTACATTGCTTGCAAGGCTTATAGTGATGTGCATTACCGAGAGGGCCCAGAGATACCTCTGCGACAATCGGAGTGACAAAACCTTATCTCGAAATACGCCAACCCAACATGTACCTTTGGAGACACCTGTAGTACTCCTTTATACTCACCCAGTTACGTTGTGACGTTTGGTAGCACCCAAAGTGTTCCTCCGGTAAACGGGTGTTGCATAATCTCATAGTTACAGGAACATGTATAAGTCATGAAGAAAGCAATAGCAATATACTAAACGATCAAGTGCTAGGCTAACAGAATGGGTCATGTCAATCACATCATTCTCCTAATGATGTGATCCCATTAATCAAATGACAACACATGTCTATGGTTAGGAAACATAACCATCTTTGATTAATAAGCTAGTCAAGTAGAGGCATACTAGTGACGTTGTGTTTGTCTATGTATTCACACATGTATTATGTTTCCGGTTAATACAATTCTAGCATGAATAATAAACATTTATCATGATATGAGGAAATAAATAATAAATTTATTATTGCCTCTAGGGCATATTTCCTTCAGTCTCCCACTTGCACTAGAGTCAATAATCTAGATTACATAGTAATGATTCGAACACCCATGGAGTCTTGGTGCTGATCATGTTTTGCTCGTGAGAGAGGCTTAGTCAACGGGTCTGCAACATTCAGATCCGTATGTATCTTGCAAATCTCTATGTCTCCCACTTGGACTTGGTCCCGAATGGAATTGAAGCGTCTTTTGATGTGCTTGGTCCTCTTGTGAAATCTGGATTCCTTTGCCAAGGCAATTGCACCAGTATTGTCACAGAAGATCTTCTATGGTCCCGATGCACTAGGTATGACACCTAGATCGGAAATGAACTCCTTCATCCAGACTCCTTCATTTGCTGCTTCTAAAGCAGCTATGTACTCCGCTTCACATGTAGATCCTGCCACGACGCTTTGTTTAGAACTGCACCAACTTACAGCTCCACCGTTTAATAAAAACATGTATCCGCTTTGCGATTTAGAATCGTCCGGATCAGTGTCAAAGCTTGCATCGACGTAACCATTTACGACTAGCTATTTGTCACCTCCATATACGAGAAACATATCCTTAGTCCTTTTTAGGTATTTCAGGATGTTCTTGACCGCTGTCCAGTGATCCACTCCTGGATTACTTTGGTACCTTCCTGCCAAGCTTATTGCTAAGCATACGTCAGGTCTGGTACACAGCATTGCATACATGATAGAGCCTATGGCTGAATCATAGGGAACATCTTTCATTTTCTCTCTATCTTCTGCTGTGGTCGGGCATTGAGTCTGACTCAACTTCACACCTTGTAGCACGGGCAAGAACCCTTTCTTTGCCTGATCCATTTTGAACTTTTTCAAAATTTTATCAAGGTATGTGCTTTGTGAAAGTCCTATTAAGCGTCTTGATCTATCTCTATAAATCTTGATGCCCAATATGTAAGCAGCTTCACCGAGGTCTTTCATTGAAAAACTTTTATTCAAGTATCCCTTTATGCTATCCAGAAATTCTATATCATTTCCAATTAATAATATGTCATCTACATATAATATCAGAAATGCTACAGAGCTCCCACTCACTTTCTTGTAAATACAGGCTTCTCCAAAAGTCTGTATAAAACCATATGCTTTGATCACACTGTCAAAGCATTTATTCCAACTCCGAGATGCTTGCACCAGTCCATAAATGGATCGCTGGAGCTTGCACACTTTGTTAGCACCTTTTGGATCAACAAAACCTTCTGGTTGCATCATATACAACTCTTCTTCCAGAAATCCATTTAAGAATGCAGTTTTGACATCCATTTGCCAAATTTCATAATCATGAAGTGCAGCAATAGCTAACATGATTCGGACAGATGTAAGCATCGCTACGGGTGAGAAAGTCTCATCGTAGTCAACCCCTTGAACTTGTCGAAAACCTTTCGCAACAAGTCGAGCTTTATAGACAGTTACATTACCATCAGCGTCAGTCTTCTTCTTAAAGATCCATTTATTCTCAATGGCTTGCCGATCATCGGGCAAGTCAACCAAAGTCCATACTTTGTTCTCATACATGGATCCCATCTCAGATTTCATGGCTTCTAGCCATTTTGCGGAATCTGGGCTCATCATCGCTTCCTCATAGTTCGTAGGTTCATCATGGTCAAGTAACATGACTTCCAGAATAGGATTACCGTTCCACTCTGGTGCGGATCTTACTCTGGTAGACCTACGAGGTTCAGTAGAAACTTGATCTGAAGTTTCATGATCAATATCATTAGCTTCCTCACTAATTGGTGTAGGTGTCACAGGAACTGATTTCTGTGATGAACTACTTTCCAATAAGGGAGCAGGTACAGTTACCTCATCAAGTTCTACTTTCCTCCCACTCACTTCTTTTGAGAGAAACTCCTTCTCTAGAAAGGATCCATTCTTAGCAACGAATGTCTCAACGGATTTTGATGGTGCCCTATTTAACGTGAATGCGGCCGTCTCTAAAGCATAACCCCAGAACGATAGCGGTAAATCAGTAAGAGACATCATTGATTGCACCATATCTAGTAAAGTACAATTACGACGTTCGGACACACCATTTCGTTGTGGTGTTCCGGGTGGCATGAGTTGCGAAACTATTCCGCATTGTTTCAAATGTAAACCAAACTCGTAACTCAAATATTCTCCTCCACGATCAGATCGTAGAAACTTTATTTTCTTGTTACGATGATTTTCCACTTCACTCTGAAATTCTTTGAACTTTTCAAATGTTTCAGACTTGTGTTTCATTAAGTAGATATACCCATATCTGCTCAAATCATCTGTGAAGGTGAGAAAATAACGATATCCACCACGAGCTTCAACATTCATCGGACCACATACATCTGTATGTATGATTTCCAACAAATCTGTTGCTCTCTCCATAGTACCGGAGAATGGTGTTTTAGTCATCTTGCCCATGAGGCACGGTTCGCAAGTACCAAGTGATTCCAAAAGTCCATCAGTATGGAGTTTCTTCATGCGCTTTACACCGATATGACCTAAACCGCAGTGCCACAAATAAGTTGCACTATCATTATCAACTCTGCATCTTTTGGCTTCGACATTATGAATATGTGTATCACTACTATCGAGATTCAATAAAAATAGACCACTCTTCAAGGGTGCATGACCATAAAAGATATTACTCATATAAATATAACAACCATTATTCTCTGATTTAAATGAATAACCGTCTAGCATCAAACAAGATCCAGATATAATGTTCATGCTCAACGCTGGCACCAAATAACAATTATTCAGGTCTAAAACTAATCCCGAAGGTAGATGTAGAGGTAGCATGCCGACCGCGATCACATCGACTTTGGAACCGTTTCCCACGCGCATCGTCACCTCGTCCTTAGCCAGTGCTCGCTTATTCCGTAGTCCCTGTTTCGAGTTGCAAATATTAGCAACAGAACCAGTATCAAATACCCAGGTGCTACTGCGAGCTCTAGTAAGCTACACATCAATAACATGTATATCACATATACCTTTGTTCACCTTGCCATCCTTCTTATCCACCAAATACTTGGGGCAGTTCCGCTTCCCGTGTCCAGTCTGCTTGCAGTAGAAGCACTCAGTTTCAGGCTTAGGTCCAGACTTGGGTTTCTTCTCCTGAGCAGCAACTTGCTTGCTGTTCCTCTTGAAGTTCCCTTTCTTCTTCCCTTTGCCCTTTTTCATGAAACTAGTGGTCTTGACCATCAACACTTGATGCTCCTTCTTGATTTCTACCTCCGCAGCTTTTAGCATTGCGAAGAGCTCGGGAATAGTCTTGTTCATCCCTTGCATATTATAGTTCATCACGAAGCTCTTGTAGCTTGGTGGCAGTGATTGGAGAATTCTGTCAATGATGCTATCATCCGGACGATTAACTCCCAGTTGAATCAAGTGATTATTATACCCAGACATTTTGAGTATATGCTCACTGACAGAACTATTCTCCTCCATCTTGCAGCTGTAGAACTTATTGGAGACTTCATATCTCTCAATCCGGGCATTTGCTTGAAATATTAACTTCAACTCCTGGAACATCTCATATGCTCCATGACGTTCAAAACGTCGTTGAAGACCCGGTTCTAAGCCGTAAAGCATGGCACATTGAACTATCGAGTAGTCATCAGCTTTGCTCTGCCAGACGTTCTTAACGTCGTCAGTTGCATCAGCAGCAGGCCTGGCACCCAACGGTGCTTCCAGGACGTAATTCTTCTATGCAGCAATGAGGATAATCCTCAGGTTACGGACCCAGTCCGTGTAATTGCTACCATCATCTTTCAACTTTGCTTTCTCAAGGAACGCATTAAAATTCAACGGAACAACAGCACGAGCCATCTATCTACAACAAACATAGACAAGCAAAATACTATCAGGTACTAAGTTCATGATAAATTTAAGTTCAATTAATCATATTACTTAAGAACTCCCACTTAGACAGACATCTCTCTAGTCATCTAAGTGATCACGTGATCCAAATCAACTAAACCATAACCGATCATCACGTGAGATGGAGTAGTTTTTAATGGTGAACATCACTATGTTGATCATATCTACTATATGATTCACGCTCGACCTTTCGGTCTCCGTGTTCCGAGGCCATATCTGCATATGCTAGGCTCGTCAAGTTTAACCTGAGTATTCTGCGTGTGCAAAACTGGCTTACACCCGTTGTAGATGGACGTAGAGCTTATCACACCCGATCATCACGTGGTGTCTGGGCACGACGAACTTTGGCAACGGTGCATACTCAGGGAGAACACTTCTTGATAATTTTAGTGAGAGATCATCTTAAAATGCTACCGTCAATCAAAGCAAGATAAGATGCATAAAGGATAAACATCACATGCAATCAATATAAGTGATATGATATGGCCATCATCATCTTGTGCTTGTGATCTCCATCTTCGAAGCACCGTCGTGATCACCATCGTCACCGGCGCGACACCTTGATCTCCATCGTAGCATCGTTGTCGTTACGCCATCTATTGCTTCTACGACTATCGCTACCGCTTAGTGATAAAGTAAAGCAATTACAGGGCGTTTGCATTTCATACAATAAAGCGACAACCATATGGCTCCTGCCAGTTGCCGATAACTTCGGTTACAAAACATGATCATCTCATACAATAAAATATAGCATCACGTCTTGACCATATCACATCACAACATGCCCTGCAAAAACAAGTTAGACGTCCTCTACTTTTTTGTTGCAAGTTTTACGTGGCTGCTACGGGCTGAGCAAGAACGTTCTTACCTACGCATCAAAACCACAACGATAGTTCGTCTAGTGCTGTTTTAACCTTCGCAAGGACCGGGCGTAGCCACACTCGATTCAGCTAAAGTGAGAGAGACAAACACCCGCCAGCCACCTTTAAGCACGAGTGCTCGTAACGGTGAAACCAGTCTCGCGTAAGCGTACGCGTAATGTCTTTCCGGGCCGCTTCATCTCACAATGCCGCCGAACCAAAGTATGACATGCTGGTAAGCAGTATGACTTGTATCGCCCACAACTTACTTGTGTTCTACTCGTGCATATGACATCTACGCATAAAACCTGGCTCAGATGCCACTGTTGGGGAACGTAGTAATTTCAAAAAATTTCCTACGCACACGCAAGATCATGGTGATGACATAGCAACGAGAGGGGAGAGTGTTGTCCACGTACCCTCGTAGACCAAAAGCGGAAGTGTTATGACAACGCGGTTGATGTAGTCGTACGTCTTCACGATTCGACCGATCCAAGCACCGAACGTACGGCACCTCTGAGTTCAGCACACGTTCAGCTCGATGACGATCCCCGGGCTCCGATCCAGCAAAGCTTCGGGGATGAGTTCCATCAGCACGACGGCGTGGTGACGATGATGATGTTCTACCGGTGCAGGGCTTCGCCTAAACTCCGCTATGATATGACCGAGGTGGAATATGGTGGAGGGGGGCACCGCACATGGCTAAGGAACGATCCGTAGATCAACTTGTGTGTCCTAGGGTGCCCTCCCGCCCCCGTATATAGAGGAGCCAGAGGGAGGAGGCGGCCGGCCAAGGAGGGCGCGCCAAGGGGGAGTCCTACTCCCACCAGGAGTAGGACTCCCTTCTTTCCTAGTTGGAGTAGGAGAAGGGGGAAGGAGGAGGAAGAGGGGTAGGAAAGGGGGGTGCCGCCCCCCTCTCCTTGTCCTATTCGGACTAGGGAGGGGAGGGGGCACGGCCCACCTCTTGCCTCCTCTCCTCTTCTCCCTTATGGCCCATGAAGGCCCAATAACCCCCGGGAGGGTTCCGGTAACCCCCCGGTACTCCGGTAAAATGCCGATTTCACCCGGAACACTTCCGATGTCCAAACATAGGCTTCCAATATATCAATCTTAATGTCTCGACCATTTCGAGACTCCTCGTCATGTCCGTGATCACATCCGGGACTCCGAACAAACTTCGGTACATCAAAACTTATAAACTCATAATAAAATTGTCATCGTAACGTTAAGCGTGCGGACCCTACGGGTTCAAGAACTATGTAGGCATGACCTAGAACTATTCTCGGTCAATAACCAATAGCGGAACCTGGATGCCCATATTGGTTCCTACATATTCTACGAAGATCTTTATCGGTCAAACCGCATAACAACATACGTTGTTCTCTTTGTCATCGGTATGTTACTTGCCCGAGATTCGATCGTTGGTATTCAATACCTAGTTTAATCTCGTTACCGGCAAGTCTCTTTACTCGTTACGTAATGCTTCATTCCGTAACTAACTCATTAGCTACATTGCTTGCAAGGCTTATAGTGATGTGCATTACCGAGAGGGCCCAGAGATACCTCTCCGACAATCGGAGTGACAAAACCTAATCTCGAAATACGCCAACCCAACATGTACCTTTGGAGACACCTGTAGTACTCCTTTATAATCACCCAGTTACGTTGTGACATTTGGTAGCACCCAAACTGTTCCTCCGGTAAACGGGAGTTGCATAATCTCATAGTTACAGGAACATGTATAAGTCATGAAGAAAGCAATAGCAATATACTAAACGATCAAGTGCTAGGCTAACGGAATGGGTCATGTCAATCACATCATTCTCCTAATGATGTTATCCCATTAATCAAATGACAACACATGTCTATGGTTAGGAAACATAACCATCTTTGATTAATAAGCTAGTCAAGTAGAGGCATACTAGTGACATTGTGTTTGTCTATGTATTCACACATGTATTATGTTTCCGGTTAATACAATCCTAGCATGAATAATAAACATTTATCATGATATGAGGAAATAAATAATAACTTTATTATTGCCTCTAGGGCATATTTCCTTCAGAGAGAGATACACAGTTCTGTTTCTTCGAGCACCAACAGACCAAAGATCGTCCGAGGAAATGACATGTACCAGATGTTGACTTGCGGTCCACGCGATCGCCAGCATAGTCAGAGTCTGAATATCCAATGAGATCAAAAGTGGAGCCCTTGGGATACCATAATCCAAGTGTTGGTGTGTGAGCTAAGTATCGAAGAATATGCTTCACAGCCTTATGGTGTGATTCCTTCGGTGTAGCTTGAAATCGGGCACACATGCAAACACTAAGCATAATATCCATCCTAGATGCACATAGGTACAATAAATAACCAATCTTGGAGCGGTATACCTTTTGATAGAAGTCTTTACCATTTTCATCAATGCATAGATGGCCATTTGTGGGCATTGGAATTTTGACCCCTTTGCAGTCTTGCATGCCGAATGTCCTCAATACGTCCTTGAGGTATTTCTCCTGAGATATGAATATTCCATTGCGCTGTTGACGAATTTGAAGACCTAAAAAGAATTTCAACTCTCCCATCATAGACATTTGATATTCTTCACTCATCATATAAGCAAATTCATCACTATATCATTGGTCAGTACAGCCGAAAATGATATCGTCAACATATATTTGGCACACAAACAATTCACCATCATAAGACTTACTGAAAAGAGTTGGGTCGAGGGAACCAGGTTTGAAGCCTTTCTTCATGAAGAATTCGTTCAAATTATCATACCACGCCCGAGGGGCTTGCTTGAGGCCATACAGGGCCTTGTTGAGCTTGAAGACTTTGTCGGGATTCTTTGGATCTTCAAAACCTGGGGGTTGAGCAACATATACTTCTTCCTCAAGCTTACCATTGAGGAATGCACTTTTCACATCCATTTGTTGTAAGATAATATCATGATGGTTAGCATAAGCAAGTAATATGCGAATAGCCTCAAGTCTAGCAACAGGTGTAAAAGTTTCATCGAAGTCAATTCCTTCAACCTGTGTGTAGCCTTGAGCTACAAGCCGTGCCTTATTCCTCACCAGAAGGCCATTTTCATCTTGCTTGTTGTGGTATATCCACTTCGTGCCAATAATGTTGTGCTTGCGAGGATCTGGACATTTGACCAGTTCCCAGACGTTGTTGAGCTCGAACTGATGTAATTCTTCTTGCATAGCTTGAATCCACTTAGGCTCCAGAAATGCTTCATCTACCTTAGTGGGCTCTGTGATAGAGACAAACGCAAAGTGCCCACAAAAGTTAGATAAATGTGAAGCTTTTGAGCGTGTGAGAGGACCTGGTGCTTCAATGTCATCGATGATCTTCTCGATTTGCACTTCGTTTGCAATACGAGGATGAGCGGGTTGTCTTCGAGGAATTTGATCTGCATTTTCTTCAGGAGCATTTTCCTCAGCACCATTTTCTTCAGGTGCGCCAGCTAGGCGTTCATCACGTTCTGGAATGAATTCTTCAGCAGATTTTTCAGTAGGAATGACATCCTCAGTGGCTTTGAACTTGATAGAATCCTCAAGTGCTGGTTCATCTATCACAGAAGGTAGGTGCTCTCTTTGCGAGCCATTAGTTTCATCGAACCGCACATCCACAGTTTCAACAACCTTGTGAAGAACGTTGTTGAAGACTTTGTAGGTGTGCGAGTCCTTTCCATAACCAAGCATGAAACCCTCATGTGCTTTCGATGCAAACTTAGAATTGTGATGAGGATCTCTAATCCAACATTTAGCACCGAAGACTTTGAAGTAACTCACATTGGGTTTCTTGTCAGTGAGGAGTTCATAGGCAGTCTTCTTGAAGAATTTGTGAAGATATACTCTGTTGATGATGTGGTAGGCAGTATCAATTGCCTCACTCCAGAAACGACGAGGCGTCTTGTATTCATCAAGCATAGTGCGAGCCATCTCAACAAGAGTTCTGTTCTTGTGCTCCACGACGCCATTCTGTTGAGGAGTATAAGGAGCAGATAACTCATGAGTAATACCAAGTTCATCAAGATAGTCATCAAGACCGGAATTCTTGAACTCAGTTCCATTGTCACTCCTGATGTGCTTTATCTTCACACCAAAGTTGGTTGAAGCCCTTGAGGAAAATCGTTTGAAGACTTCCTGCACCTCATGTTTGTAAGTGACAATGTGTACCCATGTGTAACGAGAATAATCATCAACAATAACAAAGCCATATAGGGATGCATCATTTGTAACAGCAGAATAATGATTAGGACCGAAGAGATCCATGTGAAGCAATTCAAATGGTCGAGTGGTAGTCATGATAGTCTTCGTTGGATGCTTGGCCTTTGTCATCTTCCCAGCTTCATAGGCTCCGCATAAGTGATCCTTGAGGAATTTGACATTCTCAATGCCAATGACATGCTTCTTCTTCGCGAGCATGTGCAGATTCCTCATGCCAGCATGACTAAGTCGTCGATGCCATAGCCAGCCTTATGAAGCTTTTGCAAGCAAGCACACGGCAGGCTGTGGTCCTGTAGATAAATCAACAATGTACAAGTCTCCTCTCCTAAAGCCTTCGAAGACTTTGGAATTGTCAGCTTCCAAGATCACAACACAACGATACTTGCCAAAGACAACAACCATATCAAGATCACAAAGCATTGAGACAGACATGAGGTTGTATCCTAAGGACTCGACAAGCATGACTTTGTCCATGTGTATGTCATTAGAGATTGCAACCTTACCTAGACCCAATACCTGACTTTTGCCTTTTTCAGCGAAGATGATATGCTTCAGATGTGACGGTGATAAGGGAGCATCCATCAATAGATTTTTGTCACCAGTCATGTGATTTGTACATCCACTATCGAGGACCCACTCATTTGCTTTGAGTTGATCATCCTGCAGATGAATTAGTGCAACTTACAAACTCATATACTTCATTAGTGAAGAATATGACATCAATATCATCAAGTCAATTTCATCAACCAATTAGAACAGATAATTAGTATGAGGACGTGAGAAATGAAGGTTCATTTCATCATGATTAGCCTACGTCCTATCAGGCACTTTTCAGGTCTCCAGCAAATTCTTTAGTCGTTTTGAGCACGACTGGAGACCTAACCATGCAAAAGAGATTAGTTCTTTTTCTTAACCACCCACATCTAGAGGGGTGGCAAAGAATTCATCACTCTGCGAGCACCATATGAGAAAGGTGGCATGGACGCCAGTCCACTTCGTTTCACATAAGAGGGGTTAGGGTAAGCATATGAATAAGCAGAGAAATTCTTCGAGGACTTATGAACATAATGATTTGAAGAATAATGCACATATTCATAGCCCTTAGCTCTACCCTGCGAAATAGAAGGGTTAGCACGATGATGATCATATGAGGACTTTGATCCTTTTGAGGAATTTGATCCATGTGAGGAATTTGGTCCACTTGAGGACTTTGATCCATATGAAGAATTTGGTTCATATGAAGAATTTGATCTAGAGTTCCTATTCTTCACAGGTGTCATGAGGACATTCACCTGAAGACTTTCAAGGCAACTTTTGGGAACCCAGATTTTCTTCATAGGGGAACCATTCCTGCAGTTAGTACCAACATATCTAGCAAATACTTCACCATTCTGATTTTTGAACAGCTTATAGTTAGAGTCAAATGACTCATCGGAAGAATGAGGAGATTCACATGTAAAGCCAGATAAGTTGGATGGATCAACTGGATTTCCGTTTGCAGCAACCCATGAGGTTTTGGGGTACTGCTCAAGCTTCCAATATGTTCCATCAGCATTGAGTTTCCTCTCAAAGGCAATACCCTCTTTCCTAGGGTTTCTGTTGAGGAACTGCTTTTTGAGCACATCACAAAGAGTTTGATGCCCTTTGAGGCTTTTGTACATGCTTGTCATGTACAATTCCTTCGGCCCTGCATCATCAGTGATACTTGCATTGTCCTCAGATGAGGAATTAGTGACAGCAGAGATATATGAAGAATTTGTAACATTAGAAGCATTTGAACATTCAGGTGAAGAATTAGTAGTTTCACGTTCAATGCACTTCAGACATGGAGGAACAAATTCTTCCTGGGTAGCGCTGATTTGTTGAGCAAGTAATGAATCGCACTCCTTCTGAAGATCTTCATAATCCACTCTTAGCTTTTCAAGATCTTGCTTTCTTTGAAGAGATTCAGAAGAAAGCTTCCCGTGATCAGACAAGAGAGAATTATGATGATCTTGAAGGGCGTCAAACTTGGACTGAAATCTCTGAAGACTCTCAGCCAATGCTTTTGACTGATCCATTTCTTCACCCAACATATCATCGCTCTTATTAAGCATGTATTGAACTTTTTCCAAAGCTCTTTGTTGTTTAGTGGCAAGGGAAGCAAGTTTGACACAGCTGGGGCCAAATTCATCACCTGATTCATCATCACTAGATTCAGAAAGGTAGCATTCAGTTACCTTGGCACCCTCTGCCATGAGGCACGGTGAAGAGGATGACAATTCAGGTGCGAAAGTCATCTCTTTGAGAGAATCCTTGTAATCCTCAAACCAAGGATCATGACGAGTACGATGACCTTCATAGACCTCAGAAAGCCGGTCCCAGATTAGCTTCGCGTGATTGAGGTGCATGACGTTCCTGAACTGATTTCGGGACAGACAGGAGCAGATGACATCCTTCACCGTGAGGTTCAGTAGAGTGTACTTGCGAATGTCATCAGCCTCCGCCATCTTGCATAGATCGGTAAGACCAATCTCAGTGACGGTCCACAGTTTGCTGTCCATAGCCATGAGTCGCTTCTTCATCATGGCCTTCCACCGAGGATACTCATGCCCGTCAAAGATGGGGCAGGAAACGTTCCTCAGTCCTGCAGTCGACATAACTAAAACACCGGGCGGTTAAACCAAAATCACATAGAACAAGGGAGTACATTGCTCTGATACCAATTGA
This sequence comes from Triticum timopheevii, assembly GCA_963921465.1. Classification (NCBI taxonomy): domain Eukaryota; kingdom Viridiplantae; phylum Streptophyta; class Magnoliopsida; order Poales; family Poaceae; genus Triticum; species Triticum timopheevii. The sequence continues at coordinate 366,748,631 of OY997264.1, forward strand.
AAGTGCGTTATATCGACTAGAGGGGGGTGAATAGGCGATTTTTATGAATTCTTCACTGAGGAATTTGTTGGTGAGGAAATTCCTAAATGAGAACAACTAGCAGTGGAATAAGTACTCAGAAGTAAACATAACAGAGCACAAGCATAGTCATCATGATGAAATGAATACAAGCACAGAGTACAGAAAGCGTAAACACAGGATAACACAAGAAAGAAGACAGACAGACTGAAGAAATTGATCTGAAGAAATTGAGAAAATCTTCAGTCAAAGACTTCAAACAGATATGAACAGGCACACAACAACATACATGAGGAAATGAAAGAGTTAAGGAAATAGAACCAGTAAGCTTGGTGAAGACAATAATTTGGTAGACCAGTTCCAACTGTTGTCTTAGTTGTACATCTGGTTGGAGCGGCTGAGTATTTAAACTCGAGGAAACACAGTCTCAGACACACAGTCCTCATCATATTCTCCTTGAGCTAAGGTCACACAGACCTCGCCCAATCACCCGTGGTAAGTCTTCAGGTGACTTCCGAACCTTCGCAAACTCGGTCACTCGGCGATCCACAATTCTTCTTGGATGCTCTAGACCTTGACGCCTAACCGTTTGGAAGAAGCACAGTCTTCAAAGGAAACAAGCGTCGGATCCACGCAGGATCAATCTCGATGCTCAATAACTTTGGGTTTGTAGGTGTTGGGTTTTGGGTTTTCCTCACTTGATGATTTTCGCTCAAAGTCCTCGGAGGATGGGATGCTCTCAATTGACAAGTGTCAGTTTCTCTTGGAGCAGCCAACCAGCTAGTGTTTGAAGGGGGCGGCTATTTATAGCCTAGGGAGCAGCCCAACATGATAATACATAAATGCCCTTGTCTGATATGACCGTTAGGTGGGTAGATATTTTGGAACCGCTGGCGCATAGCACAACAACGGTCGGAATTTTGACTATCAAAATCCGCAGGGCTATCATGTTCCTCACTGTGTAGGCAATTCACACTGGTGAATTCCTAACTCCTCAGTCAGAACAAATTCCTCAGAGACCAGAAGAACTTCGTCTCTGTCACTGAAGAATATGATTGAACTATATGAGATTTCCAATGGCTTCACTCGAAGGGATTGGTAGGTGTAGGATTTTGAGTTGAGCATCACATGGAAAGTTTTCCTTAGTATTTCCTCGACCCCCTTTAACAGTACAGTGTTTCCTATGACTCAAGAAAGAGAAAATGAAACTACGAAAACAAAAGTCTTCACGCTTCATGTTCCTCGAATAATTGCCAAGTCTTCAAGGTCACACCAATTTCTTCACTTTCAAAGTCTTCAGAAATCCAAAGTCTTCAGTTGAAGAACTTCATTTTTAGGGGTCAACTTTCTCTGTAAATATCAAACTCCTCATAGACTTATAGACCTGTGTACACTCACAAACGTATCAGTCCCTTAACCTATTGGTCTTCAATACACCAAAATCACTAAGGGGCACTAGATGCACTTACACCTGCAGGAGGCCATTTGCCGCTGCCGTATCCACGCGGGCTTCACCCGTTGGCGGTAAGGGGGAGGGGGTTGAGAAGGGGGTGCAGTGGCCAGGAGGGTTGGGCCACCACCCATGTCGCCTCGTGGAGGGAGCGACGCGAGGGATTTTTTGATAGCTCGGAATTTTCATGTAGATGTTTTGGTGCATACGTGGAGGAGCATAACTGGTATTTTCGTCCAATTAAACCACTTCATATTTTTTAGAAAAATATATAATTTTATTCATATTCAAAACCATCCAAATATTTTCTACAAAGTAACACACAATATTAAGAGTTACAAGGAAATCTTTTGTAGACATCTACTCTGCGGTACCAATATTTGTAAGGTAAAAAATAACAAGACTTGAATAAATATAGTGCAATTGGACTGAAGCAACGTTAATGTCAGTCGCTCACCCACACGAACTTGATTACCAATAAAGGTTTTTAAAAGTCTCATGGGTGGCCCTCATGAGCTACCCATCCAAAAAGATGGAAAGCCGTGAGCGTTGAATGGACTTGGACCAAGGATGATCCCCTAGAAGTGCATGTTGCCAAACTACAAAATATTCACCATAATGGTAAGACTACTCACAGTGAGTGAGAGTAATATAGATAGTAATATGCTTGCCACATCAACAAAGAAGATGATGTGAGCAGTAATTTAAAAGAAGAGAGACAAATGAAGTAACATAATATGTTATCATCACATAGAACTTCCCAATAAATTACTTTATAAAATAACATATGATACTACCTACTATGAAAGTAGTAACATAACATTAGGAGCGTCGTCTAGGCTCTTGGGAGCATATGCTTCCGGATGAACAGTAACTTCAAAACAAATAGTAAGAAAATTTCAAAAATTCTAATTTTTTGTGTGGATGTTCATGTTAGTCTAACGAGCGTGCTTGATAATTTTCATGTGAAACGGATAATAGTGTTTCGTTGATGGAAGAAACAAAATTAAGTTTAACATTCGATATTCGATTTTTTAGCACATTCAGAATTCTTAAGATTTTCCACTAAGAGTTTGTGGGTAGCATTTGGGTGTGACAATGAATACATCTACTTTTTTTAGAAAATATCTGACATTTGCAAAAAACATTTTTGTCGGGCAAGAGCATATGCTCCCAAGAAACAAATTGGATTTATTTAACATAAATTAGCAATATATGCATGTTACTAGTCAAGTTACTCACCACTATGCCCAATCTGAGGAAATATTCTAACTCCACAAAAGATCAAACAACATGACACAACAAAATAAACTCATCAGATCCGAATAATTAGCTCTACGAGGACACACACCTCTCTCCATGGCATCGCCAGGAACCTGAGTCATTTTATTTAAAAATGCACCACAATGAACAGCGGATGCCGACGAAGACCACAAATTTCACGGAGATTTGAGGTCCCCTCACCTTTTAGCACCAACATAGCAGCCGAAGGCGAGGGGATCAAAAGGTCCTCTGGTGGTAGCTGCTAGGACTCTGTTTCTTTTCTCTGGTATGCTTGGTCTATTTTTTTCACTAGAAACACTCCATATATTGATTAAAAGAAAATTATATAATCATTCATTACACAATACATCACGCGGAATAAAACACCATAACTGATGGCCTCCCCAACGTAAAACCTCAAAGGGACTCCTTATTTTTCCATGAACACTTTTCGAACTTGTTTGAGGACATCTGCTAGGAGTGTGGTTACCCAACAATGTGCCTTATTTGTGCGCTGCATCGAGGAGAGAGGGAGAAAAGTGGGGTTGTGGTAGGGCTAGGTGAGAGAGTCAGAGGCTGATTAGGGATTGTGGTGCGAGCATCACGGAGGTAGCAGACATATGAAATGGTGGATATCAGATAGTGCAGATTGTCAGGGCCGAGATAAGGGATCCAACTTATGGGTGAGAAATGGGGGAGCCCATTAGAAATGCCCTAACAACACATTATCTCTTTAGAAGTTATACAAAATTGACCAATCAAAAGCTACTTTTCTCTTGTCACAAATGACATTCACCAAGGAACATTTGGGAATACGTTGAAAGATTCCAAATGCATCTCTCTTCAAATCAATGAGAACCGACCAGTTTAAAACATTATCAGACAAATATTTTTTCACAAATAGACAACAGTATCCATGAAGGTAGGCTTATGCAGGACGACCACCGTATGAAACCCCGCTAAACAAGTTTGAAGTTTCATTTCCTCTACAATTGCACAGATTGGATGGAAATCCAAAGAAGATAGCAGCACCACGCCTTTGTGATCTCTAGCCACCACACTGGCGTTGGCAAAAGCTTCATCGCCATGAAGCTTGTATCCACATTAATATGTATGGGCCCCTCATATGGCACCTCCCATTCTGCACATTGTAAATCACACAAAAGAATGCCAACCTGGTGGACAACTCGTTCACATTTATCAAGCATGAACACACATAATTTGTTGATGCTCCACTTGCAGTCCACATATTTTCCAAAATAGTAAATGATGCCTCAGTATAACCCTTTTGATAGCCAAAAAGCACATTATTCTTGAGAAGTGAAGCTCTCCAAAGCAAACAACGAGGGTTATTTTTCATTTGCGGAATTTTAAGAACACAGTATATAGAAAAACACAGGTGTAAAGAGTTGCATGTGCAAAACAGAGGGTTGTGCCTGTGAATACATATGAATGTGCGGAATTGGGTTTTAGTTTTTAGGAGTAGAAAAAACACAGCAATCCGAACAATGGATGGTGAGGTTAATGTTAAACATATGCAAGATTGAGATGGAGTTCATATTGTGCTGCTTGTGAACTTTGCCTTGTTCTTTGTGCATAAGAATGCAAAAAAGGAGGTTTGAATGGATTGTAATATTCCATTGTTTTTCTATGAAACTCAATTCCAAGAAAAATTATTTATTTATCTTATGGTCCATTCCTTTGAGTGAAATGGAAGAATAGTATCACCACAGGAACATTTCATGTTCATATAATTTCCCTTCACTTCTCCTATGAATAAAAGAGGCCCCAAACTATGGAGGGTTTGTGACTGCTAACCACAAAGTGCATGTTTGTGCTCGCAAAAGTATTAAGTGCATGGGCTACTTTATTACACTTCCTTTAATCCGCATATCCGGAAAACAGCCCATCAATTTCCTCCCTCATGAATCAAGTAGCAGATGAAAACACCTGGCCAATGTCCACCCTTCTGAATGATGTTGCCACCGCAACACAATAGGTCTCCAAAATGTCTGACATATTAGCATACCAAATATGGTCTCATTCCTCCAATCTATGTTAGGGACTTGGCTTCTTTTGCATTTGAGCAACTCAAATTGTAAGTCCAAGCAATGAATAATACCTCGTTCAGACCCCACCCTTATACATGGTTGTTTAGCAACAACACTAAAAACCTACATCACATACAATTTTGCTCATGTCTCACATGGGACCTTGCACTTCAACGTCGATCTATGGCTAGCCTTCTTTTTAGAACCAACATAATCAACCTCAAGAGATGCCTTTTCTTTTAGTTCTGCCACTGGGCTATGATCTGAACTAGAGGGTAACCCGCGTTTTGCCGCACCATTATTCGGTTTTGGAATAAATTATATTTTCGTCGAATAGTTATTGTGGCAATTCACATTCCATGCATAAATTCTATTAGGTTATCCATGTAAGCCGGTCCTTCCGGTTTTGGAAAGGAATTTTTTTTATTTTACCTTTTCCATGTTTTATTTTCCTGTTTGTTTTTTTATTTATAATATTTTTCAAATTTATGAATATTCTTTGAATTCAGGAACATAATTTTAATTCTTGAACATATTTTAAAATTCATAAATGGTATCTTCAAAATCATGAACATTTAATAAAAATATGAATATTTTAAAATTTATAAATATTTATTTAAAACTGCTAATATTATTTATTTAAAACTGCTAATATTATTTAAAATGCATGAGCATTCAAAAATAATAATGTATAATTGTAAACCTCATATACATTTTTTAGATTCATGATTTTTTTTCATATTCTTGAAGAATATATAAATTTATGAACATTGTTTAAATTCATAATGTTTTTTAAAAAAAATCTAACATTTTCAAATTTCACAAAAAATATCTTTAATGTTTATAATATTTTTGCGAAAAATAATGTTGGTTTCATTACTGTTCATACAAGACCCACAATCCGAGCAGACCCTTACAATGGGAAAAAGTTTAGAGCTTTTCTAGGCTTCTATTTTTTGGTAGTTTAGTACAAGACCCCTCCGGTAGTTAGTGAACAGAAAGATAAAATCCTTTAAGCAACCAAGCTCCCTGGGATTAGTGAGCTGTGAGCGATCAGGCCGTCGCCATCAGAATGGGCCCCATAGGTCAGATGAATTGTTATTTGTTTATGTATGTTCGCATGCACAGCTGTTTGCATTCCGACTCAAAAAAAAAAGTTGTTTGCATGCATATGTGAAATAGACTTGGGGGCTGAATACACTACTAGATCGGCAATGCGCCTTGGCGCGAGGGTGCCGGTCCCAACGATATGGTCAAGCTATGAAAGATCAAACGGCATGATGCATTAGTATGAATACAATTTTAGCACATGTAACAGGACAACTGATTATCGGATTCAGGAGTAAGAAGAAATATTCACTCTACCAGAAAAATAACATTATTGAGTTCAACACGGTCATGGGACTATACCAGCCAACCCGTCGTAAAAGCAAGGCAACATCCAATTCACTACAATCAAATGATTACAAAGGCTAATTAGGTAACACTAACTTTAGTAATATGAGGAGGAACATAAGAGAGCAAAAGCCCATCTACCCGAGCCATATCCAACCCGGTAAAAATATGGTTTATATTCCAAAGGTTCAAAAAAACAAAAGGATCCAAAGCGTCAAAGCCCATTAGAAGCAAGTGGTACATCCTTAATAGAATATGTAGACATACCAAAGAAAGCCATGATCAATCATTCATCTAATATTATATACGGACGATGAGTCAAAGGAATAAGAGCATCCATCATATCTACAGGCCTCATCCATATTCGTCCATTAGAATTACACAATAAACTAAATATTTCCATCAAAAGAAACTACATAAAATTCCAAAATGATGGGCTTGGAAGTTGTAATACTTCAAGGTGCATCCTTATTCTGATACATATGACCAAAATATTTATTGGAATTCGTGTAAAGTACATATGACCAAAATTAGAAGATATCACAGCTACACATAATTCAGTCCTCATCCATAATCTCTCCAATCCATGCATCCTCCAAGTAATGAGAAGGAACCAAGTAGCTCGTGACACAGGTTGAGTTTGAAAGAATCTCTCTAATCTTGCAGCATAATAGAAGTTCATATTATTATGAAATCAAAAAGAGAGAGAGAGACTAAAGTAACAGAACTAAAAGATAGCAATGTATTTTCATAGCAGCAACAACCCAAACAATTAAAATTTGCCACTACAATAAGAAATCATAAGCAAAAGGAATTTTTGAACAGAAGAGAAGGAGATACAGATGAAATGAATGTAACAAACACATGTAACCAACTTGATAAGAAAGGGTGTGGTATCGAACACTGTTACCCCGGCTTACTCCTATGCAATCAATGATGACTTATGACTCAGATCAAGTCATGTCCAATCTATTTGAAGGTAAAATGCAAATAAAGTTCAAAAAAATACTCCCTCCGTCCGGAAATACTTGCCGGAGGAATGGATGTATCTAGACGTATAATTAATAGGTGCAAAAGAAGATGGAATACATTGTGGATAAAATTGTACTATTTTCTCAGTCCATCTAAGTAAACCTCATGAACCAAGTTTTAATTAATCATGTAACAATAGATATGGTTCAGGTGGAAAAGGCTTGAGCTTTAAGCATGATATGAGCACAAATCTCAAAGGATAAAATTGAGGAAAGAAATAAGGGTCTCCTATATTCACTTGCAACTTACCTATAAACTACACATCTTTCCGACACTCGGGACCCATAGAGCTTCTTAGAGCAATCCTATATATCTCGAAAGATAACCATTCACCTGCATGGGCAAGTGAAAGGGCTTCATTAAGAAAATGCAACATCCATCGTAAGTCCTAGACATAACAAACATATCGTTACCACTACTTAACTCATCAAGACCTGGGACTTTAGGAGCTATACCATAAGGTGTTTTCATTGCAATTAGAGTCTGATTCATAAAGTTACTACCAGGCACTTGAAATTATAGCACAACACTCACACTTTCCTTGGTTCAGGAAGTTACTATCAAGCACTTGAAAATATTGCTAAAGTTCTAAAGGGACATGAAAGAATGGCAAAGACTTTTTATCATCTTCTGTAACATAAAGCGACACTTAGGAAGCAAGGTGCAAGAATAGAATTTAGACCTGCATTGAAGTCCTAGAAATCTCAAAGGAAGAAAGAGAAGCCCCAATCTTGGTTATTTTCAGTTTCAATGAGCTCTCTTAACTTGTCTACCATTTCACTGCAAGAAACATTTGATTGGAGTGGCATGATTATTAGTGAAAGCATAATAGCAGGAGCTTAAGTAACTGGTCACCAACCTTATTCGTTCATATTTTTGTCGTGGCGGCCAAGATTCTCCTAAGCACTGAGAAAGAGGGAGTTGTTTGAGCGTATTTTCCTCTAGTCTTCATTTGCTGAATCAAAGCAGCAGATTTATATGATATACAGGGCCATGTATTTTGATATTAAACTGCCAGTCTTAAAATATCCACAATATATTACCTCTCTCAATTATATGATATACATGACTATGTACTTACTGTAGTGTGCAAGAGGGCAGGCGGTAGGTGAACTGTATGCTGGGTTAAGTATAAATAGGGAAGTAAAAGGATGTGACAGTACATACCATTAGCAGAAACTAAGCATGTATATGTGAAGTGATTAAAAGTTAATTAGATAAGAGTTGATCCTATTTGTGCCTTTCCGACAAATATAAACCAAGCCACAAATACAATCATTTGGTACCTTGACTACATCTCGGCACAACTATGTCTCAGGAATGTTGAAGGTTCAAAGGGAAAACGGCGAAAACAAAAAACAGAGTTTGTTGAGCACTAATTATATTTTAGCACAAAATACTAATAAATAGTACCTAAGCAGATCAGTTAGGAGCCCAGGAAGTAAGTACAAACAACACACATCAGCAGATTAAGCAAATACTGTAAATGGCTAGCTAGCTACCATACTGAGAAGCTCACTAACTGTTCTTGGTTCGCGATAGGCACGTGCCTGGATATAGCATCGCACGAAGGCGAGTCGGCAGCGGCAAGGAGAAACAAGGCAGCAATGTAGCGATGCACTCTTCCGGCCTCCCTTGCTCTTCTATAATTTCAAGGCGACCTCCCCTTTTGTCCCTCCCAAGCCGCAGCACACACACAATGCTGATCTGTATGTTGAGGTGTACAAAATGGATCAGAATACACACACACACACAGAAACTGAAAAGATAGAACATTCACTTACAGTTATATGGATCAAAGGTCATAACAATTTGAAAGCAGAAAATTATCCAATGAGTGCAATGAAAGGCAGGCAAACTGATACTTCCATCACACAGTATATCAAAAAAATATGCTCATAGCCATCATGGACTCGTTAATCAGGGGATCCCAATCTGCTAGATAGAACAATGTACATAGATGGTTGTGCCTAGGTTTCAGGGGTACAAAACTAATGCATGAGATTAATATGCTCAGATATAAGAACCTCGCTTTGCTCTGCTTCCTACAGATAGTACCAAAGGAACAACTCACGGCAAACATCCTGCCAACACAACAAAGAACCCAAAATAAGCAAACTCCACACCAGAAAAATCAGCAACCCAGCACAAACATTTGACAGTAGGTGAGGCAGTACAGATGGAAAAGAAGAACGCCTAGGAAAGACAGTTTGTGCAATAACCAGTTTAAGGTCTGTCATATTTCTCAAAAAGTCTGATCAAATTTAAACAATAGTCAATGGATCGATCTAGCAGAAGTGTAGAACACGCACATATATCAATGGATCAACCTGATTGGTGGTTAGGCATTGGCACATGGCAAAACTGTAGTCAGACACAACCGTACATGGTTTATGGGCTTTTCTACATCACTGATTGTTTAATTATTTGTCTATGTATGAGCTAATTATGCAATTAGCTGCGTGATGAGGACATGACTACCTTGGATATGACCAAAAATATTGCATATATGCATATTTGTCAGGTGATTTCTAGTGCAAACTATTCAATAATCTATTTATGTTATTCAGAACAAAAATACTTCACACACTTTTGTATTTTGTCTAATTGCAGGTGTATGGGACATTTGTACAATCCACATATGAAGATAAGGAAGAAAGAGATGTTTATTTGCTGTCCAAAAAGTTCTCTCACGTCACTTTTGGCCCAAGAGAAGATAGAGTCCAAGTCTCTCACGTTCTGGATTTAGATTCGGACTGCACAGACATACCTGACTCAAAACGCACACAAGTTTTTCATACGGACTCCGAATTGGGTGATTCTTTTTTTGTTGGAAACTAGATTTCGTGCACTTTCCAACCCAATTGGAATCACCTTCAAATTCGTCCGGAGCGTTGAGTTGTGGATGAAACAATCTGATGCTGCAGCAGAATCCGAGTCAAACTACAAGTCCAAAGGTGTTACATCACCTCCACTTGGGCCCATTGGCCTTGTACGACCTAGATTTAGTTTTAGGCTGCCTTGGGACGTCCTCCCACCTCCTTGGCCGCCACCCCTTGCTCCTATATAAGTAGATCCATCTAGTAGCTTTTCCTTGGGATTTGTTTAGTTAAAAGTTAGCCATTGCAACTTCGTGTACTTCGTTTGTGTCCAACGACCAGACCAAGACCGCTTACGGATCCCCACCTTTATCAATACTTCATATATACTCGCAATATTCAGATTGCTTTTATCATATTCTTGCTTGTTCTTCGATTGCTTGCAGGAATAGACCTTCGTGGTCAGGTTGATTGTGCTCCAGCGTGGTCAATAACCTCTCAGAGTTGGTTTAGCGATTGCTAAGGCGCAACGTCGTGCACGTTTGTAGTCGGATCGTCAAAGTCATCTTCACCAAATCGATAGTTATCATCTCATCGAAAGATCGGGACACCCTCGCCTCTGTCAAGTGGTATCAGTTTTCAGGTTGCTCGGTGAGAATTTCCAGTTTTCCTAGATTAGATTTATTTTCTTACCTATTGTCCGAGAAAAAGCCACAAAAAAGAGTTAGATCTATTCATCCTTGGTCCAAGCCAGTCTGAGCCTTTGCAATTTTCTTTTCATTGCTTGCATAGTTGAATTATCGGTTGCATCGTCGGTCTAGTTGCTGGTCTTAGAGTCTAGTCTTTTAGAGTTTCGAGTTCTGGTCATAAGTTGTCACGCCGCCGCCGCACCATCATCATCGCCCCTGCCATCTACCACCACCGCTCCGAATCCGTATCCATATACCACCACCAATCTGTGTCCATATACCACCACCGATCCATATCCATATACTACCACCGCTACCACCACCGCTGCCATATACCACAACCATATATCCACCCATCCATCAATTTCCACCACGTGCTACCCACCATTCATTGTCATAATAATAGTTGAGATCGTTCACATCTTCGCTTGATCCAATCTGCGTCTTATCTAGTTTGTTTTGGAAAGAGGGAGAAAAAAAGAGAGAAAAAAAGAGAAAAAAAAAGAGAAAAAAAGTCAGAGAAAAAAAGGAGAGAAAAAAATCAAAAAAATCGGCACAAACTTTTTCAGAGGAAAGTTGGAGACAAAGTTGTTGTATATCCTGCTTGGCAGTTGTTTTTCATCATTATCTTCACTGCCGTTGTGATCTTCACTTATATCTTGCTGTCAAGAGCTACTTAGTATCCTTCATTGATGCTAGTTGTGGTACGCCGTGACCTTATTAGTGTTCTAGGCTCGCGTCTCTAGTCCGGTCTAGCCTAGGACCAGCACAGTACCGTTGTTGAGCGTTTATTCAACATTGCATCTTTGAATTGATTATTGCTAATCTTTTGCTACCATATATAGCCAACCCAGCTCCACATATTTCTACACCGTGTATACGTACGCTCCCCTGGCAATCGCTTTACTCAATATTCGGAGTTACTTGACACCGCTGGTTGCCGATCACCGCCTGCTGCATGGTAAGAACTTGTAAGACATTGATATTTGCTTTACTGTGAGCGTTTTACCACCACATCCTAGTAGTTATAGGAACATTATTTTTGGGTTTTGTTTCTTGTTCTACTAATCATGACAGGATCCAGAGTCAATTCATGGGCTTTGTCGATCGCGGGAGACGTGCCACCACCTTTGCAAATACCACAACCGTCACGAGAGGTGCACAAACATCCAAATGCACATGATCAGGTTAATGTATCTATACCACCATTTAATGGCCGTTTTAAACCTGCTTTATATATTGAATGGGAGTTCGACATAAAAAATATATTTGCTTCCCATAATTTCGATGAACATAAAAAGGTTAAGGTTGCAGTTGGTTCTTTCACTGGTTATGCTTTGGTTTGGTGGAGTGAATATTGTCGGTTACACCCTGATTATATACCTACTACTTGGGATGATTTGAAACTTGCCATGCGACATACTTTCGTCCCTGCTTATTATACTCGTGACATGATTAAGAAGTTGCAACACTTAAAACAAGGTAGTGAAACTGTAACAAAATATTATGATGATTTACAAACTACCTTGTTGCATTCCTCTTTAGAAGAAAGTGAAGATGATTTTATGGATAGATTTTGGGGAGGATTAAACCGTGATATTCAAGAGATACTAATTCATGAAGAGTGTTATCCTATAGACCATTTGTTTCATCTTGCTTGCAAAGCTGAACAGGAAATAAAACGACGTGTTGGCCACGAGGAGAACAAGCGCACGGTGCACATTCCAAGAGTTGATATGATTGTTCCTTCAACTACTAGGCATACTATGACAACCACATCCGTTGTTGTCAGGACTACATCACCTCCACCATGTGACACATCGCCCCCGAGAGTGGCTACATCATCTAAGTTGATTATAAGAGGTAATGACAAAGGTACCGATCTTCCATCTCTACATGAGAATGATGAATGCCTTGTCAATTTGAATGCACCATCTGATGAGCTACCCACTACTTTGATCACACCACCTATTTTAGAGGACTACGTTGATAATTTTACTTTGCCATGTGATCAAACAACTGAAATACCAACAATTTTGAGTGCACCCATTGAATTAACTATTGATGCAAAAGAACCAATGTTTAATCATTTTGATATGACCTCTAATCTTGGTGATGATTCTGTGTTGAATGACTTATTGCATGTTTGCTTATTTAAGCATGTTGTAGCATGTAAATTTGATGCAAGTAAGGTTTATTCACCAATGTTGGGATGGTTTAATGATGAACATTGTCAATCTTTTGAAATGAATAAGAGCTTCACTTATATGTGCAAACTGAGTTGCAATATTTTCATGCCTTCTACTTCTTGTGCTAATTTTTTGGCTTTAGATTTTATGAACTATGCAAGTTACTCATCTATTCATGCGTCATATATGCAAAAATCAAGGGAAGTAAAAATGGATGACATATACATATACAACATGTACACCTTGTCTCTTTTGTTAGCCACATTTCAGATTAAGCAACGCCGAGGACGGCTTTATTTTCAAGAAGGGGAGGATGATGAGGACATGACTACCTTGGATATGACCAAAAATATTGCATATATGCATATTTGTCAGGTGATTTCTAGTGCAAACTATTCAATAATCTATTTATGTTATCCAGAACAAAAATACTTCACACACTTTTGTGTTTTGTCTAATTGCAGGTGTATGGGACATTTGTACAATCCACATATGAAGATAAGGAAGAAAGAGATGTTTATTTGCTGTCCAAAAAGTTCTCTCACGTCACTTTTGGCCCAAGAGAAGATAGAGTCCAAGTCTCTCACGTTCTGGATTTAGATTCGGACTGCACAGACATACCTGACTCAAAACGCACACAAGTTTTTCATACGGACTCCGAATTGGGTGATTCTTTTTTTGTTGGAAACTAGATTTCGTGCACTTTCCAACCCAATTGGAATCACCTTCAAATTCGTCCGGAGCGTTGAGTTGTGGATGAAACAATCTGATGCTGCAGCAGAATCCGAGTCAAACTACAAGTCCAAAGGTGTTACATCACCTCCACTTGGGCCCATTGGCCTTGTACGACCTAGATTTAGTTTTAGGCTGCCTTGGGACGTCCTCCCACCTCCTTGGCCGCCACCCCTTGCTCCTATATAAGTAGATCCATCTAGTAGCTTTTCCTTGGGATTTGTTTAGTTAAAAGTTAGCCATTGCAACTTCGTGTACTTCGTTTGTGTCCAACGACCAGACCAAGACCGCTTACGGATCCCCACCTTTATCAATACTTCATATATACTCGCAATATTCAGATTGCTTTTATCATATTCTTGCTTGTTCTTCGATTGCTTGCAGGAATAGACCTTCGTGGTCAGGTTGATTGTGCTCCAGCGTGGTCAATAACCTCTCAGAGTTGGTTTAGCGATTGCTAAGGCGCAACGTCGTGCACGTTTGTAGTCGGATCGTCAAAGTCATCTTCACCAAATCGATAGTTATCATCTCATCGAAAGATCGGGACACCCTCGCCTCTGTCACTGCGGCCATTAGGCATCTACAATACACACTGTGCTACGAATTGTTGAGCGGCACATGCTGCAACACAGGGCCGAAGACCAAACCGAGGGCCGAAGACCAAACCTTGAATTACAGAATGTTTTAACAGAACTTTAGATGTTCTACATGTCATGTACGACTCCCAGGTTCTAACAAAAAAAATTCAGACAACTCCTAGCAGTACATGACCTGAATTTAAAGGACCACAGAAATCTTGATCTTGACTAATGCTGACCTTGATCTTGATTGAATCGTCCATGGAGGGCTTGACCTTGAGTTGTTGCTCCATGGCTTACATGTCCACACGAATTCAGTATCCACATGTCCACAAATTCAGTGTTAACACAAATTCATTATTCAGTGCTACCACATGTCCACACGACGCCATCAGGATGATTGATAAAGAAATGCATAACACTACATTAACACCATATTTGTGCAGATGTTCTTATTTGTGTGCTATGTAGTCCTATAAATACAGTTAAAAACTGTGAAAATTCATTTATGAAGATGTTCTCAGTACTGTACTGCTCCATGATACTCCATGGAGTATTCGTGATCTGTAACTTAAACTGAGACACAAAAATTTGAGTGAATACTCCACTGTTTTCAGTGAGCAGTGCAGTTTTGACAGTACTCCACTATTCAACTCTTTGCAAACTGAATTTCAACACCATAGGTAGAATATGATGTTAGATGGCACTGACCACACCATTAACTATTATACAACTACTAATAAACAACATAATCAAACAGGAACAGTTGAAGCTAGCTTGCCATGGGAAAAATTCAGTTGATGTACTCGGTTATAAAGATAAATAAGTTACCTTGAGTAAAGGTGCTGGAATATACATATCATCGACTCCTGCAATTACCTATCAGCTCAGCACCCTCTTGCACGACATAACAATCATCAGACTTTAAAATAACCTTGCCCCCAAAAGTTGCCATCTTTATTCCTGAACGAACATCTCAAAAACTAATCAACATATTAAGATATTTGAGTTTCGACCAACTGAGGCCATCTTCAAATATAGAAATTAAGATACTACAGAGATATAGACATTGCTAATTAGCTAAAATCCCTGGCATTATCACATATGCAGTAAGAACACCATTACATGTGTATCTGGAAATGTGAAACAAAGCAACCACCACCGGGCAGTTCTCTTCTTTGGCCTAACATTGCATTTACTTGTGTCTCCTGATTCAATATAACGTTGCACGTCCTTCAAAGAGCAAAATTCATAACCACTGACTGGGTTAGTGATGTACTGCAGAGATAAAAAGAATTAGAGGTAAAACAAGGGGTTCAACAAAAAGTACACAAAACAATGTCAAGGAAAATTAGATTTTGGGGGGGGGGGGCATTCTATAACAAAGAAAACTCGAGTATATCTTCAGAACACTAAAAAGACAGCCCAGTAAGTGGACAAAGCTAATTGCTATCAACAGGGTTAGATACTAATAACCTATTCAGAACCTCAACTTCTTGGAGGTCCTTGAGAATATGTGACTAAAAGTGTAATCAGTTACTGGCTTCAAGCATATTTTACAGTAACAATAACTATCACGTAGCAGATGCAGAGTAAAAGCATGCTAGGAGGCAGGAAAGACTGAAAGAGTCGGTGCTGAATTATGATATAAGTAGAGTGAATTGAGAATGAACTTCTTTTGATTAAAATAAAGCACAACCATATTACAGAGAGGGAGGTTGTGGTCGACGCCGGCACACAAATGAAACCGCCGTCGTCGGGGTCGGGCGTGAGCTCCTTCCATCCTAGTCGTCATCATCTTGGTCCTTGTGGATAGCATCCATGGATTGGAAGTGGGGTGACTTGACAATCCCCTCCCTTGAGATGGCTTGCTGTTTCCAGTTGAGATTCGTCCATGGAGAACAGAAGCTTCATGAGCACACACACACACAAAAGATAAGAGGAGGAGGCGGTCATGGGGATGGGGATGCTTACCCGAGCTAGGAGCCGTGGAGGCGGAGCTCGTTGGCCCATCACCGCACCGGAGGAAACGACGGTGAGCTCGACCATGTGCGGCCGTGGTGGTCGTCCTCGTCCATGGAGGAGGGTGGCTGCTGCACCGAATCGAAGAAATTGAGTGGGGCGGGAAGATAAGAAAGAAGGGGAGAGGAGAGGGAAGAGGAGAGCTCACCTCACCAGAGTTGGGGGCAGCCGAAGCCCTAGCAGCGGGGATGGGTCGCGCGCGAGCGCTTGCGGCCGTGAGGAGCAGATCTAGCCGGAGGAAAGGAAGCACCGTCACGAGGGGAGCTCGTGGGTGTGCTGCGCTCCGGCGAGGGCCGCCGGAACTCGCCGGAATCGCCTGGTGTTGGTGGCGGCGGCGAGGTGGAGGCTGGAATGCGGGAGGACGGGGGAAGGGGGAAGGGGGCGCGACCGCGCGAGTGCGGCAGGAAGCGGCTAGGTTTCCAGTGGCTGCTACTTCGTTTTTTAAGGGGTACGCAAAATGTCTAAAATGCCCTCGGCGGGGCACGGGAATTACGCGCGGTGGCACGGCCGGGCGGGACGCGACTCATAGGGAAAATATCGGACGGTTGGAGACGACCGGGTAAATATCCAACGGCCCACGACGACCGAGCCCGAGATCCAACGGCCAGAACGCAATCAAGAAAACGATCGGACGGCCGAGAAGCTCTAATCGCTGAGGAGCCTCCTGCATCCCTCCCGTTCATATTTCTTGATGCTTGAGACTCACACGAGGCTGAATAATGGGGTTTGGCGAGGAGCGTTGCATCGGCACAGGAACCTTGAATCAAAAGAAGTGACCTATTCATCCTTATATTGCCTTTAAAATAATCTTAATGGGCACGCTGAACATCCCAGCCAACTTATTTTTTGAAACGAAATCCCGGCCAACTTATGAGCCTACCAAATTAACATTTTTTTTGTTGATTAATCCCATATGCTTGTGTATGGCAGCACAAAAAAAGATCCCGCTGCATATATAATATAAGCGCATGCAACAATTAGTACTGATGGCCAGTTAAATCCTCACATGCATATATTGTTAAAGAGGTAATATCATTGGGAGTCATAGAACTTGTGCTCGATGTTTAGTTTGATGCTAAAATTTTAAAAATACGGATTTCTAATCATCTAACTTGCGTTCTCGTGCAAATACGGTCACTTTGCTCATATTCAGACGTATCACGCGCTTACGTGGCACGCCAGCGTGGCTATGGCCCACTGTTAGAGACCGAAACAGCTCGCCACGTTTTTTCTTTGCAGAAGCACCCTTGCTCGGTATTTAAATAATTTAGTTGAGCATAATCCCCTCTGTGTGTCCCACTTGTCACCATGAGGTGGTGTGAAAAAAAAAAGTACACGTGCAGGAATTTGAACTTCATATACCTCGGGTACATCCATGCACAAGCAAACCACTGCACCCACTACAAATTCCTTCCTATAAAGAGGTACACCTGATTTTAGATTAGACGCAGTTCTTCTTCCTAGATTCTCTTTTTGTCCTAGGTTCGCCTAGTAAAAGCTGGACACTGGAAAATCTCACCTTTTTCACACAAAAAATCAATTAAGAAAACCGTTTCAAAATGTAAAATGTTTAACCCATACCGTACACAACTTTGTCATGAGCGAGAATTTTAGTTCGGGTGATAACATTTTTTTCCGGGGACCGCCAAATTTTTTCAGGACCGATCGGTTATCGAATTTCTGTCTAGGAGTAAAAGAACCTAGATATATAAAATCCGGCTTTTCTCTTTATAGACAGTGATTGGTACTTAGTGTAGCATTTAGCTCCCGTGTGTCCACGCTTGAGGTTGAGAGATTGAATCTGTTGGGCCACCCTTTTCTTGTCACTCAGTTTGCGCAGGAGCTTCTGTTTGTGATTAAACGAATTTTAGTTCTTCATGTTGAACGTCAATCGGCACTGGTGGGATGATGTATGGCGGACTATTTTATTAACGTGTTTGAACTGCGCCATCTTTTTCATTATATTTGAGGGATGTGATTAAATAAATTGAGTGAGTTTTCTGTAAAAAAAATCCAGCGTGCTATGGTCACCAAGCGCCTTGTGCATTCCCAACCACTGACAGGTGGGCCTCCACCAGGCTGGCACGCATGTGGACATGCCATGTGGCTGGATACGAGAGGAAGCACCGTATATGCACATGGGGACAAGTTACGTGACCATAAATCCGTATTTTTGAAGTTTTTTAGCATCAAACTGAACATCAAACACACGCTTTATGAGGTAATATTACCACATTGTTATAATCCATTCTATATTATATTGGTACAAAATCTCAGACTTATGGAAATAGAAATGCAAAAGAGAACAATGCCAAGAATTACATCGTTTGTCTTTGTGAAAATAAGATACATAAGTCCATACAAAAGCGAGCAAAATTCTGTTGTCTATCCACAACACCATTACACAAAATGATTAATTGACAATCCATCTAGTCCAATGCATGCCCCATCATCTCAAAGAATTCGATTTGTTCAAAAATGCTTAGGATAAATTCAAGCTCATTTGAACATCTGGACAGCTCTCGACAAAGAAGACAAATTTAGGATCTGCTGTTTATGTACTATTCTGATCTAATTTGTTGGTTTTGCTGAGAGCTACTGTCTAAATAAGCTGAAATTTGGAGCGGACCTCGAGCACCAAATCGTCTTTCATGAAAAAATGTCACATGTTTTTTAGTTTGTTCAGTATTGTTTTTGAATTTTCTCTTAACTAGGTGCACATGAGGCTAGGCTCATAAAGGAAATTTGCTAGACATTACTCTACATGTTACGATTGCACTTCTCTATTATGTACTCCTTCTATTCCTAAATATATTTTTTTAGAGATTTCAAATGAACTATGTATGTAGACATATTTTAGCGTATATCTCTACTCCGGTCATGATGTGTATCTGTCATCCGTCATTTCTAACCATTAGATCTGCATCTAACGGCTGTGAGGTAAGTTATGGCATTTTTGCAAAATAGCCCACATCTCTGCTCCAAATTGCAAAAAATTCCTTATTAAAGACATTTTTGCAATAATAGCCCACATCTCTGCTTCAATTTGCAGAAAATTTCTTATTATCTTTAAGGCAACCACATCCCTCCCTCACTCCATCAAAACAACTGAGGATATATTTTAAGTGAAACATGATATATTTTTAGTGCTACATGTATATCGAAACAAGACTGTTTTATTTCAAATTTGTGAACAATGAACAAGCATTATTCTACTTTTATAAGTACTTTTCTACTTTGAATTTGTGAACAATGAACAAGCATTATTCTACTCTGAATAAGTATTATTCTACTTTTGATTCTTTCCCATGCAAGCATTATTCTACTCTGAATAAGTATTATTCTACTTTTAAATAAGTACTATCCTACTTTGAATTTGTGAACAATGAACAAGCATTATTCTATTTTGAATAAGTATTATTCTACTTTTGATTCTTTCCCATGCATTCGGGTACGCCACGCCGCATTCCGCGTGATGCTTACGCCGGATGTAGATCTCACTTTTTAGTGCTATGTCCTTCACCCAAATGCGCAATTAATTTGAGTTGATGAACTAATTACACATTTCACTTTATTTTTAAATAAAAGCTCTAGAAAATTCGTTTAAAACGAAATAGACACTCTTTTTTACTAGAATCGTACGCCAGCAAATTATGAGTACATTATCAAGGCACGCAGCCGATCACAGACGAGGCACAAGCTGCAGAAGAGAGGACAAGACAACCAAAACCACGGCACAACGCTGATACAAACTAGTGCATCGAGACCCGGCTGTACCACGACGCCGTAGACCCGTCACGCGGTGCTGTCGATGGCCATAGGCTGCGCGTCCTGCTTCCCGGCGGCGTTCTCGGTCTTCCTCCATTTGGCGAACATGTTGCCGTAGAACTTGGCATCCCTCTTGTTGTACTCCCTCAGCTTGTCCTTCAACGCCTTGTACGCAACCTTCACCTCCCTGAGGCAGAAACACAAACATGACAAATCAGCAACGACCCATAGATGAAATTGATACGATATATCTGTAGCCTGCTCGATCTCCAGAGAGATTGGGCGGTGCTTCTACCTGTTGTCTGGGTCGATCTCCAGAGCCTTCTTGATATCTAGTTCTGCTAGTTCCAGATCCACGAGCTCGGTGAAAGCCTGCGCCCTCCGGTACAGAGCCTTGACGTTTGTGCTCTCCAGCTCCAAAACCTGATTAATAAATAATGCCACCGTTTAGGGCAAGGTGCTGCTGAAATGCTCGCGGTTGAAAGATACTACAGTTTACAACAAGACACCCACCTTTGTGCAGAGTTTCTCTGCTTCTTTGTAATCCTTGAGTTTCAGTTTGCACGCTGCGTTGTTGAGCTTGATGCTGATCTTCACTGCCTTGGATTGCTTCTTCTCATCCTCGCTGAAGGAGCTGTCATACTCGATGTACTTTGCAGCCTGTTCCGAAGGATAGATTTCATATCAACAACTCAATTCTGTATCTATACGTTTTTTGACAGGACAAGAGTTTCAGTTGAAAGACTGATGGCATTTTACTTTCTCATATCTCTTGGAAGCCTTGGCGTACTTGCCCATCTTAAACCACGCATTTCCTTCATCTTTCTTTTTAGCAGCTGCTTCGATCTTCTCAGAATTACTCTTCAAGTCCCAAGATTCTTTCTCCTAAAACAGAACACGAGCATGCGTTCACTTTCTGACAGCAGCAGAGACGGATATGTAAACAACAGACAAAGTAACCACCACAGTTACCTTCTCGAAGGAAACAAGCTCCACTTCATAGAAGACGGTGGAGTTAGGAGGAACCACAGCAAGATCAAGCTTCATCTCGGTGGATCCGAACGCATGTTCAGGTGGTATTCTAGCCGACGCCACCTCTCCTTTCTTCATGGTGAGCACCGTCGTGTCCAGCCCTTGGATGACCTGCTCCTCATCCGTCTTGAACTCGAATGGTTCGTCGCCTTCATGCCCTTTCTTCGTGAACACAGTGCCGTCGTCCAACTTGCCGATCAGTCTCACTGCAAGCAAGAAGTAATACAAGATTAGCGACAGGATTAGTATACTTGTCCGACAATTTTCATGAGGTTGTGCATGGATTAGCAGCGCGCCGCGCACCTCTGACAACTGCCCCGTCGTTGGGGCGCTCGTAACCTTCTCCTTCCTTGAGCACCTTCTTCAAGATCCTCTTGTCGTCACCGATGAGGGTGACCGTCTTCCAGGAGACTAGCTCAAGATCGATGTGCAATGTGGAATTCGGGGGCACGGCGCCTTCAACTTCAGAAGCCGCCCTTCCTTGCTCGCCAAAACCATCTGTCCATCATAAGATGCAGTACATGTGAATTTATGGAACTTTTGGAGTACAGCAAATGTAGGTCTGAATTAACAGATTTGAGGAGAAATGGCTCACATTGTGGCTTGACGGTCAGGAGGACCTTCTCGCCCTTCTTCATGGTCTTCACGGCTTTGGAAAGTGCCGGGCAGAAGTAACCTGTAATTTTAAAGGGAGAGTGGTGCATCAGCGATTCAGAGCTAAATCCTGCTGTTCAATTTGCCAAGGCTAACTGGATTGACTAGATACGAACCATCCTTCACTGCGAATTCAATACCCTCCGACTTGGACACGACGGATCCATCCTCAAGTCTCGCCTCGTACTTGACTGCGTGAGCAAACATGGAACATGTAAGACAGTCAGAGAGGTGACAACGCGCGTAGCAAGAGCAGATCGATAACAATTTCGTTGGAATTATACGGAAGTTCACCATTTCGTTCACATTATACCGACGGACATTCCAGTTGGCGACCCAAAATCATTAGGTTTCAATAGAAAAATCCGATAACAGATTATTTCGTCAGTTAATTTCAAACGACAGTTTTGGATGTTTAGCAGAACACAAACCAGAATCAGTAATTTGGTCGAAATGGAATCGCAAACCCAGTAGTTATTAGACACAACGTACCAGTAACTTCGTCGAGATCCTTGGGATTCTCCCATTTCTGACCCTCGACCAGGACCTTCTTGAAGATGCCGCCGTCCTTGCAGATGTCCTTGACGCTGGCCCACGAGAGGAGCTCGACGTCGAAGCGGAGCGTCGCGTTGGGCGGGATCGTGGGCGGGGAGCCCGCCTCGCCGTACGCGAGGTCCGGCGGGATGGTGAGGACGGCGTTCTCGCCCTTCTTCATGGTCTTGATGCCCTGGTCCCATCCCTTGATCACCTGCCCCTGCCCGAGCTTGAACTTGAAGGGAGTCCCGCGGTCCCGGCTCGAATCGAACTTGGTCCCGTCGAGGAGAGTGCCCGTGTAGTGCACTGCGTACAACATTCACTCCGGAGTTATCATATGTTGGGTTTGATGTTGCGAGGGTTATCAGATGCGGAGGGGACGGCCGTGATCCATACCTTCGACCTCATCGCCGGTCTCGGGCCGTTCCCAGCCCTCGCCCTCCTTGACGAGCTTCTTCTTCAGGCCCTGCTTCCCGATCTCCTTCTCCTCGCCGACCTTCATCGTCGCCGGGGAGTCGGCCTCCTCCCCCTCGTCGACGTCGAGGCCGTCCATGGGCTCGCCGTCCGGCTCATTCATCATGCCGTCGTCCTCCTCTTCGAGCGCCCTCAGCGTCTCATCCTCCACGGCGGCCATTGTTGGTTCGGTTCGTGGCCGCGAAAGGCTCTCTAGGTTGGAAAGATGAAGCGATTAACGGGTGCGCGCTCGCTCGTAATCTGTGTGTCTGTGCGTTCTGGATGTTGTTTGCAGCCGGAGCGAGGCGCGTCTCGGATCGTTGGCTTCTTATATGGCGGAGCAGAGATCGTTGCGTTGAACGATGTGATGTTCTAGAGGGTTCCTGTTCCTGTGAGAGAGGGTTGGATTGGGAGATGCTTCCAGATCAGGGTGGGTGGGGAGCGGGGGCGCGAGAGCTTTGGAAGGCAGTGGATGCTTCCAGAGATGCAGGGGAGAAGGACCGAGTCGTCCTTGGTTTCACTTTGTGGGCCTGGACTATCTACATTTGGTTCCTCGAAGATGATGATAATTTTGACAACTGGGCCACAGCAAACAGTGTGAAGAAATTGGGTTGGGTTGGGTTGGGTTGGGCCTTCCCTCGGATGTCAGCCGATCCAAAGACGGTGTCTTCGCTTATATTTGAAGAGAAACAGAATTTGAAAAGGCTTTCAAGTTTGGGCAGAGAAATGCATAGCTGGGACTAGGAGTTGCAAGAAAACTTCTATCAAGTCACCGGTGCAAGCAATCACTACATACTCGATGGCGGATTTTTTTTTTAAGAAAAAAAGAGGCAAAAGATTTGCCTCATCCCTCGATTAAGCAGAAGAGAGTTCCCAGTTAATTAATGGGTTACCGGGTGAAAATCGTCACAAACCGCTGACCGGCACTCGCTCAATAGCCCATGCACACCTCACATAGAGGGCCTCACCAAGATCGCACACCGAGGTTATCGTCATCACTTCTCCCTAACATGTGTCACCGCCCTCCCTAATCTCTGAGCAAGCAACCTCGACTTCGCCGAAGACAAATATCGACCCAACCCTTACCGTACAGGATCGTCCCAACCCTTACCGTAGAGGCTATGCGGAAACATAAGAAGGCGTGTGCCAAACTAAGCCACCCACACCAAGGGAAGCGCAGCTCCAACTCTGAAGGATAGTTTCGAAGGAGAACTATGCAAGTCTCGAGCCGTGAGAGACCGCCAAACATACCATCTGTAGCATGTCATCGTCCCCAGTAACAATACATATAGCGGTGGAGGAACGTCGTACCTACGAGAAATGGCGATGGGAGTACACACAAGAAAATTAGACAGGTTCGGGCCCTCTACTCTAGAGGTAATACCTACTTACGTGTGCGGTGTTCTTGCTTTTGCATGTAGGATTACAAGTGTGTTCAACCCTAAGCCCGGTGCCCTCCTCTCCACATATATAGAGTGCGTCAAGAGGTGTCGTAACATGCTGGCATAAAATGATAGCAATAGCAGCCATGCACGACCGACTGTTTCATGGTCTTAACTAGATAGTAACGGACGCAATTAACTAGATAGTGCACCATTGGTAAACAACTTTATTTAATGCGTGGCATTTTCATTGGCTAACTGGTCGACTAGTGATCTTTTCCCAACTCGAGGAAATGATACCCAGCTATAAGCTTGACATCGACTGGAGGAAATGATGACTGACTATAGGCTTTGGCAAGGGATTTTTTCCATCGTCTTGGTTCTCGAAGCGGAAGTTTTCCTCTCTTCTCTTGACGCCTTGGTATTTATACCCGGTTGTAGATCAGTTGGATGCCTTCCTTCCCGGATGTCATGGTCATAGACGACTTGATCCTTCCTTGTCGTTGTTGCACCTATCTCTTTTTGACGAGCCCATGGGTGCCATACCCGCTCCTTTCCTTTTAGGTCATAGACTCTTGATAGGATTGATTTTGAGGCTTTCACAATGTTTTTCCGGACTCATGCAAAGTTAGAGGTGGATTCGATACCATCTTGCATTGATACTTCCTTATCAAAGGTGTGACAAAACTACTCACAAATGGACTAAAAAACACATGTCCCTTTAATTGTCCACGAAAACCAAACAGATTTTTTTCTGGTCAAAACCACACTCAAAACTTTGTCTTTTGCTGCGGCCTGGTTCTATGACCTGGCCAGCTCCTGCCACTTGTAGTAAGCACCAGCAATGGTTATAAAACTTGAGTTCCACAAGTCTCTCTCTCTCTCTCTCTCTCTCTCTCTCTCTCTCTCTCTCTCTCTCTCTCTCTCTCTCTCTCTCTCTCTCTCTCTCTCTCGGAGTGACCACTCTCCATACATAGACAGTGTGATTTCCCTGAAACTTTCTGGTCATGGATGTATGACGTATTGTCAACCTACACATTAGTCATTCTAAATGGGGTTCTAAGAGACCAGAAAAACTGCAAAAATGGTCTCAGGCAACGATACCCCTCTCACCTTATCTCTATATCATTGTAGCTGACTTGGTACAACAAAAGATCCAACAAAATACTTGCCTTCATAAATTGCACCACCTCATCTTCATCCACAACACTCTAATACGCCGCTGATACACTCATCGTCGCATGTGCATCCCAGCTTACGGTGCTACACTTAAATCCGTGTGAAATGACTTTTCCTTAGATATAGGGTCGAATTTAAACTTCTCCAAAACTACTTTGTCGCCATGCACGCAACGCCCGCGCTAGCGAATGACATTGCCCACATATTGCACCGCCAGGTGTCCTTTTTCCCATAAATTTACCTATGTCTACCCATCACGTCAATTTGACTACCACCCAATTCCTTTCTCCCATAATCCAAAGATCCGAAAAATTCCTCTCGGGGTGGTGGGCTAAGCTACTCTCTAAAGGGGACTGACTAATCTTTCTCTCATGACTTACTGGTTCACTAGCAACTTACTTTGTGTCTGTTTTCTAAATCCTAGAAAATGTCCTTGAAACCATTTATGCTTCTTGCCATGCCTTTTAATTCGGCTATGAAAGAAACCTGTACTAGTGCTCAGTGCTTAATTGCTTTGAGTAATGTGTGTAAACCAAAATAGTTTAGTTGCCTGGGACTAAAAACACCAATAAAATAATTGGATTCTCTTGAAATTCATAGTAAATTTCTATCACTAGATACTCTACCTTGGTTTGACTAGCTCCATTTACAACACCCAAATGCTCTTATTGCTTCACAAAACAAGAACTCCTTCCTTTACACAAGTCAACAAGAAAACGTCCAACCTACAGAACATTTATTTTGGTTTAACAACTTCTGGCGCTAATAGCTACTCTTTGCTTGATACTTGGTTCATTAGTAACCATTAGGTACTACTTTTCTAAACCTTTTCTCACATGCTACCAAATAGTTCATCAGAGTGACGACTATACTCAACTTTGGTTCAGAATCGTGCTTGCAAAACTGCTTACTAATATTGTCGCCATAGTAATGGCTTCTCTCTCTCTCTACTCTCCATACTTAGACACCGTGGTTGCCCTGAAACTTTATGGTCATGGATCTATGACGTATTGTCAACCTACATAGTAGTCATTCTAAATGGGATTCCAAGCACTACAAAAAAATGCACTTCTGTGATGATACGTGTTTCTCACAATAGGTCACATTTTCTGTCATGCATGTACATCCATATTGATTTTATGACCAAATGAAGATAGCCATACCTGTGGTGTCATAGAAGTGTTCCATGACAATACCAAAATTATCATCACGGAAGTGTCCACTTGACGATAAATGGCACGTCATGGAAGTGTTTTCGTCAAGGGTAACCGACACGTGTCATCCACCATAACAGGTCGCTGTTAAGCTATCGGGTTCCGGTTTGGATCCGATAACCTGTTAATAGCCCGGACCAATGGGGATTTTCCACGTGTAAAATTCTCGTTCGCTAGAGGATCAACGTGTCGGCTCAGTGTTGGGACAGACGTCATCCACTCATTGTACGGGAGGCCTATGATGCGTTGACACATGGCAAGGGCCAACAGTGGTCCATTTAGGTGAAAGAGGTTGGCCCAGTGAAAATTAGCTGGCTGGCCCATATAGGGACTACTTGTGTTTGGTCCATTTAATCCCATGGCCCATACAAGATATGCCAATTCGGCCTGTCAATGACCCGTTAACTATTTGACACCATTGTAGCCCATCGTCAGTTTGAGCCCGTTAACAGCCCGCTATACATTTGGGCTCAATATCGGCCCGGCATAATTTCGACCTGTTAACAACCCATTCAAGGGATGGGCCAATTTTCAGGATGTACGTCTTTCGGCCTTTTAGCGGCCCATTTAAGTGTTGGGCCAATTTCCAGGTCGGTGTTTCTTTCAGCCTGTTAACGGCACATAAAGGAGTTGGGCCATTTGCAGTCGGACATGAGTTTTGGCCTCTTAAGGCCCATGCTCTTCATGGTCCAATACCAGTCTGGTTTCTCTTTCGGCCTGCTAAAGGCCCACAACACAGTTGGGCCATATATAGTCTGACCTGACTTTCGACCTCTTAGCGGTCCATGCTCTTCATGGTCCAGTACGAGCCCACTATCTCTTTCGGCCAGCTAAAGGCCCACAATATAGTTGGGCCATATATAGCCCGACCTTAGTATCGGCCTACTAATGGCCCATGAAATTGAATGGGCCCACTTATTGCCCGCTTTGATGTCTGCATGTTAATGACCCAAGAGGTAACTGGGCCAAGCATTACCTGTGGGTTCGTTTCAATTATAGCGGTTCAATGGAGCTGTCGGCCTAGTTATGGCCCATCAACTTATTGGACCCGCTAAAGTTCGAACATGTCTGTAGGCCCAATTAGGCAAACTCAATTTCGGCTCAACTATAATTTGAGCCCATTACGACGAGCATTTATGGACAGGACCAAAACCGATCAATCAAAGTCCTAAGAGCATTTTGGCCCCTGCGAGCCCATTAAGGGTAGTGGGCCGCTATCCTTCATATAGGGCCCACGATGGTTCGTGCTAGCTATTAATTTCACTGCTTTTTTGGCTTCCAAGCGACCAGTTAGCTGGAATACGAGGCGCACTAAGCAAATGTACGGCATACAAGGAAACACGTAGCACATCCAGCATATATTACAGAAAAGTACATCCACTGGGAAATCAAAGATTGATGTCAGTGCAAATAAATGAATAGAACTTAATGATCTACAACCTCACAATCTGCAACCACAGCGTGGATGACGCCCATAAGTGATACGTCTCCAACGTATCTATAATTTTTGATTGTTCCATGCTATTATATTACCCGTTTTGGATGTTTATGGGATTTACTTACACTTTTATATCATTTTTGGGACTAACCTACTAACCGGAGGCCCAGCCCAAATTGTTGTTTTCTTGCCTATTTCAGTGTTTCGAAGAAAAGGAATATCAAACGGAGTCCAAACGGAATGAAACCTTCGGGAGAGTTATTTTTGGAACAGAAGCAATCCAGGAGACTTGGAGTATATGTCAGGGAAGCAACGAGGAAGCCACGAGGCAGGGAGGCGCGCCCTACCCCCTGGGTGCGCCCCCACCCTCGTGGGCCCCTCGTGGCTCCCCTGACGGACTTCTTTCGCCTATATATGTCCATATATCCTAAAAACATCGGGGAGCATAATAGATCGGGAGTTCCGCCGCCGCAAGCCTCTGTAGCCACCAAAAACCAATTGGGACCCTGTTCTGGCACCCTGCCGGAGGGGGGATCCCTCACCGGTGGCCATCTTCATCATCACGGCGCTCTCCATGACGAGGAGGGAGTAGTTCATTCTCGGGGCTGAGGGTATGTACCAGTAGCTATGTGTTTGATCTCTCTCTCTTGTGTTCTTGATTTGGCATGATCTTGATGTATCGCGAGCTTTGCTATTATAGTTGGATCTTATGATGCTTCTCCCCCTCTACTCTCTTGTAATGGATTGAGTTTTCCCTTTGAAGTTATCTTATTGGATTGAGTTTTTAAGGATTTGAGAACACTTGATGTATGTCTTGCCGTGCTTATCTGTGGTGACAATGGGATATTCACATGATCTACTTGATGTATCTTTTGGTGATCAACTTGTGGGTTCAATGAACTTATGCATAGGGGTTGGCACACGTTTTCGTCTTGACTCTCCGGTAGAAACTTTGGGGCACTCTTTGAAGTACTTTGTGTTGGTTTGAATAGATGAATTTGAGATTGTGTGATGCATATCGTATAATCATCCCCACGGATACTTGAGGTGACATTGGAGTATCTAGGTGAATTAGGGTTTTGGTTGATTTGTGTCTTAAGGTGTTATTCTAGTACGAACTCTATGATAGATCGAACGGAAAGAATAGCTTCATGTTATTTTACTATGGACTCTTGAATAGATCGATCAGAAAGGATAACTTTGAGGTGGTTTCGTACCCTATAATAATCTCTTCGTTTGTTCTCCGCTATTAGTGACTTTGGAGTGACTCTTTGTTGCATGTTGAGGGATAGTTATATGATCCAAATATGTTATTATTGTTGAGAGAACTTGCACTAGTGAAAGTATGAACCCTAGGCCTTGTTTCCTAGCATTGCAATGCTATTTACGTTCACTTTTACCACTTGTTACCTTGCTGTTTTTATATTTTCAGATTACAAATACTCATATCTACCATCCATATTGCACTTGTATCACCATCTCTTCGCCAAACTAGTGCACCTATACAATTTACCATTGTATTGGGTGTGTTGGGGACACAAGAGACTCTTTGTTATTTGGTTGCAGGGTTGCTTGAGAGAGACCATCTTCATCCTACGCCTCCCACGGATTGATAAACCTTAGGTCATCCACTTGAGGGAAATTTGCTACTGTCCTACAAACCTCTACACTTGGAGGCCCAACAACGTCTACAAGAAGAAGGTTGTGTAGTAGACATCAATAATCATGTGAGCAAGTTCTTCCTTCTTTGCTACACTATCTCTAAAAATATTGATCAGTTGTTGTTGCACAAGAATGTGCACCTCTGATTCCTCCACAATTTCCATCATTGCTTCAGCCAGTAATTGGTTCACAAACATACATTTTTTCCATTGGATTCGAGAGAAAGGAAACTTAACAGATTCATATGGCGATTGTATTATTGATAGGGGAGAGTGACCCAACCACTGTATCATAACATAAATTAGGAGGGGAACCGAGCAGATTAATCAAGAGTTATTGCAATATTACCTGGCCTAGATTTATTTGAAAGAAACAATGGGGTTGCCTTGCTGTTTTCAAATTTTGTCTTCTTACCTTCAGTAGCCTGCACCAAATTAACACACTAGCATTGCTATCATTGGCCATGTCAGATAATAGGAAAGCAACATTGACACAATGAACGTTTGGGCAACCAGACCACACCAGCCTACACCAAATTAACACAATATAGCACAACTATCATCAGCCAGGTAAGGTAATAAGAAAGCAACATTGACACAATGAATGATTGGGCAACCAGACCGCAACACTACAATTTAGTAATGTGCATGATATGATATAGTACACTCATGCAGCTCGACACGCAAAACTACCAGGCAGTTTTCCTTACAAAAATCAACATGTCGCCTTTAATTATACATTTTGCTACAAGTAAAGTTAGATCAGATAAAGGTTGGATTCACGCCAATAAACAAAATACATGCTGATGTAAAAATATAGTGATATACAAGATGTACTTACATCAACATGGGAGCACAGAGAATTCCCGCAAGATACTTTCCTCGAACACAATCCCAATTTAGAAAGTCTTCTATCCTTTAAGCTTATTTTCTAAAAGATAGATGGGTAAGAAACATGTAGAAAATATGATTTGGATGCTATAAAATTTCATGAGGTGAGGATACGCACACGCTTCTTAGAAAGGAGTTGACATATTTTTGCTGGACTGGAGCGGACTAGTTCTTTGGCCACTGGGATCCGCTTATTATTAGTAGGAGTTGGGTTTCTCTGTGCTGGAGCAGTATCTATAAACACTGGAGTTGGTTTACTATCTCTAGACGTTTGGATCTTTTGCAAAGACCTTGTTTGTAACCCCTTAGATTCTAACATAGTCGTCTTCCCCTACCATGCCTTATATAGAAGAATGGTGCTTCAATTATAAAACATGCTATGACAGAGAGATGGAATATGTACTGAGGAATATAAAGGCATGACATATTGACATGTATTCCCTCCATCCGGAAATAAATGGATGTAATCCAGACAGAGGAAGTATGATGTAAGAGCTAGGGATACGACAGGACAACAAAGTAAAAAACACTAGTTGAATGTAATACTGTATGATAGTGGAATACGTATAGAAAAACACTGAGGAAACATATGCGTGTATGATTGGGAAACTAAGATGGCATTGCAACAAACCACTAGAAACAATACTTCAATGTAAAAAAACATGGTATGGTAGACGGATGGAGTACACACTGATGAATAACAATGCATAAGATATTCAGAAGCATGATGTCCAAACTAAGTAGATGGCATTGCGAAAGAGTAGAATGATAATACTTGAATTTGAAAAAATGTTATCATGAATGGAATAGGTACTGAAAACAAGAAGGCATGACATATTTACATGCATGATCAGCAGGCTAAGCACATGGCATTGCAACAGAGTAGATGCACTCCAGGACATTATATGTATGATGTACCCATATCACAGGCCAAGTTAGAGCAAGGACCTTGTGGGGTGAATAGGATTCATCACCTTTCTGCAAGTCTTCTGAAGAACTGCCTTTACATGTTCCATCATATTAGATATCATTGACGTCAAGTTTGTTGGCCGTTACATTGTTCCACGAGGTTCCTGTGGATATATCAGTGTGTGCAATTATATCTGACATGCATGGAAGACAAATAGTAGTTATATTTATGTAATGAGTGCATGTAGGAGACGACAAAAATAGTAGGACTGGACTTAACTAGCAGCAACATTTCACAAAAAAAAAGGGAGAACACAGATGAAAGCTACAAAATATGTATTGTTTGTACTCGAGATTAACTAGATGGCACACAAAAGTATTAAAGAACGACAACATAGGTAATACTAGAAGTGGTATAATCACCAGCCTGTGGGATAGCATTGGCTTATGGATGATTACTATGGAACAACGTTACCTAAAGAACAAGTCTCTTATCTTAACTATGGAACAACGTTAACTCCTGAACAAGACTCTTAAGAGATCACCATGAATATACAGTGACATGTGATAATATACTTTCCATGCTTAGATGAATAACGAAGCAATAAATGTTGCACACAAGTAAGATGACGGTACAACCTATCTGGTTGCCATCCATAGGAGTGAGCATCATGTGTTGACTTGTCGATGGCCCTGCAGTTGTTGTGGTTGTCCATGTCGGGCACGTACATTCGATGCAGGGAACTGTTGACTGGGGACTATAGCTCCCTTCTGGTGTATGCTTCCCTTGTTGGAGCAGCTGTAGTGAAAAGGAAGACGGTGTGGCTGAAGATGCAGAAAACACATAACATTAAGAACGACACATATCTCTGATCTGAAGAAATAACCTAAGAGATCAACAGTAAGGTATGAGAGGGGTCACACGTCTGTTGACTGAAAACTAAATTGGGATCACATGATTTTATTTTATTTTGGTAATGTCCGATCTACGCCGGATGGCTTGATGGCCGTCTTGGGCCTCCCGGCAGACACTGTTCAGAATCTTCTCCGAAGAGCCAGCGACCACCGGCAGAGCAGCCTGCCTCCGCCATCCCTGGCCGCGAGAGCTCCGACCAAAATCCCCCCCCCCCACCGCACTGTCGTGGTTGCATTGCCCCCTGCCAAACTACAAAGACACGTCGTCATCCAGATCCGACAGCGGCAGTACCTTCAACCCACGCAACTCTAAGATAGCCACCTAAGCACTGCTTTAGCGGTGAACTTGCACCCCCGCACCCCTACGATAGACACCGAGGCACTGCTGCCCAGCCAACCGGCAGCCTAGGAGCTCCACCGCCTCGAGGGGTGCTGCTTACATTGGGAATCGACTGGCCCAGAATAATAATTTAGGTGAGTGACACCTAACTAAAGTGACTTAAGATGAGTGTATGACCTATCTTGCGGCCCAGTTAAGTAGGCAGCTCTAGTTGTCGAGTCGGTGAGGCCAGCGCGGTTGCGGTGGCTCTCAACGGCAGGAAAGTAGATGTGTCGTGACGGTCGAAGGCTACGAGCTAGGGAAGCAGCGCCAGGTCCTGGACGCGTCCGAAGTTGGAGCTGCTCTGGCGCCATGCATAACAGCGCGGGTGAATCGGCTCTGGTACAGTTCAAGCGGTCATCGTCGAGACAGCTCCGGCAACACGGAGTAAGAGGCACATGGCCCAGTGCACGAGGACAAACGGACAATGGCTTCGGCATTAGGTAGGAGGGCGGCGGTGAATTTGGTGCGGTGGGGGACCATGGAGGAGGGGCTAAGGTTTCGCGGCTGGGGAGAAGGTGATTTGGCACCCACACTATATGAATTGGGGAATTGGGAGGGGGAACCATGTCTGACGGATGCAATTGTCTGAAATATGGGGGAAGTTACAGTTCTACCCCTGCCTTTTGGCTTCTGGGCTTGGGTTTGTGTCTTGAGGGCCAGGAATAGTAGAGTAACTTTGACTCTCCCAAATAGTGGGCGCGAGCGATTTCGGGCGAGGAGGGCGTGTTTTGAAATAGTGGGCGCGAGCGATTTTGAGCAAGGAGGGCGTGTTTTGAAATAGTGGGCGCAAGCGATTTCGGGCGAGGAGGGCATGTTTTGAAATAGTGGGCGCGAGTGATTTCAGCCAAGGAGGGCATGTTTTGCAATAGTGGGCGCGAGCGATTTCGGCCAAGGAGAGGGTGTTTTGCCACCCATGGTTTATGAATTATTCGGCTCCTACCATTTTGGCCAAGGAGGGGGCGTGCTTGGATGAAGTTACAAACCTACCCTCTATGTACAACGGGCCAATTGATGTGTGTCACACATAGGCCGGTAATTTCGCGTCTCCTGTTTATTTGCTCGGGCGAATTCCATCGAGTAGAGGGTGTTTAGCGGTTCATTCAAATTTTGGGAGAACGAGCATCCACGTCTACCTTACCAAGTTGATCCAAATCAAATTTTAAATATTAGCTTGCCACTTCTTTTTTAGATGGTGAGATGATGCTCGGGACTAATGTGTTTTTGCATGCTCGTTGCTAACGATTTACTATTTGGCAAATAGTTGACCCACTCAAAAACGGGAAACAAACCCAAAATGAAATATCTCGATTTAATGAAATAGCTCGTTCACCCGGTGAAAATTGTAGACTAAATCCAAAATTGAACACCTCAATTGAGTAGCATGTTATATTATAGTACTCCATGAACATGTTGAAAATCAAATTAATGAACTTGTTTGATACGCATATCTCCGTTCATGTGTGGATTGCAAACATGATGTTCTCCAATTCAAATATTTGAATGCAAATTTATATGGAAACATGGTTTATATCAGTCTTGGATGCATAAACGCGACCTCCCCCTCTCTCAGACTCTTGTTCTCTCTCTCTCTCTAGCCGACAATCTTTGATTATGTCGCACACATACAAACGCAAACCTTGTCGTTCCCTCTCCCCCACTCTCTCTCTCTCTCTCTCTATCTCTCTCTCTCTCTCTCTCTCTCTCTCTCTATATATATATATATATATATATATATATATCGGTCTTTGTAGTTCGCATGCACACTCCATGCATAGGTCTCTCTGGCACACAATGTATGATTCTCTAGTCCAAGCTAAATATCTAGGATGCACTCATCATACGCACACAAATTCCCTAGCTCGTTGTCCATAACTCTCTCACGCACCACTCCGCCATCTCGGGGCTCTTCCCTCTCTCTCTCTCTCTCTCTCTCTCTCCATCTCCTAGGTCACACATACACATGCATATCTCACTCGCACTAGATAGACCCATCTAAAACTCCCTCTCTCCCTCATTCTCTCTCCATCTCACACGCACACACACACACATACAATCTCACGCCTAGCAAAGTATGACTTTCTCTCACTCCATTGTAGGCACACGCAGTCCCCCCTATGTATATGACTATTTCTCAATCTCCATCACAAACATACGTGTAAGGGCATATTTATCCCTAAGTGTTTTCGTGATTGATGACAATACTCGTGCGGACTAATCGTGTGCCTTGAGTCCCTCAGATACTTCATCATTAGGCACAAGACGATTCGGTGCCCCTCGGAGACTGTTGAAGCCGGTGTTGTTCTACGTTTCTCTTTGGTGGAGTTGAGTCGTAGGAGAGCCGTACTATTAAGAGGGGGTCCGCGTCGGAAAGGTAGGGTGGAATCACACGTACACTTGTCCCTCCTTTCCTTGCACTTTGGAGCTACCCGTTGTTATCTTGGTTGTGTGAAAACTGGCGACTACTGCTGAACTTGCGGTAGTACCGCAGGTACAAGCGGTAGTACCGCGGCGCGTCACGGTAGTACCACCCCTTTGGTGCGGTAGTACCGCGGCACCCTGGCCTAGTGCCGCTCCGGTGCGGTAGTAGGGGCGGATGTAATTTTTTACATCCGCGCCCCTCACGGTAGTACCGCCCCTTTGGTGCGGTAGTACCGCGACACCCTGGGCTAGTGCCGCTCCGGTGCGGTAGTAGGGGCGGATGTAATTTTTTACATCCGCGCCCCCCACGGTAGTACCGCTCGTCCAGCGCGGTAGTACCGCGGGGGCCCACGGTAGTACCGCTCCCTTGGAGTCGTAGTACCGTGGCCCTTCTGCCTAGTACCGCAGCGTCGCGGTAGTAGGCGCGGATGTAATTTTTTACATCCGCGCCGACCACAGTAGTACCGCGCCTCGCAGGCGGTAGTACCGCGTCGGTTTTTTGCACCACCCTAGTTTCTGTGGAAGTAGGCACGGATGTAATTTATTTCATCCGCACCCTTCCCAGGCCGTGACCCTCCTGCCTTGCGGTAGTACCGCAAGGGGGAGCGGTAGTACCGCGCAAGCGGTAGTACTGCTCCTTCGTCAGGCTTGTTCCGGCCTGTGCAGCTGCCACGGTAGTACCGTGGTCCTCCACGGTAGTACCGCGCGGCGTCGCGGTAGTACCGTGTCCTTGGAGTGGTAGTACCGTGAGTCGCGGGCAGAACTAGTGGATAACGGTTGGATTTTTTTCACGACTATATAAGGGATGTCTTCTACCTCTAGTTGACTACCTCTTCCACCTCTAAGCTCCATTGTTGCTCCAAGCTCCATTTTCGCTCGATCTCTCTCCCTAGCCAGTCAAACTTGTTGATTTGCTCGGGATTGGGTGACAAGGGCCCGATCTACACTTCCACCAAAGGATATTTGATTCCCCCACTTATGCCTTGCGGATCTTGTTACTCTTGGGTGTTGAGCACCCTAGAAGGTTGAGGTCACCTTGAAGCCATACTCCATTGTGGTGAAGCTTCGTGGTGTTGTTGTTGTTGGGAGCCTCCGATTGTTGTGGAGATTGCCCCAACCTTGCTTGTAAAGGTTCGGTCGCCGCCTTCAAGGGCACCAATAGTGGAATCATGGCATCTCGCATCGTGTGAGGGCATGCGGAGAATACGGTGGCCCTAGTGGCTTCTTGGGGAGCATTGTGCCTCCACACCGCTCTAACGGAGACGTACTTCCCCTTAAAAGGAAGGAACTCCGGTAACACATCCACGTCTCCACCGGCTCCACTCTTGGTTATTTCGTGCCTTTACTTTCGCAAGCTTACTTATTGTTACATCTCTTGCTTGCTTGCGTGCTAGTTGTTATTGCATCATATAGGTTGCTCACTTAGTTGCATATCTAGACAACCTATTTGTTGCAAAGTTTGATTTGGTAAAGAAAAGCTTAAAAATTGTTAGTTGCCTATTCACCCCCCCCTCTAGTCAACCATATCGATCCTTTCAATTGGTATCAGAGCCTCGTCTCTTTATTAAGGACTTTGCCGTCCGAAGAGTATGGTTGACACCAACGATGGTGCGGAGGAACACTCCGGTGTGAATCCCATCTCATCTTCGGCCGAAGGGGGAACCTCGGTCTCTCGTGGAATGTTTAATGATTTCCTAGAGGGACTTAAACTATCTACCGCACCTATGAAAGTGGGTGATCCTACTAACAAGGTGACGGATGCTATCTCCGACAAGGGGGAAGCTAACAATGAAAAGAGTCCTTCTACTAGTGGTAGAAATGGCACCGGCATCTTTGCCCATGTGGAACCCCCGGTTTATGGAGGGCCAATCCCCTCCACTCATTTGAATCATGTCGGTCCACCTCCTAAATATGAGAAACATGTAGATTTTGATAATTGGGTCTATCGCTTTAAGCGTCATTTGAAACATGTGAACACTAACCTTTGGAGAGTCATTGAAGAAGGTTTTTATCCTCATGACCCAAGCAACTTCACCCCTCGAGAAGCCGTGGACAATCAATTCAATGAGAGTGCTCTCTTCATCATCCAAGATGCAATCCTTCCCGAAGATCTCCCTCACCTTCGACCCCATGTCGTGGCTAAAGAAGCATGGAAATGTGTCGAGGGTCTCTATCGTGGAAGTGCTAGCATTCAACGGTCCAACTATGAAGTGGTGCAAGATGAAGCCGATGAGTTTGCAATGAAAGAAGATGAAGAACCTCGTGAGCTCTTTCGAAGAGTGACCAAACTCGCGGTGGCACTTCGAGATCATGGAAGCAAGGACACGGATGACAATTGGATCAAGCAGAAGTTCCTCAAGGCCATGATGCCCTACAACAAAGCCATGTCCTCCGTCATTCGTCAACGACCGGACTTCCACACCATGACCTCAAGTGAAGTGTTGGATGAGTTCGTTGCAATGAGCATCTTGGACAAGACCGCCGACAATGCGGTGCTCCATTCTCAAAGAGCAAAGAAGCCTAACCTTGCTTTGAAGGCCAAGGTTATTGTGGAAGAAGAGGAAGAAGTGGAAGATGAGGAAAGCAACCCTGAAGACACCAAGTTTGACTACCATGAGCACATGGCCCTTGCTTCAAGACAATTTTGGAGCAAGAAGAGATCAAGACCCAACTTCAACAAAAACAACTCAAGTGGCGTCAAGGGCAAGCAACGAGTTAGAACTTGCTTCAACTGTGGCAACGTGAGCCATTTCGTTGCGGATTGTCCTTATGAGAAGCGGGAAGACAATGGTGGCAAGTTCATTCGGAAAGACAAAGCCAAGTCCTTCCCCAACAAGAACAACTTCACCAAGAAGACTCCTACTCGTGGGTTGGTGGTTCAAGAAGAATACCAAGAGGATGATGATGATGATGAAAGTGAAGAAGCAACGGCCATGGCGTCCATTGCCATTGCTACTCCCCGGGTGTCTCTCTTCGAATCACCCAACGAAAACATCACCGCTAGATGCCTCATGGCTAAAGCCTCAAACAAGGTAACCCCCAACATCACAACCACCATCATTACTAATCCCTCCTTGGAGGATTGCATTGATGAACATGTTGAGTCTAATGAGGAAGTGAATGAATTTGAGTCTTTTATGAGTAAGCTCAAGGGAAAGTCCAAGAAGCACTTTGTTGCTCTCTTGGAACAACTTGGTGAGGCCAATGACATGATCGAGGCTCACGAAGAAACCATCTCCAAGATGGAAGGTCATAGTCGTGACTATGCTGATGAGATATCGGATCTCTCTAATGCTCTTGAGGAAGAGCGTGTGCATCGTTTGACTCTTGAGGAGTCACACAATGATGACCATGCTAAGTTAAAGAAAGATCTTGATCATGCTCTTGTCATGTCTCGTGTGCTAACCTCCGAGAAGGCTAAACTTGGGGTTGATCATGCTAGACTCAAAGAGGAGTTTGAGATACTTGACAAGGCCCACAAGGTCTTGAAGGGTACTCATGCTAGCCTCAAAGAGTCTCATGCTCAACTCCAAGTCAAGCTAATCAAGGAAAAGGCCACCTTTCCTCATATGGTATTAATTGATAATGCATGTGCTACTAACCCTTGTTGTGAGCATGTGCATCTTGTGGAGGAAAATGCCAAGTTGAAGGATCAACTTGAGAAAGGCCTTGTGTCTTGCATTCAAGGTGAGAAAAACCTCAACGACCTTTTGAGCAATCAAAAGGAAGTTGTGGGCAAAGAAGGAATTGGGTTTGCACCCAAGTCCAAGAGCAAGAAGAAGAAGAACAACAAGGCCAATCGTCCTCCTCCTCTCAAACAAACGTTTGTGAAAGAGGGAGAATGTGCTTCTAAGAAGAAGAAGGAGAAAGTGAAGGAAGTTGATGTCCAAAAGGGCAAAAACATTTCCTCAAACAAAGCCGGCGACTTTAACCCTTCATATGTGTTGTGCCGTGCTAGTGATGGACATGTTTATGCTAGATTTGTTGGCTCTTCTTATGAGTACATTGAATGGTCTATTTGGGTTCCCAAGACCCTTGTTACTAACATCAAAGGACCCATTACAAAATGGGTACCTAAAACCAAGCATTGATCTCGTGTAGGTGTTTGCTTCCGGTGGGGGATCATGGTTGCTCGATAGTGGAGCAACAAATCATATGACCGGGAGCAAGGACTTGGTGGTGGACGTGCAAGAGATTCCATCTATGCCCACCAATGTCGAGTGGGGTGATGCATCACATTCTAAGGTATTGGGCCTCGGCAAGGTTGTCATTTCTCATGATCTAAAGATCGAGAAAGTCATGCTTGTTGAGTCCCTTGCATTCAATTTACCTTCCGTTCGTCAACTTGCACTCATGGGCTTTGCTACATTCTTTGATATTGATACCGTGGCCCTCTTGTGGAGCAAGACTCTTAAAGTAGCCTTTGTTGGGCATGTCGAGAACGGTCTCTATGTGGTTAACTTTTCGGAGCAACCCACTAAGACCGCGACATGCCTAATGGCTAAAGTTGACGTGGGATGGCTTTGGCATCGCCGTTTAGCCCACGTCAATATGAGATCTTTGCAAAGTCTTCTCAAGGGGGACCATGTTCATGGACTAACAAATGTTAGTTTTGCCAAAGATCGTGCTTGCAGTGCCTGTATCGAAGGAAAGCTTCATGAAAAGGCTCACCCTCCTTCAACCATCATCTACTCGAAGAGACCCTTGGAGCTCCTTCACATGGATCTCTTCGGGCCTCCATCTTTTGATAGTCTTGGAGGAAGAAAGTATTGCTTGGTGATTGTGGATGATTATTCAAGATACACTTGGGTATACTTCTTCAAGAGGAAGAGTGAGACCCAACAAACCGTCATCAACTTTGCAAATGAAGCTCAACGTCAACATGATGCAAAGATCTTGACAATAAGAAGCAACAATGGCACCGAGTTCAAGAACTACACCTTGGATGAGTTTCTTAGTGATGAGGGGATCAAGCATCAATATGCGGCACCTTATACCCATCAACAAAATGGTGTTGCGGAGAGGAAGAATCGGACGTTGATGGATGCGGCAAGGACCATGATGGCGGAGTTCAAGTCTCCGTACAACTTTTGGGCCGAAGCCATCAACACCGCATGTCATGCATCCAATCGGCTCTATCTTCGCAAAGGCTTGAACAAGACTCCTTATGAGATTCTCACCGGCAACAAGCCCAACCTCAAGTACTTCCGGGTGTTCGGTTGTAAGTGTTTCATTCTCAAGAAAGGTGTTCGTTTGTCTAAATTTGAGGCTAGAGCTCATGAGGGCATATTTGTTGGTTATGCTACAAACTCTCATGCTTACCATGTTCTCAACAAGTCCACCGGACTCATTGAGGAGACGTGTAACGTGGAGTTTGACGAAAATAACGGCTCCCAAGTGGAGCAAAGTGGTACTTGTGATGTAGGTGATGAAATTCCTCCCCGAGCCATAAGAAGAATGGGTATTGGTCAAATCCTACCCATTGAGGAACCCCTTGTGGCCGAAGGAGAAGGACAATGCTCTACTCAAGTAGAGCCATCACCTCATCAAGACCCACACGCTTCCGAAGAACAAAGTGAAGGCCCTCAACCTCGTGAACAAGACCAAGGGCAAGATCTACCTCAAGATGGTGATGAACCACTAAATGATGCCCAAGGTCAAGTTCTCCCCCTCGAGCGAGTTCAAGATCAAGAGCAACCTCAAGATCAAGAACAAGCTCAAGACGGCGCTCAAGATCATCAAGTCAACCCTCCTCCTTCCACACCCGAGGAGGAATTAGAGCGTCGTGCCGCGAAGATTGCTTCCAAGCTCACCACCCAAGGCCATCTCATGGAAAATGTGGTTGGAAGCCTAAGAAAGGGGGTAAGCACTC
The DNA here is from genome assembly GCA_963921465.1 of Triticum timopheevii. Taxonomy (NCBI): domain Eukaryota; kingdom Viridiplantae; phylum Streptophyta; class Magnoliopsida; order Poales; family Poaceae; genus Triticum; species Triticum timopheevii. The sequence continues at coordinate 366,789,571 of OY997264.1, forward strand.
GTAGACAATTGGCAAACTATTGTGAACATCACGCGTTTGTCTCTTGTGTCGAACCCCAAAAGGTCTATGAGGCGCTCGAAGACTCGGATTGGCTCAATGCCATGCATGAAGAACTCAACAACTTCGAGTACAACAAGGTGTGGAGATTGGTGCCAAGACCTTCCGGGAACCACAACGTCATTGGAACCAAGTGGATCTTCAAGAACAAGCAAGATGCTCATGGGAACATCATTCGCAACAAGGCAAGATTGGTAGCACAAGGCTACTCCCAAGTCGAGGGTATCGACTACGGTGAAACCTTTGCTCCCGTTGCTCGTCTTGAATCCATTCGTTTGTTGATTGCTTATGCTTCCCATCACAACTTTAAGTTGCAACAAATGGATGTGAAAAGTGCTTTTCTTAATGGTACTATTAATGAGTTGGTCTATGTCAAGCAACCCCCCGGGTTCGAGGATCCCTACTTTCCGGATCATGTGTATCAACTTGATAAGGCACTCTATGGCCTTAAACAAGCCCCACGTGCATGGTATGACCACCTTACCGAGTTGCTACAAGATCGTGGATTTGAAGTAGGGCTAATCGACCCCATTCTTTTTACTAATAAGGTCAACGGGGAGTTGTTTGTATGCCAACTATATGTTGATGATATTATCTTTGGTTCCCCTAACAAAGCTTTCAATGAAGAATTTGCCGCTCTCATGACCTCCAAGTTTAAGATGTCTTCGATGGGAGAGTTGAAGTTCTTCCTTGGTTTCGACATCAAACAAAGAAGAGAAGGAACCTTCATCAACCAAGCCAAATACACTCAAGACATGCTTAAAAGATTCAAGCTAAGTGATGTCAAGCCGGCTACTACACCAATGCCTACCAAGTGCCAACTTGACATCGATCCCAATGGTAAAGCGGTGGATCAAAAGGTATATCGCTCCATGATTGGCTCCTTGCTTTACCTTTGTGCATCTAGACCGGATATCATGTTGAGTGTGGGGATGTGTGCACGTTTTCAAGCCGCACCAAAGGAAAGTCACTTTGTGGTGGTCAAGCGAATCTTTCGATATTTGGCTCATACCCCAAACTTTGGCTTATGGTACCCAAGAGGAGCAAACTTCAAGCTTGAAGGTTTCACGGATTCCGATTGGGCGGGAGACAAAGTGGATAGGAAGTCCACTTCCGGAGGGTGCCAATTTCTTGGTTGCTCCTTGGTAAGTTGGTCTTCCAAGAAGCAAAGTTGTGTGTCTCTCTCGTCCACCGAAGCGGAGTATGTGGCGGCCGGTAGTTGTTGTGCTCAACTCCTATGGATGAGGCAAACTTTAAAGGAGTACGGTGTCATTTGTGACAAAGTGCCTCTTTGGTGTGATAATGAAAGTGCCATCAAGATTTCTCTCAACCCGGTGCAACACTTCAAGACGAACCACATTGAGATTCGGTATCACTTCATCCGGGATCACATTAGGCGAGGGGAGATCGAGCTCAAGTATGTCAACACTCATGATAACCTTGCAGATATTTTCACGAAGCCCTTGGATGAAGCAAGATTTCGCGAGTTAAGGCATGAGCTAAATATCATTGATTTGAGAAATGTGACTTGAAGTCGTGCACCCCTCACCACACTCAACTTGTTGTCTAGTTTAGGTGTAGGCATGGACATAGGGGGAGTGTTGTTCTCTCAATGAACTCTCCCTCCCCCCATTATGCATAAATAGATCACCTCTTTCACATTAGCCATTTTTGATGGTACTTGTGCTTCAAAGACGAGTTTTGGTCATGGGCCCAAGGATAATTCTTCGCGGTGCCATACCATCCAACTCAAACATAGGTGGCTTCGGCCACCGCCCTCTCTCCTCGAGAGGTTTTGTCACTTAGGGATTTCCTGTTGTTCCCTTGGTATGTGCTTGTTTTTGTGTAGTTTTGGGTTGTGTCTGTTTTTCCGTGCAAAGGCGTATTTTTCTCTTGTTTGAAACCTTCGGTGGCATGAGCTCACGGTACTACCGCGGTCGGCCACGGTACTACCGCGGCCAACCACGGTACTACCATTGATGGGAGCATGGTACTACCGTCCCCAAGCGGCAGTAATTTTTTACTGCTGCCTGGTTGAGCGGTACTACCGCCTCGGCGCGGTACTTCCGCCCGGGCGGTACTACCGCGATGACCCGCGGTACTACCGCGCCGGTTCGAGCGCGTGGGGATAAGGCCGGGCAGGGGGAGTTCTAACTCCCCATACCCATTCGTCCTCTTTCTCTCCACGTTGTCTCTTCCTCTCTCGTGCTCACGAACGGAGCCGGCGTTCGTCGCCGGATCTCCTCCACCGGCTGCCCTCCCGTGATTCCGTCCGGTGGGATCGTTCCCCACCACGTGCTCTTGCTATGGACCAAGGTTTTTCCCCAAATTCTTCTCCTTTTTGATTCTGTTTGGTTCTTCTAGGTTTTGGGGGAGGCTTGTATGTTCTTGAGATTCCTAGACTAAATCTCTGCAAGAGTAGGATGAAGGAGTGTGGTATTGCATAGGATTTACACGTGTATTGTTGTCTTGTGCTAGATCTGATCACCGTAGCACCGCCATGGCTTCGCGGTTCTTTTCAGATTCAAATCCTGTTAGATCTGACGTGACGCGGTACTACCGCCCGTAGGGAGAGGTACTACCGCTCGCGCGGTACTACCGCCCCTAGGGCGCGGTACTACCGCGCACCGTGCGGTACTAAAACTTTACTACTGCCCCAGCCACGGTACTACCGTGACCCCTCACGGTACTACCGCGTCTGGAGCTGTACTAAGCCTTTAGTACCGCACACCATGGCAGATCTACCGTGGCTCACATCTATCGCATGCCAACTTTCTCGTTTATCTTCTATGGGTTTCATGTGTTGTCTTATGGCCTTTGCATGGATTCTTTTCGCCTTCTGTTTTGGTGCTTTGCGTGTGTGTCTCAGGTGGTGGCTCTCGCCGGGCCAATCCCGTTCGTGACACTGGATCCAAGCGTCTGCGCAACCCAGGAGAAGTTCCCGAGGGATCGTCTGCGTCCAAGCGAAATGTCAAGACCACAGCTAGCAAGCACAAGGAGCCCGCCAGGGGTATGGATGAGATAGGCCCTCAAGAGTATATCCGTATCAAGCAGCTTCACCCTTATGTGACCCCACGTTCCACTGTCAGAGGGTGTGAACTGTTCTGGAACAAGACCCAAACCCAGATCTACTTGGATGTCATCAAGAACAAGCAGAGTACCTATGTGGAGGTGAAGTGGATTGATATGCACCACATGAGGAAGGACAAGTTTCGTGACTACTTTGGGGAGGCTCTGGACTTGGTGGAGCAGTTTGGAATTGAGCATGTGATCTCTTTCCACCTGGACTATGACCCTGAGATCATCTGTCAGTTCTTTGCCTCAGTGTTTTTTCACACCAATGATGAAAGGAGGATGACCTAGATGACCAATGGCCGCAAGCTGTCTGCTACCTGGAAGGAGTTCATGGATTTGCTTCAAGTCGCTGATGATGGACTTGACACTCCTGTGGGCGTTCGCCCTCATGGCAATGATGACTCTGCTGACAAGGACAAGCTCACCCCGTTCATGGTTGAGAAGACGCTCGCCAATAGCAAGACAATTTTGGTTCTCAACCCCTTTCTGGATATCATGTACCGCACCTTCCGCAACTCCTTGTTCCCACGCATCGGTGACAAAGACAAGGTTCATGCCTATATGGTGGACATGATGCTTATTTGCCAGGAGACTCGCTCGTCTCAGACTCAGCCACTTGATGTCTCTCACATCATGTGGTGTGAGCTTCCGTTTGCTGTGTTCAACCGCAAGGTGCCTATCTATGGGCCCTACCTGTTTCTGCTGATTTCGAAGACTTGGGAGAAGATGTACCCTGAGGAGGAGTTCCTGGCTCCAGACTGGATTCTCCATGAGCCCATTTGTCTGCGGGTCAAACCCAACTGGGCTAACACCGCTACTCGTGTTGAGGCGTCTGATGCTAGGGCTGCTGCTGTTGATGAGGATGTTGCTGGCGCCGAGGGCCGTTCTGCTAGGCCCTCTCAGAGTGACTCTAGGCCATCTTGGGCCAAGAAGTTGAAGGATAAGATGAAGTCTCTTTTCTGCATGCAAGCCAAGGGCCAGTACAGGGCTCACGTGGAGTCCAAGGAGAGTCGTCGCCGGCACAACAAGGTCTTGCAGCTCTATGGCGAGGATGTGTCTGGCGGGTCTGAGGAGCACATCACTCCTGAGACCGAGTGGATGGAGAAGCAAGGATACAGGTGGACTGATTCTGAGGAGGAGGTCGAGGAGTCCATTCCAGCTGCAGAGGCGTCTGACGAAGAGGCGTGGGACAACTTCTCTGCTTGAGCCACCTCTTGTGTGTTTAGGTGTCCTCTCTGCCTTTTTGGCGTCTCGATGCCAAAGGGGGAGAGAGTGTAGGGATTTGCGAGTTTGTGTGTCGTGTGTTTGCTTCTTTCAGTTGAACTCTCTGCTGTTTTTCTCGTTTGAACCTTGGTTATCTTACCTCGTATGGTGTAAGACATATGCACTCTATCTATCCTAGTTAGCTTGTGTTATATTGTGCTACTTTCATGCTATGCTATGCTTATTATCATGTCTTGGTCTCTAAAATATAGGGGGAGTGTTGATCCTAGTTTGTGTGCCATGTAGTCCAAAGCATTCATCTAAAGTGCACACATCTAGGGGGAGCCCCGTTTATATTTTAGAGAAGTGGGGTTTGCCACTGCTCTAAAAATATCTTATCTATGTGCAAATCCCGTGTTGTCATCAATACACCAAAAAGGGGGAGATTGTAATGGCATATTTATCCCTAAGTGTTTTGGTGATTGATGACAATACTCGTGCGGACTAATCGTGTGCCTTGAGTCCCTCAGATACTTCATCATTAGGCACAAGACGATTCGGTGCCCCTCGGAGACTGTTGAAGCCGGCGTTGTTCTACGTTTCTCTTTGGTGGAGTTGAGTCGTAGGAGAGCCGTACTATTAAGAGGGGGTCCGCGTCGGAAAGGTAGGGTGCAATCACACGTACACTTGTCCCTCCTTTCCTTGCACTTTGGAGCTACCCGTCGTTATCTTGGTTGTGTGAAAACTGGCGACTACTGCTGAACTTGCGGTAGTACCGCAGGTACAAGCGGTAGTACCGCGGCGCGTCACGGTAGTACCGCCCCTTTGGTGCGGTAGTACCGCGGCACCCTGGCCTAGTGCCGCTCCGGTGTGGTAGTAGGGGCGGATGTAATTTTTTACATCCGTGCCCCTCACGGTAGTACCGCCCCTTTGGTGCGGTAGTACCGCGGCACCCTGGCCTAGTGCCGCTCCGGTGCAGTAGTAGGGGCGGATGTAATTTTTTACATCCGCGCCCCCCACGGTAGTACCGCTCGTCCAGCGCGGTAGTACCGCGGGGCCCACGGTAGTACCGCTCCCTTGGAGTCGTAGTACCGTGGCCCTTCTGCCTAGTACCGCAGCGTCGCGGTAGTAGGCGCGGATGTAATTTTTTACATCCGCACCGACCACGGTAGTACCGCGCTTCGCAGGCGGTAGTACCGCGTCGGGTTTTTGCACCACCCTAGTTTCTGCGGAAGTAGGCACGGATGTAATTTATTTCATCCGCACCCTTCCCAGGCCGTGACCCTCCTGCCTTGCGGTAGTACCGCAAGGGGGAGCGGTAGTACCGCGCAAGCGGTAGTACTGCTCCTTCGTCAGGCTTGTTCCGGCCTGTGTAGCTGCCACGGTAGTACCGTGGTCCTCCACGGTAGTACCGCGCGGCGTCGCGGTAGTACCGCGTCCTTGGAGCGGTAGTATCGTGAGTCGCGGGCAGAACTAGTGGATAACGGTTGGATTTTTTTCACGACTATATAAGGGATGTCTTCTACCTCTAGTTGACTACCTCTTCCACCTCTAAGCTCCATTGTTGCTCCAAGCTCCATTTTCGCTCGATCTCTCTCCCTAGCCAATCAAACTTGTTGATTTGCTCGGGATTGGGTGACAAGGGCCCGATCTACACTTCCACCAAAGGATATTTGATTCCCCCACTTATCCCTTGCGGATCTTGTTACTCTTGGGTGTTGAGCACCCTAGACGGTTGAGGTCACCTTGAAGCCATACTCCATTGTGGTGAAGCTTCGTGGTGTTGTTGTTGTTGGGAGCCTCCGATTGTTGTGGAGATTGCCCCAACCTTGCTTGTAAAGGTTCGGTCACCGCCTTCAAGGGCACCAATAGTGGAATCACGGCATCTCGCATCGTGTGAGGGCGTGAGGAGAATACGGTGGCCCTAGTGGCTTCTTGGGGAGCATTGTGCCTCCACACCGCTCTAACGGAGACGTACTTCCCCTTAAAAGGAAGGAACTCCGGTAACACATCCTTGTCTCCACCGGCTCCACTCTTGGTTATTTCGTGCCTTTACTTTCGCAAGCTTACTTATTGTTACATCTCTTGCTTGCTTGCGTGATAGTTGTTATTGCATCATATAGGTTGCTCACTTAGTTGCATATCTAGACAACCTATTTGTTGCAAAGTTTGATTTGGTAAAGAAAAGCTTAAAAATTGTTAGTTGCCTATTCACCCCCCCCTCTAGTCAACCATATCGATCCTTTCAATACGCATTGCCTCTTTCCCTCACTTGTTCTACCTCGATTTCTCTCGGGGCATCTATCTATCGCACACACACCTCGTCCCTCGATCTCCCACCCATATAGTCCCCTCACGATCTCGAGGGGATCTCTCTATCACAAACACAGCCTCTCTCCCTCCCCATGCGTCCATCTTCTCCATACGTCCCTCTCGACCTTTGTCCCTTGTTGGCCAGACCTCTATTGGACAGGTGATATAGGGGGGTCTCTTTGTGTTGCAAACAACCATGCACTAGCTATCTCCGTGTATTTCCTCACCTCACATTTCTATCTCGGAGATGCATGTGTGATATATTTGCATAAGACTCTCTCTCTCTCTATTTTATCATTTGTTGTCCCTTTTTCTTTCACACACACACTCTTTTTGCACACTCACTCTTTCTCCTTCACATGCACTTGATCTCTCTCGACTTAGGTACTCTCTTCGGTCCATAGCATATAGATTTATTGAAAAGTCAAACTTCACAAAGTTTGACCAGGTACATGGAGAAAAATATTTACGTCTAGAACGGCAAACATATATCATTAGATTCATCACAAGATGTAGTTTCATATGATGTATCTTTGGTATTGTAAATATAAATAATATTTTGTGTAAACCTGGTCAAAGTTTCCAAAGTTTGACTTCAAAAAAAATTATATGCACTGCACTATTGAACGGATGGAGTATCTCTTTCCTTGTCTCAGCTATCTGACGCACCACTCAGCCGTATCGGGGCTTTTCTATCTCTCTCAAACTTTATATCTCCCTGGTTCACACATACACATATCTCGCTTGCACTACATAGACCCATCTAACAATCTCCACCCTATTCTCTCTCTATGTGACATGCACCCCCCTAAGTACCATAATCTCTCAATCCATCATAGGCGCACACACACACACTCCACCTAAGTATGACTATCTCTCACTATCCATCAGGAACACACGTATTGTCTCCTTCCATCCCTATGTCTATCTCCATATCTCTCGGGGTATCTTCTATCGTGCACACACCTTGTTAGTCGATCTCCCACCCATGTATTCCCATTAGGATCTTCAAGGGATCTCTCATCACAAACACACACTCTCTCCTCCCCATGCCTGCATTTTCTCCATACGTTCTCTCGACCTCTCTCCCTTGTTTGCCAAGCCTCTCTTGGCCACGTGCTAGGGGTCTTTCTCTCTCAGTTGCAAACAACCACATAATATTTCCTAACCTCGCTTCCGCTGTCAAAGATGCATGTGTGATATGTTTGCATAAGACACACACACAACTTTTTCTCTACTTTATTGTGTGTTGTCCATGTCTCTTGTTAGCTCATGTTCTCTATCTTGATGTGCTGGCCCATGTGGTAGCGGGTGAAAATAAATAAAACTAGATGCCCATCTGACAAGCGGTGGCGTAAACAAAGTTGAAATCACTCGTGGTAGCACCCCCGCGCTAGTAAATTGTGGGCACACTTCTTCTGCGTGAAGGACGCACTCGCGCACACTACACCACTGCACGGCGGCATGCACACAAGGATGCACTCACGCAGACCCAACACACAATAGACACGAGCACAAGTGTACACCAGCGTCACCGTCGGCTGAGATGGACAGCGAGGCAGCCAACAAGCGGAGGTGTCTCGAGCCAAAACCGCATTCGGCGAGCCTGGACTTCATCAGCAGCCTCCCTGACGACATGCTGCTCGTCATCATCGCCCTCCTCCCCGCCAAATCTGTTGTGTGGACCACCCTACTCTCCTGGCGTTGGCACCCCCTCTGGCGCCATGTCCCTCTCAACCTCACTATCGACAGCCGCCTCTGCGTCGGGGATTGCAAATGCATGGCCGCAGTTTCCAAGATCCTTGCATCGCACCCTGGGCCAGCCAGACGCCTTGACATCCGCATGTTCAGTATCAACTGCAAGGTCCAAGCCAAATTTGATGAGTGGTTCTTATCCCCCACCCTAGATCAGCTCAAGGACCTCAAGCTTGAAGCTAGATGATGTCGCTCTCTGCCGCCATCCGCGCTCCGCCTCACGCCAACGCTGCGCCGCGCCAGCTTGAGCTCCTGCTATTTTCCCTAGATTAATGTCGCGCCCGCCCTTCTTCTTCGTCAACTCAAGCAGCTTGACCTCATCGACATTGGCATCTTGAAGAAGGCTATGGAGCACCTGCTCCGCGGCTGTACTGCGCTCGAGTACCTTCGTCTTCGGCAGACCCACGGGTTCATTAGCCTCCACATCACCTTGACGAATCTCCGATGGATTTATGTGTCTTGCTGGCAACGCAACAAGACATCAATTGGGAAGAGATCACTTGAGTTGTTCCACGCTATGGTCACTGAGAATGCGCTTTCCTTGAGAGATTAGTTGTATCTGATCTAGAAGGTCCAACAAAAATCAGGGTCATTGATGCACCAAAATTGATAGTGTTGGTGTACTCGCCTGCCAAATTCTCAGAACTCGTTATTGAATCCATAATAGTTCTAGTACAACACTCATCTTCTTCTCTGTCTTCATAAAATTCACATTTTTATTAATTTCTTCTTGATGTATTTACGACTGTCATCTAGAAAATGATTCCCACAAGCTTGACCCAGTCTTTGCGCACAGTGAAGATCTTGGCAATAAAATCTATTGGCCCTAATCTGGATCAAGTTGTTCGATTCCTTAGATGTTTTCCATGCACAGAGAAGCTACTCATCGAGGTGAAATTTCGTTCCTATTAGTAAACAGCAATCACAACATAGCTCAATTTTTTCATAATTTTCTCAAATTACGATGACAATTGTAGTGTTCAAAACTGCATCTACGCACTGCACCAAAAAAATGTTTTTAGTATTTTTTTCTCACATGATCACCTACATCATTTTTTGTTGTACTAGTAGCCTAGGCTAGTCATAGTGGCAAGTAACTTAGACTAGTAATTCTATGGTCAGCCTAAGAGCAAGTACTACCTCTGTCCCGGTTTACTCTTCGTATTTTGTAGTATCAAAATTTGACCATAGATTTAACTGACAAAATGTTAATGCATGTCACTACAAATTATATCGTTGGATTCATATTTGAACATAATTTCAAATGGTATAATTTTTGGTGACATGCATTGGCATTTTCTTAGGTAAATCTATGGTCAAATTTTACACTAAATACGAGATAGTACAAAAGTGGGCTACAATGGCCCTCCACTACGTAGCCCAAAACACGTGCTAAATTCACTTCTGATGCATTTGGCATCGATGCCCTCCATTGCTCACCTGCTGCCCCAACCTAGATCACCTACTTTGCTCTGATGCCAAATTAACTCACACAATGAAAAAACACTTGCGTGGGAGAGTGAGGGAGTCCTGGATTTGGGGGTCCTCAGGTGTCTGGCCTAGGAGTATGGGTCGGGTTACATGGGCCGTACGGGATCAAGCTGAAGATCAACCACTGTGTCTGGATGGGACTTCTTAATACGTGGGCGGCAAGAATAGAGTCTAGAGGTTTCCTTTCATGGTGAACCGACCTTGTACAAACCCTAGGCCCCTTCGGTGCGTATATAAACTGGAGGGGTTAGTCCGTAGGGGCTATCTTCTACACCATCATTGAAATCCTCATAGGCTAGACATCTAGGGTTAGCCATTACGATCTCGAGGTAGATCAACTCTTGTAATCTTCATACTCTTCGAATATAATCAAGCAGGAGTAGGGTTTTACCTCCCTTAAGAGGGTCCAAACCTGGGTAAACATTGTCTCCCCTGGCTTCCTGTTACCATTGATCCTTAGACGCACAGCTTGGGCACCCCTACCCAAGATCTGCCGGTTTTGACACTGACATTGGTGCTTTCATTGAGAGCTCCGTTGTGTTGTCTGCAAAAAGCGATCTATGGCTCGCCTAGTCATCAACAACAATATCACTTCCAGAGGGTGCCTAGCTTTGGGGCAGACCCTCTGGTTCAGCGTTTTCACCATCAGGGCCCGCACGGCCGTCGAGCCTGCAAATCTTCCCATGGCCGCCGGACACAGTCCTTGCATTTGCCCTAAGTACTCCGAAAAATTGGATCCGGAGGATGTTTCGTCCTTAAACGAACTACTAGACCGCATCGCCGCCCTGGGGGTCTCAACAGACTATGATCGGATCGGGCTCAAGCCCGACCAGAGGGAAATTAATCACCCACCGATCACCCACTTCATGGTGGTCGTCGAGGAACCGGCCACAGACACTTCCCTCCCCATATTGAGGACCAAGTATGTTCGGGTCCCTGAATCCCCTGAGCCGGATACTTCCCCTTCGGATGGGACTTTACTCCCATCGGACTCTGGTTCACGCGTAGGATTGCCGGAGCCTTTGCGCTTAACCGGACCCTTACTTCGGAAGCCGTACCAAACACGGACGTGGGACAGGATCCAAAATTTAATCCACCCACCACAATCTATATTCTCCAAGCAACTCAGGTTCGCCAGATATATACGACCTGATGTATGTGTGGCAGCAGCCCGAGGAAACGGTCCACCACTTTTGGGCCAGATTCCTGCTTGTTAAAAACAGGATCAAGGACTGCTCGGACGACGACGTAGTTTCGGTTTTCCACCATAATTGCACAGACGAAGGGATATTGAATGCCCTCGACCATCGCCACATACAAAGTTTCACGGAATTATCGCATGTAGTACAAAAGTATTGTGCGATGGAAAGCATATGGAGGGCCCAGAAAACTCAACTGGAGCCCGCCACTTCGACGCAGTGTGCAGCCGGGCTAAAATAATATACCCCGGTGGGTCACCCGACCACTGGGCTATGGGCAGGAAGAACAAGCCCATCGCGAGACGCAGGTCCATACTTGACGAACTATTGGACAAACCCTGCCCGATCCATATCACTCTGCACATGGTCCCAAACCATAGCCTCCGGGCATGCTGGGTACTCCGACAGGTAGCAAAAAGTGGAGAAGCCATCCTCACCACAACTCCAGAAGTATACTCACCAGAGAGGGACAACTTTAATGTCCTAACAGTCTTCGAGACTTTCTCTTCTAACAACCGGCGCAAATGGGCGCTCCGCGACCTCACCGAAGTCCATCAACTTACCACACTAAGCCCATGGAACGACACGGCGATAACCTTTATAGCAAAAGATGAACCAAAGGCTCGGTCAGTCCGAGCACCCGCCGCCCTAGTACTAAACCACATCGTTGATGGTTTTTTGCTAACTAAAGTGCTCATAGACAGCGGTAGTGGACTTAACCTCATCTATGAGGACACGCTCACCAAGATGCAGATGGATAGGTCACGCATCGAGCAAAGCAACACCACATTTCGAGGTATTATCCCTAGTCGAGAGGCACACTGCTTGGGAAAAAACAAACTGGATGTGGTGTTCGGCACACCTGAGAACTATAGATCCGAAGAGTTGCTCTTTCATGTGGTCCCCTTCAACAGTGGCTATCACGCTATCCTTGGCCGGGACACTTTCTCGTGCTTTCAAGATATACCCCATTATGGGTATAAGAAGCTCAAAATGCCCGGCCCTAATGGAATCATCACAATCTCGAGCGACCCGAACAAAGCCCTTCGTGCCGAAAACAAAACTACATCCTTGGCCCTGGAAGCACTATCTGAAGCCCTAGCGGTAGAGGAACTAACCACCTTACGATCCACGGTGGACAGGGACGATGTAATCCTCGATAAGAGATCCAAGTTCACCTCTTTTAAGCCAGCCGAGGAAATAGTAAAATTCCAAGTGCACCTGATGGACCCTAATAAAACAGCATCTATCGGAGCATAGCTAGGTCCGACAGTGGACGCCGCCCTACGCGCATTCTTGCGCGAGAATTGGGATATTTCTGCCTGGCACCCTTGAGACAAGCCCAGCATCCCACGAAGACTGGTCGAACACAGTCTCAACATAATCAAAGGATTCAAACCCGTTAAGCAGACACTACGACAATTCTCCGAACCCAAGCGTTAGGCCATGGGAGAAGAGTTAGCGAAGTTATTAGAGGCTAGGTTTATTCGGGAGATCAAACATCCGGATTGGTTAGCCAACCTGGTTATGGTACCCAAAAAAGACAAATCATGGCGCCTGTGTGTCGACTTCAAGGACCTCAACAAGGCTTGCCCTAAAGATCCCTTCCCGTTGCCTCGCATCGACCAAATCATTGACGCAACTGCAGGACACGATTTCTTGTGTTTCCTCGACGCCTATTCCGGATATCATCAGATTAAGATAAAGGAATCGGACCAAGAGGCAACTGCGTTCATCACTCCTTATGGTCTTGTTTGCTTTAATACTATGACCTTCGAACTCAAAAACGTTGGGCTACCTACTAGCGCATGATTCAAACATGCCTGGAGAAGCAAATAGGCAAAACAGTTGAAGCATATGTGGACGGCGTGGTCATCAAGGCAAAGCATGTTGAGTCACTGGTGGACGGCCTTCGCCTCACCTTCGACAATCTCCGAACATATGACATACGGCTTAACCAGGAAAAATGTGTCTTCGGAGTTCCAACCGGAAAGTTGGTGGGGTTCATTGTTTCCCATAGAGGAACTGAGGCAAACCCAGCCAAGATCCGAGCTCTGTCACATTTGGCCATACCAACAGACCTAAAGCAGGTCAAGAAACTAGCTGGGTGAATCGCGGCCTTAAGCCGATTTATCTCCAAATTAGAAGAGAAAGTTTTACCATTATACAAGCTACTGCATCGCACTGACAACTTCAAATGGCCGGATGCAGCCACAGCCGGATTGGAAGAAATCAAGGCCCTTCTCACAAGCAACCCAATCTTGGCTGCACCCGGCGTTGGAGAGCCAATGTTATTATACATTTCGACAACCAACCAAGTAGTCAGCGCCATCCACGTCATTGAACGAGGGGAGGAGGGACATAAATTCCCCACCCAAAAACCAGTTTACTACGTATAGGAGGTTCGTACACCCTGCAAATCCCGATACCCCCACTATCAGAAGATAGCCTACACAGTCTTCATGGCATCCCGAAAACTTCGACACTACTTTCAGGAGTGTTCGGTCACGATGGCATCTAAAGTACCACTCAATGACATTATCAATAACAAGGAGGTCACTGGCCGCATAGCCAAATGGGCCATCGAGCTATTACCGTTTGAAATCATATATAAGCCACGCCAGGCCATTAAATCCCATGTATTGGCCGACTTTGTCACTGAATGGACGGTAGCCGAACTCCCTAAAGAGTACAACTCATACTCCAATTGGATTATGTACTTTGATGGCTCTAAAATGTCGGCCGGACTGGGGGCTGGAGTAATCCTCACATCCCCTACCAGGGACACAGTCTGCTACGTACTGCAAATTATGTATACGGACTCGAACAATGCAGCCGAATACGAAGCGCTGCTTCACGGTCTTCGCATGGCTGTCTCCATGGGTATACAACACTTGGACGTGCGCGCTAATTCAAACCTCACAATTTCCCAGGTCAATGGAGAGTTCGATGCAAAGGACCCGAAAATGGTGGCATACCGAAACGCCATATTAAAAATATCAGCTCGGTTCGACGGACTTGAGTTCCACCATGTCGTTCGAGAAAGTAATCAGGCAGCCAACATCCTCGCTCGTATGGGCGCTAAGCGTGACCCTGTGCCACCCAACACCTTTGTGGAAAGGCTCTTTAAGCCATCTGTGGTGTGGTAGGGTGAGAGCAAAGAAGGCAATGCAGACCTAATCACACCCCCAACCACCGAACACAGCGCAGACAACGTCATGGGTCCGGATATCAAGATAACACCCTCTGCTCACGAGATCATGGCGGTCATCGCTCCCTGGACCGAACCATACCTGGCCTGGCTTAATAGGCAAGAGCTCCCCGATGATCAAAACGAGGCGCGATGCATAGTTTGGCGCTCCAAAGCCTTTAAAGTGCATGAGGGCGAACTGTATAAAAGAAGTACTACTGGAGTCCTTCAAAGGCGTGTCTCTGAAGAAGAAGGAAGGCAGCTCTTGGTAGAAATACATGCCGGCCTTGGCGGTCATCACGCCGCAGCCCGCGCCCTTGTAAGCAAGGCGTTCTGGACAGGCTTTTTCTAGCCTTCAACTCGAGCTGATGCTCAAGACCTTGTCCAACGTTGCATGGGCTGTCGGCTTTTCGCCAATCAAAGCCACATGCCTCCCACCACATTAAGAACAATCCCCATTACCTGGCCCTTTGCGGTCTGGGGGCTTGACATGGTTGGACCCCTTAAAGGAGGATGCCACAAAAAGAAATGCTTGCTGGTCATGGTGGATAAATTCACTAAATGGATAGAGGCCAAACCAGTAAAAACAGCTGAGGCCGGATCGGTGATTGACTTTATATCCGGTGTAATCCACCGTTATGGTGTCCCGCACAGTATCATCACCGATAATGGCTCTAACTTCACAGCTAATGAGGTGAAAATTTGGTGCGCTAAGTTGGGCTTTAAACTCGACTATGCATCTGTATACCACCCTCAAACAAACGACCAAGTCGAACGGGCCAATGGTCTAATCATGAGTGGTATTAAGCCCAGACTAGTGCGCTCTTTACGATAATCAGATAAGCACTAGGTTGAGGAACTCGATTCCGTACTCTAGGGACTCCGGACCATTCCCAATCGAACGACCGTATACACACCTTTCTTTATGGTGTACGGCATAGAAGCTGTACTGCCTTGCGATATTATTCATGACTCACCTAGAGTGCACATGTATGAAGAGAAAGAAGATGAACTAGATCAGCAGGACAACCTAGATGGACTTGAAGAGGAGCGCGATGTTGCCAAGGCCTGTTCCGCATTATATCAATAGCAGGCCAGGCGTTACCAAAGCAGAGAAGTGCGGGCTAAAACATAAAATGTCGGAGAACTTATTCTACGCCTCCCTGAGAAGAAAAAGGATAAGCTCAAACCTAAATGGGAGGGCCCCTTTCATAATAGATGAAGTCCTTACTGGAGGAGCCTATCACCTTCGCAATGCCAAGGATAATCGCCTTGAGCCGAACCCATGGAACGCCGCTCGGCTCCGAAGATTTTACGCATAGTTTGGCCACCTTAGGTCTCAGTTTAAACTAGGTTTTTTCTATTTTCTCTCCCCTTTTACGTTTTCCCCTTTTCTTCTCAATTGTAAGAAGAAGATACACTTGTAAGGCACATACATAAAAATGAGTTCAATATGTGATCTGATCAAATGCATATACCCTACCGGATACATTGGATCAGACCAGTGTTTAACAAGTGTTGTTCAGTCTTCATCTATAATATATTCCACTAGAGATGTTTGGACGATTTCATTGTTAGCCTTGCCTTCAAAGTGAGTTTTTCTAAGGTGACACCGATACTGTAGCAGAGCAGACTGAAAAACATGATTTCTTGCTTGTTTAGTTGCATCATCTTTCGGATCCAACTTGAACCTCATCTGTTGAAAAAATAATGTGAGTCTTATTAGGAGGAAGTTAGAAAGTATGGGACAGAGCAAGAAAATATTACAAATTGCGATGAATAACATTACTTACAGATAAATGGTCAAGGAAGGTATTAAACTGGGTATCCTCTTTTTCATTCCTATACCGGATCCATGTTGGGAGGATACGTGCATGACACCTAACGGCAACGGCTGCCTCTGATACTAACTTGGCTGACTCTGTAGCATCACGTGGCCTTTTTAAACCTGCCTCGAAATGGATCTCCATTCTTCATCCTTTGGATTTTGTTAATTTGTGAAGCATTATCCCTGATGTCTGTTTCCGCTTGCGTCGTGGTGCTAGTTCAACAACAAATATGGAAAGTGTTAGTGCACATCAAACTGTGATAATGCATATAAAGGAGCATGCAACTACAACTTGACTCGATCAGGTACCGTCTTGGTGTTGATGCTCATGAGGTTCATCTGATCTTACCAAGTCCTGTTGTGTTAGCAGTGCTTCGGTAGTAGTGTTAGGTGTGAAGGCAGCTTGGGAACTGGCCAGTTGCGGAGTAAACAAATGAGTAACTCGTTGAGATGCCGGTACAGTTGAAGGGGATGTTGCAGCTAGTGAAGCAGGTGATATTGTGTTTGTAGATTTAGCCAGTGGACTTGGACCTTCTACTGCACTATAAGTACCAGCAGAATCTCGAGGGAAGATCATTTTCTGTTGCACTCGATGAGTAACATCATTCCTTACTATATTCTTTTCCTTGCTCTTTTTTGATTTTGCCATGTCAAGCCGTACCCACAACACAAAAGAATAAAATCGCTCTTCAGAACCCATTGACGCATGATACAGGCAAGCAATACTTTGATGTAAGACAACCGTATGAGGAGGATGGAATATGTAAGAAAAATAGGACGACGTGTCATATTCACATCTATGATGTGTAAACTAAGCAGAAGGATTTTCAAGAAAATATAAGTAATGCAAGCTAGACACCAAATGAAAGATGCAACCAATATCACTCTGCCAAGTTAAAAGTGTCCTGTCATAAGTGCCATTTCGAAAAATTAGAAGCAGTACAACCTAGAAATCAATGCAAGATGCAACCACTATCACACTGCCAAGTTAAAAGCGTCCAATCATGAGTGATTTATGCGGGGTACACAACAATAGTACTTTGGTGTAAGAACATGATATGATAGATAGATGCAGTGTATTCTAGACACAGAAAGGCATGCCATATGCACATGTATAATGTATAAACTCAGCAGGTGAAATTTAATCAAAATAGAAGAAATACAAGCTAGACAACATATGCAACATGAAACCAATTATCACACAGTCAACGTAGAGAAAGCACCTGCGATGGTGGAGTAGGGGAGATGAACTCATCAGGTAGACTTGGGACTTCAACTGCAGTAGAAGTAGCAGTGGCATATCTAGAGAGCCTTTGTTTGTGTCGGTGATACGTCCATTTTGCATCATGCTTTTATATCAATATTTATTGCATTATGGGCTATTATTACACATTATATCTCAATACTTATGGCTATTCTCTCTTATTTTACAAGGTTTACCATGAAGAGGGGGAATGCCGGCAGCTGGAATTCTAGCTGGAAAAGGAGCAAACATTGGAAAGATATTCTGCACTGCTCCAAAAATCCTGAAACTCCATGAAACATGTTTTTGGAATTAATAAGAATAATTGAGCGGAAGAAATACATCAGGGGGCCCACACCCTAGCCAGGAGGGTGGGGGGCGCGCCCACCCCTACTGGGCGTGCCCCCTGTCTCCTGGGCCCCCTTGTGCCCCCCGTTGTCCATCTTCTGCTATATGAAGGCTTTTACCCTGGAAAAAATCATTGGCAAGCTTACGGGACGAAACTCCACCGCCACGATGCGGAACCTTGGCGGAACCAATCTAGGGCTCTAGCGGAGCTGTTCTGCCGGGGACACTTCCCTTCGGGAGGTGGAAATCATCACCAACGTCATCACCAACGATCCTCTCATCGGGAGGGGGTCAATCTCCATCAACATCTTCACCAGCACCATCTCCTCTCAAAACCCTAGTTCATCTCTTGTATCCAATCTTGTATCAAAACCACAAATTGGTACCTGTGGGTTGCTAGTAGTGTTGATTACTCCTTGTAGTTGATGCTAATTGGTTTACTTGGTGGAAGATCATATGTTCAGATCCTTTATGCATATTATTACTCCTCTGATTATGAGCATGAATATGCTTTGTGAGTAGTTACGTTTGTTCCCGAGGACATGGGTGAAGTCTTGCTATTAGTAGTCATGTGAATTTGGTATTCGTTCGATATTTTGATGAGATGTATGTTGTCTTTTCCTCTAGTGGTGTAATGTGAACGTTGACTACATGACGCTTCACCATTATTTGGGCCTAGAGGAAGGCATTGGGAAGTAATAAGTAGATGATGGGTTGCTAGAGTGACAGAAGCTTAAATCCTAGTTTATGCGTTACTTCGTTAGGGGCTGATTTGGATCCATATGTTTAATGTTGTGGTCAGGTTTACCTTAATACTTCTTTTGTAGTTGCGGACGCTTGGAATAGGGGTTAATCATAAGTGGGATGCTTGTCCTAGTAAGGGCAGTACCCAAGCACCGGTCCACCCACAAATCAAATTATCAAAGTACTGAACGCAAATCATATGAGCGTGATGAGAACTAGCTTGACGATAATTCCCATGTGTCCTCGAGAGCTCTTTTCTCATTATAAGAAATTGTCCAGGCTTATCCTTTGCTACAAAAGGATTGGGCCACCTTGCTGCACTTTATTTACTTTATTTACTTGTTACTCGTTACTATTTATCTTATCACAAAACTATCCATTACCTACAATTTCAGTGCTTGCAGAGAAAACCTTACTGAAAACCGCTTATCATTTCCTTCTGCTCCTCGTTGGGTTCGACACTCTTACTTATCAAAAGGACTACAATAGATCCCCTGCACTTGTGGGTCATCAAGACTCTTTTCTGGCACCGTTGCCGGCGAGTGTAGCGCTTTTGGTGAGTGGAACTTGGTAAGGAAACATTTATATAGTGTGCTGAAATTTTCTGTTACTTATCACTATGGAAACTAATCCTTCGAGGGGCTTGTTCGGGGTATCTTCACCCCGACCAGAAGAGCAAATAGTTGTTCCTCAACCCACTGAACTTTTTGAAAATATTTACTTTGAGATTCCTTCGGGTATGATAGAGAAACTGCTAGCTAATCCATTTGCAGGAGATGGAACATTGCATCCCGATTTACACCTTATCTTTGTGGATGACGTTTGTGGATTATTTAAGCTTGCAGGTATTCCTGATGATGTTGTCAAAAGGAAGGTCTTACCTTTATCTTTGAAGGGATATGCATTGACATGGTATAGGCTATGTGATGATACGAGATCTTGGAATTATAAGCGATTGAAGTTGGAATTTCACCAGAAGTTCTATCCTATGCATCTTGTTCATCGTGATGGTAATTACATATATAATTTCTGGCCTCGCGAAGGAGAAAGTATCGCTCAAGCTTGGGGGAGGCTTAAGTCAATGTTATATTCATGCCCCAATCATGAGCTCTCCCGAGAAATGATTATTCAAAAATTTTATGCTCGGCTTTCTCTTCATGATCGCAACCTGCTCGATACTTCCTGTGCTGGTTCTTATATGCTGAAGACTATTGATTTCAAATGGGATTTATTGGAAATAATTAAACGCAACTCTGAAGATAGGGGTTCCGACGATGGTAAGGAGTCAGGTATGACACCTAAGTTCGATTGTGTTAAATCTTTTATGGATACTGATGCTTTTCGTGGATTTAGCACTAAGTATGGACTTGACTCTGAGATAGTAGCTTCTTTCTGTGAATCTTTTGCTACTCACGTTGATCTCCCTAAATAAAAGTGGTTTAAATATAATCCTCCTATTGAAGTAAAAGTAGTTGCACCTATTACAGTTGAAGAAAAGACTGTCACCTATAGTGATCCTATTGTTCCTGCTACTTATGTTGAGAAACCTCCTTTTCCTGTTAGGATAAAGGATCATGCTAAAACTTTGGTTGTTGTTCGTAAGAGTAATACTAGGACTTATACACCTCTGAGCAAATCAAAGTTGAACCTGGTATTGCTATGGTTAAAGATCTCTTGGATGATGATTTAGATGGGCATGTTATTTATTTCTGTGGTGAGACTGCTAATATTGCTAGACCAGATACTAAGATACATAGACCTGTTGTAGGCATGCCTGTTATTTCTGTTAAAATAGGAGATCATTGTTATCATGGCTTATGTGATATGGGTGCTAGCGCTAGTGCAATACCCTATGATTTAAGAAATTATGCACGACATTGCACCCGTTGAATTGGAAGACATTGATGTTACTATTAAGCTTGGTAATAGGGATACCATTAAATCAGTTGGGATAGTTCGAGATGTTGAAGTCTTGTGTGGGAAGGTTAAATACCCTGCTGATTTTCTTGTTCTTGGTTCCCCACAAGATGATTTTTGTCCCATTATTTTTGGTAGACCCTTTTTGAATACAACTAGTGCTAGGATTGATTGTGAAAAGGATACTGTTACAATTGGCTTAGAGGGTATGTCTCATGAGTTTAATTTTGCTAAGTTTCGTAGACAACCTGGTGATAGAGAATCACCTAGTAAGGATGAGATAATTGGTCTTGCTTCCATTGTTGTGCCTCCTACTGATCCGTTAGAACAATATTTGCTAGACCATGAAAACGAAATGTTTATGAAGGAAAGAAGGGAAATAGATGAAGTGCTCCTTAAACAGGAACCCATGCTTAAACACAACCTTCCCGTTGAAATTCTTGGGGATCCCCCTCCACCCAAGGCTGATCTCGTGTTTGAACTCAAACCATTACCTGATAATCTTAAGTATGCTTATCTTGGTGAAAAGAAAATATATCCTGTTATTATTAGTGCTAACCTTTCAGAGCAAGAAGAAGAAAGATTATTGACAACTCTGAAGGAGCATCGCGCTGCTATTGGATATACTCTGGATGATCTTAAGGGCATTATTCCCACGTTATGCCAACACAAAATTAATTTGGAGGCCGATGCTAAACCAGTTAGAGATCCTCAACGACGACTGAATCCCAAGATGAAAGAAGTGGTAAGAAAGGAGATACTAAAGCTCCTTGAGGCAGGTATAATTTATCCTGTTGCTGATAGTGATTGGGTAAGACCTGTCCATTGTGTTCCTAAAAAGGGAGGTATTACTGTCGTTCCTAATGATAAAGATGAATTGATCCCGCAAAGAATTATTACAGGTTATAGGATGGTAATTGATTTCCGTAAATTAAATAAGGCTACTAAGAAAGATCATTACCCTTTACCTTTTATTGATCAAATGCTAGAAAGACTATCCAAACACACACATTTCTGCTTTCTAGATGGTTATTCTGGGTTCTCTCAAATACCTGTGTCAGCGGGGGATCAATCAAAAACTACTTTTACTTGCCCTTTTGGTACTTTTGCTTATAGACATATGCCTTTTGGTTTATGTAATGCACCTGCTACCTTTCAAAGATGCATGATGGCTATATTCTCTAACTTTTGTGAAAAGATTTGTGAGGTATTCATGGATGATTTTTCCGTTTATGGATCCTCTTTTGATGATTGCTTAAGCAACCTTGATCGAGTTTTGCAGAGATGCGAAGACACTAATCTCGTCCTGAATTGGGAAAAGTGTCACTTTATGGTGAATGAAGGCATTGTGTTGGGGCACAAGATCTTCGAGAGAGGTATTGAAGTTGATAAAGCCAAGGTTGATGCTATTGAAAAGATGCCATGTCGCAAGGACATAAAAGGTATAAGAAGTTTCCTTGGTCATGCCGGTTTTTATAAGAGGTTCATTAAGGACTTTTCTAAAATCTCTATGCCTCTGACTAATTTATTCTAAAAATATATTCCTTTTGTCTTTGATGATGATTGTGTAGAAGCATTTGAAATACTTAAGAAAGCTTTGATCACTGCACCTATTGTTCAGCCACCTGATTGGAATTTACCTTTTGAAATTATGTGTGATGCTAGTGATTATGCTGTAGGTACTGTTCTAGGGCAAAGAGTTTATAAGAAATTGAATGTTATCCAGTATGCTAGTAAGACCCTTGATACTGCCCAGAGAAATTATGCTACTACTGAAAAAGAGTTCTTAGCAGTTGTGTTTGCATGTGATAAATTTAGACCTTATATTGTTGATTCCAAAGTTACTATTCACACTGATCATGCTGCTATTAAATATCTTATGGAAAAGAAAGATGCTAAGCCTAGACTCATTAGATGGGTTCTCTTGCTCCAAGAATTTGATTTGCATATTATTGATAGAAAGGGAGCTGAGAACCCTGTTGCAGACAACTTGTCTAGGTTAGAGAATGTTCTTGATGACCCACTGCCTATTGATGATAGCTTTCCTGATGAACAATTAGGGGTCGTTAATGCTTCTCATACTGCTCCTTGGTATGCTAATTATGCTAATTACATTGTTGCTAAATTTATACCTCCTAGTTTCACATACCAGCAAAAGAAAAAGTTCTTTTATGATTTAAGACATTACTTTTGGGATGACCCACACCTTTATAAAGAAGGAGTAGATGGCGTTATTAGACATTGTGTGCCTGAGCATGAACAGGAACAGATTCTACGCAAGTGTCACTCTGAATCCTATGGAGGACACCACGCTGGAGATAGAACTGCACACAAGGTACTGCAACCTGGCTTTTATTGGCCTACTCTCTTCAAAGATGCTCATAAGTTTGTCTTATCTTGTGATGAATGTCAAAGAATTGGTAATATTAGTAGACGTCAAGAAATGCCTATGAATTATTCTCTTGTTATTGAACCGTTTGATGTTTGGGGATTTGATTATATGGGACCTTTTCCTGCCTCTAATGGTTACACACATATTTTAGTTGTTGTTGATTACTTTACTAAGTGGGTAGAAGCTATTCCAACTAGTAGTGCTGATCATAACACTTCTATTAAAATTCTTAAAGAAGTTATTTTTCCGAGGTTTGGAGTCCCTAGATATCTTATGACTGATGGTGGTTCACATTTTATTCATGGTGCTTTCCGTAAGATGCTTGCTAAGTATGATGTTAATCATAGAATCGCATCTCCTTATCATCGCAGTCTAGTGGTCAAGTAGAGTTGAGCAATAGAGAGCTCAAATTAATTTTGCAAAAGATTGTGAATAGATCTAGAAAGATTTGGTCCAAAAAACTTGATGATGCATTATGGGCCTATAGAACTGCATACAAAAATCCTATGGGTATGTCTCCATATAAGATGGTTTATGGAAAAGCTTGTCACTTACCTCTTGAACTTGAACATAAAGCATATTGGGCTATTAAATAGCTCAACTATGACTTCAAACTTGCTGGTGAGAAGAGGTTTTTTGACATTAGCTCACTTGATGAATGGAGAATCCAAGCATATGAGAATGCCAAGTTATTCAAAGAAAAAGTCAAACGCTGGCATGACAAAAGGATACAAAAGCGTGAGTTTAACGTAGGTGATTATGTGTTATTATTCAACTCTCGTTTAAGATTTTCTGCAGGAAAACTTCTCTCTAAATGGGAAGGTCCTTATGTTATCGAGGAGGTCTATCGTTCTGGTGCCATAAAAATCAACAACTTTGAAGGCACAAGTCCGAGGGTGGTAAACAGTCAAAGAATTAAACATTATATTTCAGGTAATCCTATCAATGTTGAAACTAATATTATTGAAACCGTAACCCTGGAAAGAATACATAAGGGACACTTTCCAGAACGTTCCAGACTCCGAAAAGGAATAGGTATGTGGTACGGTAATTAAACCGACTCCAAAACAACTCCAATGGCAATTTTTATCAGTTTATGAATATTTAAGAATTTTAGGAAGAAAGAAGTAGTCCGAGAGGGACACGAGGCCTCCACGAGAGTGGAGGGCGCACCCACCCTTACAGGGCGCGCCCCCTGTCTCGTGGACACCTCGTGAGCCTCCCGGACTCCGTTTTCTTGCACACTGGTCGGTAAAAATTCATTATATATACTCCTGAAGGTTTTGACCACCGCATCATGCAAATATCCTCTGTTTTCGTTTCGAGCTGTTTCTGTTGTAGATCTAGAGCACCATGACTTCACCCTCCTCCAACAATGAAGACAAGGATGCTTGGATATTGAAGATAGAGCTGAAAAGAGAAGAACCGGAAGAGATCAACAAGGATGAAGGGATCAAGAAGGCCATGGAGGTTCAAGCTCCGGTGGTGAAAGAAGAAGACATCCCTCAACCTTTACCTAACCTCTTTACTCCAACAGAGATTGAAGCTTTCAAGATGATTGAGTTAGCTCGCATATAGAACAAGTATCTCACACAGGAGAATATTTTGTTGAAGGATCATATCGCCGGACTCAAGGGCATTATCCGCGAATTGGAGGAGCTTCTACGCTCGATGTGCGATTATCCACCGTCATCAACAACACCTCCATCACCTCCGAGGACATAATTACATGGTTATGGGCACTCCCCTTGGCAACTGCCAAGCTTGGGGGAGGTGCCCCGGTATTGTATCACCATCACACTCCTATCTTTACCGTTTTATTTAGTTCAATCCTTTTAGTAGTATTTTGATCTAGTAGATTGAAGTTTTGATATCAAGTAGTTTCGAGTTTTGCTTTGTGATCTCTTTATGTAATCGAGTCCGTGAGCTATCTATAATAAAGATTAGTGTTGAGTCAAGGGATTTGCTATGTTGCTATGATCTTGAGAAAGTAGAAAGAATAAAAGAGTTCATATTGATCTTATGGTTAGTGATGACTTCACACATAGAAAGTATGAGGCATAAAAGTTGTTGAGAGTTGATAAACGTAGTTTTGGTCATCGTTGCAATTAATAGGAAGTGATAAGGAAAGAGGGGCTCACATACAAATATATTATCTTGGACATCTTTTATGATTGGGAGCACTCATTAAGTATGACATGCTAAAAGAGTTGACGTTGGACAAGGAAGACAACGTAATGGTTTATGTTTTCGCACATCTCAGTTAAAGTATATTGTCATTGACCTTCCAAACATGTTGAGCTTGCCTTTCCCCCTCATGCTAGCCAAATTCCTTGCACCAAGTAGAGATACTACTTGTGCTTCCAAATATCCTTAAACCCAGTTTTGCCATGAGAGTCCACCATACCTACCTATGGATTGAGTAAGATCCTTCAAGTAAGTTGTCATGTTGCAGGCAATAAAAATTGCTATCTAAATATGTATGACTTATTAGTGCAGAGAAAATAAGCTTTATACGGTCTTGTTGTGGAAGTAATAAAAGTGACGGACTGCATAATAAAGTTCCACATACAAGGGGCAATATAAAGTGACGTTCTTTTGCATTAAGATTTTGTGCATCCAACCCTAAATGCACATGACAACCTCTGCTTCCCTCTGCGAAGGGCCTATCTTTTACTTTATGTTTTTACTTTATGATTGAGTCAAGGTGATCCTCACCTTTCCCTTTTTCATTTTATCCTTTGGCAAGCTCCTCGTGTTTGAAAGATCATGATATATATATCCAGTTGGATGTAAGTTAGCATGGGCTATTATTGTTGACATCACCTAAAGGTGAATACATTGGGTGGCAACACAATAAGCCCCTATCTTTCTTAGTGTCCGGCTGAGACTCCATAACCACAAGTATTGCATGAGTGTTAGTGGACTTGCTGAAAAGCTCTATTGTTGACTCTTTCTGATGTTATGATCAATTGCAATTGCTTCAATGACTGAGATTATAGCTTGTTAGTTCTCAATGAAGTTTCTGAACCATACTTGACATTGTGAATTGATCATTACTTGAGCATAAGAAATCATATGATAAAATCTATATATGTTGCTGTTATAAGAATGATCATGATGCCCTCATGTCCGTATTTTATTTTTATCGACACCTCTATCTCTAAACATGTGGACATATTTTTCGATTTCGGCTTCCGCTTGAGGACAAGCGAGGTCTAAGCTTGGGGGAGTTGATACGTCCATTTTGCATCATGCTTTTATATCAATATTTATTGCATTATGGGCTGTTATTACACATTATATCTCAATACTTATGGCTATTCTCTCTTATTTTACAAGTTTACCATGAAGAGGGGGAATGTCGGCAGCTGGAATTCTGGCTGGAAAAGGAGCAAACATTGCAAACCCATTCTGCACTGCTCCAAAAATCATGAAACTCCACGAAACATGTTTTTGGAATTAATAAGAATTATTGAGCAGAAGACATACATCAGGGGGCCCACACCCTGGCTAGGAGGGTGGGGGGCGCGCCCGCTCCTACTGGGCGTGCCCCCTGTCTCCTGGGCCCCCTGGTGGCCCCCCGGTGTCCACCTTCTGCTATATGAAGGCTTTTACCCTGGAAAAAATCGTGGGCAAGCTTACGGGACGAAACTCCGCCGCCACGAGGCGGAAC
This sequence comes from Triticum timopheevii, assembly GCA_963921465.1. Taxonomy (NCBI): domain Eukaryota; kingdom Viridiplantae; phylum Streptophyta; class Magnoliopsida; order Poales; family Poaceae; genus Triticum; species Triticum timopheevii. The sequence goes on from OY997264.1 coordinate 366,816,002, forward strand.
CATGGCGGAACCAATCTAGGGCTCTGGCGGAGCTGTTCTGCCGGGGACACTTCCCTCCGGGAGGGGGAAATCATCACCAACGTCATCACCAACGATCCTCTCATCAGGAGGGGGTCAATCTCCATCAACATCTTCACCAACACCATCTCCTCTCAAAACCCTAGTTCATCTCTTGTATCCAATCTTGTATCAAAACCACAAATTGGTACCTGTGGGTTGCTAGTAGTGTTGATTACTCCTTGTAGTTGATGCTAATTGGTTTACTTGGTGGAAGATCATATGTTCAGATCCTTTATGCATATTATTACTCCTCTGATTATGAACATGAATATGCTTTGTGAGTAGTTACGTTTGTTCCTGAGGACATGGGTGAAGTCTTGCTATTAGTAGTCATGTGAATTTGGTATTCGTTCGATATTTTGATGAGATGTATGTTGTCTTTTCCTCTAGTGGTGTTATGTGAACGTCGACTACATGACACTTCACCATTATTTGGGCCTAGAGGAAGGCATTGGGAAGTAATAAGTAGATGATGGGTTGCTAGAGTGACAGAAGCTTAAACCCTAGTTTATGCGTTGCTTCGTTAGGGGCTGATTTGGATCCATATGTTTAATGTTGTGGTTAGGTTTACCTTAATACTTCTTTTGTAGTTGCGGATGCTTGCAATAGGGGTTAATCATAAGTGGGATGCTTGTCCAAGTAAGGGCAGTACCCAAGCATCGGTCCACTCACATATCAAATTATCAAAGTACTGAACGCGAATCATATGAGCATGATGAAAACTAGCTTGACGATAATTCCCATGTGTCCTCAGGAGCTCTTTTCTCATTATAAGAAATTGTCCAGGCTTATCCTTTGCTACAAAAGTATTGGGCCACTTTGCTGCACTTTATTTACTTGTTACTCGTTACTATTTATCTTATCACAAAACTATGTATTACCTACAATTTCAGTGCTTGCAGAGAAAACCTTACTGAAAACCGCTTATCATTTCCTTCTGCTCCTCGTTGGGTTCGACTCTCTTACTTATCGAAAGGACTACGATATATCCCCTACACTTGTGGGTCATCAGTCGGTCCAGAGGACCACCAACATCCCTAACCTACTCTTTTCCTTCCTCTTTTTTGATATTGCCTTCTGAAGTCAAAACCACAAGAAGATGAATAAAATTAGCTCTGCATAACTGGTTGATGCATGATACAGACAAACACTAATTTGATGTAAGACAAGCACATGATAGGAGGATGGAATATATACAAAAAAACCACGGGATTGCATATTCACACATACAATAGGAGGATGGAATATGTATGAAAAACAGTAAGGAGAAGGCATTTCAACAAAATTAGATGAAATGAAAGCTAGGCACCATATGAACATGCAACCAATATCACACTACCAGGTAAAAAGTGTCTCATCACAAGTGCCATTTTAACAAATTAGAAGCATTACAAGCTAGAAGACAATGCAAGATGCAACCTACATCACACTCCCAAGTTAAATGTGTCTTATGGGTAAGTTATTGTTGCAGGTATAAGTTGTAAGCTACGCGGATGCAATTCAATAAAATTAGAAGCAATACAAACTAGACATCATACGGAACACACAACCACATATAACAGTGCCATGTTAGAGCAAGCACCTGTGATGGTGGAGTAGGGGAGATGTGCTCATCATCTACACAGCTACGTTGACTGTCCAGCCTTGTGTTGTCTTGCGAATCTTGTTGGGAGGATAGCGGAGTAGAATCTATAGAGACCCACTACTTGAGTTGCTCCGAAGGACCACCATCATTCACTGACTTGATAATTTCCTTCAACTGTATTGATTTTGCATTGTGAAGTCAAACTGATAAGAAAAAGTAATAAAATTTGCTCTTCAGAACTCATTCATGCATGATACTGACGAACACTACTCGGATGAAAGGCAAACACATGATACGAGGATGGAATATGTACGAAAAAGAGGACGACATGACATATTCACACCTATGATGTGGTAACTAAGCAGAAGACATTTCAACAAATTAGAAGCATTGCAAGCTAGACACCATATGAAGGATGCAACCAATATCACTCTGCCAAGTTCAAACTGTCTGGCGTTTCAAAAAATTAGAAGCAGTACATGCTAGAAATCATTGATGACCCACAAGTATAGGGGATCTATCATAGTTCTTTCGATAAGTAAGAGTGTCGAACCCAACAAGGAGCAGAAGGAAATGACAAGCGGTTTTCAGTAAGGTATTCTCTGCAAGCACTGAAATTATCGGTAACAGATAGTTTTGTGATAAGATAATTCGTAACGGGTAACAAGTAACAAAAGTAACTAAAGTGCAGCAAGGTGGCCAATCCTTTTTGTAGCAAAGGACAAGCCTGGACAAACTCTTATATAAAGCAAAGTGCTCCCAAGGACACATGGGAATTATTGTCAAGCTAGTTTTCATCATGCTCATATGATTCACGTTCGTTACTTTGATAATTTGATATGTGAGTGGACCGGTGCTTGGGTGTTGTCCTTACTTGGACACACCTCCCAATTATGATTAAACCCTCTCGCAAGCATCCGCAACTATGAAAGAAGAATTAAGGTAAACCTAACCATAGCATGAAACATATGGATCCAAATCAGCCCCTTACGAAGCAACGCATAAACTAGGGTTTAAGATTCTCTCAGTCTAGCAACCCATTATCTACTTATTACTTCCCAATGCCTTCCCCTAGGCCCAAATCATGGTGAAGTGTCATGTAATCAACGTTCACATAACACCACACTGGTACGCGTCGGTGCTATACAAACGGTTTTTAACCCCTTTCCGCGACGACATTTGGAACCGTCGCCTAGTGAGTGTGGGTGATAGGGGGTCCTTCCCACACGACCCAGAAACCGTCGGGGATGGGCGAGCGGCTACTGACGTTCCCCATAGAACAAACGTATGAGAAGCCGCACCAGCCCCACACGTTACATCTCGACGTTACGTTTCTGATCAGAGAGACATTCCAAATGATTAGGCCGCTATAGTCGTGTGAAAAAGGTGGACATCAACATTTAATCTGCCGATATACTTGTGATAGGTACGTTATCGCACACGGTTTAAAAATGTAAAATGTGTGAGGTGCCTCTACTAATGCCAACGTGTACATTTTTGTAACTATGTGTGATTGGTATTCTTATCACACATGAACACTGGTTTGAAATGTTTGTCGTATTACCATGAATCACACACGCATATGAGACGAAACCGTGTGTGCGTCCGACGGGCGTCGCAAACATTTCACGTCAAAGAACCGTCTATTTTCTTTTTTCATCACACATGTTGTTTTCTTTCTAACCATGTGCACATTATTTTATTCACTCCTGTACATTTTTTGGCTGTAATTTATTATTTGAATTGGAAATTTTGAAATATGAAACGTGCAATTCAAATACTCAGCACAATGGTTCAACAACGAATCCATAAATAAAATTGCTAGTACAATATGTTCAATAATTATAGGATTAGACAGCAATTAACTATGATGAACCACAATATTTACAGGCAGTAAAGGTGAAGAGACAAGTGTAAATCATTTTGAATTTCGATGTTGTTGAAGAAGCGGAATGCCCATAATGTGCCTTCCTGCATGCCATAGGCACGAACAACTTTTGTCCAACCCCTTGTGACGATCACCCACTCATCCTTCACCGCCTTCAGGAAGACTTCTAGAGCATTATCATGGTAGCATGAATTATATACTTTAACCTTAGTTGCCTCCACTTTGGTCATGTAGCTTGCAAGGTAATCATTAGTAAATAACTTTGAAAACCATTGAAAAGAGAAAAATATCAGATCATGAGGTCTAATAGAGTAACTTGTTGCGGGCAGGGGGAAAAGGCAACATAATACTTACCATCCTAAAGTTCACTGATGTCTTGGACAAAGTGTAAATAAAGAGCTTAATTCCCATCACCCGTTTCTTTCGCCTAACAATCTTTCTTAGTTTCCTCACATGACGCTTGTTCATGAATATCTCATTTCCCCATACGCAAAAGGGATTGATGCGTGGATCAGTACTGCTCATATATGTACCTACAACCAACCAATAAATGTTAGAAGCTAAATGAGATTGCACAAATGATGTAAAATACAACTACCTACATTCCTAAGTGCAAGTATTTTTTAGAGATTTCAATATGAACTACATACGGATGTATATAGAATTATAGATATAGTTTAGATTAGAATCTAGATTCACTCATTTTGCTCCTTATGTAGTCTATATTGGAATCTCTAAAAATACTTAAATTTAGGAATACATGGTGTATAAGACATGGGATGCAGCTAACCTCGATGGCAAACAACAGCATCGCCCATTGTAGCCCTGTGTAAGTACATGGAAAGCCAATGTTAACTACAACAGGGTTAACATCCACCAAAAATAGCAAATGGTAATAAAATAGCAGCATCTGTAGTGATATCTTCATTGCGAGAGAGTAGCATGGTAGCAAAGGATTAAAAAAATGGATAGAACTGTTAATTCCAACAGGCTTAACATCATCCTAATTCATGTTTTGTAAGTTTGTAGCCATTGAAATACAACTGTTTAAAAATGGATACAACTGTTAATTGCAACATGCTTAATGGCCATTGAAACCGGTACTGATAAAAATGCAATTGGTAGAGTTAAACATCACAAGGCAGGCGCTGCCAGAGCAGGCTCTATTCTGCACATCTCTGGTTTTGTCGCTCTTTGCGAATTATTTTTAGGTTGCGAGGCTCATTTCGAACTATGGAGAAAGTTATTTTGCCTCGTCCCCCGTCATCAAGGTGGAGGGTCCATATTCGAAGTGGGTGGCGCCGAAGTATGGCACATAGCCGGATCCGGCTACCCTGTTGGGACTCCAAAAAGGGGGTCCAAAGAGTGGTCTTCGGAATAGTTTTACATCGAGGATGTTCCCCTTCCGGACCAAGTTCGACGCGGACTTCCCGAATTTTCCAGCGCTCCTCTGAAGAAGCTACTCAACTGGTGCCCCAAGTCCCCCAAGCAAGAGGACAGTGCTGAGACTGGTTAGCAAGGTCAGATTACATGCCCATTCCAGACTCTCCATCATTGAAGTCATGGCCATCGCGATAAAACGATGCATCCATCCTCTCCAATCCAGAGTAGCCCCTTTATGGTGCTATAAAGGGAGGACGACGCGTCTCGTTATAGGCGAGAGGGTCCGGATAACCAAGCCGCTCTGGCTGCCATGCTGGCCAACCTGTATAAGGGGGAGGAGGAAGAATTCGCCCGCTTGAATTGTCGGGAAGGCTTTTATATGTACAACCCCATCGAGTGGGTAAGTTGATCATTTATCAGCATTTATTTTTCCCTTATCGTTGAGATTCACTAATCAAACTACCATGGTTGCCTTTAAGCAGACATGGAGGAAGGTAGTCGAAAACATCCATTACCCTCCCCCTCAGCCATAGGACCATGCTCGCAATAAAGACCCCGGATTCCACGAGGATCCGGATATATTTGTAGAATTTGATGATGGAGTCTACTACCAGGCGAGCCTTGACGGCTCGGAGGTAGCCATTATGGCCGACTACCCCGATGAAAGATCGTGGATGTCGCCTAGAGGGGGGTGAATAGGCGTTTTAAAATAATTACGGTAGAGGCTTGAACAAATGCGGAATAAACCTAACGGTTAATTTGTCAAGCACAAAACCTACAACAACTAGGCTCACCTATGTGCACCAACAACTTATACTAAGCAAGATAGGCAACTATGTGATAGCAAGATATATGACAAAGAACAATATGGCTATCACAAAGTAGAGTGCATAAGTAAAGGGCTCGGGTAAGAGATAACCGAGGCACACGGAGACGACGATGTATCCCGAAGTTCACACCCTAGTGGATGCTAATCTCCGTTTGGAGCGGTGTGGAGGCACAATGCTCCCCAAGAAGCCACTAGGGCCACCGTAATCTCCTCAGGCCCTCGCACAATGCAAGATGCCGTGATTCCACTAAGGGACCCTTGAGGGCGGTCATCGAACCCGTACAAATGGTGACCCTTGGGGGCGGTCGGTCACCGAACCCGTACACTTTGGCAACCCTTGGGGGCGGTCACCGGTACCCGTCAAATTGCTCGGGGCGATCTCCACAACCTAATTGGAGACCCTGACGCTTGCCCGGAGCTTTACACCACAATGATTGAGCTCCGAACACCACCAACCGTCTAGGGCGCCCAAGCACCCAAGAGGAACAAGCTCAAGGGCACCAAGCACCCAAGAGTAATAAGCTTCTCAACTTGTAACTTCCACGTATTGCGTGGAGAACTCAAACCGATGCACCAAATGCAATGGCAAGGGCACACGGAGTGCCCAAGTCCTTCTCTCCCAAATCCCACCAAAGCAACTAATGCTAGGGAGGAAAATGAGAGGAAGAACGAAAGAAGAACACGAAGAACTCCAAGATCTAGATCCAAGGGGTTCCCCTCACTAAGAGGAGAAAGTGATTGGTGGAAACGTGGATCTAGATCTCCTCTCTCTTTTACCTCAAGAACTAGCAAGAATCATTGGAGGGATTGAGAGATAGCAAGCTCGAAGAAGGTCAACAATGGGGGAAGAACACGAGCTCAAAGGATAAGGTCTCAATGGGAAGAAGACCCCCTTTTATAGGTGGGGAGAAAATCCAACCATTATCCCCTCACTCAGCCCGCACGACGCAGTACTACCGCACGGAGCGGCGGTACTACCGCGGTCGGCTGCGGTACTACCGCTGCAGGTTGCGGTACTACCGCATGTGCAGCACTGCCCAGATGAAGGCTTGTTGCACAGGGCAACGAGCGGTAGAACCGCCGGAGCGGTACTACCGCGCGCCCCTACGGTACTACCGTAAGGCAGGCAACACTAGGCGCAGAGAAAGCACGGAAGTAAAAAATTACTTCCGTACCTACTTCCGCTGAGGGAGGACCTGCTTAAAACTTCGGCACGGTACTATCGCACACGAAGAGCGGTACTACTGCGTAGGGCGCGGATGTAAAAAATTACATCCGCCCCTACTTCCGCTCATGCTGCTAAGCCTGGACAGAGCCCACGGTACTACCGCGCCCGTGGCGCAGTACTACCGCGTAGGGCGCGGATGTAAAAAATTACATCCGCCCCTACAACCGCTCGATCAGCTACGCCTGGCCTGAGGCCACGGTACTACCGCTCCCACAGAGCGGTACTACCGTGAGCACCTGCAGTACTACCGCAGGGGACTGTGGTACGACCGCAAGGGCCTGCGGTAATACCGCTCTGGAGAGCAGTACTACCGCATGCCCCAGATTAGCAACACTAGGAGTCCTTCATTTTGCAGAGAAGACAACAGAGGGAAACAATAAAACCAGAACTGCCATAACTTCTACAAATGAGCTCCGAATTGAGCAAACTCGAGCTTGTTGGATACAAGACAACGAGTAGCATCAAAACAGAGACAGGGGAGGTATGCCTAACAAGATAGGAGAGAAACCTCCAACAGAGAAGAACCGGCAGAGCCTCCAACATCGAAAACATCATAGAAGATGCATGTGAACTCCGTTTTTGATGAACCCGAGCTTGTCATGAAAATGACCAAAAGCTCCAAATCTCACAAGGAGAAGAACCAAAAAAGAACCAATAAAGATGATGCAAGGATGCAATGGTTTGAGCTCTCTATGAACGATACGATCAAGCAACTCATCGAGAGCCCCCCTTGATAGTACGGCAATCGATCCTAAAACCCGGTCTCCCAACTACCACCATGAGACCGGTAAAATAGAAAACCTATCAAGGGCAAACCTTTGCCTTGCACAAAGTCCACTTGAGCTAGATGATGATGATCTACTCCTCCTCAAGATGGACCACCTTTCTTGATTGCGTTGGCTCGATGAAGACTAGTTGATTGCTCCCCCATACTCTGAAGGAAATATGCCCTAGAGGCAATAATAAAGTTATTATTTATTTCCTCATATCATGATAAATGTTTATTATTCATGCTAGAATTGTATTAACCGGAAACATGATACATGTGTGAATACATAGACAAAACTATAGTCACTAGTATGCCTCTACTTGACTAGCTCATTAATCAAAGATGGTTATGTTTCCTAACCATAGACATGTGTTGTCATTTGATTAGTGGGATCACATCATTAGAAGAATGATGTGATTGACATGACCCATTCCGTTAGCCTAGCACTTGATCGTTTAGTATAGTGCTATTGCTTTCTTCATGACTTATACATGTTCCTGTAACTATGAGAATTATGCAACTCCCGTTTACCGGAGGAACACTTTGGGTACTACCAAACGTCACAACGTAACTGGGTGATTATAAAGGAGTGCTACAGGTGTCCCCGAAGGTACATGTTGAGTTGGCGTATTTCGAGATTAGGTTTTGTCACTCCGATCGTCGGAGAGGTATCTCTGGGCCCTCTCGGTAATGCACATCATTATAAGCCTTTCAAGCAATATGACCAATGAGTTGGTTACGGGATGATGCATTACAGAACGAGTAAAGAGACTTGCTGGTAACGAGATTGAACTAGGTATTGGATACCGACGATCAGATCTCGGGCAAGTAACATACCGATGACAAAGGGAACAACGTATGTTGTTATGCAGATTGACCGATAAAGATCTTCGTAGAATATGTAGGAACCAATATGGGCATCCAGGTCCCGCTATTGGTTATTGACCGAGAATAGTTCTAGGTCATGTCTACATAGTTCTCGAACCCGTAGGGTCCGCACGCTTAACGTTTTGATGACAGTTTTATTATGAGTTTATAAGTTTTGATGCACCGAAGTTTTTTCGGAGTCCCGGATGTGATCACGGACATGACGAGGAGTCTCAAAATGGTTGATACATAAAGATTGATATATTGGACGACTATATTCGGACACCGGAAGTGTTCCGGGTGATTTCGGAGAAAACCGGAGTGCCGAAGGGGTTACCGGAACCCCCCGGGGAAGTATTGGGCCTTAGTGGACCTGAGGGGAGAGAGAGGGCAGCAGCCCAGGAGGTGGCGCGCCCCCTCCCAAGGGGAGTCCGAATCGGATCGTGAAGACGTACGACTACATCAACCGCGTTGTGCTAACGCTTCCGCTTACGGTCTACGAGGGTACGTGGACGAACACTCTCCCCTCTTGTTGCTATACCATCACCATGATCTTGTGTGCGCGTAGGAAATTTTCTGAAATTACTACGTTCCCCAACAGTGGCATCCGAGCCTAGGTTTTATGCGTTGATGTTATATGCACGAGTAGAACACAAGTGAGTTGTGGGCGATACAAGTCATACTGCTTACCAGCATGTCATACTTTGGTTCGGCGGTATTGTGAGATGAAGCGGCCCGGACCGACATTACACGTACGCTTACGCGAGACTAGTTTCACCGTTACGAGCACTCGTGCTTAAAGGTGGCTGGCGGGTGTCTGTCTCTCTCACTTTAGCTGAATCGAGTGTGGCTACGCCCGGTCCTTGCGAAGGTTAAAACAGCACCAACTTGACAAACTATCGTTGTGGTTTTTGATGCGTAGGTAAGAGCGGTTCTTGCTAAGCCCGTAGCAGCCACGTAAAATTTGCAACAACAAAGTAGAGGACGTCTAACTTGTTTTTGCAGGGCATGTTGTGATGTGATATGGTCAAGACGTGATCTATATTTTATTGTATGAGATGATCATATTTTGTAACCGAAGTTATCGGCAACTGGCAGGAGCCATATGGTTGTCGCTTTATTGTATGAAATGCAAACGCCCTGTAATTGCTTTACTTAATCACTAAGCGGTAGCGATAGTCGTAGAAGCAATAGATGGCGTAACGACAACGATGCTACGATGGAGATCAAGGTGTCGCGCCGGTGACGATGGTGATCATGACGGTGCTTCGAAGATGGAGATCACAAGCACAAGATGATGATGGCCATATCATATCACTTATATTGATTGCATGTGATGTTTATCCTTTATGCATCTTATCTTGCTTTGATTGACGGTAGCATTATAAGATGATCTCTCACTAATTATCAAGAAGTGTTCTCCTTGAGTATGCACCGTTGCGAAAGTTCTTCGTGCTGAGACACCACGTGATGATCGGGTGTGATAGGCTCTACGTTCAAATACAACGGGTGCAAAACAGTTGCACACGCGGAATACTCAGGTTATACTTGACGAGCCTAGCATATATAGATATGGCCTCGGAACACGGAGACCGAAAGGTCGAGCGTGAATCATATAGTAGATATGATCAACATAGTGATGTTCACCATTGAAACTACTCCATCTCACGTGATGATCGGACATGGTTTAGTTGATTTGGATCACGTGATCACTTAGATGACTAGAGAGATGTCTGTCTAAGTGGGAGTTCTTAAGTAATATGATTAATTAAACTTAAATTTATCATGAACTTAGTACCTGATAGTATTTTGCTTGTCTATGTTTGTTTGTAGATAGATGGCTCGTGCTGTTGTTCCGTTGAATTTTAATGCGTTCCTTGAGAAAGCAAAGTTGAAAGATGATGGTAGCAATTACACGGACTGGGTCCGTAACCTGAGGATTATCCTCATTGCTGCACAAAAAAGTTATGTCCTGGAAGCACCGCTGGGTGCCAGGCCTGCTGCTGATGCAACTGACGACGTTAAGAACGTCTGGCAGAGCAAAGTTGATGACTACTCGATAGTTCGGTGTGCCATGCTTTATGGCTTAGAACCGGGTCTTCAACTACGTTTTGAACGTCATGGAGCATATGAGATGTTCTAGGAGTTGAAGTTAATATTTCAAGCAAATGCCCGGATTGAGAGATATGAAGTCTGCAATAAGTTCTATAGCTGCAAGATGGAGGAGAATAGTTCTATCAGTGAACACATACTCAAAATGTCTGGGTATAATAATCACTTGATTCAACTGGGAGTTAATCTTCCTGATGATAGTGTCATTGACAGAATTCTCCAATCACTGCCACCAAGCTACAAGAGCTTCGTGATGAACTATAATATGCAAGGGATGAACAAGACTATTCCCGAGCTCTTCGCAATGCTGAAAGCTGCGGAGGTAGAAATCAAGAAGGAGCATCAAGTGTTGATGGTTAACAAAACCACTAGTTTCAAGAAAAAGGGGAAAGGGAAAAGAAAGGGAACTTCAAAAAGAACGGCAAGCAAGTTGCTGCTCAAGAGAAGAAACCCAAGTCTGGACCTAAGACTGAAACTGAGTGCTTCTACTGCAAGCAGACTGGACACTGGAAGCGGAACTGCCCCAAGTATTCGGCGGATAAGAAGGATGGCAAAGTGAACAAAGGTATATGTGATATACATGTTATTGATGTGTACCTTACTAATGCTCGCAGTAGCACCTGGGTATTTGATACTGGTTCTGTTGCTAATATTTGCAACTCAAAACAGGGACTACGGATTAAGCGAAGATTAGCTAAGGACGAGGTGACGATGCGCGTGGGAAATGGTTCCAAAGTCGATGTGATCGCGGTCGGCACGCTACATCTACATCTACCATCGGGATTAGTTTTAGACCTAAATAATTGTTATTTGGTGCCAGCGTTGAGCATGAACATTATATCTGGATCTTGTTTGATGCGAGACGGTTATTCATTTAAATCAGAGAATAATGGTTGTTCTATTTATATGAGTAATATCTTTTATGGTCATGCACCCTTGAAGAGTGGTCTATTCTTATTGAATCTCGATAGTAGTGATACACATGTTCATATTGTGGAAACCAAAAGATGCAGAGTTGATAACGATAGTGCAACTTATTTGTGGCACTGCCGTTTAGGTCATATCGGTGTAAAGCGCATGAAGAAACTCCATACTGATGGGCTTTTGGAATCACTTGATTATGAATCACTTGGTACTTGCGAACCGTGCCTTATGGGCAAGATGACTAAAACACCGTTCTCCGGAACTATGGAGCGGGCAACTGATTTGTTGGAAATCATACATACTGATGTTTGTGGTCCAATGAATGTTGAGGCTCGCGGCAGATATCGTTATTTTCTCACCTTCACAGATGATTTGAGCAGATATGGATATATCTACTTGATGAAACACAAGTCTGAAACATTTGAAAAGTTCAAAGAATTTCAGAGTGAAGTGGAAAATCATCGTAACAAGAAAATAAAGTTTCTGCGATCTGATCGTGGAGGAGAATATTTGAGTTACGAGTTTGGTCTACACTTGAAACAATGCGGAATAGTTTCGCAACTCACGCCACCCGGAACACCACAACGAAATGGTGTGTCCGAACATCGTAATCGTACTTTACTTGATATGGTGCGATCTATGATGTCTCTTACTGATTTACCGCTATCGTTTTGGGGTTATGCTTTAGAGAAGGCCGCATTCACGTTAAATAGGGCACCATCAAAATCCGTTGAGACGACGCCTTATGAACTGTGGTTTGGCAAGAAACCAAAGTTGTCGTTTCTTAAAGTTTGGGGCTGCGATGTTATGTGAAGAAACTTCAACCAGATAAGCTCGAACCCAAATTGGAGAAATGCGTCTTCATAGGATACCCAAAGGAGACTATTGGGTACACCTTCTATCACAGATCTGAGGGCAAGATTTTCGTTGCTAAAATCAGATCCTTTCTAGAGAAGGAGTTTCTCTCGAAAGAAGTGAGTGGGAGAAAAGTAGAACTTGATGAGATAACTGTATCTACTCCCTTATTGGAAAGTAGTTCATCACAAGAACCGGTTCCTGTGACAACTACACCAATCAGTGAGGAAGCTAATGATATTGATCATGAAACTTCGGATCAAGTTTCTACTGAACCTCGTAGATCTACCAGAGTAAGATCCGCACCAGAGTGGTACGGTAATCCTATTCTGGAAGTCATGTTACTTGACCATGATGAACCTACAAACTATGAGGAAGCGATGATGAGCCCAGATCCCGCAAAATGGCTAGAAGCCATGAAATCTGAGATGGGATCCATGTATGAAAACAAAGTATGGACTTTGGTTGACTTGCCCGATGATCGGCAAGCCATTGAGAATAAATGGATCTTTAAGAAGAAGACTAACGCTGATGGTAATGTAACTGTCTATAAAGCTCGACTTGTTGCGAAAGGTTTTCGACAAGTTCAAGGGGTTGACTACGATGAGACTTTCTCACCCGTAGCGATGCTAAAGTCTGTCCGAATCATGTTAGCTATTGCTGCATTTCATGATTATGAAATTTGGCAAATAGATGTCAAAACTGAATTCTTGGATGGATTTCTAGAAGAAGAGTTGTATATGATGCAGCCAGAAGGTTTTGTTGATCCAAAAGGTGCTAACAAAGTGTGCAAGCTCCAGCGATCCATTTATGGACTGTTGCAAGCATCTCGGAGTTGGAATAAACGTTTTGATAGTGTGATCAAAGCATATGGTTTTATACAGACTTTTGGAGAAGCCTGTATTTACAAGAAAGTGAGTGGGAGCTCTATAGCATTTCTGATTTTATATGTAGATGACATATTATTAATTGGAAATGATATAGAATTTCTGGATAGCATAAAGGGATACTTGAATAAAAGTTTTTCAATGAAAGACCTCGGTGAAGCTGCTTACATATTGGGCATCAAGATCTATAGAGATAGATCAAGACGCTTAATAGGACTTTCACAAAGCACATACCTTGACAAAATTTTGAAAAAGTTCAAAATGGATCAGGCAAAGAAAGGTTTCTTGCCTGTGCTACAAGGTGTAAAGTTGAGTCAAACTCAATGCCCGACCACAGCAGAAGATAGAGAGAAAATGAAAGATGTTCCCTATGCTTCAGCCATAGGCTCTATCATGTATGCAATGCTGTGTACCAGACCTGATGTATGCTTAGCAATAAGCTTGGCAGGAAGGTACCAAAGTAATCCAGGAGTGGATCACTGGACAGCGGTCAAGAATATCCTGAAATACCTGAAAAGGACTAAGGATATGTTTCTCGTATATGGAGGTGACAAAGAGCTAGTCGTAAATGGTTACGTCGATGCAAGCTTTGACACTGATCCGGACGATTCTAAATCGCAAACTGGATATGTGTTTATATTAAATGGTGGAGCTGTAAGTTGGTGCAGTTCTAAACAAAGCGTCGTGGCGGGATCTACATGTGAAGTGGAGTACATAGCTGCTTCGGAAGCAGCAAATGAAGGAGTCTGGATGAAGGAGTTCATTTCTGATCTAGGTGTCATACCTAGTGCATCGGGACCAATGAAGATCTTCTGTGACAATACTGGTGCAATTGCCTTGGCAAAGGAATCCAGATTTCACAAGAGGGCCAAGCACATCAAGAGACGCTTCAATTCCATTCAGGACCAAGTCCAAGTGGGAGACATAGAGATTTGCAAGATACATACGGATCTGAATGTTGCAGACCCGTTGACTAAGCCTCTCTCACGAGCAAAACATGATCAACACCAAGACTCCATGGGTGTTAGAATCATTACTATGTAATCTAGATTATTGACTCTAGTGCAAGTGGGAGACTGAAGGAAATATGCCCTAGAGGCAATAATAAAGTTATTATTTATTTCCTCATATCATGATAAATGTTTATTATTCATGCTAGAATTGTATTAACCGGAAACATGATACATGTGTGAATACATAGACAAAACTATAGTCACTAGTATGCCTCTACTTGACTAGCTCATTAATCAAAGATGGTTATGTTTCCTAACCATAGACATGTGTTGTCATTTGATTAGTGGGATCACATCATTAGAAGAATGATGTGATTGACATGACCCATTCCGTTAGCCTAGCACTTGATCGTTTAGTATAGTGCTATTGCTTTCTTCATGACTTATACATGTTCCTGTAACTATGAGAATTATGCAACTCCCGTTTACCGGAGGAACACTTTGGGTACTACCAAACGTCACAACGTAACTGGGTGATTATAAAGGAGTGCTACAGGTGTCCCCGAAGGTACATGTTGAGTTGGCGTATTTCGAGATTAGGTTTTGTCACTCTGATCGTCGGAGAGGTATCTCTGGGCCCTCTCGGTAATGCACATCATTATAAGCCTTGCAAGCAATATGACCAATGAGTTGGTTACGGGATGATGCATTACAGAACGAGTAAAGAGACTTGCCGGTAACGAGATTGAACTAGGTATTGGATACCGACGATCAGATCTCGGGCAAGTAACATACCGATGACAAAGGGAACAACGTATGTTGTTATACGGTTTGACCGATAAAGATCTTCGTAGAATATGTAGGAACCAATATGGGCTTCCAGGTCCCGCTATTGGTTATTGACCGAGAATAGTTCTAGGTCATGTCTACATAGTTCTCGAACCCGTAGGGTCCGCACGCTTAATGTTTCGATGATAGTTTTATTATGAGTTTATAAGTTTTGATGTACCGAAGTTTGTTCGGAGTCCCGGATGTGATCACAGACATGACGAGGAGTCTCGAAATGGTCGAGACATAAAGATTGATATATTGGATGACTATATTCGGACACCGGAAGTGTTCCGGGTGATTTCGGAGAAAACCGGAGTGCCGGAGGGGTTACCGGAACCCCCTGGGGAAGTATTGGGCCTTAGTGGGCCTGAGGGGAGAGAGAGGGCAGCAGCCCAGGAGGTGGCGCGCCCCCTCACAAGGGGAGTCCGAATTGGACTAGGGGAGGGGGGGGGGGCGCGGCCCCTCTTTCCCTCTCCCTCTCCCCCTCTTTCCTTCCCCCTTCCTCCTTCCTAGTTGGACTAGGAAAGGGGAGTCCTACTCCCACTAGGAGGAGGACTCCCCCCCCCTTGGCGCGCCCCAAGGGCCGGCCGGCCTCCCCCCTTGCTCCTTTATATACGGGGGCGGGGGGCACCCCATAGACACACAAGTTGATCTACGGATCGTTCCTTAGCCGTGTGCGGTGCCCCCCTCCACCATATTCCACCTCGGTCATATCGTCACAGAGTTGAGGTGAAGCCCTGCGCCGGTAGAACATCATCATCGTCACCACGCCGTCGTGCTGACGGAACTCATCTCCGGAGCTCTGCTGGATCAGAGGCCGGAGATCGTCATCGAGCTGAACGTGTGCTGAACTCGGAGGCTCCGTACGTTCGATGCTTGGATCGGTCGGATCGTGAAGACGTACGACTACATCAACCACGTTGTGCTAACGCTTCCGCTTATGGTCTACGAGGGTACGTGGACGAACACTCTCCCCTCTCGTTGCTATACCATCACCATGATCTTGCGTGTGCGTAGGAAATTTTTTGAAATTACTACGTTCCCCAACACACACACTCTTTTTGCACACTCACTCTTTCTCCTTCACATGCACTTGATCTCTCTCGACTTAGGTACTCTCTTCGGTCCATAGCATATAGATTTATTGAAAAGTCAAACTTCACAAAGTTTGACCAGGTACATGGAGAAAAATATTTACGTCTAGAACGGCAAACATATATCATTAGATTCATCACAAGATGTAGTTTCATATGATGTATCTTTGGTATTGTAAATATAAATAATATTTTGTGTAAACCTGGTCAAAGTTTCCAAAGTTTGACTTCAAAAAAAATTATATGCACTGCACTATTGAACGGATGGAGTATCTCTTTCCTTGTCTCAGCTATCTGACGCACCACTCAGCCGTATCGGGGCTTTTCTATCTCTCTCAAACTTTATATCTCCCTGGTTCACACATACACATATCTCGCTCGCACTACATAGACCCATCTAACAATCTCCACCCTATTCTCTCTCTATGTGACATGCACCCCCCTAAGTACCATAATCTCTCAATCCATCATAGGCGCACACACACACACTCCACCTAAGTATGACTATCTCTCACTATCCATCAGGAACACACGTATTGTCTCCTTCCATCCCTATGTCTATCTCCATATCTCTCGGGGTATCTTCTATCGTGCACACACCTTGTTAGTCGATCTCCCACCCATGTATTCCCATTAGGATCTTCAAGGGATCTCTCATCACAAACACACACTCTCTCCTCCCCATGCCTGCATTTTCTCCATACGTTCTCTCGACCTCTCTCCCTTGTTTGCCAAGCCTCTCTTGGCCACGTGCTAGGGGTCTTTCTCTCTCAGTTGCAAACAACCACATAATATTTCCTAACCTCGCTTCCGCTGTCAAAGATGCATGTGTGATATGTTTGCATAAGACACACACACAACTTTTTCTCTACTTTATTGTGTGTTGTCCATGTCTCTTGTTAGCTCATGTTCTCTATCTTGATGTGCTGGCCCATGTGGTAGCGGGTGAAAATAAATAAAACTAGATGCCCATCTGACAAGCGGTGGCGTAAACAAAGTTGAAATCACTCGTGGTAGCACCCCCGCGCTAGTAAATTGTGGGCACACTTCTTCTGCGTGAAGGACGCACTCGCGCACACTACACCACTGCACGGCGGCATGCACACAAGGATGCACTCACGCAGACCCAACACACAATAGACACGAGCACAAGTGTACACCAGCGTCACCGTCGGCTGAGATGGACAGCGAGGCAGCCAACAAGCGGAGGTGTCTCGAGCCAAAACCGCATTCGGCGAGCCTGGACTTCATCAGCAGCCTCCCTGACGACATGCTGCTCGTCATCATCGCCCTCCTCCCCGCCAAATCTGTTGTGTGGACCACCCTACTCTCCTGGCGTTGGCACCCCCTCTGGCGCCATGTCCCTCTCAACCTCACTATCGACAGCCGCCTCTGCGTCGGGGATTGCAAATGCATGGCCGCAGTTTCCAAGATCCTTGCATCGCACCCTGGGCCAGCCAGACGCCTTGACATCCGCATGTTCAGTATCAACTGCAAGGTCCAAGCCAAATTTGATGAGTGGTTCTTATCCCCCACCCTAGATCAGCTCAAGGACCTCAAGCTTGAAGCTAGATGATGTCGCTCTCTGCCGCCATCCGCGCTCCGCCTCACGCCAACGCTGCGCCGCGCCAGCTTGAGCTCCTGCTATTTTCCCTAGATTAATGTCGCGCCCGCCCTTCTTCTTCGTCAACTCAAGCAGCTTGACCTCATCGACATTGGCATCTTGAAGAAGGCTATGGAGCACCTGCTCCGCGGCTGTACTGCGCTCGAGTACCTTCGTCTTCGGCAGACCCACGGGTTCATTAGCCTCCACATCACCTTGACGAATCTCCGATGGATTTATGTGTCTTGCTGGCAACGCAACAAGACATCAATTGGGAAGAGATCACTTGAGTTGTTCCACGCTATGGTCACTGAGAATGCGCTTTCCTTGAGAGATTAGTTGTATCTGATCTAGAAGGTCCAACAAAAATCAGGGTCATTGATGCACCAAAATTGATAGTGTTGGTGTACTCGCCTGCCAAATTCTCAGAACTCGTTATTGAATCCATAATAGTTCTAGTACAACACTCATCTTCTTCTCTGTCTTCATAAAATTCACATTTTTATTAATTTCTTCTTGATGTATTTACGACTGTCATCTAGAAAATGATTCCCACAAGCTTGACCCAGTCTTTGCGCACAGTGAAGATCTTGGCAATAAAATCTATTGGCCCTAATCTGGATCAAGTTGTTCGATTCCTTAGATGTTTTCCATGCACAGAGAAGCTACTCATCGAGGTGAAATTTCGTTCCTATTAGTAAACAGCAATCACAACATAGCTCAATTTTTTCATAATTTTCTCAAATTACGATGACAATTGTAGTGTTCAAAACTGCATCTACGCACTGCACCAAAAAAATGTTTTTAGTATTTTTTTCTCACGTGATCACCTACATCATTTTTTGTTGTACTAGTAGCCTAGGCTAGTCATAGTGGCAAGTAACTTAGACTAGTAATTCTATGGTCAGCCTAAGAGCAAGTACTACCTCTGTCCCGGTTTACTCTTCGTATTTTGTAGTATCAAAATTTGACCATAGATTTAACTGACAAAATGTTAATGCATGTCACTACAAATTATATCGTTGGATTCATATTTGAACATAATTTCAAATGGTATAATTTTTGGTGACATGCATTGGCATTTTCTTAGGTAAATCTATGGTCAAATTTTACACTAAATACGAGATAGTACAAAAGTGGGCTACAATGGCCCTCCACTACGTAGCCCAAAACACGTGCTAAATTCACTTCTGATGCATTTGGCATCGATGCCCTCCATTGCTCACCTGCTGCCCCAACCTAGATCACCTACTTTGCTCTGATGCCAAATTAACTCACACAATGAAAAAACACTTGCGTGGGAGAGTGAGGGAGTCCTGGATTTGGGGGTCCTCAGGTGTCTGGCCTAGGAGTATGGGTCGGGTTACATGGGCCGTACGGGATCAAGCTGAAGATCAACCACTGTGTCTGGATGGGACTTCTTAATACGTGGGCGGCAAGAATAGAGTCTAGAGGTTTCCTTTCATGGTGAACCGACCTTGTACAAACCCTAGGCCCCTTCGGTGCGTATATAAACTGGAGGGGTTAGTCCGTAGGGGCTATCTTCTACACCATCATTGAAATCCTCATAGGCTAGACATCTAGGGTTAGCCATTACGATCTCGAGGTAGATCAACTCTTGTAATCTTCATACTCTTCGAATATAATCAAGCAGGAGTAGGGTTTTACCTCCCTTAAGAGGGTCCAAACCTGGGTAAACATTGTCTCCCCTGGCTTCCTGTTACCATTGATCCTTAGACGCACAGCTTGGGCACCCCTACCCAAGATCTGCCGGTTTTGACACTGACATTGGTGCTTTCATTGAGAGCTCCGTTGTGTTGTCTGCAAAAAGCGATCTATGGCTCGCCTAGTCATCAACAACAATATCACTTCCAGAGGGTGCCTAGCTTTGGGGCAGACCCTCTGGTTCAGCGTTTTCACCATCAGGGCCCGCACGGCCGTCGAGCCTGCAAATCTTCCCATGGCCGCCGGACACAGTCCTTGCATTTGCCCTAAGTACTCCGAAAAATTGGATCCGGAGGATGTTTCGTCCTTAAACGAACTACTAGACCGCATCGCCGCCCTGGGGGTCTCAACAGACTATGATCGGATCGGGCTCAAGCCCGACCAGAGGGAAATTAATCACCCACCGATCACCCACTTCATGGTGGTCGTCGAGGAACCGGCCACAGACACTTCCCTCCCCATATTGAGGACCAAGTATGTTCGGGTCCCTGAATCCCCTGAGCCGGATACTTCCCCTTCGGATGGGACTTTACTCCCATCGGACTCTGGTTCATGCGTAGGATTGCCGGAGCCTTTGCGCTTAACCGGACCCTTACTTCGGAAGCCGTACCAAACACGGACGTGGGACAGGATCCAAAATTTAATCCACCCACCACAATCTATATTCTCCAAGCAACTCAGGTTCGCCAGATATATACGACCTGATGTATGTGTGGCAGCAGCCCGAGGAAACGGTCCACCACTTTTGGGCCAGATTCCTGCTTGTTAAAAACAGGATCAAGGACTGCTCGGACGACGACGTAGTTTCGGTTTTCCACCATAATTGCACAGACGAAGGGATATTGAATGCCCTCGACCATCGCCACATACAAAGTTTCACGGAATTATCGCATGTAGTACAAAAGTATTGTGCGATGGAAAGCATATGGAGGGCCCAGAAAACTCAACTGGAGCCCGCCACTTCGACGCAGTGTGCAGCCGGGCTAAAATAATATACCCCGGTGGGTCACCCGACCACTGGGCTATGGGCAGGAAGAACAAGCCCATCGCGAGACGCAGGTCCATACTTGACGAACTATTGGACAAACCCTGCCCGATCCATATCACTCTGCACATGGTCCCAAACCATAGCCTCCGGGCATGCTGGGTACTCCGACAGGTAGCAAAAAGTGGAGAAGCCATCCTCACCACAACTCCAGAAGTATACTCACCAGAGAGGGACAACTTTAATGTCCTAACAGTCTTCGAGACTTTCTCTTCTAACAACCGGCGCAAATGGGCGCTCCGCGACCTCACCGAAGTCCATCAACTTACCACACTAAGCCCATGGAACGACACGGCGATAACCTTTATAGCAAAAGATGAACCAAAGGCTCGGTCAGTCCGAGCACCCGCCGCCCTAGTACTAAACCACATCGTTGATGGTTTTTGGCTAACTAAAGTGCTCATAGACAGCGGTAGTGGACTTAACCTCATCTATGAGGACACGCTCACCAAGATGCAGATGGATAGGTCACGCATCGAGCAAAGCAACACCACATTTCGAAGTATTATCCCTAGTCGAGAGGCACACTGCTTGGGAAAAAACAAACTGGATGTGGTGTTCGGCACACCTGAGAACTATAGATCCGAAGAGTTGCTCTTTCATGTGGTCCCCTTCAACAGTGGCTATCACGCTATCCTTGGCCGGGACACTTTCTCGTGCTTTCAAGATATACCCCATTATGGGTATAAGAAGCTCAAAATGCCCGGCCCTAATGGAATCATCACAATCTCGAGCGACCCGAACAAAGCCCTTCGTGCCGAAAACAAAACTACATCCTTGGCCCTGGAAGCACTATCTGAAGCCCTAGCGGTAGAGGAACTAACCACCTTACGATCCACGGTGGACAGGGACGATGTAATCCTCGATAAGAGATCCAAGTTCACCTCTTTTAAGCCAGCCGAGGAAATAGTAAAATTCCAAGTGCACCTGATGGACCCTAATAAAACAGCATCTATCGGAGCATAGCTAGGTCCGACAGTGGACGCCGCCCTACGCGCATTCTTGCGCGAGAATTGGGATATTTCTGCCTGGCACCCTTGAGACAAGCCCAGCATCCCACGAAGACTGGTCGAACACAGTCTCAACATAATCAAAGGATTCAAACCCGTTAAGCAGACACTACGACAATTCTCCGAACCCAAGCGTTAGGCCATGGGAGAAGAGTTAGCGAAGTTATTAGAGGCTAGGTTTATTCGGGAGATCAAACATCCGGATTGGTTAGCCAACCTGGTTATGGTACCCAAAAAAGACAAATCATGGCGCCTGTGTGTCGACTTCAAGGACCTCAACAAGGCTTGCCCTAAAGATCCCTTCCCGTTGCCTCGCATCGACCAAATCATTGACGCAACTGCAGGACACGATTTCTTGTGTTTCCTCGACGCCTATTCCGGATATCATCAGATTAAGATAAAGGAATCGGACCAAGAGGCAACTGCGTTCATCACTCCTTATGGTCTTGTTTGCTTTAATACTATGACCTTCGAACTCAAAAACGTTGAGCTACCTACTAGCGCATGATTCAAACATGCCTGGAGAAGCAAATAGGCAAAACAGTTGAAGCATATGTGGACGGCGTGGTCATCAAGGCAAAGCATGTTGAGTCACTGGTGGACGGCCTTCGCCTCACCTTCGACAATCTCCGAACATATGACATACGGCTTAACCAGGAAAAATGTGTCTTCGGAGTTCCAACCGGAAAGTTGGTGGGGTTCATTGTTTCCCATAGAGGAACTGAGGCAAACCCAGCCAAGATCCGAGCTCTGTCACATTTGGCCATACCAACAGACCTAAAGCAGGTCAAGAAACTAGCTGGGTGAATCGCGGCCTTAAGCCGATTTATCTCCAAATTAGAAGAGAAAGTTTTACCATTATACAAGCTACTGCATCGCACTGACAACTTCAAATGGCCGGATGCAGCCACAGCCGGATTGGAAGAAATCAAGGCCCTTCTCACAAGCAACCCAATCTTGGCTGCACCCGGCGTTGGAGAGCCAATGTTATTATACATTTCGACAACCAACCAAGTAGTCAGCGTCATCCACGTCATTGAACGAGGGGAGGAGGGACATAAATTCCCCACCCAAAAACCAGTTTACTACGTATAGGAGGTTCGTACACCCTGCAAATCCCGATACCCCCACTATCAGAAGATAGCCTACACAGTCTTCATGGCATCCCGAAAACTTCGACACTACTTTCAGGAGTGTTCGGTCACGATGGCATCTAAAGTACCACTCAATGACATTATCAATAACAAGGAGGTCACTGGCCGCATAGCCAAATGGGCCATCGAGCTATTACCGTTTGAAATCATATATAAGCCACGCCAGGCCATTAAATCCCATGTATTGGCCGACTTTGTCACTGAATGGACGGTAGCCGAACTCCCTAAAGAGTACAACTCATACTCCAATTGGATTATGTACTTTGATGGCTCTAAAATGTCGGCCAGACTGGGGGCTGGAGTAATCCTCACATCCCCTACCAGGGACACAGTCTGCTACGTACTGCAAATTATGTATACGGACTCGAACAATGCAGCCGAATACGAAGCGCTGCTTCACGGTCTTCGCATGGCTGTCTCCATGGGTATACAACACTTGGACGTGCGCGCTAATTCAAACCTCACAATTTCCCAGGTCAATGGAGAGTTCGATGCAAAGGACCCGAAAATGGTGGCATACCGAAACGCCATATTAAAAATATCAGCTCGGTTCGACGGACTTGAGTTCCACCATGTCGTTCGAGAAAGTAATCAGGCAGCCAACATCCTCGCTCGTATGGGCGCTAAGCGTGACCCTGTGCCACCCAACACCTTTGTGGAAAGGCTCTTTAAGCCATCTGTGGTGTGGTAGGGTGAGAGCAAAGAAGGCAATGCAGACCTAATCACACCCCCAACCACCGAACACAGCGCAGACAACGTCATGGGTCCGGATATCAAGATAACACCCTCTGCTCACGAGATCATGGCGGTCATCGCTCCCTGGACCGAACCATACCTGGCCTGGCTTAATAGGCAAGAGCTCCCCGATGATCAAAACGAGGCGCGATGCATAGTTTGGCGCTCCAAAGCCTTTAAAGTGCATGAGGGCGAACTGTATAAAAGAAGTACTACTGGAGTCCTTCAAAGGCGTGTCTCTGAAGAAGAAGGAAGGCAGCTCTTGGTAGAAATACATGCCGGCCTTGGCGGTCATCACGCCGCAGCCCGCGCCCTTGTAAGCAAGGCGTTCTGGACAGGCTTTTTCTAGCCTTCAACTCGAGCTGATGCTCAAGACCTTGTCCAACGTTGCATGGGCTGTCGGCTTTTCGCCAATCAAAGCCACATGCCTCCCACCACATTAAGAACAATCCCCATTACCTGGCCCTTTGCGGTCTGGGGGCTTGACATGGTTGGACCCCTTAAAGGAGGATGCCACAAAAAGAAATGCTTGCTGGTCATGGTGGATAAATTCACTAAATGGATAGAGGCCAAACCAGTAAAAACAGCTGAGGCCGGATCGGTGATTGACTTTATATCCGGTGTAATCCACCGTTATGGTGTCCCGCACAGTATCATCACCGATAATGGCTCTAACTTCACAGCTAATGAGGTGAAAATTTGGTGCGCTAAGTTGGGCTTTAAACTCGACTATGCATCTGTATACCACCCTCAAACAAACGACCAAGTCGAACGGGCCAATGGTCTAATCATGAGTGGTATTAAGCCCAGACTAGTGCGCTCTTTACGATAATCAGATAAGCACTAGGTTGAGGAACTCGATTCCGTACTCTAGGGACTCCGGACCATTCCCAATCGAACGACCGTATACACACCTTTCTTTATGGTGTACGGCATAGAAGCTGTACTGCCTTGCGATATTATTCATGACTCACCTAGAGTGCACATGTATGAAGAGAAAGAAGATGAACTAGATCAGCAGGACAACCTAGATGGACTTGAAGAGGAGCGCGATGTTGCCAAGGCCTGTTCCGCATTATATCAATAGCAGGCCAGGCGTTACCAAAGCAGAGAAGTGCGGGCTAAAACATAAAATGTCGGAGAACTTATTCTACGCCTCCCTGAGAAGAAAAAGGATAAGCTCAAACCTAAATGGGAGGGCCCCTTTCATAATAGATGAAGTCCTTACTGGAGGAGCCTATCACCTTCGCAATGCCAAGGATAATCGCCTTGAGCCGAACCCATGGAACGCCGCTCGGCTCCGAAGATTTTACGCATAGTTCGGCCACCTTAGGTCTCAGTTTAAACTAGGTTTTTTCTATTTTCTCTCCCCTTTTACGTTTTCCCCTTTTCTTCTCAATTGTAAGAAGAAGATACACTTGTAAGGCACATACATAAAAATGAGTTCAATATGTGATCTGATCAAATGCATATACCCTACCGGATACATTGGATCAGACCAGTGTTTAACAAGTGTTGTTCAGTCTTCATCTATAATATATTCCACTAGAGATGTTTGGACGATTTCATTGTTAGCCTTGCCTTCAAAGTGAGTTTTTCTAAGGTGACACCGATACTGTAGCAGAGCAGACTGAAAAACATGATTTCTTGCTTGTTTAGTTGCATCATCTTTCGGATCCAACTTGAACCTCATCTGTTGAAAAAATAATGTGAGTCTTATTAGGAGGAAGTTAGAAAGTATGGGACAGAGCAAGAAAATATTACAAATTGCGATGAATAACATTACTTACAGATAAATGGTCAAGGAAGGTATTAAACTGGGTATCCTCTTTTTCATTCCTATACCGGATCCATGTTGGGAGGATACGTGCATGACACCTAACGGCAACGGCTGCCTCTGATACTAACTTGGCTGACTCTGTAGCATCACGTGGCCTTTTTAAACCTGCCTCGAAATGGATCTCCATTCTTCATCCTTTGGATTTTGTTAATTTGTGAAGCATTATCCCTGATGTCTGTTTCCGCTTGCGTCGTGGTGCTAGTTCAACAACAAATATGGAAAGTGTTAGTGCACATCAAACTGTGATAATGCATATAAAGGAGCATGCAACTACAACTTGACTCGATCAGGTACCGTCTTGGTGTTGATGCTCATGAGGTTCATCTGATCTTACCAAGTCCTGTTGTGTTAGCAGTGCTTCGGTAGTAGTGTTAGGTGTGAAGGCAGCTTGGGAACTGGCCAGTTGCGGAGTAAACAAATGAGTAACTCGTTGAGATGCCGGTACAGTTGAAGGGGATGTTGCAGTTAGTGAAGCAGGTGATATTGTGTTTGTAGATTTAGCCAGTGGACTTGGACCTTCTACTGCACTATAAGTACCAGCAGAATCTCGAGGGAAGATCATTTTCTGTTGCACTCGATGAGTAACATCATTCCTTACTATATTCTTTTCCTTGCTCTTTTTTGATTTTGCCATGTCAAGCCGTACCCACAACACAAAAGAATAAAATCGCTCTTCAGAACCCATTGACGCATGATACAGGCAAGCAATACTTTGATGTAAGACAACCGTATGAGGAGGATGGAATATGTAAGAAAAATAGGACGACGTGTCATATTCACATCTATGATGTGTAAACTAAGCAGAAGGATTTTCAAGAAAATATAAGTAATGCAAGCTAGACACCAAATGAAAGATGCAACCAATATCACTCTGCCAAGTTAAAAGTGTCCTGTCATAAGTGCCATTTCGAAAAATTAGAAGCAGTACAACCTAGAAATCAATGCAAGATGCAACCACTATCACACTGCCAAGTTAAAAGCGTCCAATCATGAGTGATTTATGCGGGGTACACAACAATAGTACTTTGGTGTAAGAACATGATATGATAGATAGATGCAGTGTATTCTAGACACAGAAAGGCATGCCATATGCACATGTATAATGTATAAACTCAGCAGGTGAAATTTAATCAAAATAGAAGAAATACAAGCTAGACAACATATGCAACATGAAACCAATTATCACACAGTCAACGTAGAGAAAGCACCTGCGATGGTGGAGTAGGGGAGATGAACTCATCAGGTAGACTTGGGACTTCAACTGCAGTAGAAGTAGCAGTGGCATATCTAGAGAGCCTTTGTTTGTGTCGGTGATACGTCCATTTTGCATCATGCTTTTATATCAATATTTATTGCATTATGGGCTATTATTACACATTATATCTCAATACTTATGGCTATTCTCTCTTATTTTACAAGGTTTACCATGAAGAGGGGGAATGCCGGCAGCTGGAATTCTAGCTGGAAAAGGAGCAAACATTGGAAAGATATTCTGCACTGCTCCAAAAATCCTGAAACTCCATGAAACATGTTTTTGGAATTAATAAGAATAATTGAGCGGAAGAAATACATCAGGGGGCCCACACCCTAGCCAGGAGGGTGGGGGGCGCGCCCACCCCTACTGGGCGTGCCCCCTGTCTCCTGGGCCCCCTTGTGCCCCCCGTTGTCCATCTTCTGCTATATGAAGGCTTTTACCCTGGAAAAAATCATTGGCAAGCTTACGGGACGAAACTCCACCGCCACGATGCGGAACCTTGGCGGAACCAATCTAGGGCTCTAGCGGAGCTGTTCTGCCGGGGACACTTCCCTTCGGGAGGTGGAAATCATCACCAACGTCATCACCAACGATCCTCTCATCGGGAGGGGGTCAATCTCCATCAACATCTTCACCAGCACCATCTCCTCTCAAAACCCTAGTTCATCTCTTGTATCCAATCTTGTATCAAAACCACAAATTGGTACCTGTGGGTTGCTAGTAGTGTTGATTACTCCTTGTAGTTGATGCTAATTGGTTTACTTGGTGGAAGATCATATGTTCAGATCCTTTATGCATATTATTACTCCTCTGATTATGAGCATGAATATGCTTTGTGAGTAGTTACGTTTGTTCCCGAGGACATGGGTGAAGTCTTGCTATTAGTAGTCATGTGAATTTGGTATTCGTTCGATATTTTGATGAGATGTATGTTGTCTTTTCCTCTAGTGGTGTAATGTGAACGTTGACTACATGACGCTTCACCATTATTTGGGCCTAGAGGAAGGCATTGGGAAGTAATAAGTAGATGATGGGTTGCTAGAGTGACAGAAGCTTAAATCCTAGTTTATGCGTTACTTCGTTAGGGGCTGATTTGGATCCATATGTTTAATGTTGTGGTCAGGTTTACCTTAATACTTCTTTTGTAGTTGCGGACGCTTGGAATAGGGGTTAATCATAAGTGGGATGCTTGTCCTAGTAAGGGCAGTACCCAAGCACCGGTCCACCCACAAATCAAATTATCAAAGTACTGAACGCAAATCATATGAGCGTGATGAGAACTAGCTTGACGATAATTCCCATGTGTCCTCGAGAGCTCTTTTCTCATTATAAGAAATTGTCCAGGCTTATCCTTTGCTACAAAAGGATTGGGCCACCTTGCTGCACTTTATTTACTTTATTTACTTGTTACTCGTTACTATTTATCTTATCACAAAACTATCCATTACCTACAATTTCAGTGCTTGCAGAGAAAACCTTACTGAAAACCGCTTATCATTTCCTTCTGCTCCTCGTTGGGTTCGACACTCTTACTTATCAAAAGGACTACAATAGATCCCCTGCACTTGTGGGTCATCAAGACTCTTTTCTGGCACCGTTGCCGGCGAGTGTAGCGCTTTTGGTGAGTGGAACTTGGTAAGGAAACATTTATATAGTGTGCTGAAATTTTCTGTTACTTATCACTATGGAAACTAATCCTTCGAGGGGCTTGTTCGGGGTATCTTCACCCCGACCAGAAGAGCAAATAGTTGTTCCTCAACCCACTGAACTTTTTGAAAATATTTACTTTGAGATTCCTTCGGGTATGATAGAGAAACTGCTAGCTAATCCATTTGCAGGAGATGGAACATTGCATCCCGATTTACACCTTATCTTTGTGGATGACGTTTGTGGATTATTTAAGCTTGCAGGTATTCCTGATGATGTTGTCAAAAGGAAGGTCTTACCTTTATCTTTGAAGGGATATGCATTGACATGGTATAGGCTATGTGATGATACGAGATCTTGGAATTATAAGCGATTGAAGTTGGAATTTCACCAGAAGTTCTATCCTATGCATCTTGTTCATCGTGATGGTAATTACATATATAATTTCTGGCCTCGCGAAGGAGAAAGTATCGCTCAAGCTTGGGGGAGGCTTAAGTCAATGTTATATTCATGCCCCAATCATGAGCTCTCCCGAGAAATGATTATTCAAAAATTTTATGCTCGGCTTTCTCTTCATGATCGCAACCTGCTCGATACTTCCTGTGCTGGTTCTTATATGCTGAAGACTATTGATTTCAAATGGGATTTATTGGAAATAATTAAACGCAACTCTGAAGATAGGGGTTCCGACGATGGTAAGGAGTCAGGTATGACACCTAAGTTCGATTGTGTTAAATCTTTTATGGATACTGATGCTTTTCGTGGATTTAGCACTAAGTATGGACTTGACTCTGAGATAGTAGCTTCTTTCTGTGAATCTTTTGCTACTCACGTTGATCTCCCTAAATAAAAGTGGTTTAAATATAATCCTCCTATTGAAGTAAAAGTAGTTGCACCTATTACAGTTGAAGAAAAGACTGTCACCTATAGTGATCCTATTGTTCCTGCTACTTATGTTGAGAAACCTCCTTTTCCTGTTAGGATAAAGGATCATGCTAAAACTTTGGTTGTTGTTCGTAAGAGTAATACTAGGACTTATACACCTCTGAGCAAATCAAAGTTGAACCTGGTATTGCTATGGTTAAAGATCTCTTGGATGATGATTTAGATGGGCATGTTATTTATTTCTGTGGTGAGACTGCTAATATTGCTAGACCAGATACTAAGATACATAGACCTGTTGTAGGCATGCCTGTTATTTCTGTTAAAATAGGAGATCATTGTTATCATGGCTTATGTGATATGGGTGCTAGCGCTAGTGCAATACCCTATGATTTAAGAAATTATGCACGACATTGCACCCGTTGAATTGGAAGACATTGATGTTACTATTAAGCTTGGTAATAGGGATACCATTAAATCAGTTGGGATAGTTCGAGATGTTGAAGTCTTGTGTGGGAAGGTTAAATACCCTGCTGATTTTCTTGTTCTTGGTTCCCCACAAGATGATTTTTGTCCCATTATTTTTGGTAGACCCTTTTTGAATACAACTAGTGCTAGGATTGATTGTGAAAAGGATACTGTTACAATTGGCTTAGAGGGTATGTCTCATGAGTTTAATTTTGCTAAGTTTCGTAGACAACCTGGTGATAGAGAATCACCTAGTAAGGATGAGATAATTGGTCTTGCTTCCATTGTTGTGCCTCCTACTGATCCGTTAGAACAATATTTGCTAGACCATGAAAACGAAATGTTTATGAAGGAAAGAAGGGAAATAGATGAAGTGCTCCTTAAACAGGAACCCATGCTTAAACACAACCTTCCCGTTGAAATTCTTGGGGATCCCCCTCCACCCAAGGCTGATCTCGTGTTTGAACTCAAACCATTACCTGATAATCTTAAGTATGCTTATCTTGGTGAAAAGAAAATATATCCTGTTATTATTAGTGCTAACCTTTCAGAGCAAGAAGAAGAAAGATTATTGACAACTCTGAAGGAGCATCGCGCTGCTATTGGATATACTCTGGATGATCTTAAGGGCATTATTCCCACGTTATGCCAACACAAAATTAATTTGGAGGCCGATGCTAAACCAGTTAGAGATCCTCAACGACGACTGAATCCCAAGATGAAAGAAGTGGTAAGAAAGGAGATACTAAAGCTCCTTGAGGCAGGTATAATTTATCCTGTTGCTGATAGTGATTGGGTAAGACCTGTCCATTGTGTTCCTAAAAAGGGAGGTATTACTGTCGTTCCTAATGATAAAGATGAATTGATCCCGCAAAGAATTATTACAGGTTATAGGATGGTAATTGATTTCCGTAAATTAAATAAGGCTACTAAGAAAGATCATTACCCTTTACCTTTTATTGATCAAATGCTAGAAAGACTATCCAAACACACACATTTCTGCTTTCTAGATGGTTATTCTGGGTTCTCTCAAATACCTGTGTCAGCGGGGGA
The DNA here is from genome assembly GCA_963921465.1 of Triticum timopheevii. Classification (NCBI taxonomy): domain Eukaryota; kingdom Viridiplantae; phylum Streptophyta; class Magnoliopsida; order Poales; family Poaceae; genus Triticum; species Triticum timopheevii. Next base: position 366,846,684 of record OY997264.1, read on the forward strand.
TCAATCAAAAACTACTTTTACTTGCCCTTTTGGTACTTTTGCTTATAGACATATGCCTTTTGGTTTATGTAATGCACCTGCTACCTTTCAAAGATGCATGATGGCTATATTCTCTAACTTTTGTGAAAAGATTTGTGAGGTATTCATGGATGATTTTTCCGTTTATGGATCCTCTTTTGATGATTGCTTAAGCAACCTTGATCGAGTTTTGCAGAGATGCGAAGACACTAATCTCGTCCTGAATTGGGAAAAGTGTCACTTTATGGTGAATGAAGGCATTGTGTTGGGGCACAAGATCTTCGAGAGAGGTATTGAAGTTGATAAAGCCAAGGTTGATGCTATTGAAAAGATGCCATGTCGCAAGGACATAAAAGGTATAAGAAGTTTCCTTGGTCATGCCGGTTTTTATAAGAGGTTCATTAAGGACTTTTCTAAAATCTCTATGCCTCTGACTAATTTATTCTAAAAATATATTCCTTTTGTCTTTGATGATGATTGTGTAGAAGCATTTGAAATACTTAAGAAAGCTTTGATCACTGCACCTATTGTTCAGCCACCTGATTGGAATTTACCTTTTGAAATTATGTGTGATGCTAGTGATTATGCTGTAGGTACTGTTCTAGGGCAAAGAGTTTATAAGAAATTGAATGTTATCCAGTATGCTAGTAAGACCCTTGATACTGCCCAGAGAAATTATGCTACTACTGAAAAAGAGTTCTTAGCAGTTGTGTTTGCATGTGATAAATTTAGACCTTATATTGTTGATTCCAAAGTTACTATTCACACTGATCATGCTGCTATTAAATATCTTATGGAAAAGAAAGATGCTAAGCCTAGACTCATTAGATGGGTTCTCTTGCTCCAAGAATTTGATTTGCATATTATTGATAGAAAGGGAGCTGAGAACCCTGTTGCAGACAACTTGTCTAGGTTAGAGAATGTTCTTGATGACCCACTGCCTATTGATGATAGCTTTCCTGATGAACAATTAGGGGTCGTTAATGCTTCTCATACTGCTCCTTGGTATGCTAATTATGCTAATTACATTGTTGCTAAATTTATACCTCCTAGTTTCACATACCAGCAAAAGAAAAAGTTCTTTTATGATTTAAGACATTACTTTTGGGATGACCCACACCTTTATAAAGAAGGAGTAGATGGCATTATTAGACATTGTGTGCCTGAGCATGAACAGGAACAGATTCTACGCAAGTGTCACTCTGAATCCTATGGAGGACACCACGCTGGAGATAGAACTGCACACAAGGTACTGCAACCTGGCTTTTATTGGCCTACTCTCTTCAAAGATGCTCATAAGTTTGTCTTATCTTGTGATGAATGTCAAAGAATTGGTAATATTAGTAGACGTCAAGAAATGCCTATGAATTATTCTCTTGTTATTGAACCGTTTGATGTTTGGGGATTTGATTATATGGGACCTTTTCCTGCCTCTAATGGTTACACACATATTTTAGTTGTTGTTGATTACTTTACTAAGTGGGTAGAAGCTATTCCAACTAGTAGTGCTGATCATAACACTTCTATTAAAATTCTTAAAGAAGTTATTTTTCCGAGGTTTGGAGTCCCTAGATATCTTATGACTGATGGTGGTTCACATTTTATTCATGGTGCTTTCCGTAAGATGCTTGCTAAGTATGATGTTAATCATAGAATCGCATCTCCTTATCATCGCAGTCTAGTGGTCAAGTAGAGTTGAGCAATAGAGAGCTCAAATTAATTTTGCAAAAGATTGTGAATAGATCTAGAAAGATTTGGTCCAAAAAACTTGATGATGCATTATGGGCCTATAGAACTGCATACAAAAATCCTATGGGTATGTCTCCATATAAGATGGTTTATGGAAAAGCTTGTCACTTACCTCTTGAACTTGAACATAAAGCATATTGGGCTATTAAATAGCTCAACTATGACTTCAAACTTGCTGGTGAGAAGAGGTTTTTTGACATTAGCTCACTTGATGAATGGAGAATCCAAGCATATGAGAATGCCAAGTTATTCAAAGAAAAAGTCAAACGCTGGCATGACAAAAGGATACAAAAGCGTGAGTTTAACGTAGGTGATTATGTGTTATTATTCAACTCTCGTTTAAGATTTTCTGCAGGAAAACTTCTCTCTAAATGGGAAGGTCCTTATGTTATCGAGGAGGTCTATCGTTCTGGTGCCATAAAAATCAACAACTTTGAAGGCACAAGTCCGAGGGTGGTAAACAGTCAAAGAATTAAACATTATATTTCAGGTAATCCTATCAATGTTGAAACTAATATTATTGAAACCGTAACCCTGGAAAGAATACATAAGGGACACTTTCCAGAACGTTCCAGACTCCGAAAAGGAATAGGTATGTGGTACGGTAATTAAACCGACTCCAAAACAACTCCAATGGCAATTTTTATCAGTTTATGAATATTTAAGAATTTTAGGAAGAAAGAAGTAGTCCGAGAGGGACACGAGGCCTCCACGAGAGTGGAGGGCGCACCCACCCTTACAGGGCGCGCCCCCTGTCTCGTGGACACCTCGTGAGCCTCCCGGACTCCGTTTTCTTGCACACTGGTCGGTAAAAATTCATTATATATACTCCTGAAGGTTTTGACCACCGCATCATGCAAATATCCTCTGTTTTCGTTTCGAGCTGTTTCTGTTGTAGATCTAGAGCACCATGACTTCACCCTCCTCCAACAATGAAGACAAGGATGCTTGGATATTGAAGATAGAGCTGAAAAGAGAAGAACCGGAAGAGATCAACAAGGATGAAGGGATCAAGAAGGCCATGGAGGTTCAAGCTCCGGTGGTGAAAGAAGAAGACATCCCTCAACCTTTACCTAACCTCTTTACTCCAACAGAGATTGAAGCTTTCAAGATGATTGAGTTAGCTCGCATATAGAACAAGTATCTCACACAGGAGAATATTTTGTTGAAGGATCATATCGCCGGACTCAAGGGCATTATCCGCGAATTGGAGGAGCTTCTACGCTCGATGTGCGATTATCCACCGTCATCAACAACACCTCCATCACCTCCGAGGACATAATTACATGGTTATGGGCACTCCCCTTGGCAACTGCCAAGCTTGGGGGAGGTGCCCCGGTATTGTATCACCATCACACTCCTATCTTTACCGTTTTATTTAGTTCAATCCTTTTAGTAGTATTTTGATCTAGTAGATTGAAGTTTTGATATCAAGTAGTTTCGAGTTTTGCTTTGTGATCTCTTTATGTAATCGAGTCCGTGAGCTATCTATAATAAAGATTAGTGTTGAGTCAAGGGATTTGCTATGTTGCTATGATCTTGAGAAAGTAGAAAGAATAAAAGAGTTCATATTGATCTTATGGTTAGTGATGACTTCACACATAGAAAGTATGAGGCATAAAAGTTGTTGAGAGTTGATAAACGTAGTTTTGGTCATCGTTGCAATTAATAGGAAGTGATAAGGAAAGAGGGGCTCACATACAAATATATTATCTTGGACATCTTTTATGATTGGGAGCACTCATTAAGTATGACATGCTAAAAGAGTTGACGTTGGACAAGGAAGACAACGTAATGGTTTATGTTTTCGCACATCTCAGTTAAAGTATATTGTCATTGACCTTCCAAACATGTTGAGCTTGCCTTTCCCCCTCATGCTAGCCAAATTCCTTGCACCAAGTAGAGATACTACTTGTGCTTCCAAATATCCTTAAACCCAGTTTTGCCATGAGAGTCCACCATACCTACCTATGGATTGAGTAAGATCCTTCAAGTAAGTTGTCATGTTGCAGGCAATAAAAATTGCTATCTAAATATGTATGACTTATTAGTGCAGAGAAAATAAGCTTTATACGGTCTTGTTGTGGAAGTAATAAAAGTGACGGACTGCATAATAAAGTTCCACATACAAGGGGCAATATAAAGTGACGTTCTTTTGCATTAAGATTTTGTGCATCCAACCCTAAATGCACATGACAACCTCTGCTTCCCTCTGCGAAGGGCCTATCTTTTACTTTATGTTTTTACTTTATGATTGAGTCAAGGTGATCCTCACCTTTCCCTTTTTCATTTTATCCTTTGGCAAGCTCCTCGTGTTTGAAAGATCATGATATATATATCCAGTTGGATGTAAGTTAGCATGGGCTATTATTGTTGACATCACCTAAAGGTGAATACATTGGGTGGCAACACAATAAGCCCCTATCTTTCTTAGTGTCCGGCTGAGACTCCATAACCACAAGTATTGCATGAGTGTTAGTGGACTTGCTGAAAAGCTCTATTGTTGACTCTTTCTGATGTTATGATCAATTGCAATTGCTTCAATGACTGAGATTATAGCTTGTTAGTTCTCAATGAAGTTTCTGAACCATACTTGACATTGTGAATTGATCATTACTTGAGCATAAGAAATCATATGATAAAATCTATATATGTTGCTGTTATAAGAATGATCATGATGCCCTCATGTCCGTATTTTATTTTTATCGACACCTCTATCTCTAAACATGTGGACATATTTTTCGATTTCGGCTTCCGCTTGAGGACAAGCGAGGTCTAAGCTTGGGGGAGTTGATACGTCCATTTTGCATCATGCTTTTATATCAATATTTATTGCATTATGGGCTGTTATTACACATTATATCTCAATACTTATGGCTATTCTCTCTTATTTTACAAGTTTACCATGAAGAGGGGGAATGTCGGCAGCTGGAATTCTGGCTGGAAAAGGAGCAAACATTGCAAACCCATTCTGCACTGCTCCAAAAATCATGAAACTCCACGAAACATGTTTTTGGAATTAATAAGAATTATTGAGCAGAAGACATACATCAGGGGGCCCACACCCTGGCTAGGAGGGTGGGGGGCGCGCCCGCTCCTACTGGGCGTGCCCCCTGTCTCCTGGGCCCCCTGGTGGCCCCCCGGTGTCCACCTTCTGCTATATGAAGGCTTTTACCCTGGAAAAAATCGTGGGCAAGCTTACGGGACGAAACTCCGCCGCCACGAGGCGGAACCATGGCGGAACCAATCTAGGGCTCTGGCGGAGCTGTTCTGCCGGGGACACTTCCCTCCGGGAGGGGGAAATCATCACCAACGTCATCACCAACGATCCTCTCATCAGGAGGGGGTCAATCTCCATCAACATCTTCACCAACACCATCTCCTCTCAAAACCCTAGTTCATCTCTTGTATCCAATCTTGTATCAAAACCACAAATTGGTACCTGTGGGTTGCTAGTAGTGTTGATTACTCCTTGTAGTTGATGCTAATTGGTTTACTTGGTGGAAGATCATATGTTCAGATCCTTTATGCATATTATTACTCCTCTGATTATGAACATGAATATGCTTTGTGAGTAGTTACGTTTGTTCCTGAGGACATGGGTGAAGTCTTGCTATTAGTAGTCATGTGAATTTGGTATTCGTTCGATATTTTGATGAGATGTATGTTGTCTTTTCCTCTAGTGGTGTTATGTGAACGTCGACTACATGACACTTCACCATTATTTGGGCCTAGAGGAAGGCATTGGGAAGTAATAAGTAGATGATGGGTTGCTAGAGTGACAGAAGCTTAAACCCTAGTTTATGCGTTGCTTCGTTAGGGGCTGATTTGGATCCATATGTTTAATGTTGTGGTTAGGTTTACCTTAATACTTCTTTTGTAGTTGCGGATGCTTGCAATAGGGGTTAATCATAAGTGGGATGCTTGTCCAAGTAAGGGCAGTACCCAAGCATCGGTCCACTCACATATCAAATTATCAAAGTACTGAACGCGAATCATATGAGCATGATGAAAACTAGCTTGACGATAATTCCCATGTGTCCTCAGGAGCTCTTTTCTCATTATAAGAAATTGTCCAGGCTTATCCTTTGCTACAAAAGTATTGGGCCACTTTGCTGCACTTTATTTACTTGTTACTCGTTACTATTTATCTTATCACAAAACTATGTATTACCTACAATTTCAGTGCTTGCAGAGAAAACCTTACTGAAAACCGCTTATCATTTCCTTCTGCTCCTCGTTGGGTTCGACTCTCTTACTTATCGAAAGGACTACGATATATCCCCTACACTTGTGGGTCATCAGTCGGTCCAGAGGACCACCAACATCCCTAACCTACTCTTTTCCTTCCTCTTTTTTGATATTGCCTTCTGAAGTCAAAACCACAAGAAGATGAATAAAATTAGCTCTGCATAACTGGTTGATGCATGATACAGACAAACACTAATTTGATGTAAGACAAGCACATGATAGGAGGATGGAATATATACAAAAAAACCACGGGATTGCATATTCACACATACAATAGGAGGATGGAATATGTATGAAAAACAGTAAGGAGAAGGCATTTCAACAAAATTAGATGAAATGAAAGCTAGGCACCATATGAACATGCAACCAATATCACACTACCAGGTAAAAAGTGTCTCATCACAAGTGCCATTTTAACAAATTAGAAGCATTACAAGCTAGAAGACAATGCAAGATGCAACCTACATCACACTCCCAAGTTAAATGTGTCTTATGGGTAAGTTATTGTTGCAGGTATAAGTTGTAAGCTACGCGGATGCAATTCAATAAAATTAGAAGCAATACAAACTAGACATCATACGGAACACACAACCACATATAACAGTGCCATGTTAGAGCAAGCACCTGTGATGGTGGAGTAGGGGAGATGTGCTCATCATCTACACAGCTACGTTGACTGTCCAGCCTTGTGTTGTCTTGCGAATCTTGTTGGGAGGATAGCGGAGTAGAATCTATAGAGACCCACTACTTGAGTTGCTCCGAAGGACCACCATCATTCACTGACTTGATAATTTCCTTCAACTGTATTGATTTTGCATTGTGAAGTCAAACTGATAAGAAAAAGTAATAAAATTTGCTCTTCAGAACTCATTCATGCATGATACTGACGAACACTACTCGGATGAAAGGCAAACACATGATACGAGGATGGAATATGTAGGAAAAAGAGGACGACATGACATATTCACACCTATGATGTGGTAACTAAGCAGAAGACATTTCAACAAATTAGAAGCATTGCAAGCTAGACACCATATGAAGGATGCAACCAATATCACTCTGCCAAGTTCAAACTGTCTGGCGTTTCAAAAAATTAGAAGCAGTACATGCTAGAAATCATTGATGACCCACAAGTATAGGGGATCTATCATAGTTCTTTCGATAAGTAAGAGTGTCGAACCCAACAAGGAGCAGAAGGAAATGACAAGCGGTTTTCAGTAAGGTATTCTCTGCAAGCACTGAAATTATCGGTAACAGATAGTTTTGTGATAAGATAATTCGTAACGGGTAACAAGTAACAAAAGTAACTAAAGTGCAGCAAGGTGGCCAATCCTTTTTGTAGCAAAGGACAAGCCTGGACAAACTCTTATATAAAGCAAAGTGCTCCCAAGGACACATGGGAATTATTGTCAAGCTAGTTTTCATCATGCTCATATGATTCACGTTCGTTACTTTGATAATTTGATATGTGAGTGGACCGGTGCTTGGGTGTTGTCCTTACTTGGACACACCTCCCAATTATGATTAAACCCTCTCGCAAGCATCCGCAACTATGAAAGAAGAATTAAGGTAAACCTAACCATAGCATGAAACATATGGATCCAAATCAGCCCCTTACGAAGCAACGCATAAACTAGGGTTTAAGATTCTCTCAGTCTAGCAACCCATTATCTACTTATTACTTCCCAATGCCTTCCCCTAGGCCCAAATCATGGTGAAGTGTCATGTAATCAACGTTCACATAACACCACACTGGTACGCGTCGGTGCTATACAAACGGTTTTTAACCCCTTTCCGCGACGACATTTGGAACCGTCGCCTAGTGAGTGTGGGTGATAGGGGGTCCTTCCCACACGACCCAGAAACCGTCGGGGATGGGCGAGCGGCTACTGACGTTCCCCATAGAACAAACGTATGAGAAGCCGCACCAGCCCCACACGTTACATCTCGACGTTACGTTTCTGATCAGAGAGACATTCCAAATGATTAGGCCGCTATAGTCGTGTGAAAAAGGTGGACATCAACATTTAATCTGCCGATATACTTGTGATAGGTACGTTATCGCACACGGTTTAAAAATGTAAAATGTGTGAGGTGCCTCTACTAATGCCAACGTGTACATTTTTGTAACTGTGTGTGATTGGTATTCTTATCACACATGAACACTGGTTTGAAATGTTTGTCGTATTACCATGAATCACACACGCATATGAGACGAAACCGTGTGTGCGTCCGACGGGCGTCGCAAACATTTCACGTCAAAGAACCGTCTATTTTCTTTTTTCATCACACATGTTGTTTTCTTTCTAACCATGTGCACATTATTTTATTCACTCCTGTACATTTTTTGGCTGTAATTTATTATTTGAATTGGAAATTTTGAAATATGAAACGTGCAATTCAAATACTCAGCACAATGGTTCAACAACGAATCCATAAATAAAATTGCTAGTACAATATGTTCAATAATTATAGGATTAGACAGCAATTAACTATGATGAACCACAATATTTACAGGCAGTAAAGGTGAAGAGACAAGTGTAAATCATTTTGAATTTCGATGTTGTTGAAGAAGCGGAATGCCCATAATGTGCCTTCCTGCATGCCATAGGCACGAACAACTTTTGTCCAACCCCTTGTGACGATCACCCACTCATCCTTCACCGCCTTCAGGAAGACTTCTAGAGCATTATCATGGTAGCATGAATTATATACTTTAACCTTAGTTGCCTCCACTTTGGTCATGTAGCTTGCAAGGTAATCATTAGTAAATAACTTTGAAAACCATTGAAAAGAGAAAAATATCAGATCATGAGGTCTAATAGAGTAACTTGTTGCGGGCAGGGGGAAAAGGCAACATAATACTTACCATCCTAAAGTTCACTGATGTCTTGGACAAAGTGTAAATAAAGAGCTTAATTCCCATCACCCGTTTCTTTCGCCTAACAATCTTTCTTAGTTTCCTCACATGACGCTTGTTCATGAATATCTCATTTCCCCATACGCAAAAGGGATTGATGCGTGGATCAGTACTGCTCATATATGTACCTACAACCAACCAATAAATGTTAGAAGCTAAATGAGATTGCACAAATGATGTAAAATACAACTACCTACATTCCTAAGTGCAAGTATTTTTTAGAGATTTCAATATGAACTACATACGGATGTATATAGAATTATAGATATAGTTTAGATTAGAATCTAGATTCACTCATTTTGCTCCTTATGTAGTCTATATTGGAATCTCTAAAAATACTTAAATTTAGGAATACATGGTGTATAAGACATGGGATGCAGCTAACCTCGATGGCAAACAACAGCATCGCCCATTGTAGCCCTGTGTAAGTACATGGAAAGCCAATGTTAACTACAACAGGGTTAACATCCACCAAAAATAGCAAATGGTAATAAAATAGCAGCATCTGTAGTGATATCTTCATTGCGAGAGAGTAGCATGGTAGCAAAGGATTAAAAAAATGGATAGAACTGTTAATTCCAACAGGCTTAACATCATCCTAATTCATGTTTTGTAAGTTTGTAGCCATTGAAATACAACTGTTTAAAAATGGATACAACTGTTAATTGCAACATGCTTAATGGCCATTGAAACCGGTACTGATAAAAATGCAATTGGTAGAGTTAAACATCACAAGGCAGGTGCTGCCAGAGCAGGCTCTATTCTGCACATCTCTGGTTTTGTCGCTCTTTGCGAATTATTTTTAGGTTGCGAGGCTCATTTCGAACTATGGAGAAAGTTATTTTGCCTCGTCCCCCGTCATCAAGGTGGAGGGTCCATATTCGAAGTGGGTGGCGCCGAAGTATGGCACATAGCCGGATCCGGCTACCCTGTTGGGACTCCAAAAAGGGGGTCCAAAGAGTGGTCTTCGGAATAGTTTTACATCGAGGATGTTCCCCTTCCGGACCAAGTTCGACGCGGACTTCCCGAATTTTCCAGCGCTCCTCTGAAGAAGCTACTCAACTGGTGCCCCAAGTCCCCCAAGCAAGAGGACAGTGCTGAGACTGGTTAGCAAGGTCAGATTACATGCCCATTCCAGACTCTCCATCATTGAAGTCATGGCCATCGCGATAAAACGATGCATCCATCCTCTCCAATCCAGAGTAGCCCCTTTATGGTGCTATAAAGGGAGGACGACGCGTCTCGTTATAGGCGAGAGGGTCCGGATAACCAAGCCGCTCTGGCTGCCATGCTGGCCGACCTGTATAAGGGGGAGGAGGAAGAATTCGCCCGCTTGAATTGTCGGGAAGGCTTTTATATGTACAACCCCATCGAGTGGGTAAGTTGATCATTTATCAGCATTTATTTTTCCCTTATCGTTGAGATTCACTAATCAAACTACCATGGTTGCCTTTAAGCAGACATGGAGGAAGGTAGTCGAAAACATCCATTACCCTCCCCCTCAGCCATAGGACCATACTCGCAATAAAGACCCCGGATTCCACGAGGATCCGGATATATTTGTAGAATTTGATGATGGAGTCTACTACCAGGCGAGCCTTGACGGCTCGGAGGTAGCCATTATGGCCGACTACCCCGATGAAAGATCGTGGATGTCGCCTAGAGGGGGGTGAATAGGCGTTTTAAAATAATTACGGTAGAGGCTTGAACAAATGCGGAATAAACCTAACGGTTAATTTGTCAAGCACAAAACCTACAACAACTAGGCTCACCTATGTGCACCAACAACTTATACTAAGCAAGATAAGCAACTATGTGATAGCAAGATATATGACAAAGAACAATATGGCTATCACAAAGTAGAGTGCATAAGTAAAGGGCTCGGGTAAGAGATAACCGAGGCACACGGAGACGACGATGTATCCCGAAGTTCACACCCTAGTGGATGCTAATCTCCGTTTGGAGCGGTGTGGAGGCACAATGCTCCCCAAGAAGCCACTAGGGCCACCGTAATCTCCTCAGGCCCTCGCACAATGCAAGATGCCGTGATTCCACTAAGGGACCCTTGAGGGCGGTCATCGAACCCGTACAAATGGTGACCCTTGGGGGCGGTCGGTCACCGAACCCGTACACTTTGGCAACCCTTGGGGGCGGTCACCGGTACCCGTCAAATTGCTCGGGGCGATCTCCACAACCTAATTGGAGACCCTGACGCTTGCCCGGAGCTTTACACCACAATGATTGAGCTCCGAACACCACCAACCGTCTAGGGCGCCCAAGCACCCAAGAGGAACAAGCTCAAGGGCACCAAGCACCCAAGAGTAATAAGCTTCTCAACTTGTAACTTCCACGTATTGCGTGGAGAACTCAAACCGATGCACCAAATGCAATGGCAAGGGCACACGGAGTGCCCAAGTCCTTCTCTCCCAAATCCCACCAAAGCAACTAATGCTAGGGAGGAAAATGAGAGGAAGAACGAAAGAAGAACACGAAGAACTCCAAGATCTAGATCCAAGGGGTTCCCCTCACTAAGAGGAGAAAGTGATTGGTGGAAACGTGGATCTAGATCTCCTCTCTCTTTTACCTCAAGAACTAGCAAGAATCATTGGAGGGATTGAGAGATAGCAAGCTCGAAGAAGGTCAACAATGGGGGAAGAACACGAGCTCAAAGGATAAGGTCTCAATGGGAAGAAGACCCCCTTTTATAGGTGGGGAGAAAATCCAACCATTATCCCCTCACTCAGCCCGCACGACGCAGTACTACCGCACGGAGCGGCGGTACTACCGCGGTCGGCTGCGGTACTACCGCTGCAGGTTGCGGTACTACCGCATGTGCAGCACTGCCCAGATGAAGGCTTGTTGCACAGGGCAACGAGCGGTAGAACCGCCGGAGCGGTACTACCGCGCGCCCCTACGGTACTACCGTAAGGCAGGCAACACTAGGCGCAGAGAAAGCACGGAAGTAAAAAATTACTTCCGTACCTACTTCCGCTGAGGGAGGACCTGCTTAAAACTTCGGCACGGTACTATCGCACACGAAGAGCGGTACTACTGCGTAGGGCGCGGATGTAAAAAATTACATCCGCCCCTACTTCCGCTCATGCTGCTAAGCCTGGACAGAGCCCACGGTACTACCGCGCCCGTGGCGCAGTACTACCGCGTAGGGCGCGGATGTAAAAAATTACATCCGCCCCTACAACCGCTCGATCAGCTACGCCTGGCCTGAGGCCACGGTACTACCGCTCCCACAGAGCGGTACTACCGTGAGCACCTGCAGTACTACCGCAGGGGACTGTGGTACGACCGCAAGGGCCTGCGGTAATACCGCTCTGGAGAGCAGTACTACCGCATGCCCCAGATTAGCAACACTAGGAGTCCTTCATTTTGCAGAGAAGACAACAGAGGGAAACAATAAAACCAGAACTGCCATAACTTCTACAAATGAGCTCCGAATTGAGCAAACTAGAGCTTGTTGGATACAAGACAACGAGTAGCATCAAAACAGAGACAGGGGAGGTATGCCTAACAAGATAGGAGAGAAACCTCCAACAGAGAAGAACCGGCAGAGCCTCCAACATCGAAAACATCATAGAAGATGCATGTGAACTCCGTTTTTGATGAACCCGAGCTTGTCATGAAAATGACCAAAAGCTCCAAATCTCACAAGGAGAAGAACCAAAAAAGAACCAATAAAGATGATGCAAGGATGCAATGGTTTGAGCTCTCTATGAACGATACGATCAAGCAACTCATCGAGAGCCCCCCTTGATAGTACGGCAATCGATCATAAAACCCGGTCTCCCAACTACCACCATGAGACCGGTAAAATAGAAAACCTATCAAGGGCAAACCTTTGCCTTGCACAAAGTCCACTTGAGCTAGATGATGATGATCTACTCCTCCTCAAGATGGACCACCTTTCTTGATTGCGTTGGCTCGATGAAGACTAGTTGATTGCTCCCCCATACTCTGAAGGAAATATGCCCTAGAGGCAATAATAAAGTTATTATTTATTTCCTCATATCATGATAAATGTTTATTATTCATGCTAGAATTGTATTAACCGGAAACATGATACATGTGTGAATACATAGACAAAACTATAGTCACTAGTATGCCTCTACTTGACTAGCTCATTAATCAAAGATGGTTATGTTTCCTAACCATAGACATGTGTTGTCATTTGATTAGTGGGATCACATCATTAGAAGAATGATGTGATTGACATGACCCATTCCGTTAGCCTAGCACTTGATCGTTTAGTATAGTGCTATTGCTTTCTTCATGACTTATACATGTTCCTGTAACTATGAGAATTATGCAACTCCCGTTTACCGGAGGAACACTTTGGGTACTACCAAACGTCACAACGTAACTGGGTGATTATAAAGGAGTGCTACAGGTGTCCCCGAAGGTACATGTTGAGTTGGCGTATTTCGAGATTAGGTTTTGTCACTCCGATCGTCGGAGAGGTATCTCTGGGCCCTCTCGGTAATGCACATCATTATAAGCCTTTCAAGCAATATGACCAATGAGTTGGTTACGGGATGATGCATTACAGAACGAGTAAAGAGACTTGCTGGTAACGAGATTGAACTAGGTATTGGATACCGACGATCAGATCTCGGGCAAGTAACATACCGATGACAAAGGGAACAACGTATGTTGTTATGCAGATTGACCGATAAAGATCTTCGTAGAATATGTAGGAACCAATATGGGCATCCAGGTCCCGCTATTGGTTATTGACCGAGAATAGTTCTAGGTCATGTCTACATAGTTCTCGAACCCGTAGGGTCCGCACGCTTAACGTTTTGATGACAGTTTTATTATGAGTTTATAAGTTTTGATGCACCGAAGTTTGTTCGGAGTCCCGGATGTGATCACGGACATGACGAGGAGTCTCAAAATGGTTGATACATAAAGATTGATATATTGGACGACTATATTCGGACACCGGAAGTGTTCCGGGTGATTTCGGAGAAAACCGGAGTGCCGAAGGGGTTACCGGAACCCCCCGGGGAAGTATTGGGCCTTAGTGGACCTGAGGGGAGAGAGAGGGCAGCAGCCCAGGAGGTGGCGCGCCCCCTCCCAAGGGGAGTCCGAATCGGATCGTGAAGACGTACGACTACATCAACCGCGTTGTGCTAACGCTTCCGCTTACGGTCTACGAGGGTACGTGGACGAACACTCTCCCCTCTTGTTGCTATACCATCACCATGATCTTGTGTGCGCGTAGGAAATTTTCTGAAATTACTACGTTCCCCAACAGTGGCATCCGAGCCTAGGTTTTATGCGTTGATGTTATATGCACGAGTAGAACACAAGTGAGTTGTGGGCGATACAAGTCATACTGCTTACCAGCATGTCATACTTTGGTTCGGCGGTATTGTGAGATGAAGCGGCCCGGACCGACATTGCACGTACGCTTACGCGAGACTAGTTTCACCGTTACGAGCACTCGTGCTTAAAGGTGGCTGGCGGGTGTCTGTCTCTCTCACTTTAGCTGAATCGAGTGTGGCTACGCCCGGTCCTTGCGAAGGTTAAAACAGCACCAACTTGACAAACTATCGTTGTGGTTTTTGATGCGTAGGTAAGAGCGGTTCTTGCTAAGCCCGTAGCAGCCACGTAAAATTTGCAACAACAAAGTAGAGGACGTCTAACTTGTTTTTGCAGGGCATGTTGTGATGTGATATGGTCAAGACGTGATCTATATTTTATTGTATGAGATGATCATATTTTGTAACCGAAGTTATCGGCAACTGGCAGGAGCCATATGGTTGTCGCTTTATTGTATGAAATGCAAACGCCCTGTAATTGCTTTACTTAATCACTAAGCGGTAGCGATAGTCGTAGAAGCAATAGATGGCGTAACGACAACGATGCTACGATGGAGATCAAGGTGTCGCGCCGGTGACGATGGTGATCATGACGGTGCTTCGAAGATGGAGATCACAAGCACAAGATGATGATGGCCATATCATATCACTTATATTGATTGCATGTGATGTTTATCCTTTATGCATCTTATCTTGCTTTGATTGACGGTAGCATTATAAGATGATCTCTCACTAATTATCAAGAAGTGTTCTCCTTGAGTATGCACCGTTGCGAAAGTTCTTCGTGCTGAGACACCACGTGATGATCGGGTGTGATAGGCTCTACGTTCAAATACAACGGGTGCAAAACAGTTGCACACGCGGAATACTCAGGTTATACTTGACGAGCCTAGCATATATAGATATGGCCTCGGAACACGGAGACCGAAAGGTCGAGCGTGAATCATATAGTAGATATGATCAACATAGTGATGTTCACCATTGAAACTACTCCATCTCACGTGATGATCGGACATGGTTTAGTTGATTTGGATCACGTGATCACTTAGATGACTAGAGAGATGTCTGTCTAAGTGGGAGTTCTTAAGTAATATGATTAATTAAACTTAAATTTATCATGAACTTAGTACCTGATAGTATTTTGCTTGTCTATGTTTGTTTGTAGATAGATGGCTCGTGCTGTTGTTCCGTTGAATTTTAATGCGTTCCTTGAGAAAGCAAAGTTGAAAGATGATGGTAGCAATTACACGGACTGGGTCCGTAACCTGAGGATTATCCTCATTGCTGCACAAAAAAGTTATGTCCTGGAAGCACCGCTGGGTGCCAGGCCTGCTGCTGATGCAACTGACGACGTTAAGAACGTCTGGCAGAGCAAAGTTGATGACTACTCGATAGTTCGGTGTGCCATGCTTTATGGCTTAGAACCGGGTCTTCAACTACGTTTTGAACGTCATGGAGCATATGAGATGTTCTAGGAGTTGAAGTTAATATTTCAAGCAAATGCCCGGATTGAGAGATATGAAGTCTGCAATAAGTTCTATAGCTGCAAGATGGAGGAGAATAGTTCTATCAGTGAACACATACTCAAAATGTCTGGGTATAATAATCACTTGATTCAACTGGGAGTTAATCTTCCTGATGATAGTGTCATTGACAGAATTCTCCAATCACTGCCACCAAGCTACAAGAGCTTCGTGATGAACTATAATATGCAAGGGATGAACAAGACTATTCCCGAGCTCTTCGCAATGCTGAAAGCTGCGGAGGTAGAAATCAAGAAGGAGCATCAAGTGTTGATGGTTAACAAAACCACTAGTTTCAAGAAAAAGGGGAAAGGGAAAAGAAAGGGAACTTCAAAAAGAACGGCAAGCAAGTTGCTGCTCAAGAGAAGAAACCCAAGTCTGGACCTAAGACTGAAACTGAGTGCTTCTACTGCAAGCAGACTGGACACTGGAAGCGGAACTGCCCCAAGTATTCGGCGGATAAGAAGGATGGCAAAGTGAACAAAGGTATATGTGATATACATGTTATTGATGTGTACCTTACTAATGCTCGCAGTAGCACCTGGGTATTTGATACTGGTTCTGTTGCTAATATTTGCAACTCAAAACAGGGACTACGGATTAAGCGAAGATTAGCTAAGGACGAGGTGACGATGCGCGTGGGAAATGGTTCCAAAGTCGATGTGATCGCGGTCGGCACGCTACATCTACATCTACCATCGGGATTAGTTTTAGACCTAAATAATTGTTATTTGGTGCCAGCGTTGAGCATGAACATTATATCTGGATCTTGTTTGATGCGAGACGGTTATTCATTTAAATCAGAGAATAATGGTTGTTCTATTTATATGAGTAATATCTTTTATGGTCATGCACCCTTGAAGAGTGGTCTATTCTTATTGAATCTCGATAGTAGTGATACACATGTTCATATTGTGGAAACCAAAAGATGCAGAGTTGATAACGATAGTGCAACTTATTTGTGGCACTGCCGTTTAGGTCATATCGGTGTAAAGCGCATGAAGAAACTCCATACTGATGGGCTTTTGGAATCACTTGATTATGAATCACTTGGTACTTGCGAACCGTGCCTTATGGGCAAGATGACTAAAACACCGTTCTCCGGAACTATGGAGCGGGCAACTGATTTGTTGGAAATCATACATACTGATGTTTGTGGTCCAATGAATGTTGAGGCTCGCGGCAGATATCGTTATTTTCTCACCTTCACAGATGATTTGAGCAGATATGGATATATCTACTTGATGAAACACAAGTCTGAAACATTTGAAAAGTTCAAAGAATTTCAGAGTGAAGTGGAAAATCATCGTAACAAGAAAATAAAGTTTCTGCGATCTGATCGTGGAGGAGAATATTTGAGTTACGAGTTTGGTCTACACTTGAAACAATGCGGAATAGTTTCGCAACTCACGCCACCCGGAACACCACAACGAAATGGTGTGTCCGAACATCGTAATCGTACTTTACTTGATATGGTGCGATCTATGATGTCTCTTACTGATTTACCGCTATCGTTTTGGGGTTATGCTTTAGAGAAGGCCGCATTCACGTTAAATAGGGCACCATCAAAATCCGTTGAGACGACGCCTTATGAACTATGGTTTGGCAAGAAACCAAAGTTGTCGTTTCTTAAAGTTTGGGGCTGCGATGTTATGTGAAGAAACTTCAAACAGATAAGCTCGAACCCAAATTGGAGAAATGCGTCTTCATAGGATACCCAAAGGAGACTATTGGGTACACCTTCTATCACAGATCTGAGGGCAAGATTTTCGTTGCTAAAATCAGATCCTTTCTAGAGAAGGAGTTTCTCTCGAAAGAAGTGAGTGGGAGAAAAGTAGAACTTGATGAGATAACTGTATCTACTCCCTTATTGGAAAGTAGTTCATCACAAGAACCGGTTCCTGTGACAACTACACCAATCAGTGAGGAAGCTAATGATATTGATCATGAAACTTCGGATCAAGTTTCTACTGAACCTCGTAGATCTACCAGAGTAAGATCCGCACCAGAGTGGTACGGTAATCCTATTCTGGAAGTCATGTTACTTGACCATGATGAACCTACAAACTATGAGGAAGCGATGATGAGCCCAGATCCCGCAAAATGGCTAGAAGCCATGAAATCTGAGATGGGATCCATGTATGAAAACAAAGTATGGACTTTGGTTGACTTGCCCGATGATCGGCAAGCCATTGAGAATAAATGGATCTTTAAGAAGAAGACTGACGCTGATGGTAATGTAACTGTCTATAAAGCTCGACTTGTTGCGAAAGGTTTTCGACAAGTTCAAGGGGTTGACTACGATGAGACTTTCTCACCCGTAGCGATGCTAAAGTCTGTCCGAATCATGTTAGCTATTACTGCATTTCATGATTATGAAATTTGGCAAATAGATGTCAAAACTGAATTCTTGGATGGATTTCTAGAAGAAGAGTTGTATATGATGCAGCCAGAAGGTTTTGTTGATCCAAAAGGTGCTAACAAAGTGTGCAAGCTCCAGCGATCCATTTATGGACTGTTGCAAGCATCTCGGAGTTGGAATAAACGTTTTGATAGTGTGATCAAAGCATATGGTTTTATACAGACTTTTGGAGAAGCCTGTATTTACAAGAAAGTGAGTGGGAGCTCTATAGCATTTCTGATTTTATATGTAGATGACATATTATTAATTGGAAATGATATAGAATTTCTGGATAGCATAAAGGGATACTTGAATAAAAGTTTTTCAATGAAAGACCTCGGTGAAGCTGCTTACATATTGGGCATCAAGATCTATAGAGATAGATCAAGACGCTTAATAGGACTTTCACAAAGCACATACCTTGACAAAATTTTGAAAAAGTTCAAAATGGATCAGGCAAAGAAAGGTTTCTTGCCTGTGCTACAAGGTGTAAAGTTGAGTCAAACTCAATGCCCGACCACAGCAGAAGATAGAGAGAAAATGAAAGATGTTCCCTATGCTTCAACCATAGGCTCTATCATGTATGCAATGCTGTGTACCAGACCTGATGTATGCTTAGCAATAAGCTTGGCAGGAAGGTACCAAAGTAATCCAGGAGTGGATCACTGGACAGCGGTCAAGAATATCCTGAAATACCTGAAAAGGACTAAGGATATGTTTCTCGTATATGGAGGTGACAAAGAGCTAGTCGTAAATGGTTACGTCGATGCAAGCTTTGACACTGATCCGGACGATTCTAAATCGCAAACTGGATATGTGTTTATATTAAATGGTGGAGCTGTAAGTTGGTGCAGTTCTAAACAAAGCGTCGTGGCGGGATCTACATGTGAAGTGGAGTACATAGCTGCTTCGGAAGCAGCAAATGAAGGAGTCTGGATGAAGGAGTTCATTTCTGATCTAGGTGTCATACCTAGTGCATCGGGACCAATGAAGATCTTCTGTGACAATACTGGTGCAATTGCCTTGGCAAAGGAATCCAGATTTCATAAGAGGGCCAAGCACATCAAGAGACGCTTCAATTCCATTCAGGACCAAGTCCAAGTGGGAGACATAGAGATTTGCAAGATACATACGGATCTGAATGTTGCAGACCCGTTGACTAAGCCTCTCTCACGAGCAAAACATGATCAACACCAAGACTCCATGGGTGTTAGAATCATTACTATGTAATCTAGATTATTGACTCTAGTGCAAGTGGGAGACTGAAGGAAATATGCCCTAGAGGCAATAATAAAGTTATTATTTATTTCCTCATATCATGATAAATGTTTATTATTCATGCTAGAATTGTATTAACCGGAAACATGATACATGTGTGAATACATAGACAAAACTATAGTCACTAGTATGCCTCTACTTGACTAGCTCATTAATCAAATATGGTTATGTTTCCTAACCATAGACATGTGTTGTCATTTGATTAGTGGGATCACATCATTAGAAGAATGATGTGATTGACATGACCCATTCCGTTAGCCTAGCACTTGATCGTTTAGTATAGTGCTATTGCTTTCTTCATGACTTATACATGTTCCTGTAACTATGAGAATTATGCAACTCCCGTTTACCGGAGGAACACTTTGGGTACTACCAAACGTCACAACGTAACTGGGTGATTATAAAGGAGTACTACAGGTGTCCCCGAAGGTACATGTTGAGTTGGCGTATTTCGAGATTAGGTTTTGTCACTCTGATCGTCGGAGAGGTATCTCTGGGCCCTCTCGGTAATGCACATCATTATAAGCCTTGCAAGCAATATGACCAATGAGTTGGTTACGGGATGATGCATTACAGAACGAGTAAAGAGACTTGCCGGTAACGAGATTGAACTAGGTATTGGATACCGACGATCAGATCTCGGGCAAGTAACATACCGATGACAAAGGGAACAACGTATGTTGTTATACGGTTTGACCGATAAAGATCTTCGTAGAATATGTAGGAACCAATATGGGCTTCCAGGTCCCGCTATTGGTTATTGACCGAGAATAGTTCTAGGTCATGTCTACATAGTTCTCGAACCCGTAGGGTCCGCACGCTTAATGTTTCGATGATAGTTTTATTATGAGTTTATAAGTTTTGATGTACCGAAGTTTGTTCGGAGTCCCGGATGTGATCACAGACATGACGAGGAGTCTCGAAATGGTCGAGACATAAAGATTGATATATTGGATGACTATATTCGGACACCGGAAGTGTTCCGGGTGATTTCGGAGAAAACCGGAGTGCCGGAGGGGTTACCGGAACCCCCTGGGGAAGTATTGGGCCTTAGTGGGCCTGAGGGGAGAGAGAGGGCAGCAGCCCAGGAGGTGGCGCGCCCCCTCACAAGGGGAGTCCGAATTGGACTAGGGGAGGGGGGGGGGCGCGGCCCCTCTTTCCCTCTCCCTCTCCCCCTCTTTCCTTCCCCCTTCCTCCTTCCTAGTTGGACTAGGAAAGGGGAGTCCTACTCCCACTAGGAGGAGGACTCCCCCCCCCTTGGCGCGCCCCAAGGGCCGGCCGGCCTCCCCCCTTGCTCCTTTATATACGGGGGCGGGGGGCACCCCATAGACACACAAGTTGATCTACGGATCGTTCCTTAGCCGTGTGCGGTGCCCCCCTCCACCATATTCCACCTCGGTCATATCGTCACAGAGTTGAGGTGAAGCCCTGCGCCGGTAGAACATCATCATCGTCACCACGCCATCGTGCTGACGGAACTCATCTCCGGAGCTCTGCTGGATCAGAGGCCGGAGATCGTCATCGAGCTGAACGTGTGCTGAACTCGGAGGCTCCGTACGTTCGATGCTTGGATCGGTCGGATCGTGAAGACGTACGACTACATCAACCACGTTGTGCTAACGCTTCCGCTTATGGTCTACGAGGGTACGTGGACGAACACTCTCCCCTCTCGTTGCTATACCATCACCATGATCTTGCGTGTGCGTAGGAAATTTTTTGAAATTACTACGTTCCCCAACATACTCCACTATGGGTGAGCCACTCTTCCGCTCATCTTCACAAGTCCATTGTAACCACAATGGATGGCAAGCTTCAAGCACTTGATCTCTTCGTGATGCATCACTTGAACTTGCACACCGCAACCTAACCCCACAAAGAACTCTCACGAAGACCATGGGTTAGTACACAGAGTGCAATGGACAATGCTTACCATACCATGGGATCACTTGATCCCTCTCGGTACATCTTCTACGCCTTGTGAGATGATCAACTTGATTCACTCTTGACTTAGTCTTGATCAACCTTGAATCTTTCCAACTCTCTTCATTTGGATGATGTCTTGAAGGTAGACATGAATGATCACACAATCTTCTTCTTCAAGACATGCTTGCAATAAGCTCACCACTCACATGATTGATCTTTGGATAATTCCTTAATAGCACCGTGGTCATCACAAACTCTCCTTGAGACCAACAAATGGACTCCAAGAAAAGCCTATGGACAAACCCTTCAAATATAACTCAAGGCAACCATTAGTCCATAGAGATTGTCATCAATTGCCAAAACCAAACATGGGGGCACCGCATGTTCTTTCACCCGACCTCTACCCTTTTGTTAAGGTAAGTGTTCGGAAATCATTCTAAAAGATAGATACCTCCACTCGCATCTCACCCACCGCCCTGGACCGTGTTTTATAGGATCGGCGGTCAGCAAGCCGTACCCAAGCACGGGCAGCCAAAAGAAAGACAACACCTTCACGGGGTGAGAGTGCGAAACGAAAGGTGACCGAGAGCGCCACTGAGGCCCCTCCATCACCAAAGAGGTATATTCCTCACTTCATGCCTAGGCATAAGGCCGAATTGTCCTCTTCTTCCTCCTATCATCTCAGGAGAGGTACACAGAGATAAAATATTCACTCGCAACTGACAATGTCTTCAAGCTGCATGGACTGCCTATTGTCATAGTTACTAACAGAGATAAAATATTCACAAGCCACTTATGGCAGAGGTTGTTCACTAAAATGGGAGTCAAACTGCACCTCGGCACATCCTACCACCCTCAGGCTGATGGGCAAACAGAGAGGGTAAATCAGTGCCTTGAAAACTATCTCAGATGCATGGTCTTCCAACAGCCTACTAAATGGAACAAGTGGTTATCTATGGCTGGATGGTGGTACAATACTAGCTTTCACACTGCCTACAGATGACACCTTTCCAGGCCTTATATGCTAAACCACCTCCTCTCATAGCTAAACTCATGTTGCCACCTGTGGAAGGAGAAAACCAATAGGAAGAGATAGATAGAGATGTTATTGCTCGGCGAATCAAATCCAACTTACTCAAGGCCCAGGAAAGAATGAAACATTATGCAGATAGAAAAAGATCTGACATACAGCTAACAGTGGGAGACATGGTCTATATCAAGCTACAGTCGTACAGGCACCTCAAACTGCACTCCAAGTACTATGGACCTTTCAAAATACTGGAAAAGATTGGGCAAGTAGCATACAAGGTTCTTCTCCCCGCAGACTGCCAACTCCATCCCACCTTCACGTCAGCCAGCTTAAGACACGTAGGCCCAGATGCTGTACCAAACCCAAAATTGCCCTTACTGGATGCTCAGGGCCACATCCTCATCAAGCCTGAGTAGCTTCTGGAGCGCAAGCTCATTCCTCAGGTGCAAGGTAACATATCAATCCCAGTGGTGCAGTGGCTGATCAAATGGGTAAATTTACCTGCAGAAAATGCAACTTTTGGAAGACACAACATTTATCCAAAAGATCTTCCCAGATTTCCAGCCTTGAGGGCAAGTCTGGTCTCAGCGGGGAGGAATTGTCAGAAATAGAGTATCCTATCGACAACGTTCTAAAGATGTGCAATAACATTCAGTTGCCTCAAAAGGGTGGAGCCATAGATCTTCAATCCATCACTCCACAGGCCCGCGTACCGGTTTGCAAGGGGAGTTGCCTCCTCGACTGTCGATCTAGAGATGGATGGCTCTCGTCAATTTAACCCTCGTCATTTAAATTTACCGCGAGCAATGTAGCTCCGAGTCATGTCGCTTTATTAGCTTTTTACTTTCCGTTGCTATTTAAAAGAGGGTTGGAGAGAGTTTTAGGGCATTCAGAATGTTATTGGGCTTGGCCCTTGAAGCTGCCGTGTTCCGTCTTGGTGAACCCTAGCTCGTGTATCTCAGATCTAGCTTGAAATCGATCCCAAATTTCACTGCAAAATTGAGCGTTTTTGTCACCTCCCCACCAGTGTTGGTGTCGACGGACAACAGACAAGTGACCCCGGGTCTCACTGTGTAGAGTCAAAGGGTGTAAGTGTGGTGGTGTGCCGAGTCCAGCTGGTAGCGTGTACTGTGTGGTTATATTGTAGCTATAGAAACTCTAGGGAGGTTATGTAATGAAATGAATAGCATCTGAATCTCACATCTCCGTGTTCTTCTTCTTCTCCCCCTGGTTCTCCCTTTTCTCCCCATGTTCTTCCCTGATCCCCTCTCAAACCCTAGCTATTGATTTGTGAGAATAACCCAGGGCCTCACAATTGGTATCAACAGCCTCGAATCCGCGTTCGCTACGCTCACATCCTCTTGATTCAGTGGTAAAATTCCACCACAAAGGGTTCGAATTTTGTTTCTGCAAATTCGCGCAAAATCCCAAGTGGGGTTTGCTAAATTCAGGGCGAGTCGCGACAATGCCGTCGAAGCAGCCGCTGCCGACGGTGCAGACCAATTTGGTTCTCACAGCCATGGGGGAAAACATGGGGACCATCCAGGCAGCGCTTACCTCTGTGCTCACCAAGCTTCAGGTGATGGATCTGCGGATCTCGAATTTGGGTAAACAGCTGGAAAATACATAGGAGCACGTCGATGCCATCCATCATCGGCAAGCAGAGATCGGCGCCGTACCGGCGGGATCGGGAGTCACTGAGCAAGGTGCACCACCTACTTCTCGCCCTGCCCCTCGGCTCGTGAACCTTTAGCCGCCCTTGCTCGGGAACACGGGCGACGGTCAGGTGTTTATCACAGCACCACCTTCTCCTACAAAGTAGCCGCCGCCTCAGGCACCAGCGCCGACACCTCGTCAGGATCATCGCTTAGTCCGCAAGCACACCCCTGAGCAACATCGGGAGTCTGCACCGGAACGAGATCGAGCTCATTTCATCAAGCCACCCAAGCACCATTTTCCTCGTTTCAATGGTGAGAATCTCAGGTTGTGGATCGATTTGGCCTGCACTTACTTTGATATGTATCAAGTGCCTGTGCATCAGTGGGTGTCAACTGCTACACTGTATCTCGATGGACATGCGGCACTGTGGTGGCAAGCGTTCAAACGTCATCGCTGTCTGTGGTCGTGGGACGATTTTGCTTCAGAAATTGAATCAGAATTTGGGCAAGGAGAGTTTGAAACACATATGATACATCTCTTACAGCTGAACCAAACCAGTACAGTGACAGAGTATAAGGCTGTGTTTGAGATTGCTATGTATCATTTGATAGCTTTCGATCCTTCTTTGAACTCCAGGTTTTTCATATCTCAGTTTGTTCTAGGACTGAAGGATGAGATCAGGGCTATTGTTCGATTACAAGCACCTATGAGTGTCACTCGAGTAGTGTGTTTGGCCAAGATTCAGGAGGAGGAAATGGAATTGCAGTGACCACGGTCCTAATTTCCTCGTCAGACTCAACAACCGCCAACTCAATCTGTCAGTGCTTCAATTCCACCCGTTCCCAGAAAGAACACGGACGACTTTGGTCGTGAGCGACAATTACGGGATTTCCGATGAGCCGATGGTCTGTGGTTTCGTTGTGGTGATAAGTACAACAAGGAGCATCAGTGCAAGAAACCGATATAGTTACTGACAATACAGTTGGGTGGACTCAATGAGGTTTTAACTGAAGATGTAGTACAGGCTTTGGAGTTACTAACTGAACCTGCAAACCTGGAGTGCTGTTAGATTTCAGCCCATGCTGTTTCAGGAGCCGACAGTATAGAAACCATTCGCATAAGAGCATTGGTGGGCAACCAAGTCATGTTAGCACTCGTGGACTCGGGCAGTAGTCACAGTTTCATGGATGAAATTTTTTCCAAGTGCGCTTCATTGGATTTAGTCGCTATGCCAGCAGTAAAAGTCATAGTTGCAAATGGTCAGGCTATGGAATCCAAGTTTCAAATCCCTAATCTGACTTGGTGGGCACAGGGCCACACTTCTATAACACTAATGAGAGTGCTACAATTGGGGGCCTATGATGTAGTGCTGGGAATGGACTGGCTTAAATGTCACGGTCCGATGACTTGTGATTGGGAGGGCAAATCCTTACAATTTGCACATGGTGATGCTATTATTTCCCTTCAAGGTGTTCAGCCTGTTTCTACTCTGCAATTGCAAGCCATATCAATAGAGCAATTGGACAAAGCTTTGCATGGCAATGATATTTGGGCTATGGCCATGGTTGATCCTTCTTCAGGTAATGTTATTTCTACGCCTGGCTCATATCCAGAAGATTTGACTACAGGGTTAACAGAATTCCGTGATGTGTTTGAAACTCCAACTAGCATGCCTCCACATCAAGTGTATGATCATGCGATCACCTTGGAAGTGGGTCATAACCCTCTTAACTCTCGCCCTTACCAATATTCGCCACAACAGAAGGATGAGATTGAATGACAAGTGGCAGAGATGATCAAGGCAGGGATTGTGAAACCTAGTATGAGCTCATATGCATCGCTAGTACTTCTAGTTAAGAAAAAAGACGGTAGCTAGCGTTTCTGCGTGGATTACCGCAAACTCAATGCCATCACTGTGAAGAACAAATTCCCTCTTCCTATGGTCGACGAATTACTCGATGAATTGGCAGGATCAAAAAATTTCTCCAAGCTTGACCTCAAGGCGGGTTATCACCAAATCTGTATGCATGAACCGGATGAGGAGAAGACTGCATTCAAGACACATTCAGGACACTTCCAATTTTGTGTTATGCCATTTGGGGTTACCAATGGACCACCAACATTTCAGTGCTTAATGAACAACATTTTTTCTCCAGCTAATCGCAAGTATGTCATCATGTTTCTAGACGACATTCTAGTGTTCAGTACCACTTGGGAGGAACATTTGGAGCATCTCCGCTCGATACTGCAGACCTTGCGTGAGCATCAGTTGTTTGTGAAGCTTTCCAAATGATCTTTTGCTCAGACTGAAATCCGATATTTGGGTCATGTGATTTCTTCCAAAGGACTGGCTACAGATCCAGAGAAGACTATGGCAATGGAACAGTGGCCTCAACCTACCAATGCTACTGAATTGTGTGGGTTCCTTGGGTTGACCAGGTACTACCGCAAGTTTGTCCGAAATTATGGTACTCTGGCCAAGCCCTTGACTCAATTGCTGACCAAGAAGGGTTTTGCTTGGACAGAGCAAGCCACTGTAGCTTTTTAGAAATTGAAAACAGCTATGACTAGTACTCCTGTATTAGCTCTACCGAATTTCAATCAATCTTTTGCTGTCGAAACATATGCTTCTGCTACAGGAATTGGAGCCATACTTTCACAGGATAACCATCCTGTTGCTTATCTGAGCAGGGCTTTGGGTGTGGCAATCAAAAGTTGTTTTCTATGACAAAGAATTCTTGGCTGTCATTATGGCCATTGATAAGTGGCGCCCTTACCTTCAGAGGGGTCCCTTCACTATCATTACAGACCATCGAAGCCTCTGTCATTTATAGGACCAACAATCATTACTGATCTTCAGCGCAAGGCCATGGCTAAGCTGGTGGGCCTTCAATTTCAGTTTAAATATCACAAAGGCTCAGAGAACAACGCCGCAGATGCATTATCTCGTGTGGGTCATTTGTACACAATCACAGCAGTCTCGACTTGCCAACCAATGTGGATGCAGGAGGTTATGAATTCCTACCAAACTGATCAATTCGCTCTGGACCAGTTGGCTCGTCTCACAGTGCATAGTCCGGATGAACATGGTTATTCACTTGATCAAGGACTGATTAAATATCAAGGACGACTGTGACTTGGTAATAATTTTGCGCAGCAAACAAAACTTATCAGTGCTTTGCATTCAAGCGTTGTCCGGGTCATTCAGGCGTCAGGGCCACTTATTACCGCGTGTCCAAATTATTCCAATGGTCTGGCATGAAACAACAAGTCGAGGATTGGGTGAAGCAGTGTCAAGTGTGTCAGCAAGCAAAACACGAGCGCAGGCATCTGGGTGGTCTGTTGCAGCCCTTGCCAGTGCCTACGCGTCCTTGGAAGGACATTACCATGGATTTCATAGATGGGCTTCCGAAATCATAAGGATTTGAGGTAATCCTAGTGGTGGTCGATCAACTCACTAAATATGCTCCCTTCTTTCCTCTGAAACACCCCTATACAACTCAGTTCATAGCCACGGTTTTCATTGATAATGTGGTTCGCCTTCATAGAGTTCCAGCATCAATTGTTTTCGACCGAGATAAGGTGTTTACCAGTTCTTTTTGGAGGAAGCTCTTCAAGGAGATAGGCACCAATTTATGCTACTCGGCGACCTATCATCCCCAAACGGACGGGCAAACGGAGCGTGTTAACCAGTGCTTAGAACAGTATCTACGTTGTGCCATTCATGACAGCCCGGCAAGGTGGAAATGCTGGTTACTAATGGCAAAGTTTTGGTATAATTCCTCTTACCACACGTCGCTTGGCAACACTCCTTTTAAGGCATTATATGGCATTGATCCTAATTTTGGTACTATGCCAATTGACACTGGAGAATTACCTGCTTCCCTGGCTGAGCTAGCAGCATACCGTGAAGATTTTTTGGCTCTACTACGTGACCAGCTCTTACGTGCTCAGCATAGAATTAAGTCCCAGGCTGATAAGCATCATATGGATAGGGAATTTGTTGTTGGCGAGGAAGTTCTTCTCAAGCTCCAACCTTGTGCACAATCTTCGCTGGTCAACCGCCCCTGTCACAAGCTCTTATTGAAGTTCTTTGGTCCATTCTGTGTCACTGAAATAATTGGTGTTGCTGCTTATCGTTTGGATCTTCTGGCTGCCAGCCTCATACATCCCGTCTTTCATGTTTCCCAATTGAAGCCATTTACTACAAACTACTCTCTAGTGTTTATAGACTTGCCTAAGCCACCAGATTTGTCAGCGGTTACATTGCAGCCCGAAGCGATTCTCGAACGACACATGATAAATAAAGGTAACTCATCAATCCCTGGATCAAGGTTCAGTGTCATGGCATCGCTGCAGATCATGCAACCTGGAAAGATTATTATGTTCTTCGGGCTCGTTTTCTAGCGGCTTCACTCTAGGAGGAGTCTACATCTCAAGGGGGGAAAGTGTCACGTCCCCACCAGTGTTGGTGTCGACGGACAACAGACAAGTGGCCCCGGGTCTCACTGTGCAGAGTCAAAGGGTGTAAGCGTGGTGGTGTGCCTGACTATGGGTCGGCTGGTAGCGTGTACAATGTGGTTATATTGTAGCTACAGAAACTCTAGAGAGGTTGAATAGCATCTGAGGGCGTGTTTGGTTGCCCGCATCGAGCCCAACCAGGCCCGCGCGGGAAGGGAGAGGCTTGTTTGGTTGCCTGGTTTCACTGTTGGGCCTGCATCGCACGCTTCTCAAAGCAGCACAGAGCCTGACTCGCTGGAAATGCTTGGATCGGCAGTTTCTCGCGAGCTAGGCTGAGTGCGGCGCGAGGTCGCGCGGGCGGGTGCGAGGTGAGGGCGAGGGGGATGGCGGGATATGGAAATCTGGCGCGTCGTCCTGGCGCCAAATCTAGCCTCACCCCCTTTCACTCGCTCACCCATAGCCACTGCCCCCCTTTCTTCCCTACTGCCTCACCACCGGCGGCAGCTGCGATTTCAGATCTGCGCTAGAGGGGGCAACGGCAACGGCGGAAGAGGCGGCGGTGTTTGCCGCAGATCTGGTGCTCCCCTTGCCGTTGGCCACCGTTTGGTCGACCTTGTCTGTGCCATGGCTCCCCCTAAGCTTTCCTCATCTCCGATGTCGGTAAGCAGCACCCCTCCCCCCTTTGTTAGCTCAGTGTTTAGGCCGTTAGGCTAGGTGTAGGATCGATTTCCCACTGAACGAACTGTCGATGTCGACTAGGTTATGGACGCGCGAATGAGGCTGATAATCCAGGCAGCAACACTGATTAGTGTGATTCAGGCATGGGTCATGTTCATGCACCAAAGAGCTGTTCGTCATGCTGGGAGACCTTTGATCCGCTATTGTCCATTGTTTCCCTGGGAACAGGAGAGGATCCAAAACCTGAACTACATCTACAACTGCAATGACGTCGAGGCTCTATGGATGCTTCGAATGAAAAGAGCACCATTTGCCAGGCTTGTCGAGACCTTCAGGAGCAAGGGGCTGCTACAAGATAGCATCAACACTAGTGTAGAAGAGCAAGTGGCCATGTTCCTCCATGTTGTTGGCCATAACCAGAGGTTCAGGGTCATTCACAACACGTTCAGGAGATCAATGGAGACCATCTCTAGGTACTTCAAGCAAGTGCTTTTTTCTATTAGGGAGCTTAGAGGAGAGATGATCAGGAGACCATCTGGTCAGACTCCACCCAAGATTCGCGGAAGCCCAAGATGGTATCCATACTTCAAGGTGAGCATTGACAATATACACTATTCATGGCTTGATATGCTTGTATTGTTCAAGTTGAGCACTAACACAGGCTTGTGATGCCATTTTCAGGATTGCATTGGGGCAATAGATGATACTCATGTCACTGCCAGAGTTCCTAGGTCACAGTCTGCAGCATACAGGGGGAGGAAGCACTACACAAGCCAGAATGTGCTTGTTGCTGTTGACTTTGATCTGAAGTTCACATATGTGCTGGCTGCCTAGAAGGGGTCAGCACATGATGCTAACATTCTCACTGACAGCATGAGTCGACCTGATGGGATCAAGATCCCCGATGGCAAGTTCTAACTTGGAGATGCTGGCTATGCATGTCGGTCGGGTATTCTTCCACCCTTCAGGAAAACCAGGTACCATCTCAGCGAGTTCTCTGGTAGGAACTATCCTAGGACTGCACAGGTGCTGTTTAATCTCAGACACTCCAGCCTTAGAGTAACTGTTGAGAGGGCATTTGGAGCTCTGAAGAATAGGTTTAAGATCCTGGATCAGAAGCCATTCCACCCATACTCCACTCAGGTTAAGCTAGTTCTTGCTTGTTGCATTCTGCATAACTGGATCCTCTAGTGGGGCTTTGATGAACACGTGCCTGAGGAGGAAGAGGTCGGGGCTGACGATGTTGTTAGCTCCGGCCATGGTGTGGAGGCATTTGACAATGATGCTTGGAAGAACAAAAGATTGGAGTGGGCAGAGGCGATGTGGCTTAACAGAGGTCAGTGCAGGATTTGAAGAAGATGAAAGAAGAAGAAGCAGCAGCAGCAGCAGTAGCAGAAGCACCAGCAGAAGCAGAAGAAGAGGAAGAGGAAGATCAGGTACCAGCAACAACGATGAACTATCCCCTATTTAGCTAATGGCTCTTAATAATTTGAGCTGTCATTTGATAGTAGTTAGGATGAACTGTCATTTGTTTAAGTAGCTGGCGCTACATGTTCAGATTCTGTGTGGTAAGCTCACCACTAGTTAGAAGTGGTGACAACACCTTATGCAGGTTGCAACCAAACACCATGCCATATATGCGCCTAATGCAATGCGGGCAACCAAACGTCGGGTCGAAAATGGTTGTCTCATGCAATTAGGAACATGCAGACAACCAAACTATGTACATCTGGTTTTTTTTTGGCATGCATCCCCTCAAACCGGCTTAATAGAGCTAGGCTCGCCGGGCCAGGTTGAATTGGCAATGTAACCGAACACACCCTGAATCTCACGTCTTGGTGTTCTTCTTCTCCCCCTGTTCTTCCGTGCCCCCCCTCTCAAACCCTGATTTGTGAGACTAACCCAGGGCCTCACAGTTTTTCCCTGTTGGTCTGAATTTCGGTGACAGTCCTAGTCTGGTCCTGTCAGACAGGTCGTCACATATGGCTGTGGTATCTCATCCGCTGCTCTCTTGCTCCTTCTCCGTCGCCTCCCCGAACCATCCAATCCTTCGACTCCTTCGCCGCCCTCTGAAATCCTCCACCTCCAAATGCTTCCTCCATTCCCCGCGGCGACGTCACCAACCAGTCGCCCGCCAGCCAGACGACGACGAGCATGACGGGGAAGAGGATATGTGGAGCCCGGCTACCAGCCCCCTGAGAGCCCACCTCGTCGACACCTTGGATGACGAAAAGGGCGGCCATGGATGGGGTCCGCCTAATGGCGACGGTGCAGAGGAGGGAGAGCAGCTCCAACAATACGAGGTGGGTGAGTGGGATCCACCTGCCAGCCCGTTCCGAGCGCAGGCCCAGGAACAGCATCGACAAGAGGAGGAGGAGGAAGAAGAAGATGAAGCCGGCGGGGACTGCCCGTGGCTGGACCCGAGCTACTTCTTGCGAAGCCAAGAAGGGGCAAGCACCAGCACCACTGCAGCTATGGAGGAAATTCTCGCCTTTGCGAGGAGCCCAGTGGCGGCGGACGGCCCTGGGTTCGCCGGGTTCTTGTCTGGTTACAGCCGCGGTGCACTCAGCGAGGACGAGTGCGTGGAATTGATGAGGAGGATGGGTGAGGAGGGCCTGGCGTTGGGGTGCCTCCACTTGTTCCGGTGGATGCGGGCGCTCGAGGAGCGGCCGATTTCGTTGTCGCCGCAGGCATGGTTGGTGGCTCTCGTCGTGCTTGGACGGGCACGAATGGCCGATGAAATCTTGGAGATTCTGGGAAGTTTGCCGCCGGAGAGGGGATTTCGTAAGGCGGTTCTGTACAATGCTGCAATGTCTGGTGTTGCCTACTGTGGAAGGTGAGCACTGTCTTGATTGGTCTGACAGAGTGATGAGTGATCATATTAATTTCATTCGTGCTATCACTTTTGCAAGATTAATTAGGAGTTACTAGTAGTTACTCGTACTTATTGACCGACTTAGATCGAAGTGACTTTTATTTACTTCCCTATTTCTAAATGGCATTTCCATTAACCTTTTCCTACAATACAAAAGAAAAAGGATTAAGCATATTGTTAGTTATTGATCAACAAATGATCTAGGTCAGCTTGATTTGCTCCACTATCCCACTGTCTATAAATTCTGTGGTATGAACTTCATCGTTATCTCGGGATACAAATAAAGAAAACTATGGAGCAACATATTTATAATAGACTGTGCTAGCATGAGAAATGTTTATTGATAGGTTTGCATAGTTTCAAGTCTTTATGGTTTTTGCTCTCTCCTAACTAAGCATGAACACCAATGGAGATTCTAACATGCTACATTTCTTCTGCGGTAAGCTATGTATTATTTGTTGTGATGATCATTTTTCTGCTCGCCCAGATATGATGATGCCTGGAAAATATTTGAGAGTATGGAGAAGAACAATGTCCAACCTGACCACATGACATCCTCAATCATGTTAATGGTAATGAAGAGGCGCAAGGCATCAGCCAAGGATTCATGGGAGTTCTTCCAACGAATGAACAGAAAAGGTGTCAAGTGGAGCTTGGGTGTCTCTGCTTCTCTAATTAAGATATTTTGCGATGAGGGGCTGAAGAAAGAAGCTCTTATCTTCCAATCAGAAATGGAGAAGAGAGGAATTCCGTCAAACACGAGCATTTATAACGCAATAATGAATGTATATTGCAAATGCAGTCAAATTGAAGAAGCTGAGGGGCTCTTTGCTGAGATGAAAGAGAAAGGCTTAAAACCAACAAGGGTGACCTATAATATCCTTATGGATGCTTACAGTAGAAGATTGCAGCCAGAAGTTGTTGAATTGTTACTTCTGGAGATGCACGATTTGGGATTTCGGCCAAATGCTAGGTCATACAACTGCCTCATAAGTGCCTATGGGCGGCAGAAAAAAATGAGCGAAAAGGCTGAAGATGCTTTCCTGAGGATGAAGAAAGGTGGCATCAAGGCAACATCTTCTACGTACACATCACTGATTTGTGCATATGCAGTGAGTGGACAGTATGAAAAAGCTCACACTGCATATTTAGATATGAAAAGAGAAGGACTTAAACCTTCCTTAGAAACATATACAGCTTTGCTTGACATATTTAGGAGGGCTGGCAACACAGAGAAGTTAATGGAGACATGGAAATCAATGACCGATGAAAAGGTTGGATGCACTAGAGTCACATTTCACATGGTACTTGATGGGTTGGCGAAACATGGGTTGTATGTTCAGGCAAGAGATGTAATATGTGAGTTTGGAAAAATAGGTTTACCTCCTACAGCTATGACCTACAACATTGTGATGAATGCTTATGCCAAGGGAGGACAGCATTACAAATTGCCCCAACTCCTGAAAGAGATGTCTACTCTGGAACTAAAACCAGATCCAGTTACATATTCTACAATGATATACGCATATGCTCGTGTCCGCGACTTCTCAAAAGCATTCTATTACCACAAGCAGATGGTTCGAAATGGACAAGTGCCTGATGCTAAGTCATACAGAAAGCTGCTGAATACCTTGGATGTGAAATCTGCAAGGGAAAACATAAAGGATAAGAGTGCCATTGCAGGAGTTGTAAAAGGCAAATCTAGCTTAAAACATAGGAAGGAAAAGAAGGATGAATTTTGGAAGAACAGTAAAAAGAGGTCTATGACCCAAGTTAATGGATACCAGAGAAAAAGATTTTTGTGATGTTTTACTAAGTGCAAGTTTCATTGCCTTTGCAGTACTCATCCCTTGTGTCATATCATGGCCTCCACGCTTTAATTCTCTTGAATTGTTCAGGGTTTTAGGTCAGAAGCTATGGGGCGTGTTATTAATTCCATAAGCATTCACTTTGACTGTCTGACTGATCTCATGATCTGAATAAACTTGATTTTGCATTTTAAATTGCTTGAGCTTGAACAACATCCAGTTAAATGAACTCCAAATGTTTGTTATTTTTATCATGAGAGGACTTTTAAACTGCTCTTTTAGGCTTTCTGATGTTCAAACTAGAATCTGATACATTGAAAAGATGCCATTTGGATCTTATGAACAGATTGTGTTTTCTTTTTGAGTCAAAGGGAAAATCCCCAGTTCCATCCAATTTTCTTTTTTGCAGCTCCGTCGTATAGAGGAAGATAATTTTGATTTTCATTTGCACATTCCCTATTTCCTAATTAGACAGGAGAATTTGTAATATTTTTTCTTTTCTTTTGAGAAAAGGCAAAGGCCAGCTTTTTTATAGAAAACTTTACAGAGGTCCCCACCGCCGGTGGTTTATATTCTTTTTTCCACTATTGTAAACAAAGACGTGAGAACGCCATTGCTCCTATAAGAACACCAGCTACTGTATTGTTGCACAGTGCACACTGAGATTGCTTTCGTTCTACTACTCCCTCCGTTCACAAATACTCCCTCCGTTCCAAAATAAATGACTCAGCTTTGGTACAAAGTTGAGTCATCTATTTTGGAACGGAGGGAGTATAAGATGTTCTGCATATTTCAATATGAACAATATACAGACTAAAATGAGTGAACAAACACATTAAAACTTGTCTATATACATTCGATTTAGAAAAATATGAACGAAGGGAGTATTACACAGTGCACATCGGCCTCATTTGAATCCATATGGTTCCAGGGATTTCTTTTCTGTTGCCACTGATTCTTGCAATCATGGTGGAAAGTCCAGCAATAAGGCAGTTTTCATTGATGTAATCTTCTTAAGGTATTCTTTTGTGCTACTCATTTCCCCAAACCGATCTATTTCTTTATTTTCAATTTCCATCTGAGACCAACAGCCTTCTAATCTGCTGGAGGGTCAACCATGATCAAGTCTGTTATGGATGGCATCTCTTCACCCATGGCTCTTTGCCAAAATGCTTCTTTCTTTGTTTCATCTAGAGTTGTAGGCTCCTCTGTAAGAGGAGGGATCGGAATTGTATAGCAGGAGGTGGATTATCACTGGTTTAATCGGTTACAGAGATTACACGAATTGGGGAATCGGTAGCTAGGGTTCTTGAGCGAGAGGAATTGGGGATCGGTAGCTGCCGTGCCTTCTGATCCACTGGATGGGTAGCCAGTCGGTGGAGGTAGCTTAAGTAGTAGTCGCCGCCCGTGGGCTTCATTGGGTCCACTCCGGCCCAGTAATGCGCCGGTTGGGCCGCCGGACCCGAGGTAGCCGTTTGACGGTAGGCGAGCCCTGCGAGCCGCTGGGCTCTGGGCCCCGCTTGTTGGTGTCTTTTGTAGCAGAGTGGGCGCTGACATCCCCTCCTCCTTGGGATGAGGCTTGCCCCCAAGCCTCTGCTCCGGGGAAATGGGCTTGCAACGCCACCTTGTCCTCCCAAGTGTCCGCTTGGGCCGCTTGATCCGACCAACGAACCAGAACTTGCTCCACCAGGGCACCATTCTTCCGGCGCCATCGATGTTGTAGGACTGCCACTGGCACGACAGGAATGTTAGTAGGTTGGGGAAGCTCAGAGGAGGCTTGCGTACTCGGTCGGAGGCATTGACGGAGTTGCGAAACGTGGAACACCGGATGCACTTGAGACTGCGCCGGCAACTCTCCAGTTTGTAAGCTGCATCGCTAATCTTGGCGATCACAATGAATGGCCCATAGTACTTGAATGAGAGCTTGTGGTTGGCTCGCCTTGCCACTGATGTCTGAATATACGGTTGCATCTTGAGGTATACAGGATCCCCAACTTGAAAGACACGTGGTGACCTCCGTTTGTCCGCTTGAGTCTTCATGTGATGTTGCGCACGGTGTAGATGTTGCTGTAGCAGATCCTGAATCACTGCCCTTTCTTCCAACCACGAGTGAAGTGAAGGAACTGTACAGTCATTCGGAGAGGCCAAACCCCACTGCCTTGGCTCGTATCCAAACATAGCTTTGAACGGCGACATGCCTATGCTGGAGTGGTGAGATGAATTGTACTAGAATTGAGCCAAAGGTATCCAATGACTCCAGCGGCTTGGACAGGCGTGGACGAAGCAGCGTAGGTAGTTCTCGACACATTGGTTCACCCGCTCCGTTTGGCCGTCCGTCTATGGATGATTAGCCGAGCTCATTCTCAAGTCTGTGCCGGCGTACTTGAAGAGCTCACGCCAGAAGTTGCTGGTGAAGACTGGGTCTCGATCCGAGACGATGGAGCCGGGGAATCCGTGGATGCGATAGATGCTTGACATGTAGAGGAGTGCTACCTTCGCCGCTATGTACGGGTGCGCCAGCGGTAAGAAGTGCGCAAACTTGGTCCTCTTGTCCACTATTACCCACAGACAGTTGAATTTTCCAGACTGTGGCAGACCGTCTACGAAATCCATCGTAATCATTTCCCATGGCTCTTGCGGTATAGGCAGGGGCTCTAGCAGTCCGGGTGACGCTGCGCGGTCTGGCTTGGCCTGCTGGCAGACTGGGCAACACCGCACGTACTGTAGAACGTGCACTTTCATCTTAGGCCAAGCGAACAAGCGATGTATGCGACGAAACGTTGGTGGGAAGCCGTTGTGTCCCCCATTGGGCTATCATGGAAAGCTGATATGATATGTTGTTGCAATGCCGTAGAGCCCCCTAGCCATATTCTGCCCCGGAAATGTAAGATTCCACTTTGAAGTGTGAACCTCTTTTTGGGGTCCTCCCGGAGAGCAAGTTGCTGCAGCAGTTTTTGAGCTTGTGGGTTGCAATTGTAGCTTGCCAACACGTCATTCAGCCAGCTGGGTTGACAAGTGGAGACTTCAAATAGGAGTTCAGTGGCCTGCGATCTTGAAAGAGCATCTGCTGCGGTGTTCTCGGATCCTTTTTTATATTTAATGGTGTACCGGAGACCCAAGAGCTTGGTGAAAGCTCTCTGCTACCAAGGTGTTGTCAGACGTTGCTCTTCGAGATGTATGAGACTTTTCTGGTCAGTGAAGATGACAAACTCATTGTGTGCAAGTATGGTCGCCATTGATCGATCGCTACCACAATAGCCAAGTACTCCTTCTCATAGGTCGAGAGGCCTTGGTAGCGCAGGCTCAAACTCTTGCTCATGAATGCGATCGGGTGTCCATCTTGTTGCAAGACTGCCCCTATTCCCTTGTCACATGCATCCGTCTCGATTGTAAAGGTTTTGCTGAAATCTGGCATCGCCAAGACTGGGGTTGTCAAGAGTTGTTGTTTGAGAAGCTCAAAAGCTTGGTTGGTGTTGTCTGTCCAGACGAGGGGACGCCTTTCTTCAAGAGATTGAACAGGGGTCGTGCAATAATCCCAAATCCACGGACAAATCGGCGGTAGTACCCGGCAAGCCCCAAGAATCGGCGCACCTCTTTTGCGTCGACCGGTGTCGGCCACTCCTCCACTGCTCTGATTTTTGTTGGTTCCGTGGCCACTCCTTGGCTGCTAATGACATGCTCCAGGTATGATAGCTGCTGCTGTCCAAACTCACACTTGGACTTCTTCACTTTCCATTGATCACGGCGCAGGAGCTCAAGGA
The DNA here is from genome assembly GCA_963921465.1 of Triticum timopheevii. Taxonomy (NCBI): domain Eukaryota; kingdom Viridiplantae; phylum Streptophyta; class Magnoliopsida; order Poales; family Poaceae; genus Triticum; species Triticum timopheevii. The sequence continues at coordinate 366,884,358 of OY997264.1, forward strand.
CTTGCCTCAAATGTGCCAAATGGTCTTCCCAGGTCTTGCTAAATACCAAAATATCACCAAAGAAGAGCAAGACACAGTGTTGCAGGAGGGGGTGCATTGTCTCTGTCATTGCTCCGTTGAAGGTGCCTGGTCCCCCTGCCAGTCCAAATGAGAGGACCTTGAATTCGTAATGTCCTGAGTGCGTCTGGAAGGCAGTTTTGAATTCCTCCCCTTCGGCTAAACAGATCTGATGATTGCCCGCTCATAAGTCCAACTTGGAGAACCATACTGCGTCGTGCAGCTCATCAAGCAGCTCCTCAATGACTGGCACTGGGAATTTACTGACGCGTGTCATGGCATTAAGATGCCTGTAATCCATGCACAACCGCCAGGTTCCGTCTTTTTTCTTGACCAACATGACCGGCGACGAGAATGTACTGTGGCTGCGTTGAATCACCCCAGATTGTAACAATTCTTGCACTTGACGTTCGATCTCAGACTTGTGCTCCGGCTTGTGACGATAAGGTCTAATGTTGACGGGTTGCGCCCCCGGCATGAGTGGAATGGTGTGATCGTAGGCTCGCCGCGGGGGTAGGCCTTTGGGTTCACCAAAAACATCCTCAAACTCTGACAGCAGAGTTTGCAGCTCCGGTGGATCCTGCACCCGAGTCTCTTGTTTCTCACTGATTGAGTAGAGTAAACATAGGTGCAGTAAGGCTCCTTGGCAGTGCAGTTGTTGCAGCTGCGCGCTGTTGATCACATGGCATTGTGTTGACTGCGCTTCATGCCCAAACAAACTGGCTGTGCCCAGCGCTGTCGGAATGCGCAAGTGCTTGTTTCGCCAATCAACAGTCATCGGACTGTGCTGTTCGAGCTAGTCCATACCAAGAATAGCATCATATACTCCTAGTGGTAAGACCTTCATATCAGTCACAAACTCCAACCCTTGAGACGACCAACGACAGCCAGGAATTGAGGCAGAGCAAGTAAGTTCACCCCTGTCAGCCACTTTCACTTCGCAAGGACGACGCAGCTCTTGCACCCCCGACAAGCGCTCCGCCAGATTCTGATTGATGAACGACCTAGAACTCCCACTGTCCACAAGTATGAGCACCTCTTGGTCTTGCATGGTAGCCAACAGTTGGAATGCCTTCGGTGACACACCACCATCCAGAGCTGGGCGCGAGATGGCGTGAACTTGTTGCACGTCCTCTTCGATGTCGGAGTTGGTCTCGACGCCGAAAAGTTCGAGCATCTCTTCAACTACATGGAGCTGGACGGTTGTGGGGCAGACGTGATCATGTCCTCACCGCTCTCCACACTTGAAGTATAGCCTGCGAGCATGGCGATAATCCCGTAGCGCTTTTATCTTGGTTGTATCTGCTCGCGCCGCATCAGTGCCGCGCCGGTCTGTCACCGACACTGCTAGCACAGGACGTGTCGGTGGTGGAGGTAGAGGCAGGGGCGTGCCCACGTGCGGGGGCGGGCTCTGGTGGTCTTGGTAAGCTGCCAAACACGCCGTCGGCCACTTCCTCCTGAAGTAGGGCCAGCGCACAAGCTGTGTCCAGGTCCAGTGGGCGCTGAACTAGAACCACCGCCCAGATATCCTTCCGCAGGCCCTCGACAAACCGGGTCAAAAAGTAGAAGGGGTGAATTGAATCAGAATATGATGATAAGTGATTGATAATCAATTCGAACTGCTCTATATATTGTGCTACAAAGGACGTTTGGCGGACAGTGTAGAACCGCCTGATCAGCGTTTGATGCCGATCACGCCCGAAACGAGTATATAGTAATGCAGTGAATGAATCCCAATCGTAATCTCCCAGCCGTTTCTGAATGGACTGCAGCCACACAGATGTTGCCCCTGAAAAATTCAGAGTGGCCATGGGAACCCAAAATGACTGCACAATACCAAACATCTGAAAATATTGCTCGCAAAGTGTCTTCCACAGATTAGGATTATCTCTTGTGAACTGCGGAAACGAGATCGAGGGGTGGGTTTGACCCAAGCCCGAGAGCAACTGACTCGCGTGCGCGAAAGGGGATAAAGGGGAAGGTGAAGCCGCCAGGACGTTGAACTGACCAGATGCCGGAGGCGGGGGCGGCGTCTGAAACGATGCCGCCGGGGGCCCCCGAGGAAGGTTGAAGATGCCGTGGCCTGCAGGCCCTTGAGGAACGTCGACCGCACCGGTACCGGCCCCGATGTGGGCGTCGGCCGTCGCTGGTGGAGTGTGCGACGGTGCTGCGCCCGATTGCCCTCGCTCTCCTTGGTTGGCGCTGGTTGCGTGAGCTGGAGAGTTGTCAACACATCGCTCAAATCAGCGACGCGCTTCTCCAGGTCGGGACGCCAGTTGATGAGCTCGTCGATCTTGGCTGTGGACGCTTGAATCTCGGCGATGACCTTGTTCTGGGCCTTGAGGGTGTTGTCGAGGCGATCGAGAAAGGCCTCAATCGATGGATCCATGGCTACCAGCTGCGATCTTGCTTGCCGGACGCGCCGAGTCTCAACGATCTGGGCCAGAGTGGTGGAGAGGAAGTGGGGTGGATTGGTCTCTGATACCACGTGTAAGAGGAGGGATCGGAATTGTATAGCAGGAGGTGGATTATCATTGGTTCAGTCGGTTACAGAGATTACACAAATTGGGGAATCGATAGCTAGGGTTCTTGAGCGAGAGGAATTGGGGATCGGTAGCTGTCGTGCCTTCTGATCCACTGGATGGGTAGCCAATCGGTGGAGGTAGCTTAAGTAGTAGTCGCCGCCCGTGGGCTTCATTGGGTCCACTTCGGCCCAGTAATGCGCGGGTTGGGCCGCCGGGCCCGAGGTAGCCGTTTGACGGTAGGCGAGCCCTGCGAGCCGCTGGCCTCTGGGCCCCACTTGTCAGTGTCTGTAGCAGAGTGGGCGCTAACATCCTCTCTTCCCAACATACACAAATTGTCATATTCGAGGTCTAGCTCCGTGTTAACCAGCAAATTCCTGAATGTTGCGGTAACCTTGTGGTCCAGCACTTGCCTACTGCACTGAACTCTCTGGCCTCACGTCATACCCGCCCATTATACCAGGTTGTGGCACCGTTCCACTTGCTTCTGGTGTGTAAGAGCATCTACGGCCGGGCGCCCCAAATCAGCCTCAAACGCCCGGGCGGCCTGCCCGGTCATTGACCGGTCACGAAAATCTAACCCAGACAGGTGCCTCAAACGGGTCTCAAACACCCGGGCTGACCGCACCCCTCATATCCAGCCCAAATATGGGGCGCTCGGGCGCGCCCGTCGCGTAGGACTGACGATGGGATCCCACACAGAAACACCCGAAAACCCGATGGTCCGACAGACGCCTCTTACGCCGCTGTGGTGTGAACGCCGTATGGCTCCGCTCCGGCTTGCCGCCGAAGGCCAAATCCGGCTATTTAAGCCGGCAGCGTTTCCCAACCCTAGCCCATCCACCTCCTCCATTTCTACACCGCCACCTCAGCCCGTCCGCCTCCTCTTCCCCGCTCTCCCACGCTCTTCGGCATCGCCATGGTCCGGCGCAAGATCATGACATACGTATGCACACGCCGGACCGCCGGAGGTAGATCGCGGAGGAGATCCAGGTGAGGCGTGCCGCCCGCATCGCTACCGGTCTGCCTCCGGACTCGCCGGAGCCGGAGGAGGAGGAGCAGCAGCCGGAGGAGGAGGAGGGAGAGCAACTACGGGAGCCAATGGAGGTCGTGGATCCGGGGGAGGAGGAGGCGAAGCAGCCTGCTCCGAGGTTCAACATGGCCGATGCGGAGGCGGAATTCGCCGTCGCCCAAGCCACGGTGATGGCGGAGCAGCAGGCTATCCTGGAGTCCATTCAGGATGAGGTCTATGTGAAGGCCAACCAGCAATTCCTCCGGCAGGAGCAGGCGGCGTCCGACGCGCTCTTCGCCGAACTTGACACGGAGATAGAGGAGGAGGAGGCCGAAGCGGAGCGCGCCAGAGCTGCAGCTGCCGCCCATGTACCCGGAGCCGGGCACGGAGATTGTCGACATCTCCGACAAGGAGTAGCTAGATCATCTACGTAGTACGTAGGTTTTTTACTTTGCATGGTTTTGTATGGATTTGAGAATCTAGTATGATACGTTTGAATGCAGTTGTGTTAATTTGAGAAGTGTTCGGTCACCAAGCGCGTCCGCGAGCGTCTGAGGGGTCATATCTGTCACATGCGGCTGTAGATGCTCTAACCGAGAAGTGTGCTCAGATCTCATTGTTACCTCTCCAACGGTGAAAGTGGTTAGGATAGTTTCTGATTGAAACTGTTTCCGAATCTGGTTTTATAGGGTATGGTAAGAGATTTTTTGACATCCAAACACAATTTGATCCGAGTCCGACCGATACAATGCAGTATATGATATGGTGTTACTAATAGGTAATTGCTTCAAAAGAAAATGTGCTTGAAGTGTGACCAAATTAGACAGGTTTAAGCATACAAGTCAATTGTTTAATACTCCTACACATAATAAGTATTTTAAATTCATTATTATTATTATTATTTGCGATTTTTTTCTTCATTAGCAGATAAGATATGTACACATAATAAGTATTTTAAAATCAGTAGCAATGTTGTCACACATGCGCATTCAAGGTGCTTGGCCATCAAAATTGGTGCAAACAAATGTACGAACACAATCCTCTAACCTATCGCTGAGTATTTCATGAGGCGAAGGGGGGTTTAGTAATTCAAGCTCCAGATAACCAATATAAATCTTCATCAGGTTCAGAATGCAACGATATATTATAAACTAAATCCTCTAGCATCACGTATATTTCATCTCTCTCTGGATGATTCCGGTCTTCCACGAGGAAAACATGAACTATATCTTTTACTTCAATCCAACTGCACCCTGGTTCCTTTTTCACATCGAGACTTCTCAATCTTGTTCTTACCTTCACAACATCTTCCCACTTCCCCAATTTAGCATAGATATTAGACATGGCAACATAGGCAGATATATGCTCTGTGCCCATGCAAAGCAACTTCTCGGCAACTTTCTCACCCATCTCCAAGTCCATTGAATACCAGCAGGCAGTGAGTAGGGCTCCCCATACCACCCTATCTGGTGGTACAGGCATTTCAGAGATGAACTTCTCAGCTTCTCTGATACGCCCAGTCCGACCAAGAAGATCGACAGCACAGGTATAATGCTCCACAGTTGGTACTAGTCCATAGTTTTCCATAGAGTGGAAGAATCTCATCCCCTTGTTAACTAAACCAGCACGAGCACTAGCCATAAGGAGGCCCAAAAAAGTGATCTCATTGGGATTGATATGATGCTTCAACATCCTCCCAAATTCTACTATAGCTTCCAGCCATTGACCATTCTGCGCAAGCCCATTGATGAGCGATGTCCAAGAAGCGACGTTTGGTGACGCAATGCAACAAAATGCGCTACGTGCATCACTGACACACCCACATTTCAAGTACATATCCACAAGGGCTGTCCCAACATAACTATTGGACTCGAATGGAGTCTTGCAGAGGTGAGCATGAACCATTTTGCCTTGCTCAATGGTTCCAACAGCAGCACAGGCATGCAATAGAGCAGGGAATGTTGACGGGCTGCATACAATTGGCAATCGACACATGACCACAAATAGTTTTAGAGCTTCTGAAGGATGATCATTCTGAACGTAACCAGAAATCATAGAATTCCATGTTATCGTGTTTTCTTCATCCTTAATTTGCTCAAATAGCTTCAGTCCATCCTCCAACTTTCCATTCTGTAAAAGAACCGACATCATGGAGTTTAAGGTCACGATATTTCTCCGAGGCATCTTTTCAAACATCCTCTGACAATCATCTAGTCTCCCTTCAATACCATACAGTTTAATCATCAGATTGTAGGAACCCGAATCATGCTCTGGCATCTTCTGGAAAACTATCTTTGCTTCCTCCGTCCTATGCATTGATATGAGCCCCCCAATCAATGCATTGGATGTGATCAAGGACGGCTTTGCCAGGTCACTGTAAACCAGCAAGGCATCACCCACAGCATCAGAAGTGCAGTAAAGATCCACAAGAGCACTGGTGATGAACTTGTCGGTATCAAACCCGCTTCGAACCAAACAGCTATGAACCGATCTCCCAAAATCCAATGCTCCCATCTTCACGCAAGCCCTCAAAACACTGTCGAAAGTGAATTCAGTCGGCCTCACTCCATCATCGGCCAACATCTGAACAAATAACCAAATCGCTCTGCGACAGCACTCGCCTGCTCCTCGTGCGTGGCCCGATATAACAGCGGTCCACGCAAACACGTCACGAGGCGCAGGCATCCTCTCGAGAAGATCCAGGGCATCACCCGGCAGGTTGAACCTCACAAGCGCGACGACCATCGGGCTCCACATTAGCTCGTTCCTCGGATGAAGGGAATCGAAGAGCGTGTGAGATGCGCGCAGATCGAAGCACGAGGAGTAGAAGTCGAGAAGAGAGGGCCCCACGACCTCGAAGCTCTCAGACCCGGACTTGATCACCTGGCAGTGCACCTGTGCCCCGACCTGAAGGAGGCGGCCGCGGGCACAGGCGCCAAGCACCGACGCGAAGGTGGCCTCGCTGGGGCTCACCCCCGAGCGGTGCATGCGCGCGGCCGCGTCGAGCGCGTCCAGTACGCTCCCGCGCCGCGCGTGGCCCGCGATCATGGCGTTCCAGGTGACCACAGTCCGGCGCGGCATTCCGTCGAACAGCCTGCGCGCGGCCGCGGTGTCGCCGCTACTGAGCAGAGCCGTGAGCCGCATGTTCTGCGCGGTGACGGACGCATCTTCGTCAGGCTGGGTCGACGAGTGGCGCGGTGAGAGCCTGCTTGCGGTTGCGGGGGTAGCCGGTGGTCTTGGTCCGCGCAAGGCGAAAGGTCTGAACCTGGAGAGCATGCAGTAGTCTCGCGGAGGCTGGAAGGGCGCTGCGTGGTGGCGAGCCGCCCGTCGCTATTTTGGCCCTTCGGCAGGGGCTTTCTTCGCCCTGGGGCGATCTAGTTTTCAGTTACGCCCGTAGTGCCGCCCCAAAGATCTCATAAATTCAAACTTGTCGTTTCCGCTATTCAAAAAAACGCCACAAGTCCGGCGATCACCATGCCATAGTTCGGCGATCAATAACTCGAAAGTTTGGCATTCAAAATGAAGGACGCGTAGGCAATGCATCAAACGGCGGCGTCGACCTCCGGCGGCGGACTGGCGGGAGTCGGCGTGCGTGGGCTGGTCAGCGTCAGTGCGGCGTCTGTGCTGGGCGTCGTGGAGGCATCATCGCTCGGGCTTGACGGTGGCGTTGCGGTCGGCGTGGGAGTTGGCGCGGCCGCCGACGGCATCTGGTTCAAGATGACCTGGTCGTCCATCGTCGACATGTCCCCCTCCCCCCCCCCCCCCCCACCCAACATCAAGAATGTCGGGTCGGTGTTCCTCTTCTTCGCGGCGACGTTGGTCTGGAGCAGGTCGAACTTGACGGCGTTGTTCCTCATCAATGCCGACCACCACGCCTCGGTTTTCCCTTCCCTCTGGGCAGCGTGGGTCTTCACGTCGACGAGGCACTGCTAGATGGATGCTTGCAACCGCCCGGTAGCCGGTGTGGCGTCCTTCGCTGACTTGGCTCGTTTGTTGTCATCCGGGCGCCCATCGGCCGCTCACAGCGTCGGCGCTTCCGACTTGTACGTCTCCTTGGCCTTGGCGAGGGTGCACCGGACGACCGCCCACTTCTCGCACTTCTCGATCGGGGAGAACACGTGGAGGTACTTGAACTCTTGGTCAGTGCTGCTGTCCTGGCGGTACATGGCGAACATCCGGACCATCCGCGCCGAGGAACAAGTGTCGGCGACGCAGGACGAAAATGAGCAAGAGACCGGCACCTATGCATACCTGGCCCTCGATGTTGGCACCGCTTTCCGGGCGAGCCGCGACCTCCTCGACGATCCCATGTTATTTGTTGCACACCGTTTGGATGAGCGCCCAATGGTCCGCCATGGCCTTCGAGCCGCGCTTCATGTGGATGGTGGCGAAGTAGGGGTCGACCAACTTGCACTCGTCGAACTCCGGCTTGATGCGATCCTAGTACGTGTCGGCTCTCTGGTTCGTGCCGGTGATCGGGTCGAGGCAGACGGTCTTCCACGCTTCGGCGAGGCACTCGTCTTCTTTGGACGCCCACTTGACGCATGGCTCGCCGGTCCTGGCCGCCCGCTTCTTCTTTTTCCCTTTCCTCGCCGGAGCAGGCGCCGACTCCTCCTCCTCCTCCTCCTCCTCCTCCTCCTCCTTGCCGTAGTCGAGCTCGTCGTCCATGTCGCCGGTGAGGTCCATTGTATCGTCTTGGGCATTGAACCCGGGGGAGGCGGCGGCGGTCGAGTCGCTTGTGATGATGTCGTCCATGTCGGCTTCCGTCGCGTCAGGGTTGCCGAGATGTGACGAGGAGGCTTGCGAGAACTGCAGTGCGCCATGGCGTAGAGGCGGCGTCGGGGAGGCTGCATAAGCCGGCGATAAGTAAGTGTACGGGGGGTACTGGACGTCGGCGAACGCGGGCGAGGGCGTGCGCTGGGCGGGGTGGCCATGCGGAAGGTGGTGTTGGGGTTGAACCTGTCGTGCGTGTGTCGTCGGCGTAGCCAGGCGAGGACGAGCACCCCCAGGGCTGTGGCGACCCGACGCTCTGCTGGCTCTAGGGAGCGTGCAGGTCGTGGCCGCTGGGTGGATTCATCATCCCCGCGCGAGACGCCTGCTCCGCCGCAGCCACAGCCGCCGCCGCCACCCTGTCCCGGGCCTTCTTGGCGTTGAGCCTGTTCCGCCGGTCGGTGGTGACAGCCTCCCAACGTTGAACCTCCGTCTTTCAGTCGGCGTTCGACATGCCCGGTGGTTTGGACGGCGGTGCCCTCGGCTTCCTCTGCTTCGGTTGGGTGGCATCGACATCGGTAGCGGTGCGAGGGGTCGTGTACTTCTTCGGCAGCATGGCGGCCGGATGGAGGGGAGATGGAGGAGAATGGCGGGAGAAGAGGGGCAGAAGGGGGGAATGGAGGGAAACGGAGGGGAAAAAGCGGGGGAAACAGCGGGAAAAGGGCCTTCTCTCGCCGACAGAGCGGACCCATACGCCTTTTTGCTTCGGCCGGCGCCCCCAGGCGACCACCAGGGGCTTGGGTTCGGCTCGGATTCGCCGGCTATTTCGGCCTAAACTGGCGATAAACAAGGCCCTGGGGGCGAGACTGGGCCGATTTTTCAGCGTCTGGGCTAAAAGAAGAGCCCTGGGGGGCATGTTGGAGGCGCGAGTGGAGATGCTCTAAGGAGTGGCAGAACAGGGTCGTGCCCCGAGAACGGGTCAAAAGGAGAGAGGTAACATCGGCGAGTAGCTGAGGAGGGAAACTGCCCGGCTGCCGGAACCACGACGCACCTGCGAGCATAACTTGTTCTCTCAAGAAAAAAAGAGTATATTTTTCGTCGACGGTCTAGAAAGTACATAAATGGTCTCTCAACTTTAAACCCACTACCCTAAAAAACCACAAATCTTAGTCCCTCGATTATTGATACCCAATTATTTTTTCATCACTGAGAAAATCTGGATGCTTTTGTGTTGACATGTTCTTTTTTTTTTTTTTGCTGAAGTGCTGACATGATTTTGACTATATACCTCGCCACATCATCGTCCATCTCACCTTTATCTCCTACCTCGCGCCAGCCCCATCAGCTAGTTGTCGAGCACAGCGACGTGCCACCTCATGCTTGACTCCCTAGTAGATCTTTTGCCTCTCTTCTCACTCTAACGTGATCGCTAGGACACCCCCATTCCATCCCTGCACCTAGCCCTACGATTCATGCAATCGAGTACAAAATCATCCTCGGAGCACGTAAGGCCCGTCCGCCGCGCCGGGCCTTGCCGCCGACATAGCCCTCTTCAGCCTCTCCTACTTGTGCCCTTCGATTCTAATCATTGCGCGCCGCTTCTCCCCCGAGACTCGGTCACATTCTCATCTTGTATAGAGAGAACACGAGTGATGCTTGTTTCACGTCGTCTCTTGTGCACACGACCAACAACCTTGACAAGCCGAACCACATGTGCAGGCGCTCCACCTTGTTGTCGTCGTAGTAAACCACATAGAAGGAATCGATCCAGGAGGCCCTAAATTGCCGACACCCAGATCGTCTTCCCCGACTCTTGTGACCACCACCACGTCACAATCTCCTCCTCTAGCAAGCTCCGGTTCTCCTTGTCGGCTGCTTGATTCCCCAGCTACGCAACTCTCCCCACTAACTCACGTCTCGACCAACGTGCGTTCCTCAATGCTACAAAATGTGACTCAAGTGCTCCCGGGGCACCCTGGCACAGTCGTAATCCCAGGGTCTACACACAATTAGAGGACTCCTGATGGGCTTTATGCAAATTTGCAGGAACTTACTCCCTAACCGTTGGATCGTCAACAGGTGCCCCCGAGGTTATACAACGCATTGTATCTGAACATTATCTCCAACAATTATTATTGTCTATTTTCTTTTCCGTTTCTATCTTACAGCGTCTGTGCTCGATGAGACCAGCTTGCCAGATCAATGCGAAAAGAAAGTGCGGTTTTCTGAGGATAGCCGTTTCACCACATCCAGCCCAAAAGATGCAATTCTTGTCACATGCACCCGGCTCATCATGCAACTTATCTTTCGGAGCAGAAATAACCCTTAAATTTGGACAACAAAAAGGCTACAGAACTGTACAGCTCTCAGTAAGAAAACTGGAACCTCCTGTTACGACTTAGGAAAACTATTGTTCTGATATCACATGTCTAGCTTACTAAAAAAAAATTTACTGTTAGCTGGTGCAATTTCCTAAGGCCGTCATTGCCTCTCTGCTACATGACTTGTGCACCGGTCACTGCTAGGCGCTAGCTGCCAAGGTTGAACTGAACCGCTGATGACCCAACACATCATCATCTGTTAGATGCAGAATCCGAAAGCAATGGTTGATGGATGGAACTCTTGTTCCTACGCAAGTCAGTTAGTAAATAATCGAGATAGGTCCCAGTCGACGACTCCAAATTCCCCGGGGCTTGGGCATGTCCGTCGGTTTGCTCAATTTGCTGGAGAACATCGATGGCATTAGGTCGGTACACGTTCCTCAAGTATCTGAGAGCCAGCACCGGGCCCATTCCTGCAGCAACAATCAGCTGGGAAAAATATATTTTCACCATAGATAACGGTCAGGCCACAGTCATAGCTATAAAGAGTATATATAACCAACAACAGTAGACTCACGGCCATGGTGATCCAGTATGAAGGTTGATTACACAGATGCCACATGACAGTGTGCATCTGAAGGGTTGGTACTGCACTGAGTATTAGGTTGATCATGTAGAAGGCTACAAAGTTCCCCCATATGAGGGTGATTTGTGGACAAGTGAATGAGCTGAAGACAGAAGACAGAAGACAGTGTAAGTGAAGTACGCTATGATGTGCTTGTAGCAACAAACCGTGAGAACTTACTTAGTATCCAGGGTCACCACAAAAGCCTGCAACCAAATGCATCCAGACAGGGCAACCATGGAGAGTTCCTCCATATCACTTTTCTCATCAGCATATGCGTTGATGGTAATTAGGAAAACAACAAATGCCTGAAACCACAAAAGATTAAAATCTCGTTATGGAGATTAGATTTCCATGTGCAGCTAAAGCATAGTGGATGTAAAGGATCATGCGTGAGCCATGATTAGGTACGCATTTACATACAGGAAATAAATCAAGACAGAAAAATCATCGACTTCATGTACTAATAGTGCACACTGCATTTGGTTAGCACACTGACTGATAGGTGTATGTGTTATTCACTGCATATTCAGGCCTACTGAAAAATCTCACAAGCTGCTCGTCAACAAGTGGTTTGTTGTCCACGATAGGTTGCATTAACAGAGCAAGAGATGCTTGAACAGAACCTTCACTACTACCCACGTCCCAACCACTGCATCCACTACACTTCAATATATTCTTCAAGATACGGAAACCCAGATGAGTACAACATAAAAAGAATGAAAGAGTAATGTTTATTTTACATGGTACAGCGATCGCCCAAACCATTCAGCAAATGTACTGCGATTCAAGAGCCTGGAAACACAATAAAACTACTCATATTAGTCATGCCACAAAACAGCTACATAGCACACTTACAAGAAGCCTCGACAAATAAAAATGATGGAACAAAAAAATTCTATTTGTACCTTCCAGCTTGAGAATAAAGTAAAATCTGGGGATATCGCAGAACTGTTGTTTCAGAGATATCCTTGTCAAAAATTATTGTCATAACCGGAAGACTTGTGTAGAAAACATTGTAGGCCATCAGGCTAATCGAGTTGAAGATACTAGTTCCAGAAAGCCCTGACGAAAAGGAAAAACTAACATAGGACCCAGGTCAGCAGTCCATACGTAGTGGCTTCCCAGTATAATCAGAGGTACTGCTAATGGAAAGAGCATTAGGAGGCTAGACTCACAGAATCTGTATAAAGCAAATCAACAGCGACTTGTAGAAGGAGTACTGCGAAATGAATGCTGTGCGATTGTATGAATATCGACCATGGACAAGTATCAACCTTCTGAGAAACTTGAACTCTGCAAAACAATTGGAAAAACATACATACTTAGACTTGGTAAAAGTACATGGAATTTGGAGGTAGAGTTCAACAAAAGGATAAGATGGTAGGGATTCTCATACAAAGACATGATCCATTGGACATTTTCTTTTTCAGATGAAAACATGATACCAGTTCATATGGATAAACAAAGGTCGAAAATTCACAATCTCTGCCTACACTAGTTTGGAATCTCTATACAGGGTTCAGAAGACTGTATGGTCAAAACCAGAGCCAGACATGGAGTGGGTTTCTAGGACCTGGCTTCAGCTAGAAAGACGATTAAAGCAGCCTTCAAAAGTTCTAGACGACCACATAATGTTTAACATTGTGTCCAACTTAAAATAATGCAAGCATAAGAACACCTCTGAGCTCAACAATACAAAGGCAGCACTGACATACACATTACAAGGTAAATGTAAAATCAGGAAACTCTGTAAAATTAATAAAAGATGCATACTTCCAATGCTATAATCAGCAGCTCTTGCAGCTTGCAGTCCCTCCCTACCACTAATCCCTACTCCAACGTTAGCCTCTTGAATCATTCTTACATCATTACCACCATCACCAATTGCTAGAGTTAAAGAACCAGATGATTTCAGGATCCCAACAAGCTGCACAAATGCAAAATAAAGTTAGTTTTCAAGTGACCAGCTAAATAGCAGCAGCGCATGATATGTTATTGAGTAGCATCACGATCTACATCAATATTTCAGACTCTTGCTCTCTATCAGGATCTACATTGTGTCCCTCATTAAGTAATTTATTAACACTAGCAAGATGCCCGTGCATTGCACGGAACACCAAGACGCATTTATTTTACAAAAAATCTGTTGTGATTGACCCATGAGGGAGTAATCTTATGTGTAAAAACTAACGGCATCTGCAGGTTTACTTAACTCAGTACGTACACTGCTGATGCAGATCCTCCCCGACACTGACCTCCGCAAGCACGTAGATGGCGCCGTCCGTGTCCCAACAGCTCAGACTGAGCGGAGTGGGGGAGACGAGAAAGAGGAGAGATAAGGTGAGGAGGAGTGGGGCGTGGTGGTGGTAGGTGGTCGGACTGAGCGGAGGCATGGGGATGGACAACGCCGTCAGTGGCCACCATGCCAGATTGTTCCAGAGGCTTCCTTTTTTAATTGCTCAATAATGAGGTTATGTGAGATAAGGATGAACGAGGGAAGGCCTTATATGCAAATGTGGAGAGAGGGCGGGTATCTTTTTGCAAAATTGCCATAGTTTGCTTTCTATCCGTCGGATATAGATAATAGATCGGACGGTCTATATTGCAGGATGGCAGGCACACCATCATCATCAACTCGGTTTTTTATAAGAGTAGAGATAGAGATAAAGTCCAGTAAGTCCAGTTGAATGCTACGGCTCCATTTGCATCGAGGTGGATTATAATAGTATGGGATGTCATTAGTAGAATCACGAAAAATAAATCAAAATTGTAAACGATCTTGCCCGACATGAGGATCTTCGGTACCAAAGACGACATATACTCATCCCATTCAGTTTTTTTAAAACCAATTTACATGTCAAAAGGTAAGAAAACTCTTGGTAGAAACAGCCAAAGGGAAACCTGTGCTTTCTGCAAAGGTGTCATCCGACAGCATATTGCTGTTCTTGACATCATGGCCAGCTTAGTGAAAGATTCCAGCGAACGCTTCAGAATTATTTCGAGTGCCCAACCATCCAAAACGAATGCAAGATCCTGCATAAACAGATTTGACATGAAGTACTCCAGTCAACCAAAACAAACTATGAACCCATTCAGAAGTAACATAGTTTAAGTTTGTCAAACACACTAAAGAATATGATAGCAAATATGATATGATAGTTCAAACTGAATATACAAAACAAAAAAAAAATCCTGAAGATTTAACATATACTCCCTCCGTTCCTTTATCTTAAGTGTACTTGCTTTCTCCTGCTTCTAAAGATTTGAGTTGGTGGTGAGTTCACTCACCCATTCACTCTTCCTCCAACCCATGGGACCCACTGAATCCATACCTAATATTAAATGGACTAAAGGAGGATTGTTTCTTCCCTATTTGTTTCGTACATCATCCCCTCCCATACGGTGGTTTTTACGTATGTCATTCCCTCCCTGTAGTATCGAATCCATCACAGCACAGGACCGACCCGGCCACGATCACCTCACCTGTTCCTACATACAACCACACGAACGACAGGATAAGCGATGTCGCCCAAGATATACCTAGCACATCTGTTGTCATCGTCGAAGTACGGTAACCACCACAAGACGTGCGGCTGCATATTCTCTGATCCCAGCCGCACGCAGGAACACATACATGGCGATGGGGTCGTCGTTGCCGTGGCTGACCATGCCGACAGACGACATACCACCACATGTGGCACGACACCCGCTCCATCCGACTCCCCTGATCCATCCCCTCCTCCCGAATTTGTCAGCAATTACTCTCGATCCCCTTCTCCATGCGTTGCTCAACAGGTAGTCGCACGAGATGGCGTGGAGGCGGCCTGAGGTCTGTCATGATCCTGCACATCTAGGGCCGCGCAAGTTCCTCGATGGACACTGTGCGGTGCGGCTCGACCTTGGCTGACGCACTCATCCACAACAAGCCGCGGCCCAGGTAGCGTTTGGGCGTAGGGGCAGCAGCCGAGCGGTGGAAGCGGCGCAGGGATTCTGATGTGGATGCCGGAACAAGGACGGGTGCTTCCAGATCAGGTGCGATCTGGTTGTTGCAACTTGCAACTCTGAGCACCCCTTACCCGATGGCTTCGGTTTCCCCTTCGGGCATCTAAGCCCAACAGATCATGACAGTTCCCGCCCCACGATCGAGCCGGCGCATGGCTTGCCTTTGAGAAGTTAACGAAGACCCTTCGCCCTACTCCGCAAGTCGGTCAGGGGCTACACCCACCAGGTGCACTATCGGGCTCCCAATATCTACAAAGGGCAAGAAAACCGCCCTGTTCATGCTTCGCTCATATCGACATTTTTTAAGATGGTTTTTGTGAAACCGGATGTCTCCAACAACAAAGATAGGGAGGTCGGACACCTTGCACACCATGCACGGTTTTCCTCGATTTCCTCCAGACGAGCCCGACAAATCGTGTTATCTCCAACCTCTTCAAGGCGAAGATCATTTTTCCTTCCAAGGATACTTAGGACTCCATCAAGACCACACCAAGCATACCAAGATGGCGCATTCAGTTCGACATCGACCCAGATGCAGCCGAGCTCATGACGGACTCAAGGGCTATTGACGGTACACAGTACCAGGGGTATCCAACCTCCGGGGAAGTCGGTTGCCAGATCGGCCTTAGGGCGCAGCTATAGGCCAAGCCCCTCGCCGTGCCAGCAGGCCTCCCAAGACCGGCCCACCAAGCCAACTGTTGGCCCACCAGGGGCGACCTTAACTTGTACTCCAACATACATGTATCAGTAGATCTGATAGGACTCTACTATGTAAACCGACTTGGGCTCATGTAACCCTACCCCTTGTTCACATATATAAGGGGGGGGAGGGGGGGGGGGGGGGTAGGGGGCTCCAAAGTCGGCATCCAATCTATGTCAAGATCTCTCATATGAGACACCAATCAATACAATCAGACATGCAGGATGTAGGGTATTACCTCCACCGCGAGGGCCTGAACCTGCGTAAAATCGTTCATCTCATGTGCACCCCCATTCTGATCCTCTATGCGTACTGTGCCCCATAAGCAACCCTATCATGGGGTTTGCCTGTATTATGCACCGACAGACACGGTGCTGACCCCCTTCCACACCGTCGGACGCCGATTGCATCAACCTCATCTTCCCCATGTCCTCCACCAATGACCTACCAGCAAAGGCCGCTGCTACAGCCAGCGCTGCCGCCCGGCGCGGTACCTCTAGGGTCTGGTCACTGCCAGGAGTTGCAAATCCGCTAGCCTCCCCTACCGCCCCTTCTTAGGTCCACGTGGAGCCGCCACCGGTCGTTGGCAGCGCATCCGCACTGATGGCACTGCCCAAGGTTTCCTTCCTGTCGATCTTCTTGCCGGCGGCCGTGGGCGTGGTGAGGATCCACTGCAGCTTCAGCTCTGCGGCCGAGACAGTGACCACGTCGAAGACTATATCATCGGGCTGTAGGCTGTATGAGAATTGGGTGTCCCAGCGCTTGGGGTTTTCCCTTGGCAGGGCCACGGTTTCTGCAACAACAACAACAACAAAGCCTTTAATCTCAAACAAGTTGGGGTAGGCTAGGGTTGAAACCCATAGGATCTTGCGACCAACTCATGGTTCTTGCACATGGATAGCAAGCTTCCACGCACCCCTGTCCATGGCTAGTTCTTTGGTGATACTCCAATCCTTCAGATCTCTCTTTAGGGACTCCAGCCCCGAAGCCCTCCGCTATGCATTGGAGCTTCTGGAGGCCTGCCCCCCCCCCCCCCCCCCCCCCCGCCCCCGCTTGGGCACCTTCCCCACGACCTACTTGGGGCTCCCATTAGTGACTCTAGGCTCACCGTGGCTGACTTGCGCCCAACCGTGGCAAAGCTGCAGACGCGTATTGAGCCTTGGCAGGGGAGGTGGCTGTCTAAGGCGGCCCGCACGATTCTCATAAACTCATCCCTGTCCAGTCTCCTCTTGTTCCTCATGAACTTCTATAGCCTGCACGAATCTCTGCATCACGAGATCGCCAAAGTCCAGTCTTGTTTCTACTGGGCGGGCGATAACAATAAACAGAAATACCATAGCTGGCCAGACATCTGCAAGCCTCGGGAGCAAGGGGGCCTTGGGATCATGTGCTCTAAGCGCATGAACATCGCCCTATTATCCCAATGGCTTTGGCGGATTGCACAAGGGCAAGGTGCCCTCTGATTAGACATTATCCGAAACAAATACCTACGTCGGCAGCCCCTCGCCTTCTGCCAGAGATCTGGCGGCTCCCAGTTCTGGCAGTCGATCATCCAACTGCTCCCGGTGCTTCGCATTGGGACATCCATCTCGGTTGGTTCTGGGGCTGCGACTCTGTTCTGGTTCGACCGTTGGGCGGGAGACTCCCCCTTCGCTGCGCGCTTCCCCGACCTCTTCTCCATCACCGTTGATCCTAGGATCTCGGTTGAGAGGGCCCTTATTGACTTAGGGCGCCACGCCTTCCGAAGCCCATTTGGGCCTCCGGATGTTGCCGCCTGGCAGGAGCTGCTTGACTGCATTGCCCTCCACGAGCCTCTAGTTGACGCTGGCCCGGATCTCGTTAGGTGGCGCCTAGAGCCGTCGCGACAGTTCTCCACCAAATCCCTTTACCGGGCCATTGCCCCCTCCTCCCCCCCCCACCCCCCCCCCCCCCCCCCCCCCCGCGGTGGTTTGGCCAGTCCGCCTTCCCCTGAAGATCCGGATCTTCATGTGGCAATGGATTCGCGGACGGATTCCGTCCGGTGTGGATGTCCGTAAGCGCAATGGCCCGGGTAGTGGCCTTTGTCCGCTCTGTGGTGTCCCCGAAGACTCGAATCACATCTTCTTCTCTTGTGTGTCCGACAAATTTCTTTGGGGTTGGTTGGTGGCAGGTGCCACACCAATTTCCCCGACATGTTCGCTGAACTCCAGGCCTCCCCCCTCCCCCCCCCCCCCCCCCCGCATTCTCGCCACATTAGGTGGCTGTAGATTGGGACCCTCGCTTGGACCCTCTGGACGATCCGCAATAGACTTGTGATTCAGCACATTCCGCTTCGACATGCTACTGACGCCCTCTTCAAACTGTCTGGTTACTTGCAGCTTTGGCGGCCGCTTAGCCGCCCCCAGAACCGTGACGCCATCTCTGCCTTCATCGCTGACCTTCGCTCGATGGCTGTCCGTTTGTCGCCGTCGCTCCCTCCGCCACCTCCCGAGCCGGATTAGGGGCCGGGCTCCCTCTCCGGCTCCCTTGTCTTTTATTTGGGCTTGTTGAGCTGTGCCCTCAGCAGAACCTCTTGTACTTTGTGTTGTGAGACGTGTGTGTGTGGTGTGAACCTTCTCGTGTACTGGTGCTTTGTGGCGGTTTGCTTTATCTATAAAGCGGGACGAAAGCCTTTTTCGGTAAACTTCCTACTGCCATGTTGAATATATATCATGCATGCATGGTAGGCTAGCTCATGTTGATTTCAAGTTTGCTCAAATCTATAAGCGTACACTTTTTAAGAATGTTGTTAACGGGGCATACAATATTAAATGGGATACTAAAATGTGGAGAGATCTCAAATGTTGAATTTTGCTAACCTATTGAACGTACTACAGTCCTGAACTTTGGCATTAGAAACATAGGATATAGATCCCTCGCATCGCTCTCCAGGGGGGCGGCTCGAGCGAAACCTAACCCGCTGCCACCCCCCTCTCACCACCCGCCCCCACGCAGCCGTCAGGCGACACCGCCGGGCAAAACCCGTGCGGCAGCCGGCGGCGGCAAGATTCCCTCGCTTGGTGGCGCGTAGTGGCTAGCCCTCCACGGCTTGGTGTGCGACGCGAGGTTGGGCGCCAGGAGGCGGTCCCCGAGCTCTCTCTCTCCGACAGCGAATGGCTGCAGTGGTGGCACCATTGCTAGGCCGGCACGGTGGCCTTTCAGCGGCACGGATCTGGCACATCCGGCTCGGAGGTTTGGGAGCTGGGGCGGCTGCAGCATGCGTCCTCAGCTACGGGAGGCTCGGCCCTTCTGCCTATGTGCACCGGCGAGTCTGGTGGTGGCGTCCCGAAGGCTTTGATCTGGCAGCCGTGTGGTGCTCCTCCAATCCAGCCACGCGAAGCCAACGGCTAGTGTTGGGGCTGCAGCGAGACATGGACGTGGAGTCCCGATCTGGCGAGATGGAGTGGGGTGGCAGCCCCTCCCTGCGTGGGCTGGTTGATCGCGGGCTGGTTGCAGATCAACGGCGAAGTGGGCGTTGTCTCCTTCGTGCGGCATAGGTGTCTGGGCGCTGGATCTGGCTGGTGCTAGCAGGATCTGACTTGTCGGCGTACCGGCAATGAGGTAGATGGCTCCAGTGTGGTCATGGCAGTGTGGTCGTGGCGCTGCCACGACGCCAGGGGCGTGCGGGTCAATGGAGGTGCGGAGCGTGAGGGTGTGTTGTTGGGCGGTGCTTCGGGCTAAAGCTTGCCGGGCTCTTGCCGGCTGACGACGTCGGCATCCGCGAATGTCGTTTCACTTCCGTGGCATCTGCATCTTACTAGTTTCGTACTCCCTCCGATCTAAAAAAAGTGTCGTGGTTTTAGTTCTTGAACTAAACCACAACACTTGTTTGGATCGGAGGGAGTACTAAAATTCCACAATGTAAGGTGCATTTGTTGTAATCGCACATAATCCTGTTTTTACCCCTCCACCACATACATGGAAACCTCACGTCCTCATGTTAAAATCAAGCAACCTCCCTAACACGAGCCAACCTCCCAATGATTTGGTTGAAAAATAAACTCCCAATTGACTGGTTTGCATGCGCTGCTGATTCCTTGGGATATGCCGTTGCATGGGCCATGCAAGGCGAGCGGGCGATCTGCACGCACCCTCAAATCACTGGATGAGGTCCATAATTGATATACCTGCTGCTAACCACCAAACTAATCGAGGGTAATTTTGTCCGAAATGCTCCATAATTCCGTTCCTTGGTCATTGTGCCAAAAATTATACAGCTCAGATAAAGGAATGGAGGGAGTATGACCTAAAGGCATTGCAGCTAATGTAACGTATTGTCTGAGCATCTAATGTATTGACGTAAGACTAATGTCATTTTCTCATGTATACCATTTCTGCTATAAAAATGGGGTACAGAAGATATTTGCCACACATAAGATTTGATACTACCCGTGTAAGGTACAATATGGAATCCAGAAAAAATACCTTTCTTTCCAACGCAGTCTTCATAATTGTCAGTGCCCTCTCTAAGCTCTGTAATATGTCATCTTCAGTTTTTCCATTGATGGACAACAATTGACCTTTGGACTCTGCAGGAGATACAAGAGTTGCAGTGATAATTTTGGCAACAGATTGATGGATACAAAATAGTGTTGCCTTATGATCAATGATCTGCAGTACTGACCACATGGTAAAGCATAAATTTAGCTTAATGGCAAAATTGTGTTCTTGAGATGCTTTTCCTGTTTATACCACAAACGCATTCCTGTCTATACCACAAATGAGTGTGATACTGGCAATATGGTTGTGCAAAGGCTATTGAGGATTTGGGCCCTCTGGAACAGTCATGCAATAAATGTCCTACACCTACTCTAAATCTGTTTTAATGTGTGGTTTTTATTTCTGAGATGCCTGCAGTAAGTTGTCTCAACATAGCCGGTCCCAAGCCCGGGTAAAGGAGGAGGGTTGTGATAGGCTTGGCGAGCCAATGTAAAAACTCAGCCACTCTTATGGAGATGAAACCCAAAAGATTTTCGTTGGGGCGTAACCCTCTCAGCGACGCGCCACATCGGAACCCGGGTGTGGTGGAAAATGGGCAAGGGCCGGGCCGTCACCCCCCAGGTGGCGCGCCGTATCTTGATCCGGATACGGTGGCAAGTGAGCGAGGATCGAGTCGTCGCATCCTTAGTGGCGCGCTACATCGGCGCCCGGATGTAGTGGAAAATGAGCAAGGGTCTTCGCATTTGACTCGACGAGTGCGAAGGGTAAGGAAGCTAGCCGAGCCTAGGAGGATTCGCTTAGGTAGCTGGAACGTAGGGTCTCTGACAGGGAAGCTTCGGGAGCTAGTTGATGCAGCGGTGAGGAGAGGTGTTGATATCCTTTGCGTCCAAGAAACCAAATGGAGAGGACAGAAGGCGAAGGAGGTGGAGGATACCGGCTTCAAGCTATGGTACACGGGGACGGCTGCAAACAGAAATGGCGTAGGCATCTTGATCAACAAGAGCCTCAAGTATGGAGTGGTAGACGTCAAGAGACGTGGGGACCGGATTATCCTGGTCAAGCTGGTAGTTGAGGACTTGGTTCTCAATGTTATCAGCGCGTATGCCCCGCAAGTAGGCCACAATGAGAACACCAAGAGGGAGTTCTGGGAAGGCCTGGAAGACATGGTTAGGAGTGTACCGATTGGTGAGAAGCTCTTCATAGGAGGAGATCTCAATGGCCACGTGGGTACATCTAACACAGGTTTTGAAGGGGCGCATGGGGGCTTTGGCTATGGCATCAGGAATCAAGAAGGAGAAGATGTCTTAAGCTTTGCTCTAGCCTACAACATGATTGTAGCCAACACCCTCTTTAGAAAGAGAGAATCACATCTGGTGACTTTTAGTAGTGGCCAACACTCTAGCCAGATTGATTTCATCCTCTCGAGAAGGGAACATAGGCGTGCGTGCCTAGACTGTAAGGTGATACCTGGAGAGAGTGTTGTACCCCAGCATAAGCTGGTGGTTGCTGACTTCCGCTTTCGGATTCGTGTCCAGCGGGATAAGCGGGCTAAAGTCGCTAGAACGAAGTGGTGGAAGCTCAAGGGGGAGGTAGCTCAGGCGTTCAAGGAGAGGGTCATTAAGGAGGGCCCTTGGGAGGAAGGAGGGGATGCGGACAATGTGTGGATGAAGATGGCGACTTGCATTCGTAAGGTGGCCTCAGAGGAGTTTGGAGTGTCCAGGGGAAGGAGAAGCGAAGATAAGGATACCTGGTGGTGGAATGATGATGTCCAGAAGGCGATTAAAGAGAAGAAAGATTGCTTTAGACGCCTATACCTGGATAGGAGTGCACACAACATAGAGAAGTACAAGATGGCGAAGAAGGCTGCAAAGCGAGCTGTTGGTGAAGCAAGGGGTCGGGCGTATGAGGACCTCTACCAACGGTTAGGCACGAAGGAAGGCGAAAGGGACATCTATAAGATGGCCAAGATCCGAGAGAGGAAGACGAGGGATATTGGCCAAGTCAAATGCATCAAGGACGGAGCAGGCCAACTCTTGGTGAAGGATGAGGAGATTAAGCATAGATGGCGGGAGTACTTCGACAAGCTGTTCAATGGGGAGAATGAAAGCTCTACCATTGAACTGGACGACTCTTTTGATGAGACCAGCATGCGTTTTGTGCGTCGAATCCAGGAGTCTGAGGTCAAGGAGGCTTTAAAAAGGATGAAGGGAGGCAAGGCGATGGGCCCGGATTGTATCCCCATTGAGGTGTGGAAAGGTCTCGGGGACATAGCGATAGTATGGCTAACCAGGCTTTTCAATCTCATTTTTCGGGCAAACAAGATGCCAGAAGAATGGAGACGGAGTATATTAGTACCAATCTTCAAGAACAAGGGGGATGTTCAGAGTTGTACTAATTACCGTGGAATTAAGCTGATGAGCCATACAATGAAGCTATGGGAGAGAGTCATTGAGCACCGCTTAAGAAGAATGACAAGCGTGACCAAAAACCAGTTTGGTTTCATGCCTGGGAGGTCGGCCATGGAAGCCATTTTCTTGGTACGACAGCTTATGGAGAGATATAGGGAGCAAAAGAAGGACTTGCATATGGTGTTCATTGACTTGGAGAAGGCCTATGATAAGATACCGCGGAATGTCATGTGGTGGGCCTTGGAGAAACACAAAGTCCCAGCAAAGTACATTACCCTCATCAAGGACATGTACGATAATGTTGTGACAAGTGTTCGAACAAGTGATGTCGACACTGATGACTTCCCGATTAAGATAGGACTGCATCAGGGGTCAGCTTTGAGCCCTTATCTTTTTGCATTGGTGATGGATGAGGTCACAAGGGATATACAAGGAGATATCCCATGGTGTTTGCTCTTTGCGGATGATGTGGTGCTAGTTGACGATAGTCGGGCGGGGGTAAATAGGAAGTTAGAGTTATGGAGACAAACCTTGGAATCGAAAGGGTTTAGGCTTAGTAGGACTAAAACCGAGTACATGATGTGCGGTTTCAGTACTACTAGGTGTGAGGAGGAGGAGGTTAGCCTTGATGGTCAGGTGGTACCTCGGAAGGACACCTTTCGGTATTTGGGGTCAATGCTGCAGGAGGATGGGGGTATTGATGAAGATGTGAACCATCGGATCAAAGCCGGATGGATGAAGTGGCGCCAAGCTTCTGGCATTCTCTGCGACAAGAGAGTGCCACAAAAGCTAAAAGGCAAGTTCTACAGGACGGCGGTTCGACCCGCAATGTTGTATGGCGCTGAGTGTTGGCCGACTAAAAGGCGACATGTTCAACAGTTAGGTGTGGCGGAGATGCGTATGTTGAGATGGATGTGTGGCCACACGAGGAAGGATCGAGTCCGGAATGATGATATACGAGATAGAGTTGGGGTAGCACCAATTGAAGAGAAGCTTGTCCAACATCGTCTGAGATGGTTTGGGCATATCCAGCGCAGGCCTCCAGAAGCTCCAGTGCATAGCGGATGGCTTAAGCGTGCGGAGAATGTCAAGAGAGGGCGGGGTAGACCGAATTTGACATGGGAGGAGTCCGTTAAGAGAGACCTGAAGGATTGGGGTATCACCGAAGAGCTAGCTATGGACAGGGGTGCATGGAAGCTTGCTATCCATGTGCCAGAGCCATGAGTTGGTTGCGAGATCTTATGGGTTTCACCTCTAGCCTACCCCAACTTGCTTGGGACTAAAGGCTTTGTTGTTGTTGTTGTTGTTGTTGTAGATGCCTGCAGTAAGTTGCCATTTTAATACATAATTCTGTTTTGACAAATACAACTTCTCAGTCTGGCGGTACAAATAGGATGGCCATTTTCTGACAGATAGCTGTCCATGAACTCCTAGTAACCATCTTCTAGTCGTAACTTAGAACCAACCACACCACGCTTATTGGCAAGAACGAACTAAGATCTTATACTGGAAATAGATTAAGATGGTAGACGAACCACGTAAGAACTTTCAATGCTTGAACAGATGAGTGAAATACTAGTAACTAGTAATAGTAACCAACCGATAAAAGCACCAATGAAATAATAAAAGATGAAAGAGGCTTGGTGGATTATTCCTCCTGCTCTAAGACAATTCATCACAACAGGACAAGTGTCACAGAACATTTGCCAGATAATCTATTTCTAGTGATAATACAGTACCAGGTGTTATGAGGTTACAGAGAAGTCCAATCTGGATTGCTGTAGTTTGCTTATCACCAGTTAGCATCCACACATTGATTCCAGCCTTCCTTAGCAATTTAATAGTTTCAGGCACACCATCCTACCAGGTCACAACAATCTATGAGAAGGAGAACGGCAAGCATGCAATTGCACAAGTAATTCCACTGATTATTAGAAAAAACAACTAACAAATAATACCTGGAGACGGTCCTCTATGGCAGTGATGCCAAGAATGTGAATACCTTGCTCTAAGCTGTTACAGACTTCGGCAATTTTATGCTGTATATTATGAAGCTCGTAATATACCTCAAAAATATAAAAAGATACAAACTAAGTGAACCATTATGAACTGGTAAGGTCGGGAGTGATTTACCTCCCTGTTGTCCAGTGAGCAGCTAGCATCTTGAAATTTTTTGGACCATTCTTTATATTCATCTTCTTCTAAGTCACGGCATCCCAAACATAATGTCCGCAGACCCAAATGAGAATACATTTCTACTGCCTCAAGATAGGTCTTTGTTTGTTGTCCTGTCATTTATGTGCTAGAAAATTGATTATCTTGTATAACAAAAGCCAGGTGTTTAATCATTTGATGCATTCCTTCAAATACCATGCTTTATTGCTATGCAAACCATTTTGGTATCAATTGGTGCCCAAGCCATATGTTCATTGAAGGAGTGAACCCAAATGGGTGATTGCATGGCATATATTGACATGTTTAAAATAGAGTAGACACACACGGTTTCATCAAAGAAAAAACACAGAGAGTAGAAAAGCCCAAAAACCTCTGCCTCCTGCTTCAAGGAAAAACTGGACACAACTTAATAACAAATCAGTCAAGGAAGACAACTTGGTGCCAAAAGATGAAAGAAATGCCCAACAATGCTGTCATCGATCATCATGCTCACCGCATGGTTGATCAGGAACACCGCAATGCTTACGTCTTCAACGCTGAGATGCCTAATGTTCAGATGCTAAACCAACACGAAGCTTCAGGTTGTGCTCCAGTCAATCACATGATAGGCATATTTTCCAGGAGTGGACTACTCGTACGCTTGTAAGTATTACATTTTCTATCTAGCAATGCATCGAGAACACAAAGTTTTGCTTTTTCTGAAGAAACAAAGTTCTGAGAGGCACTTTAATCTAGCAGAAAACAGGTTTGGAAGTAGCCCAAACTTCAGTGCTCACCTTCGTACAATTAAACTAACAAATGAAGGCATGCAAGAGTGTATGAAAATTTGAAGTATAATAGAGGAAATACAATATTTGGGAGCTTCGTACTGATAAACCATGTACCTGGACAAGAACGTGGGAAAATAGCTTCATCAGCACCTTTAGTGAGAAGAAGAAACCTCCCACTCTTGGCCTCCTTTACCACAATAGACATTCTTTTGCGATCAGAAGTGAACTCCAAAACATCCAACACCTCATAATAAAATTTAGAACCATTGAAACAAATCTCTGCAGAATATCAGACGAAAATTGATCAAGCAGACAAGTAACAGAAAACCTAAATAGAGTAAGAAGTTGACCATCTTAACAGACTCTATCAAGCATTTACTAACCAGCAATGCCGCTGCTGTCTTTACTTGTAAGCAACATATTCAGGTTTGATGCAGCATTGACCAAAGCTTCCTCATCTTGTGACTGTGCTTTGTATGAAATAGTGCCATCATTGCTAAAATTACGAAAGGTATAAGGAACAATGCAAATCTCAAATAGGCATGACAATTCAGAATTGTTTGTCCATAAAAACAGTGATTTACTTGCCTTTTGATAGGAACAACTGTGTTGCAAAGAGCCATCACCATCAGAAATTTGACTACATCCGGATCGTTACTTGAGACAGCATTTAGAAGTCTGGCATCTAATTAGAGGAAATAATACATCTTACATGACAAAAGACAGCTATAGTTTGTTTCCAGAAAAATATTTTTGGCATATGAATGATAATACAATAAATGGAATGTTCAACAAATCCGTGAGAAGAATGCCCAGTATAGTTCTTAATACCCACACATCAACTTGCCTAATTAAAATCGCAAAGAGAAGTCTGAAATTTAAGATTATTGATCCTAAAGATGACATAATTCAGCTCCATCATCACCCTCAAACTGTGCACATGCCTTATATAGATATAAGGTGGGTATTTCACCTCTTAGTTTCTGAAATAAAGGTATTCGCCTACTCTTTACAAAAGAAGGGTATAAATTACCATTGTTCGCATATAACAATATAACACAATCTCTGCAAAGCAACCGTGACCAACTCTTGGCATCCACACGTATGTAGTGATCAAGAAACAGAAGGTTGGTAGAAGTTATGTCACGGCCTCCTCCTGGCCCGCTCCGGCCGGCGAGGCCTGAGGAGCCAGCCGAGCAGACCCCCTTGTCGGGACAAAGTGATGCTTTGCACACGTCCTCCCCGCCAGAGGGACCCGGCGCACGCGCTGACCAATCCACGTGGCCCCACCCTCGCGACGCGCCGGGCGGGGAGATGCGCGAGGCCACTACCCCTGCCTGCTCGCCAGGCCCTGCAGCTGATGGGCCGCCGTTGCCGCCCTCCCCATCAAGAGGCCCCATTGCAACTAATGGGCCGCCGCTCCCACCCTCCCCATCAAGAGGCCCCATTACAATTTTGCAGCGGGGTCAAGCCCAGCACACAACGCCAGGGAGGCCCAACGACGACCCCACCACAGCAGCAACTTCCACGGCCGCATGCACCACCCCTGGTCCGCGTCCAGCTGTGTCTGATCGCTTCGCTTCCCCGCCTATCACTCTCCGCCACACTCGTGGCCGCGCCGCGCCACAGCGATCATGGACGTTGGGCGAATTCCTAGCCACCGCCACTAAGCAGGTATGCGCGGCGCTGCCGACACCTGGGAAACGGCCGCGTCGCCCGCTTAACTTCTCCCCTCGACGCGGGCGCTTGGCATCTGCCACCCCTGCGGGGCCACCGCCTACCTCCGAGCGAAGGGCGCAGGTGCAACTTCTCCACATGTTGGGGATCATGGGCATCAACCAGAAGATAACAGCGGCCGAGATGAAGACTTATGAGGGAATGTTTGCGGCACCCATCCCGTTGACAGTGATCAAGGCCATCGCAACTCTGGTTGATCGTGAGATCCCAGCGTGTCTCGCTTCGTCGCCAACCATCTCGGCGTGTGTCGATGGCAGTCATGGCACAGACAACTAGACCCAACCGGCTGCCTAACCGTCGATTTCCGTTTCCATGGATCACGGCCTGAAGGTTGTAGTTTGGAATGTGCGCAGTCTCAATGCGCGCACGCCCAGCGCACCGCCATTAGATCATTACTGGACACCAGTGGGGCATCGATTGTCTGCTTACAGGAGACTAAAATGGCATTGATTTGTTCGTATGTTGTCCCTGACACACTTGGACCGGAATTTGGCGATTACACCTACCTCCCGGCGCTAGGCACACGAGGCGGCATCCTCCTGGCGTGGAAGAGCAGGGCCGTGACTATCACGGATCCGGTGTTCACCACAAATGCGATCACGGCCACCGGCACGCCTTGGTGGCTGACCGTCGTATACGGACCCCAGGAGGACGCAGATAAGATCTCGTTCCCGCAGGAGTTGGGTGAGATCCGTGCGGATTGCACTGGCCCTTGGATGCTATGTGGAGATTTTAACATCATCTATCACGCAGAGGACAAGAGCAGCGGCGGGTTGAACCGGCGCATGATGGGCAGGTTCTGTCGCGTCATTAACGACCTCGCCCTGAAGGAGGTATACCTCAACGGACGCCGTTTCACGTGGTCTAACGAGCAATCACCTCCGACTCTGGTGCACCTGGACCGTGTGCTATGCACGTCCGATTGGGAGGATGCGCATGCCGAATGCCATCAGCGTTGCCTCGCGTCAGTCGTATCGGACCACTGCCCCCTCCTATTGGACTGCTCGCCCACACCGACGGCCCATCGGCGCTTCCACTTCGAGGACTGGCTGCGCCTGGACGGGTTCCACGACACGGTCGCTGCGGCTTTGGGGCTCAGTCCACGACCTGACCCCTTCCGACGTCTTGTGTTGCACCTACAGGCCACAGCCCGACGGCTCACAAGTTGGAGAGCCAAGACCACCGGCAACATCCGAGACAAGATGGCCATCTCCCGGGAACTCATCCTACGCTTCGACAAGGCCATAGAGGACCGCGTGCTCTCGTCGCCGGAAGATTGGCTGCACAAGCGGATCAAGATCGCTTACCTCGGGCTTGCCTCCATGGAGCGAACCATCGCCAGGCAACGATCACGCATCGCCAATCTCAAGGACGGAGACACCAACACCAACTTCCACCGGCAGTGCTCCTACTACCGGCAAAAGAACCGCATGCACAGCATCAACGTCGACGGGCAAGTACTCAACAGCCACGAGGAGATGGCTCAAGCGGCCTTCACGCATTTCGACGGCTTGCTCGGCACCGCCGTCGATAGGGACCACACGCTGGACTTGTCACAGCTCATCGAGCCAACTGATCTGGCGTGCCTCGACGTGCCATTCACCTGGAAGAGATCTAGGACGTAATAATGCGCATGCCGCCGCGCAAGGCGCTGGGGCCCGACAGATTCACCGCTGAATTTCTCCGGGCGTGCTGGAGCATCATCAAACAAGACCTGCTCGACGTCTTCTAGCTGTTGTTCGAGATGCGTGGGCACGGCTTCAGCAAACTGAACCAAGCGCTCCCGACACTACTGCCCAAGCGATGCCTAACGCATGCCTTTGACTCCCTGTCATGGCCTTTCCTCTTCGAGGTTTTGCGCCAGTACGGATTTGGCGATCGCTTCAGGGAGTGGATCGCAATCCTCCTGTCCATGGCCAGCACTCGTGTCATGCTCAACGAGGAACCCGGCCCGCCGATCTAGCACCGTTGCGGGCTGCGCCAAGGAGACCCTATATCACCGCAGCTCTTCGTGCTTGCCGTCGACACCCTCGGTCGCCTCATGCAGCGTGCCCTCCAGGAAGACATCCTGCAACAGCTGCACCCTCGGCGCGACATCCCGTCCATCAAATGCTAGCACTAGCGTCCCCAAAGAAAACCCTATGACAAATCGAAAGGATCCAGCGAGGGTTTCTCTGGGCAGGACACGCGGCTGCAAACGGGGGACACTGCCACGTCAACTGGCGACATGTTTGCTATCCGATCGAATATGGCGGACTCAGAGTTCGCGACCTGGAGCGCGCCGGGTTGGCACTGCGCTTGCATTGGCTCTGGTTTGCCCGCACGGACAGCGAGCGCGCGTGGCAGGGTCTAGACCTGCAGTTCACCGCCGATGAGCGAGCCCTTTTCTTCGCATCCACATCCATGGTGCTTGGAGACAGCTCGACTGCCCTATTCTGGGAGGAAAGATGGCTGCACGGGCAGTCCGTCTGAGAGATCGCACCCTTGCTCTACGAGTGTATCCCCAAGCGACGCCGCAAGTCGACAACTGTGGCTGCTGGCCTTCCCGGGAACGCGTGAGCGCGCGACATTCATGGCACACTCGGGGTCCACGAGATCGGGCAATACCTGCTACTGTGGCAGGACGTGATGAGCACTACACTCTCCAACGAGCCAGACAAGCTGCGCTGGAAATGGTCTGCAAACGGGATTTACTCCACGCAATCATGCTACTTGGCCACTTTCCAGGGATCGACTTCCTGCCACTCCTGGAAGCTCATTTGGAAGAGCTGGGCGCCACCGCGGGTGAAATTTTTTCACTGGTTGGCTAACCAAGACCGGTGTTGGACCGCAGACAGGCTTGCTCGTCGAGGGCTACAACACCACCCCCGCTGCCTCCTTTGCGACCAAGCGCCCGAGACGATCCAGCACCTGCTGCTCGCGTGCCCCTTTGCCCGTCAGACATGGCACGCAACCCTGACATGGCATCCCGGCCCCTGTCCCGGAGCACGAGGCCAACCTCATGGACTGGTGGTTGCGCGCGAAGGAGGCCACACCACAAGGATTGCGCAAAGCCCTGCAGTCCGTCGCCCTACTAGTGTCATGGATGCTCTGGAAGCACAGAAATGATTGTGTCTTCGAGCACGCGAGACCATCTCCCGAACAGATCCTGGACAAGATCAAGGCAGAGATCAGCTGCTGGGCCACAGCAGGGGGGCCCAAGGACTCAGGGTCGTCTTGCCACAGTCATGGGATGTCCACTAATCCTAGTGCCCACTATGTAGTTCCAGCCTCCTAGGAGGATTGTACTTGTACACCCCATCTTTTCAATGAAATGAAACACAAAGGTCTTTTGCGTTTTCTCGAAGAAAAAATGTGGTATTTAGTGTTGAAACATATTGCCCGTTGTTCTAAGGTCAGTTCGAACTTTTGGGTGAACTGGTTGGTGCATCCGATTCAATATTGTACCAGAGCCAAGAGGCCTCAAGTTCTAGATGCAACTAATACAATATTTGATAAAAATATATGAGGTCTACATCTATCCCGCATCTAAATACTGATGGAGCCTAGAATTGAGAGGGAGTGTTGAAATATATTGCCCTCGATCAGTTCAGACTTTTGGGTGAATTGGTTGACGCATCCAATTAATTACTTAGAACTTCGAGAATGGACAACACTAGCTTTGAAGTTTGCAAGGCCCGCACACATTTTGAGGTCATCAATTTGACCAATGACATATAAGCTATTTCCCCAGTTAGACTGATGACCTGCGTGAGGGCCTTAAATACGTTGATGGAGGGAGTACTTAGCCAACAAATGAAAATGCATGTGCTTTGCCTCCAATTGCATGAAATATTTGGCAGTCAATGAAGAGCTTCAGGTACAGCTCGTACTTCATGCAAAAGAACACCATGTTTCATATCAAGCCCTACTAGACAAGCTAAAAATACACCTGCCAGGATGGGACGAACATCGAGAACAAGTTGATACCTTTTAAAGCATCTCCAGTTTTATCTCCATATAGAACACCACTTATGCAACATCTTCTGAAAATCATTCTATTCTCTGTCAATGTCCCAGTTTTGTCGCTTAATATATATTCAACCTGCCCAAGGTCTTCGCTAATAGCTGTGCTGAAAGAGGCACTTATATAAGATCTAAGATATAAAGAACACAGGTCTGATGAACACCTAATTTATACAGATGAATAAACTATATCACATACTTAGCTGAGTGGGCAGGTGTATTTGTTTCCGGATCAAACATTTGATCATCACAATCAATAAATTTTGCGTATACACCTTTAGCCAAATCAAGAGTAACCTAGAAACACTAACAAAGTTAGGCAATGGAACTTTATTTAACACTAAGCAGAAGAAACCATAATATAGTTAGTAGACAACTCTAATAGTGGAACACTCTACAGTTGAAGGGTCGGGCAATTAAAACCACTTACGTCATCAATGAACAAAATATGAAATGCACTAGTAAGTAGAATTAAAAAAGATGGTACCTCATAAATGAGGTTTTCCTCACAGAAAGAATCAATAAAGTTTGCAATCAAACATCTACAGAGAATTTTTGTGTAAGCATGAACAGGCCAATGGTTACCATGATGGTGGCGGTGTAGGTTTGTTCGCTGAGAGAGAATAGTTCAATTGGCAGTTTCTCTTACAAAAAGAAAAGGAATAGTTCAATTGGTAAGAAAAATTACAACTCAAAGCTAAAAATCTGCAGGTTACGATTGATCCTGATGACATGTGATGGCGGCACCTTGAAACTAATTATTTGAATCAAAACATTCATTCGGAAACCAAAGAAATACTACACTGGACCATAGATTTGAAATATATATTTTGCAATAATGCACGTGAAGAAAGAAATACTACTATACTGGGAATGCACTTGGAAAAATAAGTGTCACTTGCTTATCACGTCAAGGGGGGTAGTGTTGAAGATGTGAACTTCAAAAGGCAATAATATGAGCAATAGCGCGAGCCTGATCTCGGCAGCGTGTACCAATGTCATGCAATCTCAATCATTCAAAATTAGAGTTGATGGCTAATTTTTTCAGGCTTAAGGTTTTGCAAACTGGGCTTCCAGGCAATGAGCAAAGCCCAGGATGGAACTAGGAAAGAAAATCCAAGGGGAGGTGCTGGGCTAAGGCCATCAACTCTTTATGTTCAATCAAGAATGGTGAACTGGAATTTGCACAAAAACATCTTAGTACTATTTTCCGTACACTATCATGAATGTGAAGGATCAATACAAAAAAATCCTCTTGCAAATTCTTTTACAAATAAAGCTTCAAAATCAGAGCTTTGTGCATTGCAAATTTGCAAGCTGGAGTACCTCAAACAAACAGCACAAGAAGGGAAAAAATCAACTTATAACCATACCTTTATGGAAATCGGAATCATTATTGAACAGAGTAGTTCAAAGCGCAACGGGATAACCAAGAAATCGTACCATGGTCTTTCAGCAGGATACATGAGATACCATAGCTACACAAAAGGACACAAAGTAAACTAATAATCAGATCAAAGAAAAAATAGAATAAAGTTCATTCAATCCCTTGCAGATCTAGATTTAAGAGTAGGAGAAAGTCTATAGTTAGCCCCTCAACTACTGGTTCAGTTTAATTTACACCCGGAACTTTAAAACCATATAATTTGCACCTACCAAAACCGTTTATATTAGGTCCCAAGACCGATTTCATACGCATTTTTGGATGGCATGGCTGTCAGCTCATCAATCCTACCTGGACAGTAGGCCCTACACGTCAGAGATAAGAAAACTGTAAAAACGACTCTTTTTCTCCTCTCTCTATCCTCCCCCATTTCTCTATATCTCCCTCCAGCCACCCAATCCCAGCCTTTGGCGAGCACTCGAGGAGAGGTTGCCTGCCTGGATTAGTGCCCAAAATGGTCTCACATAGGGTTTTGGGACCCTGGCCTCTTTGGCTCTGATAGCAGGAGAGTAGCATCTGGATCCCACTTCCCACATGGTCTCTGCAGCTGCACGATCTAGCGCCAGATAACCGAAGGCTCCTAAGGATTTCGGTATGGATGGAGGATATGGTATTCGAGCTGGAACTGGCTGTGGCTGGCTGGCCGCCACCAATAGAGAAGCATCACACACTAGGGCACTTCAGTCATAGGCAAGCATGACCATGGTCCATGGCATCCTTCTCCACTTCATCACATCTGGACAAGCTTGTGTCCATAACAGTAGAAACAAAGGAGCGAAATGATCGCAGCGACATTACCATGCCCTGGCTTCCTAGACAGCTCCAATGTTGAGACCCATTCATGATGAGGCAGATTCCCAATGGTGCCAACTGCTGAGCACGACAGTAAACCAGGTCGTGAGGTTCCCGCTTCAGGCATCCTCAACATAAACTTGGCCATGAACCTGAAGGCGAGGGGGGAGATAGAAGTAGGAAGGGAAGGAAGACAAGAGAAGACAAAGAAGAGGTACAAGGGGTTGACAGGTGGGATTAAACAGATTTATGATGGTTTATTTCTACATGCGTCTTCCCAATGTTGGGCCCCTAGCATGTAGATTATGAGTCCAAGGACTAGTCAAGACTAGTCTATCGACTAGTCTATGAGTCGCAACTCCAGGGCCGACTACACTTCAGTGTCGACTAGTCTATGAGTCGCAACTTCAGTGTCGACTTGTCACGATTAGTCATGATTAGTCTATGAGTCTCAACCTCAGAACGACTCGTCGACTTGTCGACTCGTAAACCTAGGATGGATGTACAGCCATCTGGTTTTATTTTGCTTTTGCTTTTTGCCTTTGCCTTAGTTTTTTCCGTTTGCTGTAACTTTTGAGCCATCTTGGTGCCTTCACCTAATACAAAAGATACGCATTTGATGCATGTTCGGGAGATGGTTTATTTCTGTTTTAGGTGGGGATGGGACAGGTGGTTTGCAAGTATTTGGCTAGGGGGGTATCTGCACCATTATTCAGAGTAAGGTGCAAACTAAAGGGTACTGAAACTGGGGCTGCAAATTGAACTGTCGCAATAACCATGTCAATAGTTGAGGGGCCAAGTAGTTTTACCTACAGAAAGTATAAAAACATGCATCGAATGAAAGTACTACTGAATTTGCTACTTAAGGACACTGCTTTCGTCGGAGATAAATATCACCTTACGACCATGGCTGTCCATCCAGATATTGCCAGCAAGACCCAGCAAAAGAACAACAGCAATTTGGAAAATAAATATTGCAACGGTGAGTTTGTCTATCATTGAATCAGCAGCGGTAAGCTTGGGCTCCGCAGTTCCCCTGCTCATTCCTGATTTGGTTTCATTGCCTGACACAAAAGACATTTTGTTTGGTCAGTTAAGTGCACACCAAATGCCTCAAACATGCATCTTTGGGGTAGTAAATCAAGAATAGGCTAAACGAAGTTTGATATAGCTATCTTTACCTGTGTAAATTGCAACTCCACATGCCCATTCCGTGTACCGTAAGTAACATGACTGAAGAAGTGTATTGTTGATAGTTAAAGGACATTTCTCATTATCAATGATAGGAGGGAACAAGCGCATGTTAGCATCAAATCTTCTTATGTCATTATCTG
This sequence comes from Triticum timopheevii, assembly GCA_963921465.1. Lineage (NCBI taxonomy): Eukaryota > Viridiplantae > Streptophyta > Magnoliopsida > Poales > Poaceae > Triticum > Triticum timopheevii. The sequence continues at coordinate 366,919,433 of OY997264.1, forward strand.
GGTTGGGGCACTCGACTACACCCTGCTCAATCCAGAGACAGGCAATCAGAGAAGGCATGAGAAAAGGCCAAGAATGTACAAGTACAGAAAGGCTCACCTTGATTTTCCCCAATTGCTCCGATGACAGGTCAGCACAAATTGACGGGATAATTCTGGTTTTCAAATCAGTTTCACCATCCAAAGCTGCGGTCTGAAGTAAAAGTGAAAAAAAACTGGCACTATCAGTACTGACAACAGCCAAAGTAAATTTTCTATTTAGATTATTGTAACAGTAGGTAACATGGTGGCTTTCAATCTGCACAATATTTCTGTAAATCATCATAAACCAATCACAAAAGCGAAACAGATCTATCCCCAGATATAGAAGGAGAGTACAAAAGGAGCCTACTGAAATTGAGAAGACTATGGTGTGCACAATAAAAGAGAGCATTCTAGCACAATTTCCTTCTGCATGCCAATAAATACGCACAGGTTCATCTATGCCAAGTTCTCGTATACTCGAGAGTAATAAAACAAGACTGCTGCACACGATTAGCAGCCCTTCACATGCAAAGCAGGTTCAAGTAACCAAATTCGAACACAAAAATAAATGAAATAGATACAGTTCTGTTGACTTGATTAATACTCTCAATATTGTTAATGTGAAAGGAAAGATATAAAAACATGAAATTTTGCATGCTTTTGACGAAAGGCTGAAATCTTAAATCAAACTTAAAAAAAATTATCTATACTATCTATAAGTATGAGTTGTATTGAGATACTAATCACCTTTTAACAATCCATCAAACATGATCAACAGAATGAGTGAAACTTTTCTTGCAATGCCGATAAGTTTCAGTTGTTTATATTGCAACTAGTGTAAATTAGTCCATTAATCATCACTACAAAACGACCAGATAACCTCATGTTCAGTATTTTTGTTTTGTTTTAACTGTGAAAATTAAAATATCTCAAACACTGCCTCTGTTTCGCTATCTCCCTCCAGTTTCACCGCCTCGTACCCTTTCCTATGTTTCATCAACAGCATGTTTAATTTGGACAAAATTAATAATCATCCGCAAGAATTTTGGAAGAGTTGTTTTCTCAGCCTTATATCATTCTTCAACCATCTGTCAGTGGTTAGTTCAGTTGTTACATTATATGCTCCGAGGGATCTACACTGCATGTGCAGGATAGCGTATTGCAAGCACAGGAAAATTTTAAGCCCACCTATAGAAATGATTGTACAGTTCCATGTTAACTTGAAAACATTGATTCGAGAAGTTTCAGATAACATTCAAGAAAAAGAATCAGATAACATGCACATCTTGAGAGCAAATAAATGAATTTCATATACAAATATATAAAATAGAAACAAAATTGTAAGCACGACAAATGAAATTAGATAGTAATTAACTAGGAGATAAGTAAAATGAAGAGCCTATAAGCATACGAGTGGCTAAGGGAGATATGGCATTGTCCACAACCACTGGATGGATGATTATGAGATAGGATCAAAGATTTCGGATGGCTCAGATTAGAAGTGTCAAGACCAACTCGTGCCTTTATACTGGTTTAGCTATAGATATATGCTTGAGTTCAAGGTGTGCAATCTACTTAGATATATATTTATGATTACGAAACACTTTTTACATGGCTCTGGAGAAGTGGTTGTCATTAGTTAACATATTCAGCAAGGCCCAGAATTGTAGTGGTCACAGTTCATGGCTCTGCACAAACAACTGCGCCCGCACAGATAAGGAAGTGGAAGCGGTGCCTGCGACAGGGTATAACGCAGGAGGGCAGAAGGTGGTGCCTGAGATGGGGTAGAACATAAGAGGCGAAGCCTGCAACGCGACAGACCACAGCAGGCAGCGCTGCCATGGGGCCAAACAACAGGATGCGGCACCGGCACTGGTAAAGAACAGGAGGTGATCCGGCCATATGGCAGAACAGGACGACACAAGTGGATTTCACCAGCAAAGGTGACACAGCAGGTCAACGGAATCTTGCAAAAAGCGATGTATTGATGGGGGCGATTTGGTATCATCAGAGTCGAGAAATGTGAGGGCAAACATTTCCATGCAATTCGAAGGATCTGAGTTTGGTACTAGATAGGATTCCTAGTTGTCAACCAAAATCCATGGAGGTGGGTCCCAAATGCTATTCCGATTTCATTATGATCCAAACAACAGGTATTGCTGAGAGGCACAATTCCTGGTCCCCAATACTCAGCTTAATTCCAATATCCCAGTAATTGGTTTACCTTCTAGCCAAACCAACTACTAAAAGGATTCTGAAGGTTAATTTCTTCTAGGTTAAACAACCATGACATATAACTCCATAAATTTGTTAATTAACTCGTACTAGCAGAGTGTCTAGAAAAATAAAAATGCTCACTACTACCAGCTTGCATTTTTCACCATCAGCGGCTGTTTCCTGTTTCCAAATATTATTACTGTATAGTCACTAAAATTTCTCATCACATATTAGGAAACTTAGTTTTATAAACTGGGAAAAGAGAATTTCGATGTTCAGATTTCAGATTCTGCAAACATTAAAATGTAATAATCGGGCCATCAGAAGGGTAGCATCAGAATCAACATTCATTAGACAAATATGACCTCCAGCATATCCTGTTGAATTGACATGTCAAGGCATTTCAGATGAATTTAATATGCACCTAAGCAAGGCCATGGCCACCCAAGCGAGTCCTATCACACATATCATGTAGCAGGAATACCAAATAAACAAACATATTATCTAATGTTTGTTAGTAGAATCATTTACCTCAACATAACAGATGCCTTGAGGATCAGAAGTTCCAATGAGAACAAGATCACATGGGATCTCATCATTCTCATGGAGCCACACTATATTTCCGACATGTATCCCCCTTGCTTTGATCTGAAAACACAAATTAGTATTGTACAATCAAATATTCATCAATCTAAACCCAAGTAGCCATAAGTAGAACCATTTGAAATAGGCAGAATTGTTCTACGACAAAACAAATGTGTGGTGGTTGCTGAACGTCAATCTAAAATCAACAATTCACTGAAGACTCTACAAAAAATATGGTCATTTACTATAGAAGGCCCAGTAAAATATTGTTGGTTCCGAATCTAGTGAAGAGAAGATGTGTAAGATGTCAACCTTAGATCTTAGTCAGTTCGATACGTCCAAATATTGAAAGAACTCCTAACAATTAGCCATCAAACCTGATAGTTCTACCATCTATAATCAACTATTAAACCTTTGATTAAAGTATTTGACAAATAAGATTTTTCCTCGTCCCTGCTCTCTCCTAAATCTCAGAATAGTATCTGTTTTTCAAGGGACATGGCATGTTCTGTCAAATGACCATGATTATTGATTCTGAAATGTCGATTACAAAATAATCAATTGTTCAGTGTCCTCAGCAAACATCATACTTTTGCAGTGTCCCAGAGTTAATTTTTCCTAAGAAATACAACTTCATCTTAGCCGAACATGAAAGATACACTGACAAATGACAACTCATATAATCCGTTCACTCTCGCTGATATCAATGATCCATAAGGCAAACGTAACAATGCACTGTTAGGTCTTTACAGTACACAGATGGACATACAAGTTCCAGCACAAGCAATAGCTAAGCAAATTACAAGTGAGTGCATTAAACTTCAAGCTTTAGGCTTTATACTTTGAAACAATTTGTGGTGCCGACTGCCAAACTGAACAATTGATATCAGATTATGGTTGACAAACAGAAGCAATGATGAACGCAAATATTGACACAACTTGTAACAGGCTAAGGAGGATGTTGTTCTCTCTCCACTGAGAGAGAAATAAATGTTGGTAGAGAAAGGGGGGAAAACCTGTCTACGGATGCCATCCTTTACCACCCAGATTCTCCTTTCATTTACTTTCTTGTCGGAAAGATACCTATTGTAATCATCCCAAGCCTCTTTTGAAGCAGAAACAATGAAGATTATGGCAAGCGGGCCCCATGTAGTTGCAGGACTTACAGGAGTAATAGTGGGCCACAACTGAAGGCAGGCGATTAGCAGAAAATACTGATTCATGAAACGCCTGAAATATTTAGAGAAGTGAACATGGAAGAAATGTAATTTAATGCAGAAATAGTGACAGAATAAATTCAATAGAAAAGGAAACAGGACGGTTTTGTCGGGTTTTTGACAAAGTGCTAAAAAGATGATGGATCTCATGTACGTTGCAGGTCAGAGTACTATACTTGAATGGTAGAGTGTGCAAAAATACCAAAACAGTATAAAATAACTGAGAACCTGACCTGAATTGTTCCAATAAATTCTTAGGGAGAAAATTCCACAAGGTATATTTGGTATTGGAAACCCGATTGTCACGGTAGGAATCCCGGCAGGACTCATCATTGATATATACAAAACGTTGCATTTTTGAGTTAGATGTCACTTCCATGCCATTTAATGCACTGCACATTGATCACTCTGAAAGAAAGAGACAGTCAAATATGAACATAAAAAGGATATGATAACGACAGTACAAATACCAAATTGTAAGATATGCTTGCGTTTGAGAATACATTTTTATGTGTTTCCTGAAATTTCAAATCCAGCTTAATTCAAGAGAAGATGAATCTTGTAAATCCTCGCGGCAGTGGCTAATCATGTATCTACGTGCTGCTTCTCAACTCTTCTACCTAAAGAAGGCAGCACGCGACTGCTAAGAAATCTAAAACATACAGCCATATATGGATGCTACTATGGAAACAAACTATGCATACACATACACATTGGTTTGAGATTTGCTATAGAACTGCGCAGCCTCATAAGGAGCAGAAAAAGTGCAAACAAATTGCTACAGATACAGATTAGAACGCCATGCCCCAGATGCTCTTAAGAATGGAATCCTACTATCCCAATCCTGAATAATGGGTATCAAATTGACGGGATATGCTCACCACACATCGCATTCCACTTCGCGTGCCCGCGAACGTCGTCGTCCGGTGCTCGGCGGCCGCGGCGGCGGCTGGGGGTTCCCTCTTCAAACCTGCGTCCTAGCGGATCGCGGAATCTTAGGGAAGAGGAGTCAGGGGTGGCCAAGACGAGGGTTGCGGGTGCGGGTGCGGGTGCGGGTGGCAGGGGGTGTCGGTGGGTCAAGGAATCGGGAGCTCTGGCTCTCGGAGAAGACGCCGTTGGTGCCCTCGAGTCTCGAGACTCCGGAGTCTCTAGAGAAAGGCGGCACCCCAAGGAAGAAAAACGAAAGGGAATTAAAATAACGGGGTATCAGCATATGCCCTTCCGCGGTTCCGCCCCTGCGTCTATAACCGGACCCCAAAAGCCCCGGCGGGCTGCGTCCGGACAAAAATATGCTGTCCAATTGAAGAGTAAACGTTTTTTTTCATGGTAATACGTGTCTCATTTATAAAAAGAAATCAAGTTACAAGGCACGTACACACCGACTTTACAGACCTGAAAAGATAGGATAAACCTATGTAAAAAACCAGCACCTATCTCCCTCCTTCGACACCACCGAAGCGACCACCAAAGGGACTGAAGACAGATCACCTCTACATCCGAGCTCGACGCAGCTCAATCGCTGATCAACAGCTTTACGGACCTCCAAAGTCGTTTGCCAGAAGCAAAACCATTGCCATTGAACGAATCAGACCGGGGCAACATCGCCATCAAGCTCCAGAACTGACATCCCCGCACGACTACAACGTCGGAGGAAGAAACCAGAATTGTCAGCCTCCAACCATAAAACCAGCACAGGATACACCATCTTCCAGTTGTGACATGCGCAAATAGCAGTCTGCGCGTACTCCTGGACGACCTCCCAGGCTCCACTCCGACGTTGGAGAAAACGTCGTCGCAACGACGAAGCCCCAGAACACAAGTCCACCACGGGAAAGATGTCGCCGCCAAACCATCCCCGCTTGGACACACTTCCATCCAGATCCCTCACCGACCACAGTGTAGAACACCGCATCGGGGAAGAAACTGAAATACTTTTATTCATCGCCAGATCTGAAGAACGACGAGAAGACCAAGCCGTCGATCTACAGGACCGAACAACATACGTTGCCATCAACTCCGAGACGCCGCCTTGAAGGTCGCCGCACGTGTGGGAGTGGAGTTGAGGCAGATTTATTTGCCCGGGCGTCGCTCCCACCACCCCAACGGCGCCCTAAGGAGACACTAGACAAACCCTAACTACAGGCTGGCGTCGAAGCGTCGTGGTCCCCACCTCCTCGCGTGGCCGGAGTGGCCAAACGGAAGAGGCAGGGACCAGCGGCGGCCGGTGGAGTTGGCCTCAGATGCGATCGCCTCTACGATCGCTTTTCTCATGGAGCTTGAAGAGTAAACGTTTGACTTTCAAATTTGTCCACAAAAGAGTGTACTTCTATCTTCCCAATACACTTTTAAAGTAGAAAAAATAAATTTCTCTCATAACACGGTGATCAAGACCAATAACATTCTACACATTCTACACGGCGGCGGTGCTCCTCGGCTCGACGAGACCCAGCGGCAGTGGCCGGCGGCACGCGAGGTGGTGGTGCGGCTCCTTGGTGGCGAGAAGGCGTGGTGGCGCAGGTTGGCCGGGGGCGCGTCCCTCGGTCCAGATCTGGGCCCTGCGGGGCCCATCTGGGTCCTAGCGGGCCGGCCGCCGGCGTGGCTTGTCGTCGTCTGTGTGGTGGGGAGGAGGAGCAGCTCGGACGGGGGGGGGGGGGGGGGGGGGGGCGACGCCGACGGCGTGCCTGCTGCAGTGCAATGGCGGGAGCTTTACGGGCACGGAGATCCCACCGGGCCTGGTATGCTCCTGCTATTATGTCCAGTCAGCTACCGTCAAGGTTGTGCCCTCCCGCGTGCCGACGGTGCTGCGGCCCCTAGTCCCGGCTCCTATTCCCCGTTGTGCAGGCCTCACTTCGTGGTGTCGTGGTGAGACGGCATGGAGGCTTCATGACCATGGTGGCGCAAGATGGTGGTCGGTTTGTTGGCAGGCTCTGGAGCATCCGAGGTGAAGGTTGGGATCGGGGGAAACCCCTGCCGACCTGTCCGACACCGACGCGGCAACTGAAGGAAATATGCCCTAGAGGCAATAATAAAGTTATTATTTATTTCCTTATTTCATGATAAATGTTTATTATTCATGCTAGAATTGTATTAGCCGGAAACATGATACATGTGTGAATACATAGACAAACTTAATGTCACTAGTATGCCTCTACTTGACTAGCTCATTGATCAAAGATGGTTATGTTTCCTAACCATAGGCATGTGTTGTCATTTGATTAATGGGATCACATCATTAGGAGAATGATGTGATTGACTTGACCCATTCCATTAGCTTAGCACTTGATCGTTTAGTATGTTGCTATTGCTTTCTTCATGACTTATACAAAGTTCCTGCAACTATGAGATTGTGCAACTCCCGTTTACCGGAGGAACACTTTGTGTGCTACCAAACGTCACAACGTAACTGGGTGATTATAAAGGTGCTCTACAGGTGTTTCCAAAGGTACATGTTGAGTTGGCATAATTCTAAATTAGGTTTTGTCACTCCGATTGTCGGAGAGGTATCTCTGGGCCCTCTCGGTAATACACATCACTTAAGCCTTGCAAGCATTGTAACTAATGAGTTAGTTATGGGGTGATGTATTACAGGACGAGTAAAGAGACTTGCCGGTAACAAGATTGAACTAGGTATTGGATACAGACGATCGAATCTCGGGCAAGTAACATACCGATGACAAAGGGAACAACGTATGTTGTTATGCGGTTTGACCGTAAAGATATTCGTAGAATATGTAGGAACCAATATGAACATCCAGGTTCCACTATTGGTTATTGACCGAGAATAGTTCTAGGTCATGTCTACATAGTTCTCGAACCCGTAGGGTCCGCACGCTTAACGTTACGATGACAGTTTTATTATGAGTTTATAAGTTTTGATGTACCGAAGTTTGTTCGGAGTCCCGGATGTGATCACGGACATGACGAGGAGTCTTGAAATGGTCGAGACATAAAGATTGATATATTGGACGACTATATTTGGACACCGGAAGTGTTCCGGGTGATTTCGGAGAAAACCGGAGTGCCGGAGGGTTACCGGAACCCCCCGGGAGAGTAATGGGCCTTATGGGCCTTAGTGGAAAGGCGAGAGGGGCGGCCAGCATGGGCCGCGCACCCCCTCCCCCCTCTGGTCCGAATTGGACTAGGAGGGGGGCGGCGCCCCCCTTTCCTTCCCCCTCTCCCCCTTCCTTCCTCCTCCTAGTAGGAGTAGGAGAGGAGTCCTACTCCTACTAGGAGGAGGATTCCTCCTCCCTGGCGCGCCCCCCTTGGGCCGGCCGGCCTCCCCCCTTGCTCCTTTATATACGAGGGCAGGGGGGCACCCCATAGACACACAAGTTGATCTACGGATCGTTCCTTAGCCGTGTGCGGTGCCCCCCTACACCATATTGCACCTCAGTCATATCGTCGCGGAGTTTAGGCGAAGCCCTGCGCCGGTAGAACATCATCATCGTCACCACACCGTCGTGCTGACGGAACTCATCCCCGACGCTTTGCTGGATTGGAGCCCGGGGAACATCATCGAGCTGAATGTGTGCTGAACACGGAGGTGCCGTACGTTCGGTGCTTGGATCGGTCGGATCGTGAAGACGTACGACTACATCAATCGCGTTGTCATAACGCTTCCGCTTAACGGTCTACGAGGGTACGTAGACAACACTCTCCCCTCTCGTTGTTATGCCATCACCATGATCTTGCATGTGCGTAGGAAATTTTTTGAAATTACTACGTTCCCCAACAGTGGCATCCGAGCCTAGGTTTTATGCGTTGATGTTATATGCACGAGTAGAACACAAGTGAGTTGTGGGCGATACAAGTCATACTGCTTACCAACATGTCATACTTTGGTCCGGCGGTATTGTGAGATGAAGCGGCCCGGACCGACATTATGCGTACGCTTACGCGAGACTGGTTTCACCGTTACGAGCACTCGTGCTTAAAGGTGACTGGCGGGTGTCTGTCTCTCTCACTTTAGCTGAATCGAGTGTGGCTATGCCCGATCCTTGCGAAAGTTAAAACAACACTAACTTGACGAACTATCGTTGAGGTTTTGATGCGTAGGTAAGAACGGTTCTTGCTAAGCCCGTAGCAGCCACGTAAAACTTGCAACAACAAAGTAGAGGTGTGATGCCCCCGATTCAATCGTACACTAATCATGCACGCAAACGTGTACGATCAAGATCAGGGACTCACGGGAAGATATCACAACACAACTCTAAAAACATAAATAAGTAATACAAGCAATATATTACAAGCCAGGGGCCTCGAGGGCTCGAATACAAGTGCTCGATCATAGACGAGTCAGCGGAAGCAACAATATCTAAGTACAGACATAAGTTAATCAAGTTTGCCTTAAGAAGGCTAGCACAAACTGGGATATAGATCGAAAGAGGCGCAGACCTCCTGCCTGGGATCCTCCTAACTACTTCTGGTCGTCGTCAGCAGCCTGCACGTAGTAGTAGGCACCTCGAGTGTAGTAGTCGTCGTCGACGGTGGCGTCTAGCTCCTGGGCTCCAGCATCTGGTTGCGACAACCAGAAAGAAAGGAAAGGGGGGGAAAGGTGGGAGAAAGCAACCGTGAGTACTCATCCAAAGTACTCGCAAGCAAGGATCTACACTACATATGCATGAGTATATGTGTAAAGGGCCATATTGGTGGACTGAACTGCAGAATGCCAGAATAAGAGGGGATAGCTTCGAAGACTACGCTTCTGGCAGCCTCCGTCTTGCAGCATGTAGAAGAGAGTAGATTGAAGTCCTCCAAGTAGCATCGCATAGCATAATCCTACCCGGCGATCATCCCCTCGTCGCCCTGTGGAAAAGCGATCACCGGGTTGTCTGTGGAACTTGTCTGGGTGTGTTTTATTAAGTATCCGGTTCTAGTTGTCATAAGGTCAAGGTACAACTCCGGGTCGTCCTTTTGCCGAGGGACACGACTATTCGAATAGATAAACTTCCATGCAGGGGTGCACCACATAACCCAACACGCTCGATCCCATTTGGCCGGACACACTTTCCTGGGTCATGCCCGGCCTCGGAAGATCAACACGTCGCAGCCCCACCTAGGCCTAACAGAGAGGTCAGCACGCCGGTCTAACTCCTATGGCGCAGGGGTCTGGGCCCATCGCCCATTGCACACCTGCACGTTGCGTGGGCGGCCGAAAGCAGAACTAGCCCCCTTAATACAAGAGCAGGCTTACATTCCAATCCGGCGCGCGCCGCTCAGTCGCTGACATCTAGAAGGCTTCGGCTGATACCACGACGTCGAGTGCCCATATCTTTCCCACGTAGTTGGTTAGTGTGTATAGACCAAATGGCCAGACTCAGATCAAATACCAAGATCTCGTTAAGCGTGTTATTATGAAGCAACCGCGGACGCCGACCAGGGCCAGGCCCACCTCTCGCCTAGGTGGTCTCAACCTGCCATGGCGCTCCGCCACAAAGATCCACACAGAGGGCCGTCGGGACAAAGGTCCTTTCAGCCCCCAATCCGTGAATCACTCGCGGGTACTCTTTGCGCGGACCCGACTTTAGTCACCATCTGAAGTATGTATATATGTATAGTATATACCCGTGATCACCTCCCAAGTGATCACGGCCCGATAGTATAGCAAGGCAGACTGACAAGAATGTAGGGCCACAGATGATAAACTAGCATCCTATACTAAGTATCTAGGATTGCAGGTAAGGTATCAACAGATGTAGCAACAATGTCAGGCTATGCATCAGAATAGGATTAACGGAAAGCAGTAACATGCTACACTACTCTAATGCAAGCAGTATAGAGGAGAATAGGCGATATCTGGTGATCAAGGGGGGCTTGCCTGGTTGCTCTGGCAAGAGAGAGGGGTCGTCAACTCCGTAGTCGTACTGGGTAGCAGCGGCGTCGGTCTCGGTGTCTAGCGGAAGAAGAGGGGGAAGAAACAATGAATACAATGCAAACAGATGCATGATGATGCATGACAAAGCAAAGCGTGATGCTAGGCGTGCCCTAACGTGGTATGAGGTGATGCCGGTGAAGGGGGGAAACATCCGGGAAAGTATCCCCGGTGTTTCGTGTTTTCGGACAGATGAACCGGAGGGGGAAAGTTGCGAGTTCGATAGGTTAGGGATGTGTGGCGGACGAACGGCTACGTATCCGGATTCGTCACGTCGTTCTGAGCAACTTTCATGTTGAAAATAATTTAATCCGAGTTACGGTTTAAAAGATATGATTTTCTAAAGATCTTATTAAATTCTAGAATTTAATTAATTATTTAATTTAATTCGAAAATGGATTTATGACGTCATCATGACATCGGCAGTCAACTCTAACCGTTGACTGGTCAACCGGACAGGTGGGTCCCACCTGTTAGGGATTGTTTAGCTAACTAACAGTGGTTAATTAGGTTAACTAGTTATTAGGTTAATTAATCTTAATTAGTTAATTTAAACAGGATTACTTAAGTTAATTATTTAGTTAATTAATTAATTGATTGATATTTTTATTTATTTATATTTTTATTAATTTTAATTCCTTTTTTAAAAAAACATTCTAGGGGCGTGGGCCCCATCTGTCATTGTCACAGGGGGTCTTAGCGGGCGCTGGCGCGAGCGGTTACAGGCTGCGGGCGCTAGTGATGCCTGACCAGACGAGGGCCGAGCGGCCGCCGATGGGCGCCGGCGTCGAGCGACGGCCGGGGCCGCGACGAGGCTAGCCGGGACGGCACCGACAATGCCGGCCGAGTGCCGGACTGCAGCAGAGGACAGCGGGGCCGCGCGAGGGGGCGGTGGAGGTGGCTGTAGGACAGGGCAGCAGGGGAGCCGTTGGACAGTGCGACAGCGGCCACGGGGTGTAGCAGTAGGGGAGGTCCGGGACCGGCGCAGCCGGCGTGCATGACGGCGATGGGAGTAGCCGAGGTGGGGAAAAACGACGACGCGGCCGGCGCGGCAGTTGGTGCGCGGGCACGCGCAGTCCACGTTAACCTCGGGCGTGGCGCGGGGTCCTGGTGTGGCCACGACAAGGCGCGGAGCGCGAGCGTACGACGGTGACCGCGGGGTAGGAGGGAAGGGGGGGCGCTCACGTGCGCTTGCAGGGGAGAGGAGGGGCCTTCGGGGAGGAGGACAAAGAAGCGGGCGACGAGGTCGGAGAGGAGGCAAACCGGTGAGGAGGAGGAGGCAGTCCGGCGGGGAAGCTCCGGGCGGCGGCATCGATAGGGTTCGATCCGGGCGGCGGCGTCGGGGACGGGATCGGGCCCTCCCGATCCAGATCCAACGAGAGAGTGGGGAGTGGAACGAGAGGGAGACGTGGGGCGAGTGGGGAGCGGGCTAGGGTTCAGCGGAGTGGGTGTGAGGATAAGGGAGTGGGGGTGGGGCGCGGCCGGTTGGGCCAGGTGGGCCGGTCGGGCGGCCTAGAGGCCAGCTGGGCCACGGCCCAGCGGGGGGGGGGGGGGGGTCTGTTGTTTTACTTTTGTTTTGTTTTGTCTTTTGCTTTTGTATTTTCTTTTCTTTTATTTCTTTTTCTTTTCTGTTTTCTTTTAATTTCTCATTTGTATTAGTTTTATAAATTATAAAAGCAGTCACTAATTTAGTGTTAATAATTATACTATTGTCCTATTAACTTAGGGGCAATTAGTAAACAGTTTATTATTTTATAAAATGCAAAAGACATTTATTTCATTGTTTTACCTACTATTTTAATTATTCAAATGCCTATAAACTTTCTATAAGAATGTGGTTTCTTCACCTCAATTAGTCAGGGATTATTTGCCACATGATGAACAATTTAGTTTTAATGCTTGAAAACTTTTACTATTTGCCTATATTTTAAATTTGAATTTGAATTGTTTTTGAACTAACTCGAGTTTATCAATAGTAACCGAGGTGACGTGGCATCCTTAGTAGAGGGTTACTGTAGCTTAATTACCCGGGCGTCACAATTCTCCTCCACTATAAGAAATCTCATCCCGAGATTTAAGAGGTAGTGAAAGGGGGGAAGGTTTGGTTACGAATCTAGCGGGTCTTCTCATTCTGGCTTGCTCTTCTCGAAGAGAACCGGTCCAATACATTGATGTCTTCATTTCTCTGCTTCAGGTCCTTATGATGAAGTCGGCATCCTTTCTTCGGGATCTTCATCGTATTTACGAATAGGTAACGGGGTAGATCGGAAACGATAGAATGCTATAAGGGTAATAACCTGGGATTAACCCATGAATGAGCATATGAGCACCTCTCGAGTTGAACAAATAGAACACATCGAGAGTAAAGTTGGAAGGTCCAACCAGAAGTTTCAGGCAGCCAGGCAATCGTTCAATGCCTAGTCAGAAGGTGAAAGGGGTTTCAAGCAACGGAATAATTATTGCTTCCGATGCCAGAATTGATGATCTCATCGGAAGGTGGCTCATGAATTACATACGAGCCCACGCGGGAGGAATAACTTTGGGAACAGGGGGTGTACAGGAGAGTCAGGTTTCGATCCTGGGACCTGTGGGTTATGGGGCCACCATGTGGGGTAAAAGTAGGAAGGGCATTGACGTCTTGCATGATCGCATAAGAAACACATGTCAGAGCATAGCCTGTCAGTTATGTTGGCAACAATGTCGGTACCAAGGGCGAGGGACGAAGAGAACCATTTTCCTGCTCGTTGAACGAGGCGGACCAATAGGCAAAGTTCTCGTCCATCGGTGGTTACCGGAATATCATCAATAATAGTAACAGGATCTTACCGACACGATTGTACACCTAGGTGTTTACGTAAGCAGGGGAATATTGTTGCTTAGATCATATAGATCACAAGAAAGGCTAAACCAAAGAATGGAAAGTAAAATATGATTATCAGATCAAACAGAACAATGGAAAGGAAAATGTGTTTAGACACATAATTCAAGGGTATATCCTTCCCAAGGATAAGTAGAGCATGATATCCATGACAGGATATATCGTAGAAAACCATTTAGGTAAGGGGGGAGAAACTTCATGACATTACCCATACAGCGGTGTTTGGATAATTGAGCAAGAAACATTTAGCATTGGGCTTCAAATGTTCTTGTTGAAAATCGGAGTACCACAGACATGCTTCGAGATAGCATTGACATGGTCTTCAAGCAAAGGTCGGACTTGGATACAAAAAGGATTCAATAGGAACAACATATAGAATAAGTCTTTCAATTTCCTCATGGAAGAATGGATAACCTTGCTAAAAAGGAAACTATAACAGTAGGTCCTTCGGCCAGGTGTGCTGGGCATGACATCACCTTACCGGGTCATAAAAGACCAGTGTTATAACTCATGGAAAAATGTTCCAACCATCATATCTGACCGAGATTCAGAACTGTTCGGTGTTAGGATACCTTAGACTTGGGATGCCCGAGAAGAAAAGGTGCGACACAAATTGACGAGATGACATTGTAAAATTCTCGGGAAATGAACTATGGAAGCGAGTTCCGAAAAAACAGTTCATCAGCAAACCAACGAGAGGATGAGGAGGTGGGCGATGGAATCAACGACAATACCTCGAGGTTTCCAATAAGATGGATTTCCACAGTTATGTGAACAAGGAGATAACAATTGTCAGATCAAATGATATAATGGTGTATGTCCGAGGAAAACATACACAATTAATCACTGGTTGAAAGGTGCACCCAAAATATGGGCTTAGGTAGCAGGATCAATGTTAGAATGGTGATTCAATAACCAATGGTCTAAGAATGAAATGTCGACCATTAACTTCGAAGCAATAGGGTTGCTAGAAGTACATAACCTAAGTAGCATGGTTCACGTGTTGGTATCCCGGTTAGAATCAACACGGGGACCAAGAAAGAATGGTGAGGGTGAGAACTATCACAATACCAAGAATTCCTTAAGAGGTGGAGCAGTCCTCACAACATCCTTGACATAAAAGATAGTAATACTTCCAAGGTAAAGAAGAACAAATGCTGGGTAGCAAGGATCTCAAGGTATAACACAAAACACGAACAAGTTTGTCTTGAGAGGGAAATCAAGGATGTTGTCGATGATAACACAAATCATCAAGGGGCAAGGATGGTATTTCCCATCATGAATTCAATTGATATCCTGGAAGAGTTCAGAATGCTGATGATGATCATGACACATTTGTCGAGAGATTTCATGAAGATGTAATCGATCGGCGACAACATCAAGTCAAAGGAATGATGAACCGAAAAGTTATTGGAACCAAGGGTACAACACAAACTCGAAATCAAGCTTGTTGTTCAAGGTGAAATAATACGAATGGGAAGCTCGACGTAAGGTTAGCTCCTCGTCAAAAATTTATGCTCTGGGAATAAGGCCAGGTAGCACAGTTAAAATTAGCACTATGATGATAGCCGATCAGGCTAGGATTGACATGCTCGAGTACAAACTCGTGAGTAAAGGAGATTACTAAGAGTTGTTTAATCGTGCTATGGACCCGATTTAGTTATTAGTGTCCTCGAGTGACTAACAACTCGGAACCAGGAAACATTTCAATCGGTGAGGAATAATACTTGATGAAGGCTCATAATAAGCAACATGGTTCGGTGATATTATCGAGATACCAGAGGGTAATACTCGGAGGTAGAGAAAAATAGAGGGTTGACAAGTGTATTGATCTGCAAAAGACAAGTACTTTAACATGTCTGAGAAAAGGAATCAAGGGAGAACAATCATGGTCGGAACCATGGTTGCAAAGGATCAATTCACAGATACCAGATGATATTATATCAATGAAATAATTATTTATTACAAGAAGCTTTCATGATAGGATCTACATTGTGTCCATGGGCATGAACACAAAGGTTCAAGGTCGGCTCCCACTTCCTCAATGCATAACCTTCCATTCACCTCCTCGTATTTCGAAAATGACATTAGTTGTTGAAAGTTTTACCTGGTGCAATACCAGATAAGTATGACCCGTGAAATCTTTCGGGTTCACATAGATTAGGGAAGGCGTTGGTTCAACCCATCGGGGCATCTTAGGAACATATACCACAGACTGCAGAAGTAAATAACTCAAGCTCGAAAGCAAAGCATGGTTGACAACGCAGAAGATACCGATTGTCAAAGACATTATGTATCATGGGAATAACTCACAAGAATTTTTCAATGTGAAGGATACTAACGGATAATAACCCAGCAATGGGCCTAGCGGTGCACAACGGAGTTGATGTGAGTATCGGTACTCAATAAGAGGAGAAAGGATGCAAATGCGTCGGATTATAGAACATCTGAATAATTTGATGCTTTGGTAACAAAGGTATTATGATTTCCAAAACGAAGGATCAAAAGCAGACGCTCTGATCAAAGATGGAAAGTCGAATAGACATAGGGGCATACAATCGACGACAAATTCATTGGTCAAGAACCAGCTCATGTCCGGAGTGACGTCTGAGCTGAAGGGAAGAATTCTATTGCTTGATGATTGCGAGCATTCGCAAATATATCGAATTAATGTACTCAAAATAATAGTGACAAAGGGTGCCAATAAGATTACTAGACTTATGGGATTAACCATAATGCAAGCAAGCAAGAATTTCAAGAGGAATAACATGTTGAGGATTTTCGTAAGACCAAATAGTATTTCGAAGTATTTTATGAAACACATGAACAACTGGGGATGAACGAATCCTCGACAAGTGTGAGGTATTATCCGTAGGGGTATTCATGCGGCAAAGAATTGCAAAGCAGTAAGCTCAAAGGATTCTCGGAACAACGAAGAGAAGTTCATTGCCCCTTGTAATAACAAGATCAATGGGACTAAATGTAAGAATGGCAGATGTATGCAGTTATCCATAAGGATATAACAATGGTAGGGAATTTGCAAAAGCGATGGGCACAAGTGTCCCGGGAGAACATCATAGAGTATCTTCGAAATCTTCTAGCACAATAGGCGATCATTTGTGATAATGGGCTCTCCGGGAGAAAGTAGTTACGAGAACCTAGAGTCAGATTTAGTAAAATTAATTAACCCGAATAGAGGAGAGATTAGAGTCCCAGATTATAGGTCAAGGAATAAAAGATCCTAATACCACCCAATGGCGACGTGGGCCCGTAAGGCACACAGCCATGTTAGTAAAAGTTTTGTAATGTCTAGACTCGATTTCGGCCAAGGAGTTGGAAAGGGGGATTCCTACAGGCAGTTGGCTCTGATACCAACTTGTGACGCCCCGATTCAATCGTACACTAATCATGCACGCAAACGTGTACGATCAAGATCAGGGACTCACGGGAGGATATCACAACACAACTCTAAAAACATAAATAAGTCATACAAGCAAGATATTACAAACCAGGGGCCTCGAGGGCTCGAATACAAGTGCTCGATCATAGACGAGTCAGCGGAAGCAACAATATCTGAGTACAGACATAAGTTAAACAAGTTTGCCTTAAGAAGGCTAGCACAAACTGGGATATAGATCGAAAGAGGCGCAGGCCTCCTGACTGGGATCCTCCTAACTACTCCTGGTCGTCGTCAGCAGCCTGCACGTAGTAGTAGGCACCTCGAGTGTAGTAGTCGTCGTCGACGGTGGCGTCTGGCTCCTGGGCTCCAGCATCTGGTTGCGACAACCAGAAAGAAAGGAAAGGGGGGAAAAGGGGGGAGAAAGCAACCGTGAGTACTCATCCAAAGTTCTCGCAAGCAAGGATCTACACTACATATGCATGAGTATATGTGTAAAGGGCCATATCGGTGGACTGAACTGCAGAATGCCAGAATAAGAGGGGATAGCTAATCCTGTCGAAGACTACGCTTCTGGCAGCCTCCGTCTTGCAGCATGTAGAAGAGAGTAGATTGAAGTCCTCCAAGTAGCATCGCATAGCATAATCCTACCCGGCGATCCTCCCCTTGTCGCCCTGTGGAAAAGCGATCACCGGGTTGTCTGTGGAACTTGTCTGGGTGTGTTTTATTAAGTATCCGATTCTAGTTGTCATAAGGTCAAGGTACAACTCTGGGTCGTCCTTTTACCGAGGGACACGGCTATTCGAATAGATAAACTTCCATGCAGGGGTGCACCACATAACCCAACACGCTCGATCCCATTTGGCTTGACACACTTTCCTGGGTCATGCCCGGCCTCGGAAGATCAACACGTCGCAGCCCCACCTAGGCCTAACAGAGAGGTCAGCACGCCGGTCTAACTCCTATGGTGCAGGGGTCTGGGCCCATCGCCTATTACACACCTGCACGTTGCGTGGGTGGCCGAAAGCAGAACTAGCCCCCTTAATACAAGAGCAGGCTTACGTTCCAATCCGGCGCGCGCCGCTCAGTCGCTGACGTCTAGAAGGCTTCGGCTGATACCACGACGTCGAGTGCCCATATCTTTCCCACGTAGTTGGTTAGTGTGTATAGACCAAATGGCCAGACTCAGATCAAATACCAAGATCTCGTTAAGCGTGTTATTATGAAGCAACCGCGGACGCCGACCAGGGCCAGGCCCACCTCTCGCCTAGGTGGTCTCAACCTGCCATGGCGCTCCGCCACAAAGATCCACACAGAGGGCCGTCGGGACAAAGGTCCTTTCAGCCCCCAATCCGTGAATCACTCGCGGGTACTCTTCGAGCGGACCCGACTTTAGTCACCATCTGAAGTATGTATATATGTATAGTATATACCCGTGATCACCTCCCAAGTGATCACGACCCGATAGTATAGCAAGGCAGACTGACAAGAATGTAGGGCCACAAATGATAAACTAGCATCCTATACTAAGTATCTAGGATTGCAGGTAAGGTATCAACAGATGTAGCAACAATGTCAGGCTATGCATCAGAATAGGATTAACGGAAAGCAGTAACATGCTACACTACTCTAATGCAAGCAGTATAGAGGAGAATAGGCAATATCTGGTGATCAAGGGGGGGCTTGCCTGGTTGCTCTGGCAAGAGAGAGGGGTCGTCAACTCCGTAGTCGTACTGGGTAGCAGCGGCGTCGGTCTCGGTGTCTAGCGGAAGAAGAGGGGGAAGAAACAATGAATACAATGCAAACAGATGCATGACGATGCATGACAAAGCAAAGCGTGATGCTAGGCGTGCCCTAACGTGGTATGAGGTGATGCCGGTGAAGGGGGGAAACATCCGGGAAAGTATCCCCGGTGTTTCGTGTTTTCGGACAGATGAACCGGAGGGGGAAAGTTGCGAGTTCGATAGGTTAGGGATGTGTGGCGGACGAACGGACTGCATATCCGGATTCGTCACGTCGTTCTGAGCAACTTTCATGTTGAAAATAATTTAATCCGAGTTATGGTTTAAAAGATATGATTTTCTAAAGATTTTATTAATTTCTAGAATTTAATTAATTATTTAATTTGATTCAAAAATGGATTTATGACGTCAGCATGACATCAGCAGTCAACTCTAACCGTTGACTGGTCAACCGGACAAGTGGGTCCCACCTGCCAGGGATTGTTTAGCTAACTAACAGTGGTTAATTAGGTTAACTAGTTATTAGGTTAATTAATCTTAATTAGTTAATTTAAACAAGATTACTTAAGTTAATTATTTAGTTAATTAATTAATTGATTGATATTTTTATTTATTTATATTTTTATTAATTTTAATTCCTTTTTTAAAAAAACATTCTAGGGGCGTGGGCCCCATCTGTCATTGTCACAGGGGGGGTCTTAGCGGGCGCTGGCGCTAGCGGTTACAGGCTGCAGGCGCCAGCGATGCCCGACCAGACGAGGGCCGAGCGGCCGCCGATGGGCGCCGGCGTCGAGCGACGACCGGGGCCGCGACGAGGCTGGCCGGGAACGGCACCGGCAAGGCCGGCCGAGTGCCGGACTGCAGCAGAGGACAGCGGGGCCGCGCGAGGGGGCGGTGGAGGTGGCTGCAGGACAGGGCAGCAGGGCAGCCGTTGGACAGTGCGGCAGCGGCCACGGGGTGTAGCAGTAGGGGAGGTCCGGGACCGGCGCAGCCGGCGTGCATGACGGCGATGGGAGTAGCCGAGGTGGGGAGAAACGACGACGCGGCCGGCGCGGCAGTTGGCGCGCGGGCACGCGCAGTCCACGTTAACCTCGGGCGGGGCGCGGGGTCCTGGTGTGGCCACAACAAGGCGCGGAGCGCGAGCGTACGACGGTGACCGCGGGGTAGGAGGGAAGGGGGGCGCTCACGTGCGCGTGCAGGGGAGAGGAGGGGCCTTCGGGGAGGAGGACGAAGAAGCGGGCGACGAGGTCGGAGAGGAGGCAAACCGGTAAGGAGGAGGAGGCAGTCCGGCGGGGAAGCTCCGGGCGGCGGCGTCGGTAGGGTTCAATCCGGGCGGCGGCGGCGGGGACGGGATCGGGCCCTCCCGATCCAGATCCAACGAGAGAGTGGGGAGGGGAACGAGAGGGAGATGTGGGGCGAGTGGGGAGCGGGCTAGGGTTCGGGGGAGTGGGTGTAAGGATAAGGGAGTGGGGGTGGGACGCGGCCGGTTGGGCCAGGTGGGCCGGTCGGGCGGCCTAGAGGCCAGCTGGGCCACGGCCCAGCGGGGGGGGGGTCTGTTTTTTTACTTTTGTTTTGTTTTGTCTTTTGCTTTTGTATTTTCTTTTCTTTTATTTCTTTTTATTTTCTGTTTTCTTTTAATTTCTCATTTGTATTAGTTTTATAAATTATAAAAGCAGTCACTAATTTAGTGTTAATAATTATACTATTGTCCTATTAACTTAGTGGCAACTAGTAAGCAGTTTATTATTTTATAAAATGCAAAAGACATTTATTTCATTGTTTTACCTACTATTTTAATTATTCAAATGCCTATAAACTTTCTATAAGAATGTGGTTTCTTCACCTCAATTAGTCAGGGATTATTTGCCACATGATGAACAATTTAGTTTTAATGCTTGAAAACTTTTACTATTTGCCTATATTTTAAATTTGAATTTGAATCATTTTTGAACTAACTCGAGTTTATCAACAGTAACCGAGGTGACGTGGCATCCTTAGTAGAGGGTTACTGTAGCTTAATTACCCGGGCGTCACAAGAGGACGTCTAACTTGTTTTTGCAGGGCATGTTGTGATGTGATATGGTCAAGACGTGATGCTATATTTTATTGTATGAGATGATCATGTTTTGTAACCGAAGTTATCGGCAACTGGCAGGAGCCATATGGTTGTCTCTTTATTGTATGAAATGCAAACGCCCTGTAATTGCTTTACTTTATCACTAAGCGGTAGCGATAGTCGTAGAAGCAATAGATGGCGTAATGATAACGATGCTATGATGGAGATCAAGGTGTCGCGCCGGTGACGATGGTGATCACGATGGTGCTTCGAAGATGGAGATCACAAGCACAAGATGATGATGGCCATATCATATCACTTATATTGATTGCATGTGATGTTTATCCTTTATGCATCTTATCTTGCTTTGTTTGACGGTAGCATTTTAAGATGATCTCTCACTAAAATGATCAAGAAGTGTTCTCCCTGAGTATGCACCGTTGCCAAAGTTCGTCGTGCCCAGACACCACGTGATGATCGGGTGTGATAAGCTCTACGTCCATCTACAACGGGTGCAAGCTAGTTTTGCACACGCGGAATACTCAGGTTAAACTTGACGAGCCTAGCATATGCAGATATGGCCTCGTAACACGGAGACCGAAAGGTCGAGCGTGAATCATATAGTAGATATGATCAACATAGTGATGTTCACCATTGAAAACTACTCCATCTCACGTGATGATCGGTTATGGTTTAGTTGATTTGGATCATGTGATCACTTAAGATGACTAGAGAGATGTCTGTCTAAGTGGGAGTTCTTAAGTAATATGATTAATTGAACTTTAATTTATCATGAACTTAGTCCTGGTAGTATTTTGCAAATTATGTTATAGATCAATAGCTCGCGTTGTTGCTTTCATATGTTAATTTTGATATGATCCTAGAGAAAATTGTGTTGAAAG
Organism: Triticum timopheevii; assembly: GCA_963921465.1. Lineage (NCBI taxonomy): Eukaryota > Viridiplantae > Streptophyta > Magnoliopsida > Poales > Poaceae > Triticum > Triticum timopheevii. Next base: position 366,941,319 of record OY997264.1, read on the forward strand.
ATGTTAGTAGCAATGATGCGGATTGGATCCGTGATCTGAGGTTTATCCTCATTGCTGCACAGAAGAATTATGTCCTTGATGCACCGCTAGGTGACAAACCTATTGCAGGAGCAGATGCAGACGTTATGAACGTTTGGCTAGCTCAATATGATGACTACTTGATAGTTTAGTGCACCATGCTTAACGACTTAGAATCGGGACTTCAAAGACGTTTTGAACGTCATGGACCATATGAGATGTTCCAGGAATTGAAGTTAATATTTCAAGCAAATACCCGAGTTGAGAGATATGAAGTCTCCAACAAGTTCTATAGCTAAAAGATGGAGGAGAATCGCTCAACTAGTGAGCATGTGCTCAGATTGTCTGGGTACTTCAATCGCTTGAATCAAGTGGGAGTTAATCTTCCAGATAAGATAGTGATTGACAGAATTCTCTAGTCACCATCACTAAGTTACTAGAACTTCGTGATGAATTATAGTATGCAAGGGATGTCGAAAATGATTCCCGAGCTCTTCGTGATGTTGAAATTGACGAAGGTAGAAATCAAGAAAGAGCATCAAGTGTTGATGATTGACAAGACCACTAGTTTCAAGAGAAGGGCAAAGGGAAAGAAAGGGAACTTCAAGTGGAAAGACAAGCAAGTTGTCACTCCTGCGAAGAAGCCCAAAGCTGGACCATAGCCTGAAACTGAGTGTTTACACTGCAAAGGAAATGGTCACTGGAAACGGAAATGCCCTGAATATTTGGTGGATAAGAAGGATGGCAAAGTGAACAAGGGTATATTTGATATACAGATTATTGATGTGTGCCTTACTAGTGTTTATAGTAGCCCCTAAGTATTTGATACTTGTTCGGTTGCTAAGATTAGTAACTCGAAACAGGAGTTACAGAATAAACAGAGACTAGTTGAAGGGAAAGTAACGATGAGTGTTGGAAGTAGTTCCAAGATTGATATGATCATCATCGCACACTCCCTATACTTTCGGGATTAGTGTTAAACCTAAATAAATGTTATTTGTCATTTGCGTTGAGCATGAATATGATTTGATTGTGTTTATTGCAATACAGTTATTCATTTAAAATCAGAGAATAATTGTTGTTCTGTTTACATGAATAAAACCTTCAATAATCATACACCCAATGAAAATAGTTTGTTGGATCTCGATCATAGTGATACACATATTCATAATATTGAGGCCAAAAGATGCAAAGTTAATAATGATAGTGCAACTCATTTGTGGCACTGCCGTTTGGGTCATATCGGTGTAAAGCGCATAAAGAAACTCCATAAAGATGGATTTTCGGAATCACTTGGTTATGAATCATTTGATGCTTGCGAACCGTGCCTTTTGTGCAAGATGACTAAAACTCCATTCTCCGGAACAATGGAACGAGCTACTGACTTATTGGAAATAATACATATCGATGTATGCGATCCAATGAGTGTTGATGCTCGTGGCAAGTATCGTTATTTTCCGACCTTCAAAAAATGATTTGAGCAGATATGGGTATATCTACTTGATGAAACATAAGTCTGAAATAGTTGAAAGGTTCGAAGAATTTCAGAGTGAAGTGGAAAAAGCATCGTAACAAGAAAATAAAATTTTTGCGATCTGATCGCGGAGACGAATATTTGAGTTACGAGTTTGGTCTTCAATTAAAACAATGTGGAATAGTTTCACAACTCACGCCACCTGGAACACCACAACGTTATGGTGTGTCCGAACGTCGTAACCGCACTTTATTGGATATGGTGCGATCTATGATGTATCTTACTGATTTACCACTATTATTTTGGGGTTATGCATTAGAGACAGCTGCATTTACGTTAAAAGGGCACCATCTAAATCCGTTTGGACGACATCATATGAACTGTGGTTTAGCAAGAAACCCAAGTTGTCGTTTCTTAAAGTTTGGGGCTACGATGCTTATGTGAAAAAGTTTCATCCTGATAAAGCTCAAACCCAAATCAGAGAAGTGCGTCTTCATAGAATACCCAAAGGAAACTGTTGGGTACACCTTCTATCATAGATCCGAAGGCAAGATATTCGTTGCTAAAGATGGATCCTTTCTAGAGAAGGAGTTTCTCTCGAAAGAAGTGAGTGGGAGGAAAGTAGAACTTGATGAGGTAACTATACCTTCTCCTGAATTGGAAAATAGTTCATCACTGAAATCAGTTCCAGTGATTCCTACACCAATTAGTGAGGAAGCTAATGATGATGAAACTTCAGATCAAGTTACTACAAAACCTCATAGGTCTTCCAGAGTACGGTCCGCACCAGAGTGGTATGGTAATCCTGTTCTGAAAGTCATGTTACTAGACCATGATAAACCTACGAACTATGAAGAAGCGATGATGAGCCCAGATTCCGCGGAATGGCTGGAGGCCATGAACTCTGAGATAGGATCCATGTATGAGAACAAAGTGTGGACTTTGGTGGACTTGCCCGATGATCAGCAAGCCATAGAAAATAAATGGATCTTCAAGAGGAAGACGAACGCTGATAGTAGTATTACTATCTACAAAGCTAGACTTGTCTAAAAAGGTTTTTGACAAAGTTCAAGGTGTTGAATACAATGAGATTTTCTCACTTGTATCGATGCTTAACAGTTTGTCCGAATCATGTTAGCAATTGCCACATTTTATGAAATTTGGCAAATGGATATCAAAACTACATTCCTTAATGGATTTATTAAAGAAGAGTTGTATATGATACAACCAGAAGGTTTTGTCAATCCTAAAGGTGCTAACAAAATGTGCAAGCTCCAGCGATCCATCTATGGACTGGTGCAAGCATCTCAGAGTTGGAATATACGCTTTGATAAGTTGATCAAAGCATATAGTTTTGTACAGACTTACGGTGAAGCCTGTATTTACAAGAAGGTGAGTGGGAGCACTACAACATTTCTGATAAGTATATGTGAATGACATATTGTTGATCGGAAATAGTGTAGAATTATTCTGCAAAGCATAAAGGAGTGTTTGAAAGGAGTTCTTTAAAAGAAAGACCTCAGTAAAGCTACTTACATATTGAGCATCAAGATCTATTGAGATAGATCAAGACGTTTGATAAGATTTTCAATGAGTACATACCTTGACAAGATTTTGAAGTAGTTCAAAATGGAACAGTCAAAGAAAGAGTTCTTGCCTGTGTTGCAAAGGTATGAAATTGAGTAAGACTCAAATAACGACCACGACAGACAATAGAAAGAGAATGAAAGTCATTCCCTATGCATCAGTCATAGGTTCTATAAAAGTATGCCATGCTATGGACCAGACCTATTGTATACTCTGCCCTGGTTTGGCAAGGGAGTACAATAGTGATCTAGGAGTAGATCATTGGACATTGGTCAAAATTATCCTTAGTGTAATAAGGATATGTTTCTCGATTATGGAGGTGACAAAAAGGTTCATCGTAAAGGGTTACGTCCATACAAGTTTTGGCACTGATCCAGATAACTCTAAGTCTTAATCTGGATACATATTGAAAGTGGGAGCAATTAGCTAGAGTAGCTTCGTGCAGAGCATTGTAAACATAGAATATTTGCAAAATACATACGGCTCTGAATGTGACAGACCCGTTGACTAAGCTTCTCTCATGAGCAAAACATGATCACACCTTAGTACTCTTTGGGTGTTAATCACATAACGATGTGAACTAGATTATTGACTCTAGTAAACCCTTTGGGTGTTGGTCACATGACGATGTGGACTATGGGTGTTAATATTGGTGTTAAATCACATGGCCATGTGAACTAGATTATTGACTCTAGTGCAAGCGGGAGACTGAAGGAAATATGCCCTAGAGGCAATAATAAAGTTATTATTTATTTCCTTATTTCATGATAAATGTTTATTATTCATGCTAGAATTGTATTAACCGGAAACATGATACATGTGTGATTACATAGACAAACTTAAAGTCACTAGTATGCCTCTACTTGACTAGCTCATTGATCAAAGATGGTTATGTTTCCTAACCATAGGCATGTGTTGTCATTTGATTAATGGAATCACATCATTAGGAGAATGATGTGATTGACTTGACCCATTCCGTTAGCTTAGCACTTGATCGTTTAGTATGTTGCTATTGCTTTCTTCATGACTTATACAAAGTTCCTGCAACTATGAGATTGTGCAACCCCCCGTTTACCGGAGGAACACTTTGTGTGCTACCAAATGTCACAACGTAACTGGGTGATTATAAAGGTGCTCTATAGGTGTTTCCAAAGGTACATGTTGAGTTGGCATAATTCGAGATTAGGTTTTGTCACTCCGATTGTCGGAGAGGTATCTCTGGGCCCTCTCGGTAATACACATCACTTAAGCCTTGCAAGCATTGTAACTAATGAGTTAGTTACAGGATGATGTATTACAGAACGAGTAAAGAGACTTGCCGGTAACAAGATTGAACTAGGTATTGGATACCGACGATCGAATCTCGGGCAAGTAACATACCGATGACAAAGGGAACAACGTATGTTGTTATGCGGTTTGACCGATAAAGATCTTCGTAGAATATGTAGGAACCAATATGAACATCCAAGTTCCACTATTGGTTATTGACCGAGAATAGTTCTAGGTCATGTCTACATAGTTCTCGAACCCGTAGGGTCCACACGCTTAACGTTACGATGACAGTTTTATTATGGGTTTATAAGTTTTGATGTACCGAAGTTTGTTCGGAGTCCCGGACGCGATCACGGACATGACGAGGAGTCTCGAAATGGTCGAGACATAAAGATTGATATATTGGACTACTATATTCGGACACCGGAAGTGTTCCGGGTGATTTCGGAGAAAACCGGAGTGCTGGAGGGTTACCGGAACCCCCTCGGGAGAGTAATGGGCCTTATGGGCCTTAGTGGAAAGGAGAGAGGGGCGACCAGTATGGGCCGCGCGCCCCCTCCCCCCTCTGGTCCGAATTGGACTAGGAGGGGGGGGGGCGGCACCCCCCCTTTCCTTCCCCCTCTCCCCCTTCCTTCCTCCTCCTAGTAGGAGTAGGAAAGGAGGAGTCCTACTCCTACTAGGAGGAGGATTCCTCCTCCCTGGCGCGCCCCCCTTGGGCCGGCCGGCCTCCCCCCTTGCTCCTTTATATACGGGGGCAGGGGGCATCCCATAGACACACAAGTTGATCTACAGATCGTTCCTTAGCCATGTGCGGTGCCCCCCTCCACCATATTCCACCTCAGTCATATCGTCGCGGAGTTTAGGCGAAGCCCTGCGCCGGTAGAATATCATCATCGTCACCAGGCCGTCGTGCTGACGGAACTCATCCCCGACGCTTTGCTGGATTGGAGCCCGGGGAACGTCATCGAGCTGAACGTCTGCTGAACACAGAGGTGCCGTACGTTCGGTGCTTGGATCGGTCGGATCGTGAAGACGTACGACTACATCAACCGCATTGTCATAACGCTTCCGCTTAACGGTCTACGAGGGTACGTAGACAACACTCTCCCCTCTCATTGCTATGCCATCACCATGATCTTGCGTGTGCGTAGGAATTTTTTTTGAAATTACTATGTTCCCCAACAGCAACGCCGTTGGGTGCCGCCGGACCTTCCTGGAGGGCATCGGGGGCGACCCTTCCTCTCGCCTCGCGCGTACCGGGGGAAACCCTTCGCAGCAGCGTCATCATCGTCGCGGTCCTTCTTGGAGGTGTTGATTGGTACCGGTGCTTCAGAGCCTCGGGGCGTGGTGGAAGATCTTCGGCGGGCGCAGTGGTCGTGAAGCTTCTTCGTTTCCGTCGATCCGATGTTGTCGGCATTTTGTTCTCTTGTTGTTTCTCTTTCGTTTCTTTTGGGTGTGATTGTGCTGCGTCCTCCCCAGCACCTATCTTTGGATGTATCGGGTGGTTGCTTTGTAATACAAAGAGGGAGGAAACCCTTTTTCGGCAATTGGTTTTCTTAATTTCTACATGAAATTAGCTCATTGGGGTTGGGTAATTAAAAAGGAGAGAAATAGTGGCTTGCATCTTTCCAATGCATTTTTTACTCCACTTCATAATTTGTCCTAAAATTTCCATATTGTACACTTTTCATCCGACGGAGGGAGTATATTCGATCCAAGCATCCAAACTGACCGGCACTTCTTATAATCGGTTCATATCTAGGGCAGATATGATATGTACAACGCTTGTTGTTCGACTCACCACTAGGGCCCACTTTTAAAGAAGTCATTACCAAGTTTGAAGCAGTGGCATCGAAGAACTCATGGATTTGACATGCTCTCTTTGGCACGCCAGGTTCATACGATGACATCATTATGCTCCAATGATCTCCTTTGTTCAAGAAACATTATGATGGGGAAGCTCCACCATGCAACTACACCATCAACGGAAACAACTACACCATGGGGTGCTACCTTGCTGATGGTATATATTCTCAGTGGGCGGCATTTGTGAAGACCATATCTGATCCTGAAGGCAACGAACAAAGTCGCTTTACAACAATGCAAGAGGCGGCTAGGAAGGATGTGGAGAGAGCATTTGGAGTGCTCCAAGCTCCACTACTAGGAAATACATTATAGATAGATGCTTAGTAGTAGCGAGGGGTATATGGGCCGCGCTACTGCTAATTAGTAGTAGCGTGGGGTCTACACCCCTCTACTACTAAGTTGATAGTAGAAGCGCGGGGTATAAACCCACGCTGCTACTAAGTGGTCTCCACCATGCCCCTCGGGACATGATGCCCCTTTTTAATGGATTTACCCCATGGAACCTGAGGTTTTTGGTGCATAGTAGCGAGGGGAATAAACCGCGCGCTACTACTAAGTTGATAGCAGTAGCGCGGGCTATAAACCCACGCTGTTACTAAGTGGTCTCCACCGTGCCCCTGGGACAGGCCATAGTAGTAGCGAGGGGTATAAACCCCACGCTGCTACTAAGTACAAGGTTTTTTAACAACCCTGAAATCCCCATCTCCTCCCCCAAATCCCTCCTCTCTCCCGTCATTCTGCCCCTCTCTCTATAGGCTCTCCCATGGGGCTCCTGCCCATGCGCGGCTCCTCCTCCATGGCGCCGAAGGAGGCCTCCGCCTCGCGCCACCGGTGACTAGGAGCTCGTCGGTCTTCCCCTGCGTCTCCATGCCACCACGCCGGAGCACCTCACCACCAGCGACCAGCCCCACTGCTCCCTTCATCTCCTTCCTCTCCCTCTCGTTTCTCTCTCTCTCTCTCTCTCTCTCTCTCTCTCTCTCTCTCCCTCTGGTTTGACTCACTCTCCCATGTCCATGCTCGTGCAAGTCGTCGCCATGGACGACCAGGAACTCTCTGCCTTGGTCGTGAAGAGGAGCCCCACACTGCCGCCTTGCTCTGCCCTGGATCCGGGCCCTCTCCAGCAGCCACCGCCGGATCTAGTCTGCCACTACCCGTCTGCGCCTTCGGTGACCCTTATCGTCGCTAGATCGAACCATTGCCGCCATTGACAGCATGCACGGGATCAATAGTTTTTTTTGAAATTAATAGTAGTAGCACGGGGTATAGGACACTCACTATAGGACACTTGCAGTTTTCAGCAGAATAACCATGGTGTTGTTTTTTGTGCAGAAATAAAAGTTCTCAGAATTGAGCAAAGACCCACCATTATGGCACGGGAAGGGGTGGATTGCAGCGTTAAACCACCATTAACCGGAGCGGCGGCGCGACTGTCATCGGTGTAAGTCTGACAATTGTGTATAGGGGTACGAATTAGAGGGGAGAGCCTAGCTAGGGCGTAGTTGTTACAGTCAGATTTACGAGTTCAAGCCCCTCATGTGGAGGTAATATCCCTACATCTCGGTGCTCTGGAGCTGTTTTGATGGAGTGTATGGTTTACAGAAGATGCGAACCCTTGTCACGGAGCAGGGGGTAGGCTTATATAGAGTTCGCCCTCGCCCATGAATGTTATCATTACCAAGGGTTTAAGGAGGAGTTTAAGGGCGCCAGTTACTGGTAACGGGCGCACTAAATACATTTGATGAGGGCAAACACACATTCTGACCGTTGTGATCCCGGGGAGCCTCCTGGTCTTCTCTAGCTGAGTGATGACAGGTTCTCCGAGTGAAGTGGTCCGGTCGAGTGGTGTGCTATCTTCCGAGTGATTAGTGACTTCCAGTGACCGTCAGGTTGCAGAGTATTTGAATGTTGGTCTGGCCCTGGGGCCCAGTGTAAGGTGTATGGTGTCCTAGGGTAGGGTCTGTAGGTCAGGCCTATTTCCCTACCCTTAGTACATGTCCCCATCATTAGCCCTTGAATCGGTCAAGGTTAGTCAGGCCGAGTCAGAACGAATCTCCAAGTGAGCTGAGTACTAAAAGGCACTCTAGAGCTCCTGTTGGTCATTCGACGACCTCGTCTTCACACGATGCCTTGACAGGTTCCGGATCATGCGACTCCTGAGTGAGAGTTGTGTTACAGTCCTGAGCCAGACGAGGGATGTCTCTTACCGAGTGAAATGTGTCTTCATGCATCGGGTGGCAGACCAGACTCGAGCTTTTTTGGAAGGATTTTAAAGGGCAAGCAATCAGATTTCTAGATCCCGGGTTTTGTGGGATTTGAAATCAGAGATGCGCGCGCGAACAGTTGCGACGCGGTGAGTGGGGAAGTGGGGCGTGACACCTTAATTTTTGCCCCACTTTTCGCCACGCATCTCCGGATCTCCGCCAGTGAAATTCAGAGATTTGGGGGCCCGTAATCCAATAGTGAGGATCGACAGGAGGAGAGGTTAGTAGTATAAGAAGGTTGTCGCGTCGGTGAGGGAGAGAGAGAGCCAGATCCCCTTTTCTCCCTTGCCTTCAGTCTTCTAATCTTTCTCTTCGCCTCCACTCCGCGCGAGTCTGCTCGGCGCTAGAGAGCTCCGTCGTGATGGCAAAGGACAAGACAATGAAGCTAGAGAGGGTGAAGAAGGCGTCGAGTTCCAAGGTCGCGCTCCCGCCGACCACCATGGTGGAGGACATCGGCGGGCTCGTCATCAACGGACTGGTGCAGAAAGAGAGTTGGAGGCTGCCGGAGGAGGGGGAGATTGAGCCTGCGCTGCGTCTGGCGGAGTGCGTGCTCCTCGTCACTCACGTGGAGAGAGGTTTTTCTATGCTGCCCCATCCTTTACTCCGCGGTTTCTTGAACTTTTTTGGTGCTCAGCTTCAGCATCTCCCTCCGAATGCCATAGCATACCTTGGTGCGTTCATTTCCATGTGCGAAAACTTCTGAGGCTGCCAGCCACACTGGGGGCTATTCAAACACATCTTCACATGTCGTTCCCATTCGTTCAAAAAAGATGACCCTGAGGGGGAGAAAATCCATGTTATCCAATTGCGCGGCGGCTTAGGCATCCAGATGAGGGGTAGGTGCGCTCTCCCTATAATGACCTTTCCCGAGTCGATTAGAGGTTGGCAGTCAACTTGGTTCTACTGTGAGGACGTTCCTTGTGATGACTGGCCTCCCTCCTTACATGCCCGAGAGGGTCAATGCACCTCCATCGCTGACGGTGGACAAGGAGGAAAAGACGAAAGTGGGGATTCTTGTAGCTTCTGTAGTCGGTCTAATTCAGGCGGAGTGATAGGCATGGATCTGCTGGAGGTCTTCCTTAGTCGGTGGATCCATACCGCTGCAGGAGCGGGCTCACCCCATGTGGCGGTACGCCGAGGCTAATGACCCGACTCGAGTACACCTGGAGGACGTCGACGAGGAGACTGTAGAGCACTGGCTCAGAGGTATCACTGGCGCTCGTGAAAATCCTCGGGGATTGAGGCAAATCCCGCTCTTCGACGATGCGCACCTGCCAACGAAGGTGTGATATGCATTTCCGAGTGAATCATTTCCATCCAAATTATCTGACTGAACTGACTGATCCGACTATCTTTGTTCTTTGTGCTTTACAGGAATTGTAGAGGTTGTTCTCGCCTGTGCCAAACGGAGGCCACCTTGTCGGGAATGTGGAGAGCGACCACGGTAGTGTTGAGGACAGCTATGCAAAAGACAACAAGGAGGAAAGCGACAACTTAGGACAGAGTGATGAGGCTGAGTCTTCTCCGTCTGCAGAGGTGCGTGCGGAATGCCGTTCCAAGCAGACCCAAGACCCAAGTGCCTGCCAGAGCAAGACTGCGGTCTCGAGTGCTAGGAATCCAAAGCGTACTCAGACATCGATGCTGGAGCCGATGGAGAAGACCGCCAAGCAACTCAACGTTGCCTCACCCAAGCCTCAGAAAGCTCTGCCCAAGATCAAGGTCACTGTGCCCATCACATCGATGTGAGTGTTGCACCTTTTCCTTTTATCTCTGTGAACTTTTTGGCTCTTCCGACCGAGTGAATCTATGAACCTGGGCGCTACTTCGACGATGTCACCCATGCAGGTTGGCGGAGACCGTGCTGAGGCCGAGTCAGTGGATGCGGCCACCTCCCAGAAAGGTATTGAGGGTTTCTATTTGGCTTTGTTCTATGATTCGATTGAATTGTTAACTATGACTGACAATGTCGGGTGAACGCAGCGCCTGTAGAGATGATCCACATCGCAGACGACGACGAAGAACCGCTGTGGAGGGATACCAAGAAGGGGAGCAAAGCTCTGATTGCCTCACGGGCCACTGCTTAGAAGACGCCACCAAGAAAGACGCCTCGAGCTCCACCTGCGTCCGACATGACCGCTCCTCCGGGGCAAGGCTCTTCCCAGGCCGGTGCTGACCCTGTCGTGGTTGCGTCAATGGCCCTGACCCCAACACCGAATCCTCCCGTCAATATATTCAATCTACATAGAGTGCTAGAGGACCAAACTAGAGCCAGCAAAGAGGCGATGATCCAAGCAGAGTTGATGACCCAGCGTGTCAAGGAGGTGTGCAATGCTAGCAAGATGTTGTGATGCCAGTGTAGCTCTCCAGGCATATTCCAGTAAGTGCCATCATAAGTGCGATTCATCTGCTGTAAGAGTTTCAGTCGATCGGTTTTCGGTACACCCACTGGGGGTGCGTGTCCTGCGGGGGCACGTGGAGTGCACCCACAGGGTGTAGGCCCCGAGACTACTGTCGATTGCTCACAATCGGCGGGAATCTTAGAGCTTCTTGCATTTCCGTTTTTGGTCGTCACTCGAATTAGGCGGACCGTTCTGAGTGGATACCTTTCCAGCGGGGGTACGCTGAGTGCACCCAGTGGGTGTAGTCCCCGAGACTGTCGTCGATTGTAGGCAATCAGCAGGAGTCTTATAGAACACACATGCATGTTTTTTTGTTCCTCAACATGAGTCACTTTCCAGTGGGGGCACGCTGAGTGCACCCACTGGGTGTAGTCCTCGAGACTGCCACCGACCGCAGGCAGTCGACGGGAGTCAGATAGAACTGTGCTTTCCTCGGCTTGCCGACTGGGTTGCACTAGCAACTCGTGTTAGAGGGTATTTCAGGATCTGGTACTGATCGAGCTTGTTCCTTCTGGGGGTGCTGATCCTAGGGTACTTGGGGTTCCTTGCTGAGTCAGAGGTCAGAGGGTACTTCAGGATCTTGCACAGATCGATCTTGTTCCTCCCGGGAGTGCTAGTCTTCATACACTCGACGTACTTTTTATCCTCGACTGACTCATTTTATTTTCTCGTGCACTAGAAAACTTGTGAGCTCGGGGCTCAGTACGTGTCCTGGAGGAGGAGATGAACTAGCTCCGACTGGATCTGGACATGGAGAAGAGGAACACAGCTCGCGCGCAAGCGGAAGTGAAGACCATGGGAGGTAAGTCTCAGCAACCGAGCATTCTGCTTTCACTTTCTTCACTTCTTTGAACCGAGTGACTTCACTTGAACAGATGTGCATAGTGAAAACTATCAACTCCAAGTGCGGCTTAGGACCTTTATTTCTTTACAAACTATGAACCAGGCACTCATTGACAAGGACAATGAACTGGCTGGAGCACAGAAGGTGGTGAGGGAGAAGACCAAGGCCGCTGAAGAGAAGTTGGCTTCAGTCGCAAAACTTGAAGAGGAGAACAAACCACTGAGGGCCGCTACTGAGGAAGTGAAGGCGGAGATTTCCGAGCTCAAAACACAACAAGCCGAATCGGTCAATAGGCTCAAGACCCAGGCGAGTGCTTTCTAGCAAGAGAAGAAAACTTTGAGCGAGAGGGTCGTCGAGATCACTCAGAAAAGGGACTCTCTAGAGCAATACATAGAAGACTCCACGAAGGAGATGTACACCATACTCGCAGGTACCTTTGCTGTCAGGTAACTCTTTCTTATTTCCGACTGAACTTTGCATATGCTGACTCGGGTCTTATCTTTGTTTGCAAAATATTGCCCCGACTTCGAGTTGGATACTGATAGGATTGAGAGGGACTTGAATCCCACTAGGTCGCTCGTTAGGGACATGGCAGCCCTGGGCATTCTGTGGCTCGAAGCCCGCCTTGTCGGTGCTCTGGGGTATATCATCCGTCTACGGGCCACGATGGGAATAATCGACAAGGAGTTGTGGCCAGAAGAAACGCTCCAGAATGATCTGGAGACGATGATAGCTCGCCTTAAAGAGATTCCCTGCCAAGTGCAAGCATGAATGAAGTTCGTCGCCTATTGTGGGGCTGATGTGGCGATCTCCCTTGTCCGTGTCCACTGCAAGGATGCTAAGGAGGAAAAGCTGAAGTCCCTTCAGATTGCAACATGAAGAAGCTCAAGTTTGAAGACTTCATGTAGACATTCATCAAGGCGGCCACTCGGATTGCAGATGGCATCGATCTGGACACCTTCGTCGAGCCGGCCAGCCCCACTAACATGTCAGAAAATTTTTAAGCTTTATCCATTTGCCTCGGTATGTCGAGTGAATTTGCATCCATTAAACTCTTTTGGGATTTGGGCCCGAATACTCGCATTTGCTTTTGAACTTCTGGAGTTATCCGAATGCTTTCCTTCGAGTTTTTGAATGTCTGAGACTTATGTGAAAGTTAATTCGCAGCTAAGCCCCCGAGTGAGCGGAACACTCTCCACTTGGAGCAGTTTTTTTAACTTAGGCGAAGGCTGCTTTGCAGCTGAGTCCCCGAGTGAGAGGAACTCTCTTCACTCGGAGTTGTTTTTTAACTTAGGCGAAGGCTGGTTCGCAGCTAAGCCCTGGAGCGAGAGGGACTCATCACTCATAGTAGTTTTTTAACTTAGGTGAAAGATGGTTCGCGGCTAAGCCCCCGAGTGAGAGGGACGCTCGTCACTCGGAGTAGTTCTTTAACTTAGGCGAAAGCTGGTTCATGACTAAGCCCATGAGTGGGATGGACGCTTCTCACTCGGATTAGTTTTTTTACTTAGGCGAATGCTTGTTCGCAGCTAAGCCCCCGAGTGAGAGGAACGCTCATCACTCGGAGTAGTTTTCTAACTTAGGTGAAAGTTGGTTTGCAGCTAAGCCCCCCGAGTGAGAGGGGCGCTCGTCAGTCGGAGTAGTTTTTTCACTTAGGCGAAAGCTGGTTTGCAGCTAAGCCCCCGAGCAAGAGGGACGCTCGTCACTCAGAGTAGTTTTTTAACTTAGGAGAAAGTTGGTTCGTAGCTAAGCCCCCGAGTGAGAGAGACGCTCATCCTCGGAGTAGTTTTTTCACTTAGGCGAAAGCTAGTTTGCAGCTAAGCCCCCAAGTGAGAGGGACGCTCGTCACTCGGAGTAGTTTTTTTTAACTTAGGCGAAAACTAGTTCATGGGTAAGCCCCCGAGTGAGAGCAATGCTCATCACTCGGAGTGGTTTTTTTAACTTAGGCGAAAGCTGGTTCGTAGTTAAGCCCCCGAGTGAGAGGGATGCTCGTCACTTGGAGTAGTTTTTCAACTTAGGGGAAAGCTGGTTCATAGCTAAGACCCCGAGTGTGAGGAACGCTCATCACTCGGAGTGGTTTCTTAACTTAGACGAAAGCTGGTTCACAACTAAGCCCCCGAGTGAGAGGGACGCTCGTCACTCAGAGTAGTTTTGAGCTGAGACATTCACCCACATGGGGTTTGGACTCAAAAACGTATATGGAAGAGGTGAACTCAATGAAGTACTAGAAAAGTCATGCTTTTATTCATCGAGTGTCACCCGAGTACTTTTATTACATCTTGACATCTCAACCGTCAGGTATAAAATCGGCGAAGTAGGTCGGCATTCCAGGCACGAGGTTCGTCTATCTTCTTCTGGAGATTGCAAAGTCTGTACGCCCCATTACACAGGACCTTTGAAACGATAAATGGGCCTTCCCACGCGGGAGCGAGCTTATGCGGTCTCTGCTAATCCACTTGGAGCACAAGATCGCCTCTTGAAATGCCCGACCTCTGATGTGTCTGTCATGGAAACGTCGCAGGTCCTATTGATATGTGGTCGAACTAATGAGGGTCATCTCTCTTTCCTCCTCCAAAAGGTCAACGCCGTCCTAACATGCCAACTCTGACTCAACCTCGGAGCACGATTCCACTCATGGTGAATGTGGAGCAAATCATTCGGCAAGACAACCTCTACTCCATAGACCAGGAAAAAGGGAGTGTGATTTGTGGACCGATTGGGGTCGTCCTCAGGCCCCACAGAACAGATGGCAACTCGGTGGCCCAGGCTCCGGCGACATGCTCCAAATCTCACATGAGGCATGGCTTCAATCCTTGAAGGATCAGACCGTTCACTCTTTAGGCTTGCCCATTCGACTGCGGGTGTGCCACGGAGGCATAATCGACCCAAGTGCCTTGGGTGTGGCAGAATGCTCTGAATTCATCTAATTCAAAGTTCGATCCTGTTGTCAGTGATGATACTATGGGGGACACCGTATCTAAAGACCAACTCTTTCATAAACTTGATTGATGTCCAAGAGTCCAACTTCTTGATGGGTTTAGCCTCAATCCACTTAGTGAACTTATCGACCGCAACTAACAAGTCAGTGAATCCACTCTCCTCGGCCCTGAGGGGGCCAACCATGTCGAGTCCCCAAACTGCAAATGGCCAGACAAGTGGGATGGTCTTCAGGGCAGACGCGGGCTTGTGTGACAAGTTTGCATAGAACTGACAACAAGTGTAGTGCCGGACTATTTCTTGGGCGGCTTCGTTGGCACATGGCCAATAGAAGCCGGCTAGATAAGCTTTAGCCATGATTGTCCGAGGAGGACACTTGGTGTCCGTGAGTCCCTGAGTGGATCTCCTCTAGAATAGTCGACATTCTTCTGGAGAAATGCAACGTTGAGCCACACCGGTGACGCATTTCCTGTACAATTGATCGCCCATCACCGTAAATGCCTTGGATCTGTGAACAATTTGACACGCTTCGACCTCGTCTTCTGGGAGTTCCTGCCTAAGAAGGTATGCAATGTAAGGTACCGTCCAATCGGGAGTGATTGCCAGAACTCCATGACCAGGTCAATAACTATTGGGACTTCAACTTCAGTCAAATCGGAGTGCCCGACCACTTGTGGGGGCTCTTCAGTGAAAGGATCTTACTTCACCATTGGGGAGTGAAGGTGCTCAAGGAACACATTGCTAGGTATAGGCTTCCGAGTGGAAACGATCTTTGCTAGGTCGTCAGCTGGTTGGTTCTTAGCACGAGGGATGTGATGAAGCTCTAAACCTTTGAATTTCTTTTCCAACTTTCTCACTTCATTGCAATATCCTGTCATGGCCAGGCTTCTGATGTCCCACTCCTTCATCACTTGGTTTACCACGAGATCCGAGTCGCCGTAAACAATCAGGCGATGGACGCCGAGTGAGATGGCCATCCGTAATCCATAGAGGAGCGCTTCGTACTCAGCCTCATTGTTGGAGGAGTCGAAGTGGATCTCTAGAACATAGCTGAGCCGATCGCCTTTTGGAGACACCAAGACTACTCTAGCACCTGAACCATTTAGAATCTTGGAACCATCAAAGAACATGGTCCAATGTTCTGGGTGACTCTGAGTCGGCTACTGCTGCTCTGTCCATTTGGCCAGGAAACCTGCCAACACCTGGGACTTGATTGCTTTTTTTGCCTCAAACTTGATATCCAGGGGTAAGAGCTCGATAGCCCACTTCGCCACTCAACTAGTTGCATCCCGATTGTTCATGATCGTAGACACCAGGGCATCACTAATGACTGATACTATATGCTCTTGGAAGTAACGAACTACTTTGTTCGCAGTCAACACTACAAAAAAATACACTTCCATGATGATACATGTTTGTCACAGTAGGTCGCGTTTTTTGTCATGCATGTACATCCATGACGATTTTATGACAGAATCAAGATAGTCATATCTGTGCTGTCGTAGAAGTGTTCCATGACATTACCAAAATTATCATCACGGAAGTGTCCACTTCCATGACGATAAATCGCGCGTCACAGAAGTGCTTTCGTCAAGGGTGACCGACACGTGGCATCCACCGTAACGGAACGCCGTTAAGCTATCGGGTCGGGTTTTGGATCCGATAACCCGTTAACAGCCCTGACCAATGGGGATTTTCCACGTGTAAAATCATCATTGGCTGGAGGGAACACGTGTCGGCTCATCATTGGGACAGATGTCATCCACTCACTGGACAGAAGGCGCCTATGATACGTCGACACGTGGCATGACCCAACAGTGGCCCATTCCTGTGAAAAGGCCGTCCCGTTTGACTTGGTCAAAAGTTGGCGGGCCGGCCCATGGAAAGCCTGTTAACGACTTGTTAGCATATAGGCCATTTACAGCCCGCTAACCCAAGGCCCATTACGCCCTATGCGAATTAGGCCCAGTAGCGTCATCTGGGCCATCCAATATGATTCCAGCCCGTTTTCACTTCTGGCCCATGTATGGCCCATGACGTCTTTCGGCCCATATGAGGCCCTTTGTAACTCTTGGCCCATTAGCGGCCCGTGCTGAAACTGGCCCGTAATGAACAGTGTATTACTTTACACCCATTAACGGCCCGCGGTGAAACTGGCCCGTAATGAATAGTGTAACACTTTATACCCATTAATGGGCCGTTATTCCGTTGGGTCGTTTCCAGCCCAAGTTAACTTTCGGCCTTCTGAGGGCCCATTTATTCTTGGGCTCATTTGCAGCATTCGGTTACTTACGGCCCGTTACTGTCATTTTATGCTTGTGGGCCAAATTCAGCCCGTCGTTACAGTCGGCCCGTTTGTGGTCCGTTAGTCTATTGGGCCATTTTCATAGCATCACCAAATACGGCCTATTAACGGCCCGTTATGGTCAGCCCATAAAATGTACGGTTTCCATTATAGGCCCATCTACGGCCCATTAAAGGCCCGTACAAGACCCATAAATGAGTCGGCGGCCCATGGATCCTACGTGACGTAGAAGGCCCATGGATCCTACGAGACATAGAAGGCCCATGGATCCTACGAGACGTAGAAGGCCCATGGATCCTGCGAGACGTAGAAGGCCCATGAATCCTGCGAGACATAGAAGGCCCATGGATCCTACGAGACGTAGAAGGCCCATGGATCCGATGGCCCGTGAAGGGCCATGGTCGGGCGAATTGGCCCCCGTTTGAACAATATAGCATATTCAAAGAATTATCCTACTCAATACTATCACCTCTAAAAAGCATACACTATACAATAAAGAGATCAAGGCATAGAAAGGTAGAATAATCCTACACTATACAATAAAGAAAATACAGCCGATTATACCCAATGGGCATTATGGTTCGGCACAGGTGATAATAAGGCATACACAAACAGCAAATTACATACACTGGGCAAATACAGCTCATACATCATGGACGTGCATCAACTTAACTCCATTTGAACTATAATCTCTTCAGAAAATAGGATTGGCCGGATTCAGATAGCACAAATTTCAGTCTGCAAAATCTCCAATTCCTTCATGGTTACCTCGGTGTCTTGTTTCATTTTTTTACTCCTGCATCTAAAACCTGCATGTCCAGTCTCAACTTGTTGATTATACGTTGACAATCATGTACACATTGTCCTGCCACCTCTAGTTGATGCTCGAGAACATCAGCACATTCCAATTCCAATCCATAATCATTCGGTAATGGCCATGCCGCACTGCTCGCAGATTTTTGTGTTGATGTCACTTCATCCTGAAATATTTCTGTAAGTACACATGACTAGGGCAAAAATATAGTTACAACAGTGAAGCGAACAAGACACTATTTTGTACTACATGGCAAAACAGGACTAACAATAATGTTACACGTCACTTTCACAAAAAAATGTTACACGTCATGAAGCATAAGCAGGTGATATTTTAAAAATTATAAAAAAGATAGTCTGTGCAGCCTGCATACAGAAATCCCTCTTAGCTCACTAGAGGAGCATGATGTTGGGGCCCAATCGAAAACACCGACAAGTTACAAATTTAGACAACACGTTGCGTATAACTAAGCAAGCAGTTGGCCATTCTGTACCTCAATTAAAGTCTTAGGGAGCATAATGAACAGCAGAGGGTTTCATACAAACATACTACAGCAGGCAAAACTATGCAATCATTAGCATAATATAAACTAGATTGTGAGCCTCATGCAATAATAGTTGGTTAATAGACTTCAAAGCTTCAGGCACACTTCGGCAGAGTAATTAAATGGTAAGACCTTTAATTATGTCAACTAATAGTGATACAAGTACCGAACATCAGGCATAATTATTTGGGCATCTCATTAAGTGAGGACAAATAAAGCAATTGAAAAGAGAAAATTAACTATGCCTGAAACAAACAAGGAATTGAACTGTTGAGTTGCATACAGTGACTTAACTTAGCAGGTTGAAGAGGCTCAGCGCAGCTCCTACTTCTCTTGCAAGGCTCCTTCCTAACATCTTGTACTTGGAAATCCTCAATCTTATCTTCATTGCACCCCCTCTGCAAGGTGACACAAACTAGTTACTCGTCTCCTTGGAAGATAAATATGCATACTTTCCAGTCTGTGAACACAAAAGGATGAGATTATAACAAAACAACACCACATAATGAAACATGCCGCATCTCTTGCACTTGCACACAATGAAATGAGCATTTACTATGTCTGCACTATGTAAAAACTAGACATACCTTTGAACTAGATCTCCAGGTACTCTTGGAGAGCCTACTGTAGTGTACAGCCAAACCTTTATGTCACCTATGAGTTAGACAAGGCCCCACTACAGCAGCCCTTAGTGTTTAAATCATTGACAAGCTCTGTTAGAGTGTTAGGTCAAGAACAACAAGTAATCAAAGCAAACAGTCCTAGTATGGCTGGCTGATGCAAACAAGCAATTGAAGAGATGTGTGAGAAAATCTTACATATCAAGAAAAGAAGCAAAGAAGGAGGCTTAAAGACCATCACTTGACTGACCAGATTTAAGGGGCATTTAAACATCATGTGCAACGTATGAACTAACATAAACATTGCATATTCCAGATTCTATAATGGAATGCACATGTATTAGGTTATGCCATGTATGATGATGCCTAAATGTACAGATAGCAGGCAGGAGTGATTCATCATTGCATGCACAATTGAATTGCAGGTTAAGGGCCAGTTCGATTCTGCCTTTTTAGGGCATATTGTCAAAATAAGCCATAAAAGATGTAAAGAAGTCATTTTTGAGTTATGGGCTTGGGCTTAACTAATTTCGCTTTGGAGGGGGGTGTTTCAGGTAGAACCTCACTAAAAATTGAAGGGAAGGGGAATAGTGAAATGACTCTGTTGTCTGCCTATATTACACTCAAAATGCAACTGCTGACACCCATGTCACACCTGACCCTCAAGTAAAACAAACACACAAGCATTCATTGCCCTGCCTGCTTGCATCTCCTCTCCCCTTTCCCTCTACCTCGATCCCCTGCCTGCAGCACTAGGGTTCCTCCAGTGAGCCGTCGCCACCGGTCCCATCTGGCCTAGTCCTCGATGATGCTATGTCCAACTAGGCTACATGGTCGGCGGGTAGGGGCAAATTTCCTTGGCTGCTCCTCCCTCTGGCGCCACCCCTCATTCTCATGGTCTCCAGCAGCTGCTCCACTGTGGTTCGTCCAACGCACTACTCCGGCGGGCGCTGCACAACTACGGCTGATGCCACACTGCAGCAGAAGGCACCTTATTCCCCCTCCCCTCCTCCCAGGCCATGGCCTTGAGGTGCTGTTGAAGGATGAGCTCATCCAACAAGGTGAGGATCTCCTATGATTTTTTTGCCAAATTTTCATTCTGATCCACTATACGATGAATTGCTATGAGCTGCTTCTGCTGCTGCTATATGATGCATTGCTATGAGCTGCTCCTGCTGCTGCTATATGATGAATTGCTATGAGCTGCTGCTACTGTATGATGAGTTGCTATGAGCTTCTGCTGCTATATGATGAATTGCTATGAGCTGCTGCTGCTGCTATATGATGAGTTGCTACAAGCTGCTCCTGCTGCTGCTATATGATGAATTGCTATGAGCTGCTCGTGCTGCTGCTATATGATGAATTGCTATGAGCTGCTCCAGCTGCTGCTATATGATGAATTGCTATGAGCTGCTGCTGGTATATGATGAATTGCAGACTACTACTGCTGTATGATGAGTTGCTGCTACTGCTATATGATGCTTTCAGGTGGTGCTGCTATATGATAATAACCAGCCACTTGGACCATCAAATTTCAATAAATAATTGTTCTTCATTTAAATATGGGTCATGCATTCTTCGTTTAAATTAGGCAATGGGATCTCTATGGAAAACATTGACCAAAATAGATTGTGCCAAGTAGATGGTCTCTTTGTATTTGCATTTTGAGCAAATAGTGATGGTCTGTTTTCCTATCATATTAATTACTGCAATGGGTTCAATTTGTGATGTTTGCAAGTCAAATTAATTTCCATATGGGCAGCAAAATGAAAAATATATAATGCAATCTAGACTTTCCACTGATCATACCAAAGATAAGCTGAAAACGCAATGAAAAGAACTGGTTGGCTTATTACGTGGAGCTTATATTCACAGGTGCTTATTTTCTTAGGATAACTCGTAATAACTGTCCCTAAGAAACTTGGCTAATAGAACTGGCATACAAATAACATGTCACGATGATTGCAATGGAGGAGTGACGTACCATAGCACACTGTATAGGCTCACCGCTGCCTCTCCTTTTTTGCGATGTTCCATGAAATTGCCACATACATCTTGTACTTTTTCATTGTGTAACCCTATCTACAAGTTGACGCGGCTAATTTCAGACATCTCTACATGATACTACATTGCATATCCCTTACGCATATTTAAACCACCGATTAACGATTGTGTGCGTACCATAAACTAGCCATGACTCTGTATGCTGGACTAGCATGCACTCTAAGGGAGCCTAATGTAGTGCACTGGAATTCCTACATGCCACCTACGATTTTGTGTAATGTACTGCCCCTATTCCTAAATATATGTCTTTGTAGAGATTCCAGTATGGACCACATACAGATGTATATAGATGCATTTTCGAGTGTAGATTCACTCATTTTGCTCCGTATGTAGCCTATAGTGGAATCTCTAGAAAGACTTATATTTAGGAACGGAGGTACGAGGTAGTATCATGTATGACATCTACATATCTAATTTAGCAGCCAGTAGTAGAAATCATTGTCTGCACAAAGGGATTACTGGTCAAAAATCCTAGCAAAGCACACTGGCAGGCACAGAACAATACAAGAGAGAGAGACGCGCTTACAAGATCATAGCAATGCCTCAGTCCAGGATCTTGGTTGGCCAAGCTGTTAGATCCATAAGAAACATCGTCCTTGTAGTTTTTGCCAGTTGCATAACAGGTAACAGCGACCGGTTAGTATATTTGAAGTACATTGGGCAGGTGATGCTGGACGGGTTTAAAGGTGACAAGTACGTAGGCCGTGGCGGGTGCTTGGCATCTCTCAAGACGGTGGGAATCAGGTTAGAAACGTCGAGGGCGATGACGCTGTGCTGGCTGTCGGGGTCCGGTAAGGAGATCTAGAACCGTCGAGTAGGGTGTTTGTGGAGCGGCTCCGGTAGGGTGGACTATGGTGTGGGCGAAGCGAATCTGTGGCCGTGGACGAGGGCGTAGGTGAAGCTGCTCCGGTGGTTGGGTTAAGGATGGTGGCGACGACGCGGATCTGCGACCGTGGATGGGGCGTCAGAAGCTGCTCCGGTGGTTGGGTTAAGGATGGCGTCGAAGATGCGGATCTGCGGCCGTGGACGGGGCGTCGAAAGCTGCTCTGGTGGTTGGGTTAAGGGTGGTGTCGACGATGCAGATCTGCGGCCGTGGACGGGGCGTCAGAAGCCGCTCCGGTAGGTTGGATGAGGGTGCGAGGAAGCGGATCTGAGGCCGTGGACTTGTGAGTTGGCAAAGCGGCCCCCGGTAGGGTTGAGAATGGTATAGGCGAAGCTACTCCAGTAGGGTTGACGATGGTGTCGGCGAAGCGGCTCTAGTAGGGTTGAGGAAGGTGTCGGCGAAGCGGCTCCGGTAGGGTTGAGGAAGGTGTCGGTGAAGAGGATCAGAGGCCATCGACAGGGGCGTCGGTTGGGCGGCTCCGGGGGGTGTGGACGAAGCGTCTCCGATGGGGAGTACGAATGAGCCGCTGCAGATGCGCGACGGTTGACGAGAGTACCAGCGAAGCAGATCTGGCGCCGTGGACAAGGCCGACACTGAATGGGCTGTGGTACAGTGGTGGATGAGCAGTCTACTTGTTTCTAGGGGAGGTGGGAGGGGTAGATATGGCCGCAGAAGCAGATCCGGCAAGGTGGACGCTGCTGGCAGTCAATGGGCTATGGTACGCCGGTGGATGAGCAGTCTAGGGTTTCGAGAGGGGAGGGGAGAAAGGGCGATGAAGTACGGACGGCGTGATGTAAGATGCTCTGGTGCTGTGGAGTTAGTCGTTTTTGCAGGAGGGGGAGAGGAAATGGGGGTGCCGTGTAGTGGGGGGAACCGGAAGTTACCAAAGCAGCCCCGACCTATCATGTAGATGAGGGCGGTATTGTAATTGTTGGTCTCCGTGCACCAAGGACAAAAGGGGGATTTTGCATGCTAAAGACTAAGGTGGCGGAAATTTTAGAAGGAGGCGGGAGATTTTGCCGCCCGTGGGATCGTTCGTATCCAGTTTCAACTAATTTTGGACCGCGCTAGCGGGAAGGTCATGCTAGACTGTGTACACGGGGCACGCGTCAGCAGTTAATAACTGGTGTGAAGTCCACCCCAGAAAAAAAGACAATAACTCGGGATGATGCGCCGATAACTTGGACGTTCACACGGGCGCAGCCAATCGTACGGGTGTAGTGGCGCGTTCACAAAAAAGGGATCAAACGCTCAGCCCATGTATTTCTCGTGTAAATAGATAATTTAGTGTCATTGGTTATTTACTTTAAACATAATGCATTGACGTGTTAGTGTAGAGGCGCACAAAAAGAAATGGATATTGTAGTTAGCTACATAAAAGTGTTACCTCATATGATTACATAGCCTCCATTTCATAAATTGCGTACCCGTTGAATTCATATATGAATATTACATATATTACTTCAAAATAGAAACTTAAATCATCCAAGACTAATGAATTTGAATGCAAGAGTAACAATGGTGCATGTGCATGATAGCTACATTGGTTGTTTGAAGAAACATCACTGTAACTTCGGCATGCACAACTGAAAAGGTTTATTTAAATAGAAAAAATGTGATATGTGAGTGTCCAATCTTTATAGCGTTGAATCGTTATTGTACCTTTGGCCACGATACGAAGTAGATATTGACTTATGTTCAAGCGATGCACGTCCACGATCGCTAGATAGTGATACGTGAATGAATTGTGCAATCTCTCTCACACGCATACATATCTCATTTCCCTGTGGGCATCAGAATCACACACACGCACTTCGTGTATTTCTCTCCCTCCGTCAGGGTTAAATTCGTCTTTCTACCCCGTCCTACAAGTCTCTCACACAGAAACACACACGCTCTCTATGTCTAACACGCCCACCCCTTTAATTCCGCCCACCCATAGCCACTAATGTCTCAAAGTATAATAATGTCTCTCACACATATGCTATCTACCTATCCCTTAATATAGCTAGATATGTGTCACACAAACTCTTTCTCCCCACTAGCAAGATGCCCATGCGTTGCACGGAACATCAAGATGCATTTGTATGAGAAGTTTATCTTGTGGGAGAAAAGGATGAACAAGGGAATGCCTTATTTGCAAATGCGGAGTGGGGTGTGGGTATCTTTTTGCAAAATTGCCATATTTTCCTTCCTGTCCGTCGGATATAAATCGGATGGCCTGTATTGCAGGATGGCAGGAACACCATCATCACCAACTCTGTTTTTTTATAAGAGTAGAGATATGTGAGTGTCACTACCCCCCCCCCCCACGCACACCCACACTTCCCAACACCGAAGGAGTAGGGTGACACCTCGATCTTGATACTAATCTATCGACTGGCTTCTCTCTCAAACATACACTCACACACACACTACCTGGCACCGAAGGAGTAGGGTGACACCTCGATCTTGATACTAATCTATCGACTGGATTCTCTCTCAAACATACACACACACACTACCCGACACTGAAGGAGTAGGGTGGCACATGGATCTTGATAATAATCTATCTACTCCTCTTTCAAACACACACACACACACACACACACACTCGCTAGTTGTGCCTCTGTGCCTACCGTGCACACTCTCGATATGTCTTTCTCTCCCTCCCCCCCCCCAACAATGACATCAGAAGGGTGACAACTCGATCTGATCATAATCTGTCAATTGGTTTCTCTCTCAAACATTGTGCCTCGGTGCCTCGCTCGGTAGCCCGCTCGATATGTAGACTTCTCGCGCGCGCACAGCTGTAGTGACGATGACGCTGAACCCAGTGTGCCTTGTTTTTACCGGCCTCATGTGATAGTTTTCACCCTGTTTTCTGTTAATTAACAAGGCAACCTTTTCTTTGTTACTACTAGTGAATCTGAAATCATTCGGGGCAGACATAAAATATATCACTTCAACCCAATTATCACAGCAACTATTTTAAAAGAAATTAGCTAGCTGCCCGTGCGTTGCACGGAACATCAAGACGCATTTGTATGAGTAGTTTATCTTGTGAGAGAAAAGGCTGAATGAGGGAAGGCCTTATTTGCGAACGTGGAGAGACGTGTGGGTATATTTTTGCAAAATTGCCATAGTTTCTTTCCTATCCGTTAGATATAAATCCGACAGCCTATATTGTAGGATGGCACACACACCATCATCACCAACTCTGTTTTCTACTCCCTCCGTCTGAAAATACTTGTCATCAAAATGGATAAAAAGAGATGTATCTAAAACTAAAATACATCTAGATACATTTCCTTTTATCCATTTTGATGACAAGTATTTCCGGACGGAGGGAGTATTTGTCTTTTTAGAGATTTCAACAAGTGACTATGACCGGACCTTACCAACATACTCAAAAAAGTAGTCCATAATTTTGATGTTACCCTCTTTTCTTGGCGGTGCAGTGCCATGTGGATACCTCATAAATAAATCAAGGACAAATCTGACCCCTTCCTGAAAAGACATACGTAGCAAAATGAGTGAATCTACACTCTAAAATATGTCTACATACACATCCGTATGTGGTAGTCCATTTGAAATATGAAAAAGACAAATATTTAGGAACGAATGAAGTATATATAAGAGTAGACATGGAGATATATCTCCAGCATGGTCTACAACAAAAATGTGCTGGGCTGTTAGCGCCGGATGCTTGCAACGCGATGACATGAGTTCGAATTTTGTCTTTTAACTTTAGATTTTTATATTATATATTACTCTACTTATTTAATATATACTTCTTTCGCTACTGTACTGACAGTGGAACCCACAGAGTACTTAGAATATTAAGGGTGGACTTGTTTCTTTTTAACTTTCTATACGAAGCTGTAGCCACCCTGCAAGTCACGTGTACACTGTACATGCAATTAACTTTTTATAGAGGGATAATCATACAGGCAATTAACTCAAATGGATTGGATGTCACTCTATTATTTCCAGCATAAAGAGCATCTCCAACGGCAGCCAACAAATTTCCTCCCGCTTCCTTCCGCGGAGGACGACATCAAACGCCAGCGGCATACATTTTTACAACTCTAAGCAACCAGATGAAATTCGTGCAAACACGGACTGATCTCATATAAGCATGAAGGATTTCATATAAAAAGCCGGATCTTCATATAAACATGATGGATTTCATTACATTTACATGAACTAAGAGGTGCCAATCCGGCTCTCTTGTATAATTAATACTCCCTCCGTCCGGAAATACTCGTCCTAGAAATGGATATATCTAGACTTATTTTAGTTCTAAATGGCTGCCCGCGGATCCCTTTGTCTTCCTCATGTCCGTCAGACACTTGCGAGGTCAACGAAGGTCCTCGGAAGAGACGAAGCAGCAAAGAAACCACCTCAATCCGCGGTCGTCGCCTCGGCGGTGGTCTTCATGGGTCCCAAGTGGAGGCGGCCTCCCGTGTTCTACTTCTCCTCGATGATGGCAGCGGACACGGAGTAGCTGGCCACCGACTCGTCACTCTCCACGCACCCGGCTTCTGTCTCTGCCTGCATGGCGCTGCCGCAGGCACGGGAGGCGCGCCCACAGACACGGGAGGCGCGGCCACCGCAGACACTGGTGGCGCGGTATGATGCGGCAGCGACGGCGCCCGTACCGGCGTGCTCTCCGCCGTGTCGGCATGGAGCAACTCGCCACTCCTCATCAAGCTGAACTGGAGCGGCGAGTTGATGAACCACGCACCTGCTTGGGGCGGCAACTGGCTCCGTCGGGCCAAGCGAGGTTGGTGAAGCACCGAGCGGCCTCGCCCGTATCCGGAGGGCTCGGCGGGCCACCCGCCGGGTAATATGCCGGAGAACGGCTCATCGGAAGCCATCAGAAGGGTGGAGAAAATGGTGAAAGAGGAGATGGGGGAGCGGCGGAGGGGTGCGACTCTTGCCCGCTGTCTGTGTGGCCTCGTGTAAATAGAGGGCGGATGGTAGGAGCTTGGCCGGCGTCTGGCCTTGTTTAAACTGAGGGCGGACGGGAGGAGCTCGGTCGGTGTTGCATTTAATTCCGGCCCGCTCATGAACGGACGTGTGGCCGGAGTAGGATTCTCGGTTGCATGCGGGTTTAACGAAGGGGTTTAATGGAGGCGCCGGGCGTGGAGCGGGCGACACAGTACTATTCGATTTGACAACATGAATGAGCCGTCAAATCACAAAGGCCCTCGCCTCTAGTGAAACCGACCGAGCTAGACTGCCTCGCCCTCTAGCCTTTTAAAAAATGTATATACTCCACTTTTGTATAGTAGTAGTATTGATGGATTGCGCCATGGAGCAAAACTTGAAATAAAAAAAGGTGGTACATATAGAGAGCGCTCGTGAACTATGTGTCATACATGGCAATAAATAAAGTACTACATGATACTAATATATGATACATGGCGCAGGAGTACTAAGTACTATTAATACAGTTTTTCTAGAACTCATCTATATGAGATATAATTTGGTCTCATTCATATTTTATAGCCATTGGATGTGATGCTATAAGATGCGTGTGTGCTGACGTGGATTGTATTTGTTCTTGTGCAACAAACTGACCATTGCATGTCATGTTTGATAGTCTCAAGTCATTAAAAGCATACAAACCCCACATCTCTTCTTGGTTGATTCCTCTATTTATGTCAAAAAATAAGAAACAACGTGAGAGTTAATGCACCACGCCTATGTGTTTACTAGTATTTGGTTTTCGTAAGATGACTTAATACTCACCTAGACGGAGGGAGTATTCGATTTGACAGCGGGCGGCGCAGTTCCCGATATGGCTTTAATGCAGACGAGGGAGGGAGTAGCGGTTCCCGATATGTTGAATGGCCAATGCATCCTCCTTCAATTAATGCATGGGGGAAGTAATGGGAGGAGGTCTGGGAAAAGAGGCTGCACGATGTGAATGCAACACAGTTTTCCCTCATTGCCCTCATATAAAGGCGCCCCTCCATTCCAATGCATCTACCACATCGTACGCACCTAAGCATTTGCCTAAGCACCTACACTACGCGCAAAAGAGCTCACTCCAGAACCATGGTAGCGATGCGCGTGAGCGGCCAGCGGCTGCGCCAGATGGTCCACGACGCCGGCCTGCGGCATTATGTTGGGGAACGTAGTAATTTCAAAAAATTTCCTACGCACACGCAAGATCATGGTGATGCATAGCAACGAGATGGAAGAGTGTTGTCCACGTACCCACGTAGACCGAAAGTGGAAGCGTTAGAACAATGCGGTTGATGTAGTCGTACGTCTTCACGGCCCGACCGATCAAGCACCAAAACTACGGCACCTCCGAGTTCTAGCACACGTTCAGCTCGATGATGATCCCCGTACTCTGATCCAGCAGAATGTCAGGGAAGAATTCCGACAGCATGACGGCATGGTGACGATATTGATGTTCTATCGTCGCAGGGCTTCGCCTAAGCACCACTACAAATTATCAAGGACTATGGTGGAGGGGGGCACCGCACACGGCTAAGAGATCAAGAGATCAATTGTTGTGTCTCCAATGGGTGCCCCCCTCCCCGTATATAAAGGAGTGGAGGAGGGGGAGGGCCGACCCTCTCTCTATGGCGCGCCCTAGGGGAGTCCTACTCCCACCGGGAGTAGGATTCCCCCTTTCCTAGTAGAACTAGGAGCCCTTCCAAGTAGGAGTAGGAGAGAAGGAAAGGGAAGGGAGAAGGAGAAGGAAGGAAGGGGTGCCCCCTCCCTAGTCCAATTCAGACTAGTCCATGGGGAGGGGTGAGGCCACCCTTTGGGGCCTTTCTCTCCTTTCCCGTATGGCCCATTAAGGCCCAATACGAATTCCCGTAACTCTCCGGTACTCCGAAAATACCCGAATCACTCGGAACCTTTCCGATGTTCGAACATAGTCGTCCAATATATCGATCTTTATGTCTCGACCATTTCGAGACTCCTCGTCATGTCCGCGATCTCATCTGGGACTCCGAACTCCTTCGGTACATCAAAACTCATAAACTCATAATATAACTGTCATCGAAACCTTAAGCGTGCGGACCCTACGGGTTCAAGAACTATGTAGACATGACCGAGACACGTTTCCGGTCAATAACCAATAGCGGAACCTGGATGCTCATATTGGCTCCTACATATTCTACGAAGATCTTTATCGGTCAAACCGCATAACAACATACGTTGTTCCCTTTGTCATCGGTATGTTACTTTCCCGAGATTCGACCGTCGGTATCCCAATACCTAGTTCAATCTCGTTACCGGCAAGTCTCTTTACTCGTTATGTAATGCATCATTCTGTAACTAACTCTTTAGCTACATTGCTTGCAAGGCTTGTAGTGATGTGCATTACTGAGAGGGCCCAGAGATACCTCTCTGACAATCGGAGTGACAAAACCTAATATCGAAATACGCCAACTCAACATGTACCTTTGGAGACACCTGTAGAGCTCCTTTATAATCACCCAGTTACGTTGTGACATTTGGTAGCACCCAAAGTGTTCCTCCGGTAAACGGGAGTTGCATAATCTCATAGTTGTAGGAACATGTATAAGTCGTAAAGAAAGCAATAGCAACATACTAAACGATCAAGTGCTAAGCTAATGGAATGGGTCAAGTCAATCACATCATTCTCCTAATGATGTGATTCCATTAATCAAATGACAACTCATGTCTATGGCTAGGAAACACAATCATCTTTGATCAACGAGCTAGTCAAGTAGAGGCATACTAGTGACACTATGTTTGTCTATGTATTCAAACATGTATTATGTTTCCGGTTAATACAATTCTAGCATGAATAATAAACATTTATCATGAAATAAGGAAATAAATAATAACTTTATTATTGCCTCTAGGGCATATTTCCTTCACATGGCGCCGAGGATCGTCTCCAGACGGTGTTGGAGACCGGTTGGTGGATGGCCGCCGTCGACGCCAACTACGACTCTCAGTTGGACCAGATGATCGTTGCCACCAGCAACAAGTTCACCGTCCTCAAGAAGCTCGCGGACGACATCTCCGTACTCCTCCAGCCCGCGCGCCCGGGCTCCTTATTGCCTGCCACCCTAATCGGCCTCCATGGCTGGAACCTCTTTCAAGCACTGGTGGCCCTGCGACTGCCCGCCGACGCCACGAAGAATGTCCACCTGGAGGTCGCGCTCGCCACGAGGCACCTCGCCCTGCAAGAATTCGTCGACCTACACATCCATGTGTATGAGCAAATCGTGTACATAGGTATCTACAAGGCCAGTGAGGACGCTACGACGTTGGCCTTCCTCAACCGGCTGGAAGCCTTGGATGCCTTTGCTGACAAGCACCTCGACCTCGCCACAAAAGCCGCCGCTCCTTAGCCACCGGTCGGTGGCCCAGCGCACTAAGTTGAGGAGGAGGAGGTCGTACGTTCGTGGATCCATCTTTCTTCTTGCCTTCTGTAACCATCACCGCGATCGCATCATCGTGGCCTTAATTCTTATTGTGCTGTTGCATTCTCATTCCAGTCAATACCGACATGTGCGATCCTTTTGCTTAATTATATGCATCACTGTAACTAGTACTCCATCCGTCAATTTATAAGTTGTGCTTACCTTTTCCATCAACTTCGTGCAACGCGCGGGCATCTTGCTAGAAACAGTAGAATATGTCTATATAATCCGTATGTGATACTCCATTTGAAATCTCAAAAAGACAAATATTTAGGTACGGAGGGAGTAATATATAGGAGTATATCAAAACAATAGTGATTTTTTCAAGTTTGTGAACAAATACTACTATTCTACTACTTTGGATCCATTGCAACGCACGGGCACATTGCTAGTAAAAGGAAAAGGCATGCCGCGTTCGCGTCGCACCCCCACACGCCCGGGAATCGGGAGTACAACACACCCCGTCCGGCACGACACATAGCTTAGGGAAGGCGTGTTTCCTAGCAATGGTGGAGCTTGAAGCAAAACGTTGGGCGTGCCAGTCTAGCCAGGCTATAGAAATTACCCTTGCGTTGACGTTCCATGCCTCAAAACTGGATGTACAACTATGAAAATCCTGCTAGGTTGGCGGGCCAGGGCACATGTTGGCCCTCACGTAGCTCCGCCTCTGTTCCTAGCATTTTCACTTTCATGTGGGACCGCCGTTGAGCAAATCGACACCCCGCCCACCGCCGGGTTGGAAAACAAAAACAAGGGGAAGATCTAGCTGTAGCACGGAAGCCAAGAAATTTTGTGTCAGACGGGGCTCGTTGATAGAGTAGGAGCATTCCGTACTAGTACTACTCCTACTAGTAATACCAAGTTTGTACTCCTAATACTATATTACTAGTACTACCACTATACAACTAGTAGATACGTGCACGGCACAACATCGTAGGAACAAAAAACGGGAAGATCTTGTTTTGGGTGATTTATCTTTTTTTCAATCAACGTAGTATGAATAATATGATGTGGGGGGCACCCATGAAGCTTATGTGGCTTGGTTGCATGGCTACGGAAGGTTAGAGAAAAATAAATAGATATACTTTGGATCCTTTGCAACGGACCGGCACATCTGTATCTATACCCCCTATATAGTGTGTGAAAAAACTTTGAAAGTTGGTTGTTGGATGAAGCCAATCCAACGGTACAAAGATGGCAAATCCGAGCACTACTGGCCGTTGGATATCATCCACCAGATTCTGCCACATGTATAATCTAGAAGACTCCATGGTTGAACTTAATTCATGACTAACTTTGCCACAACTAAGCTTAGGCAAAGTTATTAGTTCTTCAAAATGAGAGCCACAAGTTGGCAAGCCTAAGGGAATCTTGCCACATTTTGTGTGTGTATGTCATGTGGGGCCTTAGTGTGGCTTGAACCAAACACTCACCTAAGTTAATCAAACTTGCCTAACCTTACATTCCACCAGATTTTGCCACATGTTAGAATCCAGAAAACTCCACATGTAGAAGCATAATGCACAAACCACCAGAATCTCATGCGTGCAATGCACGTGTACCTTACTAGTACTAGTTGGTAGTAGTAAGAAACAAATTCCAGTTTTGGCATGAGCTCGTACTGCGGGAGCACCACAAGACCTGCCGCAGGAGTTACATTTCCCTCTCGGGGCCCACGGGACCGAACTTCAGTGGCTTAGTGCCCGGCCTATGAGTCAATGACATGCGGACCTTAAATGCGGCTGGCCCACATTTCAGTCTCATGGTGGTGGCGTGGTTCATGACTCACTCGTTCGAGATGAACCGGCCGGTGGTGGCGTGGCCATGGCGAGGGTACCACAGCTGGGTGTCAGGGCGTTACGAGGCGTAGATGGCCACACCGGCGGGTACTACCTGTAGTACATAAGTACTCCAGCTGAGGATTGATGCCCGGGACGAAATGTGTCACAACCGCTGGATGAAAATTCGATGGTGCGGGAGTATGGATCGGAGCACAATAGCGGAGCAGGCAAACCGCGTCCAATCGGGTGTGTCTATGGTAGAAAGTTGATGGTCGCCGCAGTTCAGCAGGCCCGCATGTCATGCACACAAAGGCAGAGAAGCGGTGGGGCCGAGAGGGATGAGGGGCACAAACAATCCTACCATTCTATCACTGACATGTGGGACCCATAAGCATGGGTCCCACCTGTCAGCGAAGGAAAGGCAGGGCAAGGCAGTGATAGCCACGTCAGAGGATCCATGTCCACGTCGGGGGACGTCGTGCCGTGGGTTGGAGCGGCGTCGTGGGAATCGCGTGTGGGTGTGGCAGTGGTAGAAACAAGAAACGTGATGGTTACCGTGGTTCAACTTCCATGGACAAGCTGTCGTGTCTGCTGACACATGTATATCAAAGCTAGAGTGTTTATATTTCAAGCACGTGAACAAGTATTATTCTACTAGTTTGGATCCATTGTAACGCACGGGCCAACACATTGGTAGTAGTAGTGTCCATCTCTATCTCTAGAGGCCTTCCCTCGTTCATCCTTTTCTCTCACAATATAAACTACTCATACAAATGCATCTTGATGTTTCGTGGAACGCACGAGGATGTTTCCTTGGGGGTCTCTCCAGCGTGGCGTGGCCGTAGTTGCAAGTTGACGCCCCTTGAGATGCCGACGTTGAGGGGCACTCGGATTTCCTCCCATGAGCAGGTAAGATGAGTTTGATCACGTAGTAAATGCATTCTAAAGACTACTTCCGTGTCCATTTCCTAATTCTCCCCCTGCCCACTGTTTCACAGGCTAGGCTCAGTGCGAGTGGAGATTGGCTTGCATATGTACGGGAGGGTACCAACATCAATTTCCACAACATTTACAACGGTGACACTGTTCCCGTAGAACCTTTGTCCAACATTGGGATCAGCCATGCAACGGGCCACCGCATGAATTGGTATGATGGAACCACGGTGAGATTGAATAAGATAGCACGAACCTTGCACATGGCGGTCAAAGGCGGACCATGCTGTTTGCGGCCGATTTGTTGCCGTACGAGTAGGAAGAAGCTATGCTCCTTTCTAACCGCATCTTCACGGTGACAAACCAAGGGACTTATTTTGTATGGGACACATCCTACGATATACTCCCTCTCTCCCAGTTTATTTGTTTTGAATCTTTTCGTTTTATAAGTTTCAAATTCAAATTTAGAGCTCCCATCATTTGTTGAGATTACAATGTCCATTAAATCGTTGCGTGCATGTATAGTAAAGAAACAAATCTCGAGTTTGGCACGAGTTTGTGCCGCGGGAGCATCACAAGCCCTCGCGCAGGAGTTACATTTCCCTCTCAGGGCCGTCGGGACTGAGCTTCAGCGCCTTACTACACCTACCTTTGAGTCAATAACATGTGGACCCGATAGGTGACTGGTCCACATGTAATGCTCCCGAAGGCAGAGGGGCAGTGGGGCCAAGAGGGGTGAGCCGCAGGTCGGGGGACGTGTGGTTTCATGTGTTCGAGCGGCATCGTGGGAATCGCGGGTGGCTGTGGTAGAAACTTGATGCTCGCTGCATTTTAGGTGGCCCACATGTCATGCACACAAAGGCAGAGGGGCGGTGCGGCCGAGAGGGGTGAGGTGCACGTCGGGGGGTGTGGTGCCGTGGGTTGGAGAGGTTTCGTGGGAATCGCGAGATGAAACGTGATGGTCGCCGTAGTTGAACTTCCATGGACAAGCTGTCATGTCTACGGACACATGCACTGCATACCGATCACTGGAAGGAGTAGCAGAGAAAGCTATAATGCGGATAAATAGTTCCTTATAGTCAAGTGGGCCCATGCTACTACTATGTTCCAAAGACATGCACACCATCGAAATAGTCCATTTATATCAAATATACACCGAGAGGGAATATTTTTTTTACAAGAGAGGAAATAGTTCATCCATCCATAATGCCCTCCTGCTGGTGCAGCGTTTTGTTGTTGTTGTTGTTGTTGTTGTTGTTGTTGTTGTTGTTGTTGTTGTTGTTGTTGTTGTTGTTGTTGTTGTTGTTGTTGTTGTTGTTGTTGTTGTTGTTGTTGTTGTTGTTGTTGTTGTTGTTGTTGTTGTTGTTGTTGTTGTTGTTGTTGTTGTTGTTGTTGTTGTTGTTGTTGTTCTCATTCTCTGTGGGAGACGGCTTCGCAACAAGCTCTTTGGACCTTGCAGCTATCTTGAAACTCACAGGGGCATCGAGGGCAACATATTTTATCCGCTCGTATGTCAAGGGATAATTCTCCCATCCAGACGACCTTAATGCCACCGTCTCGTCACCCTTCTAAAGATTTGTACCGAGCACAAAATTTGCTACGTCGAATAGGGATGGTGTCTGTTTAGCACAATCTTCCACAGGAATTTTGATTCTAGTTTGTAGGTGAGCGATGCTTTTCAAATCAAGGTTGTACGGCTCCAGCTTCTGTTTGTCCCCTTCGATGGCTGCCCCACAGAAGTATACGTCCTCCCGAGACAAGAAATCGTGAAGCTCACTTGGTATGGAGGGCGAGTGTATGATGTGGTACACCAAAACATCATCTTCGAGGCACAGTTGAAGGACGGCGGCGTGCTGGATCTTCCCAAGGGCACGCTCCGTGTACTCTGCATTGAGACCGATGACCCTCGTCTCTACCTTTTCGAGGGAGTTGGATACATTGTTGATCCACTGCCGAACAACCCTTGGGTGGACGGTGACAGTGGCAACTATGCGCATCGAGCCTTCGACGAGGACATGTTGGACGCTAAAAACATGCATCTCGATCTCTTTCGCCATTTGGAACCGCTAGAACGGAGGGCTATGGTTTGGAGAATTAGGTTTAGATGGCTAGTCTAACTGAAGTAGTAGATGATTATTTAAAGAGGTTAAAACAATGTGAACGCAGTGGAGTTTGGATGCAAATGAAGACGAAGGGGAGGTGAAGAAGCCGAGGCGAATCGGTTCCTGATGGAGAAGTAAATGGGAGAAGTGGCGTGCAGGCAGTTGATTAGACGACTAGGTAGACTAAACGAAAAGGCTATGCGGGCAGACTGAGGAGTCGTACCTGTTCATGTACGTGCCCATCCTTCCTGATAGGTGGGATCTATGCAAACAGATAAAAAAATGTGTCGTAGTTTTTTTTTTTGAGCGCGTGAGTGGGAGACACAACATTCTCTGGTTAAGGAATACTCCCTCCGTTTAGGTGAGTATAAGTCACCTTATGAAAACCAGGTTTTCCCAAAACCTTTAGGCGTGGAGCATTAACTTCCTTCTCGATCCCCTCCCAGCCTCGTTAGCCAGCGTTCTCTTCCTCCGCTGCCATGTTCTACCTTTCCATTTTTCCTCTTCTCAAGTGTGGAAGCATCTGCATGCCGTCCTTGATGCACCAGAACGACCACTGCATGCATCGCGGCAGGGCGTTGATTGGGCATGCACGAGAATTTGGTTCTGCTCGCAATATGGATGATACCTGAACGATGAAGTGAACAGGCATGCTAGCACGGGAGACCTATTTCCGCTATACAATACTTGAGTACTCATGTTCCTACTAGTAGTAGTAGTAGTAGTACAACTGTGGTACACTTGATGGTCAAAATACTATTCATCCGGTCCTCACAGTGAAGTGACAACACCTTGCGCCTGACACTAGTCCAGGCGAGGCGGCGTGTTCGGGTTACCAAAGTCAGCCTCACCCTGTGCACTGTGCAGTCTGTCACCGCCGCTGTACAGCACATTGGCGCCTCGCCTCGTCTCCCTCTCCGCTCCCATAGCACCACTCCATCTCCATCTCCTTCTCCATCTCCGCCTCCGCCTCCATCTCACTGTGCCCCCGTGTACCATCGCCTCACTCGCCTCCCCCAGTACCACTATTCCCTCGCTAGCCGCTCCAGCACTGACATCCTTCTCCCCCGTAAATCAAGCCCCCTTCCAAACTCCACCATGGCCGAACACGAACCGCGTAGCATCCATATGAGCCGCGATTGGAGCAATCTCCCCAGTGATATCCTCGACCTCTGTTGTTCGTGCATGGATATGTTGACCGCCCTGTGGCTGGCTGCATCCTCGAGGGACATGCACACGACCATCGTCGAAGCGAGGCCTAAGCTTTTCAAGACACCCTGCTTGCTGCTATCTGGTCTTGCGAGATTGGCTCACCATGATACAGAGGCATGCATGATGCCCCTCGACTTCAGTCCGATCTCCATTAGCCGAAACTTCTTTGCAGGTATGTAATGCGTCGCCGTACATCATTTCCCTCGACATCGATCCGATCATCATCGCCCGAAACTTCTTGGCAGGTATGTACTGGGTCGACATGAACTCCCACTGGATGGCTGCCTTCAGAGAAGACGGTAAAAAGTTGGTGCTCGTGAACTTCCAGACCTCCCATGAGATTATCCTTCCTCCTTTGGATTATATAGAGTATTACCATCGTGGTCCAAGTCATCTAGATTACTACGTCAGTTGGACGACACTTTTTTTGCAGAAGATTGTAATCTGCCAAGTGCCCACACGGCATGCGAATTATGCAGACTTCAAGCTAATTGCCTTGTTCGACCGCGGACTCGCCTATCTTTACGCTGGTGCCTTTTTTAGCTGGAGACAACTCGGCTCGTAGTGGATCATCGTCAAAGCTGATACACACTTCTGTGATGCTATTGAACACAATGGCATCATCTACGCGATCGACAAAGCAGATGGCACCACGTATTGCTGGGACGGCGCGTGTAAGTTGTTTCCGTCTCATGTTAATGATGATGCTGTTTAAACTTTTTGTGATGATTGGCATATCCCTGTTTGAGCAGAATTTGAGTAGAACTATGGCAATATATTAGAGACGCCGTAAATCAGCTATATTTGGAATGAGTTAATTCATGCGATTGTGACCATGTCATTACAGCCAATTTGTACTCTGAATAATCAAACGGTTAGGAATATATGGATATTATCCTTATTTTACAGTAATCTATATACTACTACTAAATATGAGTGTGTATCAATGGCCATGTTAGTTTCCTCATTTTCATGATGTAGAAACATGCACCACACTGTTGGTTTCATCTAACCATACATTAGGGAAGTAAATGTGCATATGGAGAACTCTATATTTGGAAGTAGTGAAATCCTGCAATGCTTACCATGTGTACATACCTATATTCGCCCTTCAGCAATCAATGGCAAGAATAATATCCTCACAAAATTTTTGCCCACAGAACACGAGTATATGACAATTCATGGTCTGTTAGTTACCTTGAAGAATTTGTTTGTGAGGACAGAACATGATTACATAACATGCATGACATGGTAGTTTCCTGTGAAGAACCGATTGCGAGATAACATGAGTATAACCATGCATGGCACTTCTATATTTTCGAACCCAGTATACATTTCCCTATATTTTCCTCCCAGTTCCAACAGGGACATATCAATGTTGTTTCTTGCATTATCCTACTCATACTCTGAACAATGCTGATCTTACATTAACAATGCCCGTCCTTTTTGATATGATGCAGTGTCCCTACAGTTACTACCCTTTGTAATCACACCACCTTTGCCAAAAACAGGGAAGCACAACTGGTTCCTTGCTCGATCAGACGATGGCAAAAGACTGATGATCATTCAGACACATGAGCCAGAAAAGTTATATTGCAAAAAACCCACTGTATACAAGCACCGTGTAATACGTGAGTATCCGGACAGTGGCTGTTACGTCTATGTGCAGGATACCAGCTTGTTGGGGCCTTTAGGATTTTTTAGTTGGAGGCGGGTAAACAGCCTTGGTTCACACTCTCTGTTTCTCGGACTCAATTATCCGATTAACCAGGAGATCACCGTTGGCAAGGACCTTGATGGCAGAGAGGCTCTGTTTGCTATGGAAAACTGTGTCTACACGGCGAGCCCTAGGAGTTCGGGAGCAAACTCCCCTGATTGTCAACAATATAGCCTGCAACCAAAAGAAGGTGAGAATGACAAAGGCATCCGAATTAACTTTGATCCTTGGATGTCTCAATTACGACAGACAGTGATGTGGTTCAAGCCTTCAGGTTGATAGGTAATTGGGCTGTTGCATCGAAAGGGTGGAGTACTGGTGTCTCTGGATCACTGGTCGCTGAAGCAGGGCTGCAAATTATGATGGTGTTGGATCATCTCTTCGAATGACTTTGTTGTCTTTGCTGCTGGTTCTGGATGGGTAGTTCTTTCTTTTGTTATGCATATTGCTTGTCATTTGGTCATCCTCATCTATCTCACTCTTTCTATGTAATAGTTGCTTCTGTTTAGAATGTCATTCTTGTCTAGATCACGAGAGTGTGAGCGCTGCAGATGGGTGCATTTTGGTGGTGTAGCAAGACTTCTTATGAACTATCATGTCTTGCTGTTTATGTCAGTAGTAGTCACTAGTCAGTGTTTGAATGTTGTATATATCGTTGTTTCGAACTGTTTATTGTCTCGAACTACTGGTGGGCTAAATGAGGGCATCACCATTCTCCAGTGTTATGAGTATATCTCCTTTTTTCAAGTTATATAATTTGAGCTCACTGTCTTTTCGATGATGTACACTTGTTTGGGCCAGTGAGGTGTCATTGAATATGGGCCGAGTAGTAACGCAATGCCAAAAAGGTCAATTATGACTCTTGGGCCGGGCTCTCAAAAGATCCTGAAAAAAAGGCCGGGCTCTCCAAAAAAGAAAGAATAAGGACTCTTAGGCCGACATGTGGGCGCCACCGGTGTTTTCGTGCGCTTGCGCGCAGAGAGCATATTGGCGTGTGCTCGAAATTCATGCTACCTTTTCATCCCCAGTCTCCCGCCCCTCCCCCGCCACTGGAATCTCGATTCCTACTCCAGTTCCCCCAAATCCCCCTCCTGTACTCCCTGTACTCAAGCGCACTATCATGTCGCCGGTCAATGCGGATCTCCGAGCCGGAGATCCCGAGGTCCGTCCTACCTTCGGTCGCTGCGTGCTGTCGCTCAACAGTGGCATGGCGGCGCTTGACGACCAGTTTTTGCGGCAAAGTGCTGATGGTAACCATCAACGGCGATCGGCCTCCCGTCTCGCCGGACGACCTTGTCAAAGCTCTTGGCATTGCGCACGGCATCCAAATAAGTGACTTGCTCGTCGAAGTCTGTCCGCCATCGACTGATTTCTTCGTCAGGTTCCGGACAACTTTCGACTGCAGTCATGTGTTCGAATCTTCTCGGCGTTTGTTCTGCGATGGCGCGCTGGTGAGCTTTGATCGGTGGCACCCAGGATGGGGCTCGGTGCCCTCTGAGCTTGAGTTTTTAACAAAGCTTACCTTCCACGGCATGCCTCGACATGCTTGGAACAGCGAGTCCATGAACGAGCTTATCAACGACCTTGGAGGTGAGCTCGTAAGTATGTTTGTTCCTCCAGACAGCTGGGCTCTGACGGTTATGGCATGGATGAAGAAGCCGTCCACCATACCGAAGGTGATTGGTGTTGAGATACCGGTGCAGGAACCGGGGTTGTACTATCCGTCGCCACCAAGGCCGCCACAGACCACATTAGGGATGTACCTGTATCGAGTGTTCGTGCATGTCGAAGAAGTGGTCAATCCATAAATCGAAGTCCTGCCGCCGCCATTGGTGCCAGGGTCCGTTGACGACGTCCATTACAGGAGTCAACATCGGACTTTCCCTGTGTTGCTCGAAACGATGGATGGCACAGGGCCTACTCCATCGCGCGGCGGAGGCCACTGCTTCTTTGGGAGAAGAGGCAGGGTTGGCTGCCTGGATGTGCTCTAATTTGAGGTAACAACTGAATCTTGTCAGATAGTACTAGTTAAATCCGAGCTATGGGTCTGAAGCATTGATATGCCAGTACATTTGATTGTGACCTGTTCTAATTTTGTACTTGAACTTTTTTTTAGAAAGGGTTGTACGTCAACTTAATGTGCTAGCAAAACTTATTGTGTTGTCTGTCTGTTTTCTTTGCACAACATTCAAGATATTTCCCCGTCATTTATAAAGACGATGAACCATTATGTACGACTTCGTTGATTTCAACATAGCCCTTCTCGTAGCGATCCACTGCTTCCATCCTGATTGTGCCGCCTGTGTGAAATTTTTGTATGCAAGTTCAGTGTGCTATGATGTTCTATATGATTGTGTCAACTATATAAGTTTTTACTGAGCATTAGCAATGCATATGGTTGAAAGATGTATTTACAAGCATCGACCGATGGGTTTCTCTCTCTCTCTCTCTCTCTCTGTCTCTCTCTCTCTCTCTCTCACACACACACACACACGCGCACACGCACAAGTGGGACCAGTTGAATTATTTATTTGCTCGTGACAACTTTTAATTAGGTTCCACTGTAATCTAACTTTTTTCTTAAGTTATTAATTGAGCTTAGTGACTTCAAAAAGTTGTACAGAAGCCTTATTTGGGCCTTTCCGGCGTCGCTGAATGTGGGCTGAGTAACCATGTTAGGTTGTACTGTACTACACAGGCCTTTTTTTTCAACATCAGCAATGCAACTGGGCCGACAGTTGTACACAATATCCGTGTCAACTTGTTATCCGCCCCGCTGGGCTGCAAAGTTTCCTAGGAGGTATGCATTAGGCTTAACAAGAAAATGGACTTTAAGAAACAATAAATGGGATGTAATTATAATAACTGGGCAATTACTATGCACCAAACACGTAATTAGTTTGAAAAATATATTATTTTTGGAATTTGGAAATTTTAATTTCATTACTTGTTGCGCGCGCAATATTTCGTTGGATTTTAACGTAATACAACTTTATTTTGAAATTATATTTAACCTGACTAGAAATTTCGGATCCCATCAAAATGTGGGAATTTTTTTTGAATTATGTTTTGAGCGGTTGTTTGAAATTATTAATCGTCGTCCTAGCTAGAAGTTGGGCTGTACTTTTAAC
Organism: Triticum timopheevii; assembly: GCA_963921465.1. NCBI lineage: Eukaryota > Viridiplantae > Streptophyta > Magnoliopsida > Poales > Poaceae > Triticum > Triticum timopheevii. Next base: position 366,982,491 of record OY997264.1, read on the forward strand.
AAACTGTAAATGGGCTGTAGTAAATTCCATTAGAATTAAAAATGGGTCATACATTCTTACTAATCGCAAATGGGCTATATGTTCTCTACCAAATCCGAGCTGTGGGCCTACTAAGTTGACGCGTACCAAGTGATCGTACGATGTCCATCCAACGGCCGTAGTGCTTCTTCAACCTCTGGTCTTCTTGCTCCAGCCGCCCAAAGCAGCGCCGGTTGTGTCGCGTGCTCCTGCCTCCCGTGGCCGGCTGTGATGCTGCAGAGGCCTCACCGCCCCGTACTACTCCCACCGCTGGCCAGGCCATCCCTCTACTCACCCACACCCCCTGTTATTCTGCGGCGACGGCAGCCTCACACCGCAGCCGAACCAGTGAACCCTCGTACTCCTCTCCGCGCGGGCTTCCACTGCTACGTCTTCCCCGGCTCCGCGTCGTCCCCTTCCTAGGCCTCGCCGTTGTCCAGACCACCGCCCTGGTGCTCTCGGCGCGGCGTGGTCAACGTGGTCAACGATCGACTTCCATCGGAAGAGTACTGTACGTGGAGAGGCTGACAGCTGGGTCCAGGCGGCCGCAAGGAAGTGCCTCCTTATTACGCGCAAAATAATTATTCCTCCACCTGACAGTAGGGACCCACCAGACGGGCCACCTTATTTCGCAAAAAAAAAACGTTTCCCCCCTGACTGCTGGGACCCACCGGACGGGCCAGCGTATTTCGTGAAAAAAATGTCCCCCCTGCTATCAGCTCGGATCCACCGGAAGTGCCTCCTTATTACGCACAAAAAAAATGAATACTCCCCCTGCTAGCTGGGACCCACCATGGTGGGAGGCTGACTTGTGGGCCTACTAAGTTGACTGGGATGGGGCCTTTGTCAACTTTAGTCAATATGAACGGTTCTAGCTCCAGTGACCGTACGATGTCCATCCAACGGCCGCAGTGCTTCTTCAACCTCTGGTTTTCTTGCTCCAGCCGCCCAAAGCAGCGCCGATCGTGCCGCATGCTCCTACCTCCCGTGACCGGTTGTGCTGCCGTGGAGGCCTCACTGCCCCCTACTATTCCCACCCTTGGCCAGGCCCTGCGGCGACGGCAGCCTCACACCGCAGCCGAACCAGTGTACCCTCGTACTCCTCTCCGCGCGGGCTTCCACTACCGCGTTTTCCCCGGCTCCCCGTCGTCCCCTTCCTAGGCCTCGCCGTCGTCCACCGCCCTGGTGCTCTCGGCGCGGCGTGGTCAACGTGGTCAAGGAACGGCTTCCATCGGACGTGCACTGTACGTGGAGAGGCTGACAGCTCGGTCCACGCCCGCAGCAAGGAAGTGCCTCCTTATTACACGGAAAATAATGATTCCTCCACCTGACAGCTGGGACCCACCGGATAGGCCACTGTATTTCGTGAAAAAACGTTTCCCCCTGACTGCTGGGACCCACCAGCTACATCTTCGCATGCAAGGAAGTGCGTCCGGGCAAAAAAACAAAACGATTCGCTCCCCTGACCGCTGGGACCCACCAGCGACACCTTCGCACGCAAGGAAGTGCGTCCGGGCAAAAAAAAATGATTCGCCCCCCTGACTGCTGGGACCCACCAGCTACATCTTCGCACGCAAGGAAGTGCGTCCGGGTAAAAAAACGATTCGCCCCCATGACTGCTGCGACCCACTAGCTACATCTTTGCACGCAAGGAAGTGCCTGACAGTCAGGACCCACCTGGTCGAAGCGTACGTAGCGTTGTCATTCTGGTCGCGAACGTGTACGTATATATATACTGGTGGATGTAGAGGCGCGCACGTGTCGTAGTAGAGGCGTGCACGTAGCATGTACACGTACATACAATGACGAGGGTGCAAGAAAGAAAATACGGCCACATACGTACATACGGGCAGGGTCTCGAACGCCTACTCGCGCATACATACATGGCTGGGTTGGAACGGAGAAACAACGAGGTCATCGTGTTCATGGGGAGGCAACGGAATGCGTCGTGTTCATGGGGAGGCAGCGGAATGCGTCGTGTTCATCGGGAGGCAACAGAACGCGCGGGAGCCAACCGGCTGGGTCGGAATGGAATGCGTGGTCGTGTTCATCGGGAGGGCTTGGACGGAATAGGCGATGGAAACGAGGCCTGGCGTACCGCAAAATGGAGGAAACGGACCTCCTACATTCGAAACGGGGTCCTGTGATCGGGAGGGGTGTGGCGTACCGCAAAACGGAGGAAACGGACCTCCTACGGTCGAAACGGGGGTCCTGTTGATCGGGAGGGGTGTGGCGTACCGCAAAACGGATGAAACGGACTTGTGTTGGAGCGCTACGATCGAAATGGGGGTCCTGTTCATCGGGAGGGGTGTGGCGTACCGCAAAACGGGACTCCACGGGATACTGTTCATCTCCACCGTCGATCTCCTCCAGCCTCCACAGGTTGCCGTTGACCTCCTCCAGCCTCCACGGGCTCCTGTTCATCCAGCCTCCACCGTGCGCTTCTCCACCGGCTACTGTTCAACCACCCCTCCACGGGCACCCCTCCACCGTCTACTGTTCATCCAGCCCTCCACACCACAGGGTCCTGTTCAACCACCCCTCCACGGGCACCCCTCCACCGTCTATTGTTCATCCAGCCCTCCACACCACAGGGTCCTGTTCATCCAGAGGCAACGCCACTGCTCATTATTCATCCAAAGCGCCCCGCAACGCTCACTGCTCATCCAATCGATCAGCTTCAGTTAGCAGCAGTAGCGAAGGAATCGTTCGATCAGGTTCAGTTAACAGCCATCGATCGATTGCTCGGGTTCAGCAACGCATAGCCTGCAGGGCAATCGCTCGGTTCAGTTAGAGCCCAACGCCTTGCTCGGGTTCAGTTAGAGCCAACGCCTCGCACACACGTGCGTACCTGTACGAGAGAAACGTGCATCACTCGGCCCCCGACCTCCCACCGTAACCGGCAACTCCCCAAAATTTTCCTCCCCCTCGCTTCTACCACGGTTTTTTCCGTCATGGACGGCCCAAAGAATGTCATGCAGCTGCGTCTCTAGCCCGCCCAGGACGAAAAGCCCATTTTCTGTCATGATTTTTTGTCATAGAAGTAGGAGCCCACCACATCTATGATGATACCAGGTTTTGTCACAATTATCTTCACAGAAGTGTCATATGTATGACAGAATTTTTTTTCGTTCGGCCCAAAATGTCACGGATGTGTCTTTTTTGTAGTGCAAGTAAATACCATATACGAGCTTCTGATAATGAGGATATCTCTTCTTGGACGGAGTCAGAACCTCAGAGATGTAGTAGACTGTATGCTAAACTTTGTAAGTCTTGTCCTCTTCTTCCTGCTCCATGGTGAGGACGGTGCTGGCTACTTGACCAGTGGCCGCAATGTACGAGAGCAATGGCTCTTTGTTGTTCGGAGCAGCAAGCACCGACTGGGTAGAAAGCAGGGCTTTGAGTTCAATGAATGCTGCTTGGGCTTCAATAGTCCACTCAAATGAATCAGACTTCTTCATCAATCGGTATAGGGGCAGCGCCTTCTCACCGAGGCGGGAGATGAATCGACTCAAGGCTGCAAGGCAGCCTGTGAGCTTTTGTATGTCGTGAAGGCGTTTGAGACGCTTCATTCGGTCTATCACGCCAATTTTTCAAGGTTGGGACCTATTCCCTATTTGGAAACGAGGAACCGAGTAATTTAACCCCCCGGTACTCCAAAAGTGCACTTCGCTAGATTCAGCTTGATGGCATGCCTTCGCAAATTTGCGAAAGTCTCAGCGAGATCAACCGGTAGGTTAGAACCTTTCCTAGACTTGACTACTATGTCATCCATGTACACCTCGATGTTCTGACTGATCTGCGTGTGTAAACACTTATGGACCATGCACATGAAGGTGGCGCTGGCATTCTTGAGACCGAATGGCATGGTGATATAACAGAAGCACCCGAAAGGGGTGATAAAAGCTGTTTATGTTTCGTCTGCCCCATACAGTCGAATCTGATAGTACCCGAAGTACGCATCCAGAAAAGACAGTCGCTCACATCCCATAGTGGAATCCACTATCTGATCTATATGGGGGAGCGGAAAATGATCCTTGGGACAGATCCAGTTGATGTGCTTGAAATCAGTGCACATTTGGAGAGACTTTTCTTTCTTAGGAACCATAGCGACATTGGTGAGCCACTCGGAGTGGTATACTTCATAGATGAACTCGGCTGCCAGAAGCCAGGCTATTTCCTCGCCAATTGTTTTCCTCTTTTCTGTGGCCGAACAGTGATGGTGTTTCTTCATAGGCTTGGCATTAGGGTCAACTCGCAAACGGTGCTCAGCCAGCCCCCTGGGTACACCCAACATGTCGGATGGCTTCCATGCAAAGATGTCCCAGTTCTCATGGAGGAACTGGATGAGCGCGACTTCCTATTTGCCGTCGAGTGTCGTTGATATGTTGGTGGGTGTGGCATTGGGATCTTCTGTATGAATGTGTACTAGCATTGTCTCCCCATCCGACTGAAAAGCGGACTCCGTAGTTGGTTTCCTGGAACTCAACAAATCACCCGGGTCAACATTTTTCTTGTATTCTTCCAGCTCAACAACAACCATATGTTCATCTGCAACCCGCGCCCCTGCTGCAAGCACTCCTCAACATGCTGCCTGCTGCCAGTGATTACACCTTTTGGACCATGCATCTTAAGCTTGAGTTACACATAACATGGGCGGGCCATGAAGCGTGCATAAGCTGTTCGACCAAGGATAGCATGATAGGTGTTGCGGAAGTCGACTACTTCAAAGGTCAACCTTTCCTTCCGAATGTTCTTTTCATCTCCAAAGACCACATCCAGAGCAATCTGCCCGAGTGACTTTTCTTTCTTGCCAGGGATTACCCCATGCAACTACATACTGCTTTCACTGAGGCGGGACATTGGGATGCCCATCCCCTTTAGGGTCTCAGCATAGACTATGTTCAGTCTGCTGCCACCGTCCATGAGGACCTTGCACAGTAAAGTGCCTCCCACTACGGGATCAACTACTAGTGCCTGCCGCCTAGGGGTGGCAATGTAGGCAGGGTGATCCGACTGATTGAAGGTGATTGGACTCTTTGACCAATTCAGGAACTTTGTTGTCACTGGCATGGCCATGTTCACTTCTTGATTGATAACTTTCAATCGACTCTTGCTCTCAACATCGCCAAATATCACCAAAGTTGCAGTGCCACTAGGGTAAGCTTCATTCTTATCCTCATCATCAGCATCATCTAGGCTCTTATCACTCGACTGACCCTCTCAGAACTGCTGCATCAGCAACCTACACTGCCAAGTGGTATGCTTGGGCAATATCAGATTACCCTCCTCTTTTTGGTGTGAATATAGCATGGAAAATTGAAAGCACAAGTGCTCCCTGGGTGTTGTTGGACTAACACTTTTACCTAGTACGTTTCAGATAAGTTCAACAATGAAGTGGCATGGACTAGAGGATGTGGAACACCTTCAAGATGCTAAGGACAAAGGATTGGCTCAAGCTCCAAGCACAAGACTCTACATTTTCTATTTTAGTGATCCAAGATCACATTGAGTCTATAGGAAAAGCCAATACTATCAAGAAGGGATGAGGTGTCGCTTAATGGCTTGCTTGCTGAAAGTGCTTAGTGATATGCTCCAAAGCCGTCAAACTACTTTCTCACATCCACATATGACCCAAACCAAAAGTCAAACTCGGCCACTGAGTGAAAGGATCGAGATGGACCTAGAGGGGGGGGGGGGTGAATAGGTACAATTACAAATTTTAATTATTACTAAGCAATTTTAGGCAATAGAGCAGAATATGAAGGTGAGCCTAACAATTGCTAGTAAGTACAAAGTACTAGGCAAGTGACACAAGCATATAAGAGAGCAAGCACAATAAGATGTAAGTAAGAGCAATCACAACAAGTAACCACAAGTATAGAGTTAGGGTTAGGAATAACCGCAACTCCGGGAGACGAGGATGTATGCCGATGTTCACTTCCTTGGAGGGAAGCTAGTCACCGTTAGAGGGGCGGATGTTACCACGAAGGCACACCTACGCCACGAAGGCTCACCCTATTCTCCCTTTGAGACAACACCACGAAGGCGTTTCTCAACCACTAGTGGTAGACCTTGGGGTGGTCTCCAAACCCTCACAAACTTTCCGGGGGTAATCACAATCGTTGATTCCTCACCGAATGACTCCTACTGCCTAGGAGTCTCCAACCTCCAAGAGTAACAAGATCCAAGGGGAAAGACTCAAGACTTGCTCAAACTTCGATTTGCTTTGGTCTCAAGAAGGGGAGGAAGAAGATCTTTCTTTTGATTGGAACAACTCTTCAAAACTCTCAAGAATCAAGTCGGGATCTGGGATTTAGTGTGTGAGCAAGAGAGGGAAAGCACTGGTGTTCTTGAGGCGTGTTTGTGTGGAGTGTTCAACCTTATCCCGAAGGGGTAAGGTGCTATTTATACCATGTCCAGAAAAGAGCCGTTTGGACACAAGTTGACCTCCCCGGATGATCTGGGACACCATCCGGATGATCCGGACATTTGTCCGGATGATCTGCTAGAAGGCCTGGATGCAGGTGGTTGCAGCCTAGCTGCGAGCAGCCCGGACAGTCCGGAGGCAAGCCCGGATGATCCAGACAAGCCCCGGATGATCCGGATGGCTGGCCGGACGATCCGGCTACAACATATGGCTTCTGTGAAAAATGGGCACGGTTATCCGGATGATCCGGAAGAGGATCTGGACGATCCGGGGAACAGCCCCGATGATCCGGAGGAACGTCCGGATGATCCGGCTTCAACCATACCGTTCTGTGATGGAGAGCACCAATTATCCGGACGATCCGGTGCAGGGCCCGGCTGATCCGGGTGAAGCCCGAATGATCTGGGTATCCATCCGGATGATCCGGCTAGGAGAGGTGGTAGGTTTTGGCTAAGGGATTTTGCTAGGGATTTTGGTCTATTGTGGTAGAATTGTTTATGAGACAAAATGTGAGCAAGTCTTGAACCTACACTTCGGATCCCCTCTTAATAGTGCGGGGTTCCTATTACTCAAGAAATATGAAAAGAGCACAATACTTCAACTTTGTTTGCTTCTTTCCTCATTGATAATTTGCTTGAGTAAAATCTCATATGATGTGATCATGATGCTCACTAAAGAAAACCAGAGGACAGACGGCCTGTGTATATACTTAGCAAACAAGGTTAGTCCCCTATATGTAGGTTTGTCATCAATATCAAAAATACTCTTTAAGAGCAAGATTGCACTTTCAATCTCCCCCTTTTTTGGTAGTTGATGACAAACTACATATAGCATTTTATAGTGAAATGTGATACGAATGATTCTAGGAGAGTAGACCGGTATGTGTTTCGGTATGTGTTTTATGAAGAGCTCCCCCTTAATTTATGCATATGGATATGTTTTAAGAGGAGCTCTCCCTTAATGTATGCATGGAATAAGGTGATAAACATACACAGTTATGCACACATGAAGTGGATGCCCACATTCGGAGTATAGTATAGGCATACATCATTAAAATCATCATGAGCATAGTATAGGCATACATCATTAAAATCATCACGAGCAATGAATAAAGACAGCATATAACTCATGACCAAAGTACCATATACCAAAGTACCATAGTACCATTACAATAAGCAGTTGCATAGTGACATAGACTCATAACTCATGACCAAAGTACCATAGTACCATTACAATAATAATAATGAGTCCACTAAAGCTCTAAGCATAAGCATACCCGACACACGCTGAAACTCCTAAGAATTACATCTCCCCCTTGACAGCAAGTACCGAAAAAGGGAAAGACGGCCGAGAAAGTAGGAGAATCACGCATCATCCTCATCCTCATCATCATCATCATCATCATCACCATCACTCAGATCAGCAGGTACAAGGAAGAACTCAGGAAACTCAGTGGCAGAAGGAAAGTCGACCTCCGGAAGAGGAAGTCGAGCAGGAATAGGCTCATCAGGCTCAACAGGACTGCTAGGACGCGCATGAAGACGAGCCCTAAGGGCATTTGCCTCAGAGATGCGGCGAACCTCCTCGGTAGCAATGTGAGTAGTAGTGTAGCGGCAGGTGTCAAAGATGGCTTTATGGGACTTCCCAATAAAGCGAGCAAGGCGGTCAAACGGCTTGACGAAAGGTTTGGTGTGGCGAGAAGAGCTCTCACCACACGACGGAGCAGGAGCCTTGCCCCTAGAAGTGTCATCACGCGGAGTCCACATGGAGTGAATGTTGTTCTTGTTGATGGGGCAAGTGAAGACAGAATCAATGACGGTCTGAATGAAAGGAGCATGTGGAAGAGTACGGACCTTCAGACAACTAGCCATGCAAATCTCATGCCAAAGAAAATCTGCCATGTCAATGGGACGAGTGGGATTCTTCCGTGAATAGTACATCAAGTCAATGCTATAAGCTCGTACCATCCCACGATCTCCTTTCTTGGGAGCAATGGAGTTGAGGATGCACTGAAAAAGCCACCGTATTTGAGACGGAAGATACTGATGTCATTAAGCTCCTTGCTTTGCTGCACTGTGGATAGCTGAGTAGAAGGTATGGTGAGACAACTGCAAGCACTGATAGGCATAGCCTCAAACTTGGGATTCACCTCATGGATTCGAAAAAGACCTGCCTCAGATCCAGGCATTCCCAAGGCAGCAGCAAACTCCTCAAAAGAGACAGTGAACTGAGAATGATGAGTCATCCAAGTGATCGAACGATCCGGATGGAAGAAACACGTGGCATAGAATTGCCGAATGGCAGCCTCATTCCAATCACAGTGGAGAGTCATAGCTTGACGCAGACCCATGCCATCAATCTTCTCTAACACACCATCGAACTTGGTTGGATTGGTCGCAATGTAATCCAAGTTCACATAATGCTGAGGAGAGAACCCTAGATGAGCAATGACCGATTGATAGATGTCCTGTTGAACCAAAGTGCGAAACCGAGGATCGGTTGCATTGGACGGGGCAACAAATTGGTTGAATTCACTCCTTAAAGCTGCATACTCAGAGGGATCCATGGACTGATAGCTGATCATACGACGACCCCGGTTGGTGGGGTTGGCCATGGACAAAATGAGACCGGTAGGTGCGGCAGGCTGCGAGCTTGAGGTAGAAGCCGCTTTATTCTTCTTGGCCTTGGTCGTTGAGCGAACCGGCACGAGCTCGTCCTCCTAGAGATCGTCCTCATAATCAGGATCGTCCTGCCCGGCATAGGACGGACGAGCACGACCTGGTGCTTTCTTGAGTGGACGAGCAGCTTCCTCGGAGTCCGTTGATGCTTGGCGTCGTGGTTCACGAGAGGGGCCCGAGGTGGTCGACTTGAAGCTCCGGCCAGTACCACCACGTCCGACCACCATGGCAGAGATGGGGACGGAGGCTGAGATTGGAGAGAATCCAATCGGCCCCTGGGGAAAACAGCAGGAGGAGGGAGTAGATCGAGGTGGCGGCAGCCCGTGAGCCCAAGATCCGCCAAGTTGGCCGGCCGGACTGGCGGGGCGAGGCGCTGAGCAGTCGCCGGCGGCGGAGTGAGAGGGTGAGGTCGAGGGAAAAAAGGAAACAAGATAACTCCCTGTGCCCCCCTCACCCTCGGCCCGATATGCTACTAGATAAGTCGAAGACCCACCCGGACGTCCGGAAGGAGCCCCGGATGATCCGGGCAAGGGCAGATGTCCGGAAGTGAACCCGGATATCCGGGCAGACACAGCCCGGACGTCCGGATGATCCAGCTGGCCAGAGTTCTGAGATATGATTCTGATGTGATGGGGTGATGATGATATATATATATATATATATTTTGTGTTATATATATATATATATATATATATATATATAAGTAGCCTTAGTCACAACAATATCTCAACCTCATATAAACACCCAAAAAAAAGAATAATTAGGCTAAGTCACCATGTATGAGTATATATAACTTTGGAGACCAAAAATTTGAACTCTTGGGCCGATGGTTATTACTCCATCATTTTAAAGTACTATGGACACAAAGTAAGTGCCATAGTGACTTTGAGAGTGTTGGTTCTATTTATGCATTATGTAAGGGAGAGAGTACTCATAAATTGAATGTCTCCCCCTAAGTATATGCCTACATCAAGACAAGACATTATGAAGATGCATGCATGAGTACGAGATTTCACATAATGTTGTCAAGCTCCAAGATACCAAGTTCACGCCTAAGTCGACAAAACCTTGCTTCATCCAATGGTTTGGTGAAAATATCTGCCAGTTGCAAATCTGTACCAATGTGATCAATGTGAATATCACCCTTCTCAACATGATCTCTCAAGAAGTGATACCTAATATCAATGTGCTTGGTGCGGAGATGATCCTTGGGGTTTTCAGCAATGTTGATGGCACTTTCATTATCGCATAGAAGAGGCACATTTCTATAGGTGATACCGTAATCCTTCAAAGTTTGCCTCATCCATAATAACTGAGTTGCACAACTTGCGGCAGCAATGTATTCAGCTTCTGCGGTAGAGAGGGCAATACAGTTTTGTTTCTTTGATGACCAACTTACCAAGGAGCGTCCAAGAAACTGACATGCACCGGAAGTGGACTTACGATCCACTTTGTCTTCGGCCCAATCCGCATCCGTGTACCCAATGAGATCAAACTTAGCATCCTTGGGATACCATAGACCCAACTTTGGGGTGTGAACAAGGTATCTAAGAATATGCTTAACCGCCTTATGATGACTTTCCCTAGGGGAAGCTTGAAATCTAGCACACATGCATACACTAAACATGATGTCCGGTCTAGATGCACAAAGATAAAGCAATGAACCAATCATAGAGCGGTATTTAGATGAGTCGAAAGGGATAACGTTTGTGTCTTCAGTGAGAGTTATTTTGGTTGGCATTGGTGTCTTACATGGACTAGCATCAGACATACCAAACTTCTCTAAGATATCCTTGAGGTATTTTGCTTGAGACAAGAAAATTCCTTCTTGAAATTGTTGAATTTGAAATCCGAGGAAGAACTTCAAATCCGCATTGAGTGACATTTCAAAATTCTTGGTCATTGAGTCCGCAAACTTCTTGCACAAATGAATGTTAGGAGAACCAAAAATGATATCATCTACATAGATTTGGCATAAGATCAAATCACCCTTATCCCTCTTAGTAAAAAGAGTGGGATCGATCACCCCTCTCACAAAACCATCATCGAGTAAAAACTTCTTAAGATGATCATACCAAGCACGAGGTGCTTGTTTGAGGCCATACAAAGCCTTATGAAGTTTATACACATAGTCTTTGTGATCGGGATCAACGAACCCAGGTGGTTGTGATACATATACTTCTTCTTGTAGAGGACCGTTAAGGAAAGCACTCTTCACATCCATTTGATGTAATGTAAAACCATTGAAAGCAGCATAAGCAAGTAAGATGCGAATGGATTCAAGACGGGCAACGGGGGCAAAGGTCTCACCAAAGTCCAAACCTTCAACTTGTGAGTACCCTTGTGCCACTAACCTTGCCTTGTTTCGGATGATCACACCATTCTCATCTTGTTTGTTCTTGAAAATCCATTTTGTTCCAATGACATTGTGCTCAGTAGGTGGCCTCTTGACTAGTGACCACACTTGGTTGCGTTCAAAGCTGTTCAACTCTTCTTGCATAGCAACTAGCCAATCGTTGTCCATCAATGCATCTTGTACCTTGATGGGCTCAAAACTAGACACAAAAGAAAAGTGAGCACAAAAGTTGGTCAAATGTTTACGAGTGACCCTACCTTCTGATATGCCGGTGAGTATTTTGTCAACATCAACACGACCGGCCACTCGTGGCATGATAGAGGTAAGGGTTTCACGAGGTTCAACTTCATGTCCATCATCCACATCCTCAACATATGGATCATTAATGTGTGGAGGAAGATCCTCTTGTTCATATTGCATTTGTTGAGGTTCATCATCAATGATTGGATTTTCTTGTTCTTGCTCTTGAAGATTGTCACGAGGAGGAACTTGATCATCTTCTTCAACTTGGGCTAAGGGTATCGGTTGAACAATAGGAGCTTGTGGAGGTATGGATGTTGAAGTAGTTTGATGATGTGTGAGATTTGATGATGTGTGAGACTTCCATCTTCTTCTTCATCATCATGAGGTTCTTGTTCCATAGGAAGAAGTGCACCAACACCCATGGTCAAAATGTCTTGAGAAGAATCTTCTTCACCTACATCACTTAGATCAACTTGCTCCCCATGGGAGCCATTAAATTCATCAAACACCACGTCACAAGTTTCTACAACACATCCATTGGATTTGTTGTAGACTCTATAGGCGTGAGAGTTTGATCCATAGCCAACAAATATACCCTCAATCATTTTGGATTGAAATTTTCCTAACCGTTCTCTTTTTTTGAGGATGAAACATTTGCACCCAAATACACGAAAGTACTTGACATTTGGCTTGTTTCCAGTTAGAAGCTCATATGGAGTCTTTTCCAATATAGTGCGGAGGAAGAGCCGGTTTGATGCATGGCATGCGGTGTTGACAGCTTCGGCCCAAAAACTATGTGGTGACTTGTATTCATCCAACATTGACCTTGCCATCTCCACAAGTGTGCGGTTCTTCCTTTCGGCTACACCATTCTGCTGGGGAGTGTATGGAGCTGAATATTGATGCTCAATCCCTTCATCACTAAGGAATTCTTCCAAGGTGTAGTTTTTGAACTCAGATCCATTGTCACTTCTTATTGCCAAGATTTCTTTGTCAAACTTGCGTTGTGCTTGCTTGGCAAAGTCAATGAAAGTGATCTTCGTCTCGTCCTTGGACTTGAGGAAAAACACCCATGTATATCTTGAGTAATCATCAACAATGACAAGTCCATACTTTTTCCCACCAAGACTATCCCATGAAGGAGGCCCAAAAAGATCCACATGAAGGAGCTCCAAAGGCCTTGAAGTAGACACAATATTCTTGGGTGGGTGCTTTGATTGATGTTGCTTCCCGGCTATACATGCACTACACACACGATCTTTCTCAAAAGAGACATTTGTTAGTCCAAGGATGTGATTTCCCTTTAAGAGATCTTGAAGATTTCTCATGCCGACATGGGCTAGCCGGCGATGCCATAGCCACCCCTTGTCGGCCTTGGCCATTAGACAAGTTGCATGGAATGTGCTCTCTTTCGAGAAATCAACCGTGTAAAGGTTGCCATCCAACTCTCCAACAAAGGCCACTTCGAGAGTATCTCTCTTAAAGACTTTCACATCCGTTAGTCCAAATAGTGTATCATAACCAACAGATGCCAATTGACGAACAGAAAGTAAATGATATTTAAGGGATTGGACAAGCATGACATTTGCAAGAGACATGTCATTTGTGATAGCCACCTTCCCCAACCCAAGTACCTGTCCTTTTGATCCTCCACCAAACATAATGCTCATAAATGGTTGAATAGCTTCCATGAAATCATAGAGCAATTTGCTATCTCCAGTCATATGATTGGTACATCCACTATCAATCACCCATTTTACTCCACCGGAGAAGGCAACCTACACACAATTATTACTTGGTTAGAGGCACCCATCTTGCAATGGGACCTCTCAAGTTAGTCACAAGGGTCTTAGGGACCCAAATATCATAAAACCGAAATGCATTTCGAGGACCAACAAACTTTGCATAAACTTCTCCATCCTTAGTCTTACGAAGTACATAGGATGGGGGCATGAACTCTTTTGGCTTGTTGAGAGTGGGCATGCCCCTTGTGGCCTTCCCACTAGCAACCTTACCTTTCTCCTTGTGTCCTTCTCGTACAAAAGTTTCTTTCAAAGGAGTGGTGCACTTTTGAGAGAATGTCTTCTTCTTGCTTGTGCTTGGGTTAAACCCGAGTCCCTCTTTGGTGAACACTTCATTGTGTTGGCTCAACACCTCATTAAGGATCTTTTGCCCTTGAGCACATGTCATGAGCCCTTTCTCAATTTGAGCCTTGAGAAACCGATTTTCCTCAAGAATAGATGCTAGATCACTACTAGAGTTAGTAGAACAAGCATCAACATTTATAATAGGAGATGAATAGGCCTTAGCTAGAGTTTCAAGATAAGTAAGTTTGAGCGTCTCAAAACTCTTTGTAAGAAGGGTGAGCTCTTCTTCCTTAGTCTTGAGGGACATGGATAGAAGCTCACAATCCTTAGAGAGAGAAGCATGAGACTTCACAAGCTTACTTTTATCATTCATCAACTCTTCACAAGAGCCAATAGCCTTTTTCAAGGAGGCAAGATCTTTAGTATGAACATCAATATTTGTGCCAATTTTTAAGCATAGTTCATCATTTCGTGTTTCCTCATATTGGACTTTCCGCTCAAGGATTTCACATTTTTCCTTTTCCTCGGTAACGAGGGTTTCGAGTTCCTTAATGGTGGTGGTGTGCTTACTCACCATCTCCATAAGCATACGAAACATAGTGAGCTTCTTTCCTTTGAGGGAGCACATGAATTTATTATGTTTAGCAAGCATAGGATCATTTAGATCATCATCCTCATAACTATCCTCCGCATCAAGATACTCATCACTAGAATTAGGAGGAGTGAGAAGAGGAGGGTTTGATCATGGGGTTATCTTGACCTTGTCAGGAGAGTTTTGATCCTCTCCATCTTCTACCACGGCCTTCGCCATGAGGCACTTGTGAGCGTTGCCCTTGTAATCCTTCATGTAGTTGTAGGTGACAACTTCACCACTCTTATTGACTAGCCTCAATGTGTTTTGCGAATCTTGAGCAACTCCGGCAACACCACTAACATCATCCGGATCGGATTCTTCTTGAGCAACCATTGCTTTCCCATCTCTCTTCTTGAGCTTGGAGTTCAAAGGATTTGGCAACTTCTTCTTAGGAAAGGTCTTGGGAAACCTTGGTCTATCTTCTCTCTTCTCATAAGGGCACTCATTTGAGAAGTGGTTGGTTTCCTCACAGTTGTAGCATTTTCTTACTTTCTTCTTTTGGAATCTTCCCTTGAATTTTCCCGTGCTAAACTTCTTGACAAAAAGAGCCATGTCTTCATATGACGGGCCCTCGTCGGATTCAATCTCATCACCATCTTCATCATCATCATCATCTTCTTCTTCTTCACTTTGCTCATCTTCACATACATGTTTGGCCTTCAATGCAAGATTGACCTTTGATGATGGGGAACCATGCATGGCAAGATGTTTTGTGGCATTAGCCTTTGACTCTTCAAATAGTTGAAAGGTGGATATGATGTCATCTGTAGTCATTTCCTTGAATGTATGGTGTTGTCTTATGTCCCACACCATTTGATGATGATATGGGGCAAGAGCATGAAGCAATTTATCCACAAGGAATCTCTTTGTCATGTTGAATCCATCTTGTGTCTTGTCACACTCACATGACTCAATATCGGCAGTGAGAGTCATGAGGCGCTCATGGAGTTGATTGGGGGTTTCACCTTTCTCCATACAAAAGTTTTGCAATTGTCCCTTGGCAATTTCATATTGAGCACTCCGGAGGGTAGAGGTGCCAGTCTTGGATCGTGATACTTTCCCATAGTTCCTTGGCACTTGTGATGTGTATGAATGGTCTCCTTTGCTTTTCATCCATGCCTCTCCTTATACACATGATAGCAGTGTCATTGAGGTTCTTGTCATATATTTCTCTTGGAGTGGGGTTCTTTGGATCAACCACATGATAGCCATACTCCAAGATTTCCAGCATCTCGTCATTTCCATGTCGAAGATGATCCTGCATAGCAACTCTCCACAAGGCAAAATCGGAAGTGGCACTTAGTAAAGGAGGTTTGCCTTGAGGGTTATACCTTGGTTTCTCAACATGAGGTCTTGCATAAAGCCAAGGAACATTGGCGTGTTCATTGCTAGGAGGTTGTTGACCAAGTGATGGAGTAGGCACAATTGGCCTCAAAGCAGCACCACCCGAGAGTGGTGCAAGCACTGTGGACAACGTGGCTAATCTCATTTGGACCAAGGCCTCAAGAGAAGCATCATGCTCCTCTTTTTGCTTAGCAAGGGCCCGTTCTAGATCCTCTGACGTAAAGGTCTTAACTTCAGAGGAAGCCACACCTTTATCCTTAGGATCTACAACCAGGGGAGTCCCATCCGGGTTCATCTCGCTCTAGGGCGGTTAAGCCACAAGAATAGAGCACGAGGGTCTGATACCAATTGAAAGGATCGAGATGGACCTAGAGGGGGGGGGGGGTGAATAGGTACAATTACAAATTTTAATTATTACTAAGCAATTTCAGGCAATAGAGCGGAATATGAAGGTGAGCCTAACAATTGCTAGTAAGTACAAAGTACTAGGCAAGTGACACAAGCATATAAGAGAGCAAGCACAATAAGATGTAAGTAAGAGCAATCACAACAAGTAACCACAAGTATAGAGTTAGTGTTAGGAATAACCGCAACTCCGGGAGACGAGGATGTATGCCGATGTTCACTTCCTTGGAGGGAAGCTAGTCACCGTTAGAGGGGCGGATGTTACCACGAAGGCACACCTACGCCACGAAGGCTCACCCTATTCTCCCTTTGAGACAACACCACGAAGGCGTTTCTCAACCACTAGTGGTAGACCTTGGGGTGGTCTCCAAACCCTCACAAACTTTCCGGGGGTAATCACAATCGTTGATTCCTCACCGAATGACTCCTACCGCCTAGGAGTCTCCAACCTCCAAGAGTAACAAGATCCGAGGGGAAAGACTCAAGACTTGCTCAAACTTCGATTTGCTTTAGTCTCAAGAAGGGGAGGAAGAAGATCTTTCTTTTGATTGGAACAACTCTTTGAAACTCTCAAGAATCAAGCCGGGATCTGGGATTTAGTGTGTGAGCAAGAGAGGGAAAGCACTGGTGTTCTTGAGGCGTGTTTGTGTGGAGTGTTCAACCTTATCCCGAAGGGGTAAGGTGCTATTTATACCATGTCCAGAAAAGAGCCGTTTGGACACAAGTTGACCTCCCGGGATGATCTGGGACACCATCCGGATGATCCGGACATTTGTCCGGATGATCTGCCAGAAGGCCCGGATGCAGGTGGTTGCAGCCTAGCTGCGAGCAGCCCGGACAGTCCGGAGGCAAGCCCGGATGATCCAGACAAGCCCCGGATGATCCGGATGGCTGGCCGGACGATCCGGCAACAACATATGGCTTCTGTGAAAAACGGGCACGGTTATCCGGACGATCCGGAAGAGGATCCGGATGATCCGGGGAACAGCCCGGATGATCCGGAGGAACGTCCGGATGATCCGGCTTCAACCATACCGTTCTGTGATGGAGAGCACCAATTATCCGGATGATCCGGTGCAGGGTCCGGCTGATCCGGGTGAAGCCCGGATGATCTGGGTATCCATCCGGATGATCCGGCTAGGAGAGGTGGTAGGTTTTGGCTAAGGGATTTTGCTAGGGATTTTGGTCTATTGTGGTAGAATTGTTTATGAGACAAAATGTGAGCAAGTCTTGAACCTACACTTCGGATCCCCTCTTAATAGTGCGGGGTTCCTATTACTCAAGAAATATGAAAAGAGCACAATACTTCAACTTTGTTTGCTTCTTTCCTCATTGATAATTTGCTTGAGTAAAATCTCATATGATGTGATCATGATGCTCACTAAAGAAAACCAGAGGACAGACGGCCTGTGTATATACTTAGCAAACAAGGTTAGTCCCCTATATGTAGGTTTGTCATCAATATCAAAAATACTCTTTAAGAGCAAGATTGCACTTTCACCGAGTTCAAATGTCACAGCCACTGCCACAAACCCTAGGCAAATCGGTCTCACCGATAGGGATCTCGGTCTCACCGAGATGGGATTGCAATATCTCTGTGTATGTCCATTACCAAAATCGGCCCCTACCGAGTTTGTGTAATCGGTCCTACCGAGATTGCAATGCAAACTCTCTGTTCCTCTTTGTAACATTTCGGTTAAACCGAGATGAGCGAATTGGTCCCACCGAGTTTGCCTGAACAACTCTCTGGTTAGCTGATCACCAAAATCGGTCCCGCCGAGTTTGTGTAATAGGTCTCACCAAGATTACGTTATGCCCTAACCCTAACCATATCGGTCGTACCGAGTTGCATGTCGGTCCCACCGAAAATCCTAACAGTCACATTATTTGCTTAATCGGTCTGACCGAGTTTCTCTTCGGTCCCACCGAGATTGGTAAGTTGCGTGTAACGGTTAGATTTTGTGTGGAGGCTATATATACCCCTCCACCCACTCTTCATTCGTGGAGAGAGCCATCAGAACATGCCTACACTTCCAACATACAATTTTTTGAGAGAGAACCACGTACACTTGTGTTGAGGCCAAGATATTCCATTCCTACCATATGAATCTTGATCTCTAGCCTTCCCCAAGTTGCTTTCCACTCAAATCTTCTTTCCACCAAATCCAAATCCTGTGAGACAGAGTTGAGTGTTGGGGAGACTATCATTTGAAGCACAAGATCAAGGAGTTCATCATCAACACACCATTTGTTACTTCTTGGAGAGTGGTGTCTCCTAGATTGGCTAGGTGTCACTTGGGAGCCTTCGACAAGATTGTGGAGTTGAACCAAGGAGTTTGTAAGGGCAAGGAGATCGCCTACTTCGTGAAGATCTACCCTAGTGAGGCAAGTCCTTCATGGGCAACGGCCATGGTGGGGTAGAGAAGGTTGCTTCTTCGTGGACCCTTTGTGGGTGGAGCCCTCCATGGACTCGCGCAGCTGTTACCCTTCGTGGGTTGAAGTCTCCATCAATGTGGATGTACGATAGCACCACCTATCAGAACCACGTCTCAAAAATCTCTGTGTCTCCAAATTGCATTTGCACACTCCAATCCCATCCCTTTACATTCTTGCAAGTTGCATGCTTTACTTACCGCTGCTCATATACTCTTTGCAAGCTTGCTTGATATATACTATGATTGTTAAACTTGTGCCAAAACTCTACTTCAACTTAAAGAATTTAAAAATTGCACCTTTTCTCACTTAATGTCTAATCACCCCCCTCTAGACACCTCTTCTCGATCCTTTCAATTGGTACCAGAGCTTTGGTCTCCATTACCTTGGTTTAAACACCATTGGAGGAAGATGGATGAGTCTACTTTGGGGAGTCTTAGACATAGAGTGCCTATACTTGATGGAGAGTACTTTCATGAGTGGAAAAATGAGATGCTTGTGATTTTCAATGAATATCATTTGAACAAGTACATTGCTAGCCCTTGTGCACCTCATGTTGATCCTATGCATCCTACCCTTGATGAGTCAATTGACATGATTCGCAATCTTAGAACTGTTAATCTCATCACTAGAGGCTTGCCTAGAAACTTGATTGGGTGTTTACCTACTCTTAGGTGTGCCTACACAATATGGAAATTTCTTGAGGAACGTTTTCCAAATTATTCCTTGAAAAATCTAGATGAAATTCTCCATAAGTCTATTGCCTTGAGTAAGATGAATTCCAATAATCCTATGTTTGGTGATTGTCTATTTGAGCTTGCAAACCTTATGCGTGCCAAAGGAGATGTTGGAATTATTAGTGATATTATTTCCGAAGCTATTAAAATCCATAACGAAGATCATTGTCAAACTCACTCTAACAAATCACCCTCTCTAGGATTTGATCCACCACATGACGATGTTGAACATGGATACTATGATGAGGATGATGATAGTGACTTTGATCTTGATGATGCAATGAGACACTTTGGTCTTATGGCAAATCTTCGGGGATATATGGCAGGAGGAAAGGAATGGGTTCTTGATAGTGGATGTACCGATCACATGGCCAGAGATAAAGATATGTTTCGTGAGCTTGCTGAAAATGACAGTCCTCGAAAGTATGTCACCTTCGATGACAACTCAAAGGGTAAGGTGGTTGGCCTCGGTAAGGTGGACATATCACATGATAGCTCCATACAAAATGTCATGCTCGTTGAATCTCTTGGCTACAATTTACTTTCAGTATCTAGACTTGCTGATTTCGGTTTCAATGTCCTATTTACTGAAGTAGATTGCCAAGTGTTTCGTGGAGATAATCATAAAATGGTCTTTATCGGTATACGCAGAGGTGATCTTTACATAGTTGATTTCACTAAAAAGGCTCAACCTAGAACTTGCTTCATTGCTAAATCCTCTAAAGGTTGGTTATGGCATAGACGATTAGGTCATGTTGGTATGCGAAACCTTGACAAGCTTATTAAAGTAAATCATATCGTTGGCGTTAATGATGTCATATTTGATAAGGATAGACTTTGCAGTGCTTGTCAGGCAAGTAAACAGGTTGGAGGAAGGCATCCCGTGAAGAATATCATGACCACAAGGAGGCCACTCGAGCTACTTCACATGGATCTTTTTGGTCCGAACGCCTACAAAAGTCTTGGTGGAAATTCTTTTGGTCTAGTTATAGTTGATGATTTTTCAAGATTTACGTGGGTGTTCTTTCTCGATGATAAATCACAGGTCCAAAAGATCTTCAAAAACTTCGCTAGTAAGGCCCAAAATCAATTTGAAGTGAATATCAAGAAGGTTCGCAGCGACAACGGAACAGAGTTCAAGAATGCAAATGTGGACACCTTTCTTGACGAAGAAGGGATTTCACATGAGTTCTCGGCTATGTACACACCTCAACAAAATGGAGTTGTTGAGAGGAAGAACCGGACGCTCATCAAAATGGCGAGAACGATGCTTGATGAGTACAAGACGCCGAAGCACTTTTGGGCGGAAGCGGTTGAGACAGCTTGTCATGCAACAAATCGCTTGTATCTTCACAAGCTACTCGGCAAGACGGCGTACGAGCTCCTCACCGGTAACAAACCCCAAGTTGGATACTTTCGAGTATTCGGCTCAAAGTGCTACATTCTTGATAAGCATCGTCGTTCTAAATTTGCTCCTAAGTCTCATGAAGGTTTCCTACTTGGTTATGGCTCAAACTCTCACACTTACCGTGTCTACAACAATTTCACCCGAAAGGTTGAAGGGACGGTAGATGTGAAGTTTGATGAATCTAACGGCTCGCAAGTAGAGCAGTTGCCAATTGATGTAGGAGACAAAGACCCCTCGGAAGCAATCCAAGACTTGTCTATTGGCAAGATTCGTCCAACGGAGGTGAAGGAGAGTACCTCGTCCATCCAAGTGGAAGCTTCTACCTCACAACAAGGTGAACCAAGAATTGATATGGAAGCATCCACAAGTGGGACACACCAAGATGAAGAAAACGAGGAAGTACACCAAGATGAACATCAACAACCTCCTTCTCCACCACGACAAGAGAACGACAACGTTAACAATGAAGAAGGCCAAGAAGAAGAACAAGATGAAGAAGATGTTCAACCAAGATCCAAGCAAAAGCTTTCACGAGTTCGAGCAAGAATTGCTAAAGACCATTCCGTCGAGCAAATCTACAATGATATCCAAACCGGGAGAATCACTCACTCTATAACTCGTTTAGCTAACTTTTGTGAACACTATTCATTCATCTCTAGCATTGAACCTATGAAGGTTGAAGAAGCATTGGAAGATCCGGATTGGATAAGCGCCATGCATGAAGAGCTACACAACTTTGAGAGGAATCAAGTTTGGACATTGGTTGAGAAGCCCGACAACAACCACAACATCATCGGTACCAAATGGGTGTTTCGCAACAAGCAAGATGAAGATGGACAAGTAGTTCACAACAAAGCACGTCTCGTCGCCCAAGGCTACACTCAAGTCGAAGGTATGGACTATGGTGAGACTTATGCTCCCGTTGCTAGACTTGAGTCCATTCGCATCTTACTTGCCTATGATAATCACCATGATATCACCTTGTACCAAATGGACATTAAAATTGCTTTTCTAAATGGTGAAATAGAGGAGGAAGTTTATGTTAAGCAACCTCCCAGCTTTGTTAATCCTAAGAAACCTAATCATGTTTACAAACTTCACAAAGCCCTTTATGGTCTTAAACAAGCTCCTAGAGCATGGTATAAATGCTTGACCAAGTTCCTTATTGAAAAAGGCTTTGAAATTGGAAAAAATGATTCTACTCTTTTTACTAAAAGGGTTAATGGGGAACTATTTGTGTGCCAAATCTATGTTGATGATATTATATTTGGTTCGACTAACCCTCACTTTGGTGAAAAGTTTGGAAAGCTAATGTCAGAGAAGTTTGAGATGTCGATGATGAGTGGACTCAAATTCTTTCTTGGCTTGCAAATCAAGCAAACTAAGGAAGGTACCTTTGTCTCTCAAATGAAGTACACCAAGGACTTATTCAAGAAGTTCAATATGCAAGAATGCAAAGGTATGACTACACCCATGCCTACTAGTGGACATCTTGATTTGACCAAAGATGGTGAACCGGTTGATCAAAAATTTTATCGCTCCATGATTGGTTCATTGTTATATCTATGTGCTTCACGTCCCGATATTATGCTAAGTGTGTGCATGTGTGCACGATATCAAGCCGCTCCTAAAGAATGTCATCTTAAGGCCGTGAAAAGGATAGTGAGATACTTAATTCATACACCAAATTTTGGCATTTGGTATCCAAAGAGGGCCTCTTTTAATCTTGTTGGCTACTCCGTCACGGACTATGCTGGTGACAAGGTTGATAGAAAGTCCACTTCGGGTACTTGTCAATTTCTTGGTAGATCTCTTGTGTCTTGGTCTTCCAAGAAACAATCGGTATCCTTATCCACCGCCGAAGCGGAATACATTGCCGCTGGTTCATGTTGTGCTCAATTACTTTGGATGACCCAAACTCTTAAAGATTATGGGATATATGTTAAACATGTTCCATTACTTTGTGACAATGAAAGTGCTATCAAGATTGCTTACAATCCCGTGCAACATTCTCGAACTAAGCATATTGAAGTTCATCGTCATTTTATTCGAGATCATGTTGCCAAAGGGGACATTATTCTTAATCATGTTCGCACCGATAAGCAATTAGCGGATATATTCACCAAACCACTTGATGATAAAGTGTTTTGCAGGTTAAGAGGTGAATTGAACATCATTAACGCTCCAAACTTGGAGTAGGAACTCCATTTGATACATGCAAGACATGAGTCTATGACTAATCCTTGATATTTCTCTTATGATGATAATCTTATGTCTTGGATATATTTCCACCTTGCATGTTATCTAACCCGTGTAGGAACTTGGATGAATCTAACTCTATGAGATTGCAACTCATTCACATCTTGAGTGATCTCTACATCACCAAGTCTCTACACAATGGTGGTTGAAGACAAGGAAGCACAGAACCATTCAAACATATCCTTTGACAAATGTTTTATTGAGGTTCATGATTGTCATTTTGGACACACAAGTGCTCTTCCTTGCAAAAACTAACCCATGTAGGTAGATGAACTCAAATTCCAAAGTGGTGCTCCCAACTCTTGATGAGCTACATCAACCTTGAGCAACCCACATAAGTTCAACTACATGGTCACGATCAACACCACTACCCAAGGTATGTTATTCCATCTTAGAGAAGCTTTACTACAAGTCATGAGTCAAAGCAACTCGACAAGATGTGAATACATCAAGATGCTTAAACGAAAAATGGTAACCCCATTTTGAGCTTAAACGATGAGTATGACCTATGATCAAGTGATCTCACTTGACTCCTAAGTCAATATACTCTAACATAGGTAACTATGTCACCGACCTTCTCTAGATGAAGTTCTCTCGTGTTTTCTCTCTGTGTTCTTGCATTTGTCTCATGCATATTTGTTTCCCCTTTCAAAAAAAACTTCATCTAGATTTGTTTTTCTGTTTCTTTTTGTTCTGCATTCCCTGCATCCAATTCATTGCAAATCTTTCACTTAATTCCTTGCAAATCCTTGTGAGATCTTACTTGTCTAGTGAGCTGAGGTGACAAGTGTTCCCTCTGTAATGAATTAGGTCACACTGGTCCATTGCCTTTGGTCCAACCGAAAACTCTCGGTGCAACCGAAGCATAAAACTTGGTGCCACTGATTTCACAATAAGAAAGACAGATTGTCACTTGTTTCTGCATTCTTTTTGATCCAGCTCCACTCAATGAATCTTGTCCTCTACCAGCATCATATTCAACTTGCTGCCTTGTTCTACGACTCAAGGACCAAACCCATCGTGACAAAATCCAGAAGAACCCTTCTTGGAAATTGATGTCAAAGGGGGAGAGAGAGAGATCACATCAAAGCTTAATCATATCTATAGGGGGAGAGAATACTCAAGGAGAAAGAGTAATCATCAAGGACCCCAGATGCTGGGTGTTCAAGAGGAGAGAAGTCACATGTGTTTAAGAGGGGAAAGACATGTTCATATCTGGTTGCATTAGCTCTGTTTTCTTTTTTGAGCTCTGATTTTCTGTTCCCTATCTTCTCCCAGTATCCTATGCTAGATTCAGGGGGAGCAAGACATCTAAGGAAAGGAAATACTTAAATTCATTGCACATCTTTACCTTTGGGGACATGTACATATCAAATGGAGTACTCAATACTCACTCTACATGTCATCCCAGTCTTGGTTCTCTTGTGGTTTCTTTTGTTTGCTCTGGCTAGTAGGTGCATCTGTGTTATCTAACCTTGTTTACGCAGGTTCACTCCATCCTAAGCCAACTCAAGACCACAAGGTAAGTATATGCATCACAGTCATGTTTATGAGGATATTTTGTGTAACGCCCCGGATTCGTTGCGCCAGGTGTCTGCCAGTTATTCACCATCGTTGCCATGTCATTTGCTTGCGTGTTGCATATTGCCATGTCATCATCTACATTTCATATCATGTCATCATGTGCATTCGCATACGTGTTCGTCTCATGCATCCGAGCTTTTTCCCCGTTGTCCGTTTTGCAATCCGGCACTCCTATGTCATCCGGCGTCCCCTTTTTGCCTCTTCTCTTGTGCGGGTGTTGAACATTCTCGGAATGGAACGAGGTTTGCCAAGCGGCCTTGGTATAGCGCCGGTAGACCGCCTGTCAAGTTTCGTGCCATTTGGAGGTCGTTTGATACTCCAACGGTTAACCGGGTAACCGCAAAGCCCTCTTTTGTTGCAGCCCAACACCCCTTCCAAAGTGGCCCAAAACCCATCTAACTCCCCTCCGTGCTCTCGGTCGTTCGATCACGATCGTGTGGGCGAAAACCGCACTCCATTTGGACTCTCCTAGCTCCCTCCACCTATAAATATGTGCAACCCTCTCCAAATTCGCGGATGATTTCACCCCTAACCCTAGATCAAATCGCCCCCGCCGCCATCGGACACGTCCGGCCTCGCCGGACGAAATCTCCGCCGCTGCCCGCAGCCAC
The DNA here is from genome assembly GCA_963921465.1 of Triticum timopheevii. Taxonomy (NCBI): domain Eukaryota; kingdom Viridiplantae; phylum Streptophyta; class Magnoliopsida; order Poales; family Poaceae; genus Triticum; species Triticum timopheevii. The sequence continues at coordinate 367,007,718 of OY997264.1, forward strand.
TCACGCGTCGCCACGTGGCACCCGCGCCCTCACCGCCGCCGCGGCCAGCGGAGCCCATCCGGGGCCCGCGCGGGCCCGCTCCGCGCCCGCCGTCGCCCGGCCGCGTGCCCGCCGCTGTGCCCGCGCCGCCGCCGTCTGCCTTCCTCCGGCGAGCTCCGCCGCGCCCGGCCGGTCCCGCCTCCCCAGCCCGCGCCTCGCCTCCGCCGCCCGCAGGTCGCGCCGCCCCGCATCGGCCCCAGCCAGCGCCCCGCGCACCCCTCTGCCTGCCGCCTGGGTTCGCCCCGCAGCCGGCATCCGCGCGCGCGTTCCCGCGCCTTCCTGCCGGTTCGCCACCGCCGCGTCGTGCTGCCGTCCTCGCATCGTCTCCGGCCAGATCCGGTGCCCAGGTGGCCGGATCCACCCTGTCCGCCCGTTCCTGGCCTCCCCGCGTCCTCGAGCGCCCTCGCCGGAGCCCCGTGCCGTCCGCCGCCGCCATGGCCTCGTGCTCGAGCGAGAGCACGAGAAGGCCGATGCCTCAGTGCCCGTGGGCCGCCCCCCCCCCCCCCCCCCGCTGGCCCATCTCCCCGGCCCAGCGCGCCGGCCTCCAAGGCCCAGCCCAGCGCCCCCGGCCTGCTTCCTCGTCATGGGTCGAGCCCAGGGTGAGCAGCCCACTAAACCTCGCCCCGTGCGATCTTTAGTTATCTTGCGCGCGTCCATTTTTTCCCCGAAAAATCTGCCAAGTCCCTGAGTTTTGCACATTATCATGCCATGTTCATCGCATTGTATCTCCGTATCCGTAGCTCCATTTTGTGCGTGTAATATGTCAAATTGTTCGTATCAACGAGTACTTCATTTCATTCCATTGCATCATCTTCATTTGAGTACATCTTGAGGCCCGAAATTCTGTTGGAAGAGTGCATGTTGATGTTAATCTGCTGAAACTGTTATAACATGCTCATTTATCATTTTTGCCATGTTTGATGTGTGCATCCTATGAGGTTGATGTCTACATGTATGTTGATCTATGCCATGCCATCTTTCCAGTGGTGCCAACCATGTATTTTTGTGAGTTGTGTGCTGGGTGCATCGAGCTTGTTAAGGAGGGTACTTGCTGTTGCTGTTTTGCTAGGCAGATTCTGTTATTTTGTGATGCCATGTTAACATGCTTCTACTAGTCATTCCATGCATAATCTGGAGATTGTTCACTAAGGATGTTTTGTTATACATGTCTTGCTCTATCCATTCATGTCCCTTGTTGCATTTATAGCCTGATGTATCATGTTGTTATCTTGCTCCAAAGTTGCTAAATAATGTTGCTGTCAACCTGTTAACATGAAGTTCAGTTTTGGCCATATGCTTTTCTAGTGATCCATGCACCTTATGAACTTGCTCTTGCCATTATTAGCTTAATAAACATGTCTTCTTACTGTTGGTTGCCTTGCCATGCCATGTATTGCTCTGTGGTGAGTGATTCAAGCTCACCAACATGCCTACTTATTGTTGTTTCTGCCATGTATGAATCTGTAATATAACTTGCCATGTTTACATGGGTGCCATCATATTTTCTGTGCCCTTTTGGCTCATGGTCAGTAAGGGACTTTTGTTTTATGCAATTAGTAGATTCATGCCATGCCTTTGTTTGCCATGTTAAGTTCCTGTAACATGTTGTTTGATAGCTCTAAACATTGCAACCTGATGTTATTTCTGCAAAGTCTGAAACTGTTATTATTTGCAATCTTCCCATGTCCTTTTGAGCATGTTCTAGTCTTTTCTGGAGATAGCTCAGTGTTCATGTTTTGTTGTCCTTTACCTGTACTTCATGCCCATGCCTTTTTTTATTATGTTGGGGTGCTGTAGCTTGTTGTTTTGATGCTTGTAATATGCCTAGTTGCTGTTTTGGACAGATTGTTGCTATGACGTATAGAGTGTGTGTGTGTTGAACCGTTGCTCCGTTTTGAGTGTGCTCTATATGAAACTTGCTTGATTTTGCATGTAGCTTTATATTACCATGTTGCATCCTTGTTTTGGTGTGTTTGCTTGATGTTTGGGTGCATTTTGCATCAATGCCATGCTTAACTTGTTTTGCTCATATCTTCTAGGCCGTAGCTTCAAATCTAATGAACTTTATATGTAACTTGACTAGAATTTCATGTAGATCATCTTGGTGCATCTTAACTTGCTGTTTAACAACTTGAACATAATGTTTATTCAGATCTGGACCAATTTCGAAATTTGCATATGAGGACTTACCGGAATTGTTATATGTTGTTTCCGGCCTCATTAAAACTTGCCTTGATGTGTTGTTCTTGTTTGCATCATCTCCTGCCATGAGTAGCTCCATGTAGCCTTTGTCATGCATCATGCTTGTTGTGCATCATGTCTTGCCTATGTGTGGTGTGTTTACCATGTTGTGTGCTTCTTCTCGATAGTTCCCGTTTCGTTGCAATCGTGAGGATTCGTTTGTCTACGCTTGGTTCGTCTTCGTGGCTTCATCTTCTTCATGGACTCGTTCTTCTTCCTTGCGGGATTTCAGGCAAGATGACCGCTACCCTGGATCTCACTACTATCATTGCTATGCTAGTTGCTTCGTTCTATCGCTATGCTGCGTTACCTATCTTTTGCTCATTAAGCCTCCCAAATTGCCATGAACCTCTAACCTTTGACACCATTCCTAGCAAACCATTGATTGGCTATGTTACCGCTTTGCTCAGCCCCTCTTATAGCGTTGTTAGTTGCAGGTGAAGTTGAAGATTGCTCCATGGTGGACAGGGTTTTGTTGGGATATCACAATATCTCTTATATTATTAATGCATCTATATATTTGGTAAAGGGTGGAAGGCTCGGCCTTATGCCTGGTGTTTTGTTCCACTCTTGCCACCCTAGTTTCCGTCATACCGGTGTTATGTTCCCGGATTTTGCGTTCCTTACGCGGTCGGGTGATTTATGGGACCCCCCTGACAGTTCGCTTTGAATAAAACTTGTCCAGCAAGGCCCAACCTTGGTTTTACCATTTGCCTCACCACCACCTACCTTTCCCTTGGGAGTAATTAACCCAAGGGTCATCTTTATTATAGCCCCCCCGGGCCAATGCTTGTCTAAGTGTTGGTCCGAACCGCGTAGACTGCGGGGCCCCCTCGGGGAAACTCGAGGTCTGGTTTTACTCGTAGGATGTCTCATCTGGTGTTTCCCTGAGAACGAGATATGTGCAGCTCCTATCGGGATTGTCGGTGCATCGGGCGGCTTTACTGGTCTTGTTTTACCATTGTCGAAATGTCTTGTAAACCGGGATTCCGAGACTGATCGGGTCTTCCTGGGAGAAGGTATACCCTTCGTTGATCGCGAGAGCTTATCATGGGCTAAGTTGGGACACCCCTGTAGGGTTTAAACTTTCGAGAGCCGTGCCCGCGGTTATGTGGCAGATGGGAATTTGTTAATGTCCGGTTGTAGATAACTTGACACCAGATCCGAATTAAAACGCATCAACCGCGTGTGTAGCCGTGATGGTCTCTTTTCGGCGGAGTCCGGGAAGTGAACATGGTCTTTGGGTCATGTTTGACGTAAGTAGATGTTTAGGATCACCTCTTGATCATTGCTAGCTTCACGACCGTTCCTTTGTTTCTCTTCTCGCTCTCATTTGCGTATGTTAGCCACCATATCATGCTTAGTCGCTGCTGCAACCTCACCACTTTACCCCTTCCTTTCCCATTAAGCTTTGCTAGTCTTGATACCCATGGTAATGGGATTGCTGAGTCCTCGTGGCTCACAGATTACTACAACAACAGTTGCAGGTACAGATTATATGATGATCATGATGCGAGAGCGATGTTTGCTTGATTTGGAGTTCTTCTTCTGCTTCTTCTTCGATCAGGGAATAGGTTCCAGGTCGGCAGCCTGGGCTCGCAGGGTGGATGTCGTTTGAGTTTCTGTTTGTGTTTCATCTGTAGTCGGATGTTGATCTTATGTATGATGTGATGTTGTATTCGTGTGGCATTGTATGCCCCTTGTATGTATCCCCATCTATTATGTAATGTTGATGTAATGATATCCACCTTGCGAAAGCGTTTCAATATGCGGGTCTATCCTTGGTGGGACCTTCGAGTTCCTTTTGGATAGGGTCGCATATTGGGCGTGACATCTTGCTAATGTACATACTGTTTGCAAGAAGGACTCATGAGCATGAAGGTACATTTCCCATATTTACATCATTTGCTCTGATGCATATAGACAAGGTACATGTAACACATTGCTTACTCTGTCATGCTTATGCATTCACATGCTTCTATATTCCATATTTACATGATTGCATACATGTAGGGGGAGCCTATGCATGTTACATGTCTTTCCAAAGCTTTACTGGTTATTCTCTATATCTTTGTCTAAAGCTTTGATGTATGTTGCCATTAATTACCAAAAAGGGGGAGATTGAAAGCACAAGTGCTCCCTGGGTGGTTTTGGTAATTAATGTCAACATATCTCTTGTTGGACTAACACTTTTACCTAGTACGTTTCAGATAAGTTCAACAATGAAGTGGCATGGACTAGAGGATGTGGAACCCCTTCAAGATGCTAAGGACAAAGGATCGGCTCAAGCTCCAAGAACAAGACTCTAAAATTTCTATTTTAGTGATCCAAGATCACATTGAGTCTATAGGAAAAGCCAATACTATCAAGAAGGGATGAGGTGTTGCTTAATGGCTTGCTTGCTCAAAGTGCTTAGTGATATGCTCCAAAGCCCTCAACTACTTTCTCACATCCACATATGACCCAAACCAAAAGTCAAACTCGGCCTCACCGATTCTTTCTATCCGGCGCCACCGAGTTCAGATGTCACAGCCACAGCCACAAACCCTAGGCAAATCGGCCTCACCGATAGGGATCTCGGTCTCACCGAGATGGGATAGTAATCTCTCTGTGTATGTCCATTACCAAAATCGGTCCTACCGAGTTTGTGTAATCGGTCCTACCGAGATTGCAATGCAAACTCTCTGTTCCTCTTTGTAACATTTTGGTTAAACCGAGATGAGTGAATAGGTCCCACCGAGTTTGCCCGACCAACTCTCTGGTTAGCTGATCACCAAAATCGGTCGCGCCAAGTTTGTGTAATCGGTCTCACCGAGATTACGTTATGCCCTGACCCTAACCATATCGGTCCTACCGAGTTGCATGTCGGTCCCACCGAAAATCCTAACGGTCAGATTATTTGCTGAATCGGTCTGACCGAGTTTCTCAATTCGGTCCCACTGAGATTGGTAAGTTGTGTGTAACGGTTAGTTTTTGTGTGGAGGCTATATATACCCCTCCACCCACTCTTCATTCGTGGAGAGATCCATCAGAACATGCCTACACTTCCAACATACATTTTCTGAGAGAGAACCACCTACACTTGTGTTGAGGCCAAGATATTCCATTCCTACAATATGAATCTTGATCTCTAGCCTTCCCCAAGTTGCATTCCACTCAAATCTTCTTTCCACCAAATCCAAATACTGTGAGACAGAGTTGAGTGTTGAGGAGACTAACATTTGAAGCACAAGAGCAAGGAGTTCATCATCAACACACCATTTGTTACTTCTTGGAGAGTGGTGTCTCCTAGATTGGCTAGGTGTCACTTGGGAGCCTCCAACAAGATTGTGGAGTTGAACCATGGAGTTTTTAAGGGCAAGGAGATCGCCTACTTCATGAAGATCTACCCTAGTGAGGCAAGTCCTTCGTGGGCAACAACCATGGTGGGATAGACAAGGTTGCTTCTTCATGGACCCTTTGTGCGTGGAGCCCGCCGTGGACTCGCGCAGCCGTTACCCTTCGTGGGTTGAAGTCTCCATCAACGTGGATGTACAATAGCACCACCTATCGGAACCACATCTCAAAATTATCCGTGTCTCCAAATTGCGTTTGCACACTCCAATCCCATCCCTTTACATTCTTGCAAGTTGCATGCTTTACTTTCCATTTCTCATAAACTCTTTGCATGCTTGCTTGATATGTATTGTGATTGTTAAACTTGTGCCAAAACTCCACTTCAACTTAAAGAATTTAAAAACTGTACCTTTTCTCACTTAGTGTCTAATCACCCCCCTCTAGACACCTCTTCTTGATCCTTTCACAAATTAAGAACGTCTTGGCTTGACTGATCTTTCTTCTTCTTCACAATCCACTTCTCTTTGGCTTTTCCCTTGTTCTTGGCTTGTCTGGCCAGAGCCGTGGCTTCAGCCCGGGCCAAACCCTTAGCTCTGCGTTTCTGCTTTTGACTAGGAGTATGTTTACAAGATTGGGTTCATTGGCTTTCCCTTTGCTGTTATGGAGATGGCCTTCTTCCTCGCCATTCGCATACCGAGTGGCGATTTTCATCATTGGGCTCATGGTCAAAGGCTCTGACCAACCAAATTTCAGGATGAGCTCCCGATACCTTACACCTGCCTTGAAGGCACGGACGGCTTGATGCTTGGTGACATTCTGAACCACATGATGCAAAGTAGACCAACGCTGAATGTATTCTCTCGAGGTTTCATTCGGTTTCTGAATACAGTGTTGCAACTCAGTCAATCTGGCAAGCCGTTCGCACGTGCCTTCGAATGTTTTGATGAACACTCGAGCTAGATCCTCCCAACAGTAGACGCTAGCGGGGGTGAGCTAGTTGAGCCAGGATCGGACTGACTCTTTCAACATCAAAGGCAAATGCTTCATGGCCACATAGTCGTTGCCACCTCCAATCTGTATAGCCACTCGGTAGTCTTCTAGCCATGTCTCCGATTTGGACTCACCAGTGAACTTACTTATCCCCGCTACCAATCCAAAATTGGGGGAATCACCATGGCCCTGATGGCCCTGCAGAAACACTCGGGCCTGAAAACAAAGGCTCACTTCCGCTCAAACAATCTATGTCCATGGCTCGATGAGCTTTGCCTCTGTCTACCAGGTTTTGAGCGAGAACAGGTCTTGCGTTGAACAGTAGATCGTGGAGGTCAACTGGTTCCCTCTCTAGCCCTCCGGTCGTCGCCATATGGATGCCTATCATCATACAGTCGTGGCGCGTATGAGCCATCCCACGAGGGGGCGTCAGCAAGTAGCGATGATCATCATGATGTTACGGAGGTGTGAACCGATCATGACCCTGTTCCTGGTACTGATCTCGGTGATGGTCACGATCATCTCACCACTGAGGCGATTGTCTATTCCTTGTAGGGGCAACTGGGCTGTGAGCTGACTGGACGGTGTCAGCCTTGACAAATCTGCTATGAATCCCGTTGCACGACTGGGAGACAGGTGAATTATGCTCTTCAACCGCCTTGAGCAAGGCCCGGATCTATAGCAGATCTTGTCCTGCCTCTGACTGGGACAACTGGATGGAATCTGCTATCCGAGTAGCCGCTGCCAAATTTTGAATCAAGGTGCAGAATACCTGGTACTTTTATTGCAGATCACTCAAAAACAACTGCCGCTGTCGATGACTGGAACTAGGCTGCTATTGCCGACACGCCCGATCGTCGAGTGACTTTTGGAGCTCTTCCAGATGAGTGCGCTCAACCAAGTTGGCTTGGCGTGCGGCTTCCAAGGCCCGAGCCTCGGGAATTGTCCCAATGATGGGTGTCTGATACGTCTCCAACGTATCTATAATTTTTTATTGTTCCATGTTGTTATATTATCATTCTTGGATGTTTTACAATCATTTTATAGCAACTTTATATCATTTTGTGGGACTAACCTATTGACATAGTGCCCAGTGCCAATTGCTGTTTTTTGCTTGTTTTTTACATCGCAAAAAATCAATACCAAGTGCAACAAAACTTTTTGGATAATTTTTCTGGACCAGAAGCACCTGTTGGGCCCAAGAATTACCAGAGGGGGGCTTTGAGAGGAGCACAACCCACCAGGGCGCGCCTGGGGCCCCAGGCGCGCCCAGGTGGGTTGTGCCCACCTTGGTGGCCTCCCGCACCACCTCTTCGCCCTATAAATCCCCAAATATTCCAGAAACCCTAGGGGAGTTGATGGAACACAATTTCAGCCGATGCAAGTTCCAGAACCACGAGATCCAATCTAGACACCATCACGGAGGGTTTCATCATCCTCATTGGTGCCTCTCCGATGATGTGTGAGTAGCTCATCATAGAACTACGGGTCCGTAGGCAGTAGCTAGCTGGCTTCCTCTCTCTCTCTCTCTCTCTCTCTCTCTCTCTCTCTCTCGATTCTCAATACAATGATCTCTTGGAGATCTATTTGATGTAACTCTTTTTGCGGTGTGTTTGTTGGGATCCGATGAACTTTAAGTTTATGATCAGATCTTTATATCCATGAAAGTTATTTGAGTTTTTATCTCTTATATGCATGATTATTTATAGCCGCATATTTCTTCTTCGAATCTTTGATTTAGTTAGGATAACTAGATCGATTTTTCTTGCCATGGGAAGAGGTGCCTTGTGATGGGTTCGATCGTGCGGTGTTCTTTCCCAGTGATAGAAGGGACAGCAAGATACGTATGTATCGTTGCTATTAAGGAGAACAAGCTGGGGTCTATTCCTACATGAATAGATCTTGTCTACATCATGTCATCGTTCTTATTGCATTACTTTGTTTCTCCATGAACTTAATACACTAGACACATGCTGGATAGCGGTCGATGTGTGGAGTAATAGTAGCAGATGCAGGAAGGAGTCGGTCTACTAATCTTGGACGTGATGCCTATATATTTATCATTGTCTGGATATCATCACAATTAGTTTAGGTTCTATCAATTGCCCAACAGTTATTTGTTTACCCACCATGTGCTATTTCTTGAGAGAATCCATTAGTGAAATCTGTGGCCCCCGGGTCTATTCTTTATCATATTTGCATTCTGGTCTATTTTTTGCCTTTGATATCTATTTTTATTTGCTTTTATTTTCATATCCATTATTCCAAAAACCCAAAAATACTTTTCTGAACTTTCTATTTGCATCTTTTATTTCGCGTTTATTCAAGATCTATTTATCCAATATATCACAATTTTATCCCGTTAACTTGACAATCTCCTAAGCCGTTACACATAAGAGGGATTGACAACCCCTCATAAGCGTCGGGTTGCAAGTATTTGTTCTTTGTGTGTAGGTACTATTTACATAGTGTTGATTGGTTCTCCTACTGGATTGATACCTTGATTTCATAACCGAGGGAAATACCTACTGTTGCTGTGCTGCATCATCCATTCCTTTTTGGGGAAATACCGACGTAGTTCAAGCAACATCAAAAGGAATTTCTAGCGCCATTGCCGGGGAGACATCATCAACATCTATCAGGTTCCTAATCACAAATATCATCTCCTTGCAATTTACATTATTTGCCATTTGCCTCTCGTTTTCATCTCCCCCACTTCACAAAATTTGCCGTTTTATTCGCCCTCTTTTTCATTCGTCGTTTTCCCGTCAGATCTCCTTTTTGTTTGAACTTGTCACTATGAGTGACTTTGGTATGGCATAAATAGATGATGCCTAACTCCTAAAATTGGACGACCTAGCAATCTGGATGCTAAAACTTTTGTTTTGGGGGCAAGGGAATGTTATGGGAAAAGAACATATCCAAGACTTTTTCAATTGTGTTGGTAATTTGACTCTTGATGATGCTCCTATACTTAAAAGAACTAAGTCTTATGCGGAAGCTATTTCATCACTAGTTCTGAAACTTGAAAAATAGATTTATCCGTACCCATCCTACTTTGCAAAGATTGTTTTATGAGCTACCCGTTATAAAGGATCCTAAGGCTAAAAAGCTAGCTACCCTTGTTCTTATGAATGAATTTGATTACATAGTGTGGGAGGCTAGGGAATTTTGATTACATAGTATGAGCCATGAAAAACCGGTGATAAATGAGATCCTTTATAATAGTGATTATATGTTGGGACATTTGCTTGGAAATAATCAAATTTTTGATGAAAACCTTACAAAGAAAATCCCTGTTTTCAATATAATCCAACAAGTTTTCAATGATGTTAATCAACACTATTCTTTTTTTAGAGAAAAGGCCTAAGCCCGACTTTATAAATAAAGCCACAAGGCAGAGTCACAGGCCCAAACACCAACAGGGGCGAAACCACCAATAATCCACAGAAAATGGGACCAGGCACACGAAAGTATTAGGGGTACATGGCAATCTGCCAGACACAGCACGCAGGCCGGAAAGAGGGAAGAAACAGCCACCACCAAGAACAACGAAACAGCGGCAAGCGAGGTCAGACATCAGGATCTTGCCCAGAGATAGAGGACGCCGAGGCCCGAATTTTAGAGATGAGCAGGTCCAGCGCTCCCCGATCGTCGTCCTTAGTCAATGATCTCCACTGCTGCAAGAATATACAGGATTTGAAAAGAACATCAGCAACCTTAGATGGGAAGACATGTTCGATAGTAAATTTTTTCCTAATCGTCCATAAAGACCAGCATATCGCACCCAAGCCTACCCAGAAAACCCTCTTAGTGACCCCAACCAGCAAGCTGGCGAGGTTTTTCAGATCATGGAAGGAGGAGGGATTCCAAGTAACCTGAAGCCATGACCGGACACAACTCCACACCAGCTTAGCCAACACACAATGAAAAAATATATGGTTCGTGGACACTATTCTTGGATTGTGGCCGGAAATCAAAGGGGGTACGTAGATGGGCAACTTGATAATGCTAAAATTTCTATGGATAATGTGTTTCAAGTTTTTTTTTGCAAAACCTCCTGATAAGAACACATCTATGGAAAATAAGAAGAAAGATGACAATACTTGAATCTATGCATTATGCCTAGCTAGGGGCATAAAACGTAGCGCTTGTTGGGAGGCAACCCAATGAATAAATTTCATTTTTACCTTTTTCTGTTTGTTCTTGAGTGTTTGCACAATTATGCTACTATTACGATTGCCTTTTTTTGTTTTAACTAGTGTTTGTGCCAAGTAAAGCCTTTGGGATCATGTTGAGTGACAGTTGATTTGATCTTGTTGAAAAACAGAAACTTTTGCGCGCAGTAAAATAATTTTAGAAATTCAGGGAAGCACGGTAAAATCCTGATTTTTGTACACAAGATTTATCTACAAATTGCCTATGTTTTCCTAATATGTCAGAATTTTTGGAGCTACATAAGTATACAAAATTTTCAGATTGCTACAGATTGTTCTGTTTTTGACAGATTCTGTTTTCTTTGTGTTGTGTGCTTATTTTGATGAATCTATGGTTTGTATTGGGGGGTAGGAGCCATAGTAAAGTTGGAGTACAGTAGATATGATGAAAAAAATAAAATATGAATGGGTTTGCAACAATACTTAGAGTGATGATTTGCTTTGTTATACTAACGGATCTCACGAAGGTTTTGTTGAGTTTTGTGTGATTGAAGTTTTTAAGTTTTGGGTGAGATCACAATGGATGAAGGAATAAGGAGTAGAAGAGCCTAAGCTTGGGAAGCCCCATGGCACCCCAAGTTATTATTCAAGGAGAAACAAGCAACTAAGCTTGGGGATGCCCCGAGTGGCATCCCCTCTTTCTCCTATCAACCATCAGTATTTTACTTGGAGCTATATTTTTATTTGTCACAATCATAAGTTTTGCTTGGAGCGTATTATATTATATGCGTCCTTTATTGCTTTTTAGTTTGTGTCATCTGTCCGTGCTGGACACACCTATTTGAGAGAGCCAAAATTATGCTATGATTTGTTAGAATTGCTCTATGTGCTTCACTTAAATTTTTTGAGCTATGGAATTGCTCTAGTGCTTCACTTATACCTTTTTGAGCACGATGTGCTTTACTATTTTTGAAAAAAATGCTCTCATGCTTCATTTAGATTTATTTGAGAGTTAGTAAATTTTTTAAGAAGTTCTCTCATGCTTCACTTATATTATTTTGAGAGAAGAAAATATTTATACTCATGTTCTTTACTTAAATTTGTTTGAGCTTATCAAAAGCAACATATGAAACTAGTCCCAAAGTGATAGATATTGAAGAGGGATATAATAAAAACTTTCATGAAGATCATTGGACAAAATAAACTTGATTCTTTGTAATAGTTTTGAGATATGATGATAGTGATATATGAGTCATGTTAGTGAGTAATTATGCTTTAGTAAGAATAAATGTGTTAAGGTTTGTGATTCCCTATGCAAGCACGAAAGTCAATAGTTATGTAATAAAATTACATCCTATTTATGGTGCATTATTTGGTGTTAGTTATGCTTAATGCTCGCTTATGTGATTTTTCGTTTCTTGGTTGGATGCTTCTCAATCTATTTGCTAGCCTTCACTTGTACTAAGTAGAAATACTAATTGTGCATCCAAAATCTTTAAACCCAGTTTTGCCTTATGAGTCCACCATACCTACCTATATGCGGTATTCTTGTGCCATTCTAAGCAAATTTGTATGTGCCATCTCTAATTTTCAAAATAAATTTCCTTTTGTGTGCTCGTACCACTCATGAAGCGGTAGGGGGTGGCTAATATTTTTCCATGTTAGATTTGTTATTCTCAAGATGAGTGTTTATTCACTTGTCATTGCACGAGAGTGCGGCAGTAATAGGGATGCCCAGTCCCAAAATGAAAAACAAATTTACTTTATGTTGTCAAATAATAAATTCCTTGGAAAGTGTTGGTATGGATGGTACCCGTGGATACGACTAGCCGTGGAATGTGAAAGAATGGTAGAAAAAGGAATAAACTTTATTTTCTGTTTGGGAAGCGGCTATGATATATCTAGCATGGAAAGTGTTGGGAATTACTTGATCGTTCTCGTTGACGGGAAAAGTATACCTCTCAAAGAAAATTATCACTCAATTTAAGATTTGAGCTCTGGCACCTCTACAAATCCCTACTTCCCTGTGCGAAGGGCCTTTCTATTTACTTTATGCAATTTTTTTTTGATTTTGAGTCTCCATCTTTTCTTATAAAGCACCAACTAAGGAGCACTATGATCGTACTTGAGCATTGGATGTAGCTAATATGCGAGTGTGTTTCATGAATGGATCAATGACTGAGCACGATAGGCTAGCAATAACTTTCTTTAGTGTTGATATTTTGAAAGACATGGTTGCTTGTTGATATGCTTGAGTATTGAAATCTTCATGTCAAAACTAGACTAATGCTTTGAACCATATAAAAGTCCAAATGTCCATGCTACAAAAGAAAAGAATATGTGATGAACATCTTAGGCAGCATTCCACATCAAAAATCTATTTTTATCATTTACCTACACGAGGATGAGCATGAATTAAGCTTCGGGATGCTGATACGTATCCAACGTATCTATACTTTTTGATTGTTCCATGCTGTTATATTATTATTCTTGGATGTTTTACAATAATTTTATAGCAACTTTATATCATTTTTTGCGACTTCGCTATTGACATTGTGCCCAATGCCAGATGCTGTTTTTTGCTTGTTTTTACATCGTCGAAAATCAATACCAAATGGAGTCCAAATGCAGTGAAACTTTTTGGACAATGTTTTTGGACCAGAAGACACCAGATGGGCCAAAGAAGTACCAGAAGGGAGCTCCGAGGGCAACACAAACCACCAGGGCACACCTGGGGGCCCAGGCGCGCTCAGGTGGGTTGTGCCCACCTTGGTGGCCTCCTGCACCGCCTCTTTTCCCTATAAATCCCCAAATATTCTAGAAACCCTAGGGAAGTCGACGAAACACAATTCCAGCCGCCGCAAGTTCACCACGAGATCCAATCTAGACACCATCACAGAGGGGTTCATCATCCTCATTGGTGCCTCTCTGATGATGCGTGAGTAGCTCATCATAGACCTACGGGTCCATAGGCAGTAGCTAGATGGCTTCTTCTCTCTCTCTCTTTTGATTCTCAATACAATGGTCTCTTGGAGATCTATTTGATGTAACTCTTTTTGCGGTGTGTTTGTTGGGATCCGATGAACTTTGAGTTTATGATCAGATCTTTATATCCATGAAAGTTATTTGAGTTTTGATCTCTTATATGCATGATTATCTATAGCCTCATATTTCTTCTTCGAATCTTTGATTTAGTTAGGCCAACTAGATCAATTTTTCTTGCCATGGGAAGAGGTGCTTTGTGATGGGTTCGATCGTGCAGTGTTCTTTCCCAGTAACAGAAGGGGCAGCAAGACACGTATGTATCATTGCTATTAAGGATAACAAGATGGGGTCTATTCCTACATGAATAGATCTTGTCTACATCATGTCATCATTCTTATTGTATTACTCTGTTTCTCCATGAACTTAATACACCAGATGCATGCTGGATAGCGGTCGATGTGTGGAGTAAAAGTAGTAGATGCATGCAGGAGTTGGTCTACTAATCCTTGGACGTAATGCCTATATATTGATGATTGCCTAGATATCGTCATAATTATTTGAGGTTCTATCAATTGCCCAACAGTAATTTGTTTACCCACCGTGTGTTATTTCTTGAGAGAAGCCACTAGTGAAATCTACGGCCCCCGGGTCTATTCTTTATCATATTTGCGTTTCGATCTATTATTTGCCTTTGAGATCTATTTTTATTTGCTTTTATTTTCAGATCTATTATTCCAAAAACCCAAAAATACTTTGCTAGACTTTTTATTTGCATCTTTTATTTCATGTTTATTCAAGATCTATTTATCTAATCTATCACAATTTTATCCCGTCAACTTGACAATCTCCTACGCCGTTACCCGTAAGAGGGATTGACAACCCCTCATAAGCCTCGGGTTGCATGTATTTGTTCTTTGTGTGCAGGTACCATTTACATAGTGTTGCTTGGTTCTCCTACTAGATTGTTACCTTGGTTTCATAACTGAGGGAAATACCTATCATAGCTGTGCTGCATCATCCCTTTCTCTTTGGGGAAATACCGATGTAGTTCAAGCGACATCAGTGTCCGGAGGGCTTGCTCGTTCTTGTGTTACAACTCCTCCCTCTGCTGTTGATTGAGAGGCTGGGGGTAGTACTTGTTGTCGCAACAGTCCCTACCACCGTCAATGTGGACGTGAGATGGACCATCAACTCCCGCGCCGCCATGGGGATACCCGGGCGATCTGTGCTGCGAACCGCCCATCAGCGCCTTCACAGTGGGATTGCTGCTCTCGCACCCGGATATGTCATCCAAGTCCTCATGCAAGGAGGCAAACAAATCAAGGATGGGTTCATCGGGCTCGATCGCCACGATCTGTGGGGCTGCAACCTGAAGGGCCACTGCGTGCTTGATCCACCGCTGGAGCCGCGAGCGCTCGGAGCACTTGCCACCGCGGACAACTAGGCGGGGAGGTGCCGACTGGTACGAGGCCGATGATTGACGAAGAAGAACGCCGAAGGTACTCATGCGGAAGTGCACCGCGCTGTGAATGGGCATCGCCTCAACGTCCAGTGGGGCCTCCTAGAGCCACGCCGAACGTCAGTGAAAGCTGAAGATGCCGAAACAGATCTTGCCGCCAAGTGTCAGTCTGCCACCAAAAATCATGGTGAAGATGGGAAATTGTAACTGTGCCGTAAGTCGCTAGACGCCTGCCCCATGATGGGTGCCAGCTGTCGTGGGTGTAAGTCTGACAATAGTGTATAGGGGTAAGAATTAGAGGGCATAGCCTAACTATGACGCAATTGTTACACTTGGATTACGAGTTCGGGCCCCTCACGGTGGAGGTAATAGCCCTATGTCTCGGTGGTCTAGAGCTGTTTTGATGGAGTGTATGGTTTACAGAAGATATGTGAACCCTTGTCCTGGAGCAGGGGGAGGATTATATAGAGTTCGCCCTCGCCCATGAATGCTGTCGTTACCAAGGGTTTAAGGGCGCCAGTTACTCGTAATGGGTGCACTAATTACAGTTGATGAGGGCGGACACACATCCTGACCGTTGTGATCCTAGGGAGCCTCCTGGTCTTCTCTATCCGAGTGTTGATAGGTTCTCCTAGTGAAGTGGTCCGGTCGAGTGGAGTGCTATCTTTTGAGTGATGAGTGAGTTCTGAGTGACCGTCGGGTTGCAGAGTATTTGAATGCTGGTCTGGCCCTAGGGCATAGTGTTACGGCCGTAGAGGCCCACCGGGCAATCTTAGCCCACAAGTTATCTTAGGATTAATTCTTATGCAAGTTATCTTAGGTTTATTTTCAGATTATTGTTATATATACTAGTTGTAAAACTATTTTGAGAATCAAGCAATAAGAAGATTATTATCTCTATTGCCCGGCTCCCAGAGGAGCTGGAACCCTAGCCGCCTCTAACCCTAGCCGCCGCCATCTCCCTCCTCTCCCGCGACGGTGCCCAACCGCCGGCGCGGCCACTCATCGCCACGCCCAGCCCCCGCTTTCCCCTACTGCCTACGACCAGGCGCCGTCGCGGCCGCTCATCGCCACGCCCAGCCCCCGCTTTCCCCTACTGCCTACGGCCAAGACCGGGCAGAACCCTAGATCCTAACACCTTGGTATCAGGTAACCGGGTTTCGACCATGTATTCGCCGCCTCCAATTCTGCCATTACCGCCACCACCGCCGCTGCCCGTCAACTCCACCACCGCCGCTGCCGCCAACTCCAGCACCGCCGCCGCTTCCGCGCCGGGCGTCACGGCCTCGCTCTCGGCGGGCGCCACGGCGTCGCTCTCGGCGCCAACCCTCCCGGCACCCGGCACCGCGCCGGGACACGGACGGCCACCAGCTCCCGTCCAACACACGCCGCCGCCATCACCTCCCCCTCAGCCGCAGCAGTTCACACCGGAGGCCATGGCCGGCGTGCTCAACGACCTCGTCGCCGCGGTCCAGGGCATCCACCTCTACCTGGCAAGTCTGTACGGGGCACCTCCACCACTCCATCCAGCCGTGGCCGCGGGTCAGCAGGCGCTGCCTTGGTACTCAGTACCGGGGGCCATCACCGGAGGCTACCCAGCGCTTCTCCCTCCGGCGGCCTCGACGCCGCCTTGGCCATAGTGGCCGGCACCGACACTCGCGGCGCCACCCGCGCCGCCAGCCGCCACCCAGGCCCCGCAGTGGCCGATCTGGGCCGCCCCGTCCGCGCCCCAGTGGCCGCCGCCGGCACTCGCGGCGCCACCCGCACCGCCAGCCGCCACCCAGGCCCGCAGTGGCCGGCCTGGACCGCGCCGTCCCCAGCCGCGCCGTCCCTCCCTGCGGCCACCGTGCAGGTGCCACCACCGCCCCCGCCCAGCCCTAGCCTGGGCCGGTCCGCACCGAGCGGACTTCCGATCCAGGAGGTCCGCTTTCCGTCGTCACCGTCTCCACTTCCAGGCTGGCTCCACGGGACGTCCCCTCCACCGGCTTACACGGAGGCCCGGCGGCCGTCGGGTTCCCAGTTGCAGCCTGAGGCGTCGGGCGCCACGGGGAACTACGCCGGCCTTCCCACCATGGATCGAGCACCGTCATCAGCTCTCCGCACCGCCGAGGCAGTGGGCCATGGCGCGCCAAACCAGCAGCCGCCCCGGTTCGCCAAGCTCAACTTCGCCACTTATGATGGCTCGGACGACCCGCTTAACTGGCTCAACCAGTGTGACCAGTTCTTCCGCGGGCAGCGCACACCCACGTCGGAGCGCACTTGGCTGGCTTCCTACCATCTCCGCGAGGCCGCCCAGACATGGTACTACGCCCTCGAGCAGGACGAGGGCGGCATGCCCCCGTGGGAGCGCTTCCGCGAGCTGTGCCTTCTTCGCTTCGGACCGCCATTACGCGGGAGCCGATTGGCCGAGTTGGGCCGCCTGCCTTTCATCTCCACTGTGCAGGATTTTGCCGACCGCTTCCAGGCCTTGGCGTGTCATGCTCCAGGTGTGACGGCCCTGCAGCGGGCTGAGCTCTTCATCGGCGGCCTTTCAGATCACATTCACGTCGACGTGGAGCTTCGCGGACCCCAGGATCTCCAGTCGGCCATGTACTACGCCCGCGCGTTCGAGCGCCGTGCGGTGGCCATCCAGCAGGAATCACCATCCCGGACCGCTGGGTCACTACCCGGGCCGGATTCCGCGCAGGGTCGGCCTGCGCAGGCTTCTGCGGCCCCTCGCCATGACCGCGGGACGCCCATTCCGCCGGCTCACCTCAGCCGAGCTACTCGAGCGTCGCCGCCAAGGGTTGTGCTTCAACTGCGACGAGCCCTACACGCCCGGCCATGCCTGCCCGCGACTCTTCTACCTGGAGGTTGCAGACTACATTCCGGAGGACGCCGTCGCCGCTGACCTGACCGCCCCAGCTGTTGAGAAGGTGTTTGACGCTGGTTGATCGCCTCGAGGAGTCCTCAAGCGCTTCCCCACCTTACAACTCGAGGACGAGTTGTTTGTGCAGGTGGGGAGAAGTGTTACGGCCGTAGAGGCCCACCAGGCAATCTTAGCCCACAAGTTATCTTAGGATTAATTCTTATGCAAGTTATCTTAGGTTTATTTTCAGATTATGGTTATATATACTAGTTGTAAAACTATTTTGAGAATCAAGCAATAAGAAGATTATTATCTCTATTGCCCGACTCCCAGAGGAGCCGGAACCCTAGCCACCTCTAACCCTAGCCGCCGCCATCTCCCTCCTCTCCCGTGACGGCGCACAACCGCCGGCACGGCCGCTCATCGCCACGCCCAGCCCCTGCTTTCCCCTACTGCCTACGGCCAAGACCGCGCAGAACCCTAGCTTCTAACACATAGTGTAAGGTGTATGGTGTCCTAGGGTAGGGTCTATAGGTTAGGCCTGGTACCCTACCCATAGTACATGTCCCCATCAATTACGAAAGCATGTTTCGATGCATAATATATGTTTTATCCTTTTCTAGTCTGCAATGTCTCCACATCTGCGACCCGGCCGAGGACGATGGGCTCCCTCCGCCTTCCATAGCGGAGAGCAGATCCGCCGAGTGCATCGTTCCCCCTCCGCCCTTGACGGTTTGGGGAAGCAACATCGTGTCCGACCCCTACCGCTGACAACACGGGGGCGGGTGCCAGGAATTCCTTAGCCGAGGTCGAGACCTCGGCCACCGAGGACCACAGGGAAGAAATCCCCGTGGTCATAGAGGACGGGCTGGGCTGAGGTGAACCCTCGGCCAAGATGACTTCGGAGCTGTCACAACAGCCGAAGGTCTCCACCCCTGCCACCATGAAGGGTGGACCAGATGTGTCTCCACCTACCCCTCCTGCCCCAAGGCAGGTCCACAAGTGGTCCGAGGAGATGGAGGTAGCCATAGCGGGCTCCTCCATCACGGAAGAGCATCGTGCCCTTATCGGCACAACGCTGGGGAGCTTCCGGTTCGTAGAGACCAGAATACATGAGATCTTCAAGGGTCTCCTTAGTGGCTTTTTTGTTTTATGTCTCATATATCTCTACTTTCCTCTATCATATGTTAGCTTAGTTTGATATCTGCTCCTTCCAGTAGCCCTCTCTGGACATTGATTGAAAGGCAATGTCCAAGGACTAAAAACTGGTCCCACGTATGAATGCGTAGCAAGCAGTAGCCCCTGAGCCCCAAATCGGTTTCGAGGAACTGACTTGGGGGTCGATCTATATGTGTTTAGAAAATCAAAGATGTAGTAGCCCCCGATGCTCTAATCAGATTTGAAAAGGCCGAATAGAGGATCGAAACCGGTGTTTGGAGGCTAATAATTTAGTGTGTGTAGGCCTCGACTTCGGCTCCGAACTTCATCTTCGAAGACATAGCGGAGATGAATTGGAAGCTGAAGCAGTCCAAAGGACCTCGATCTAATGCAAAAGCAGATCAAAAGTGCCCAAGGTAAGCAAAGAGTTCAATAGAGTGAAAATGTAACTTTCGTATTTGCTTTGAACTTTGTATGATGTTGAGCTTGTATAATTATAGCTACGACTATAGAGGTTGAGGCCCTCAAGGCCAAGCTGCAGAAAGCTTGGCAAGAGGCTGAGCAACAGAAAGTTGTAGCAGCGAAGGCCAGCAAAGAGCTGGTCAAAGAAAAGGCAACACGTGGCAAGGACCAGGCTCGTGTCCTCGAGGTCGAGGACAGCCTAAAGGGTGTGTGCCTGAAATGCGACGCCCTGCAGGAGGAACAGAAGAAATTGGCCACCGAGCTCGAGAAGCTAAGATCGGCACATGTCGAGGTCCAGACCTAGGCCCGAGCAGATGCAAGGCACTCCAGTGATACATATCCATCGTATCTACTTTTCCAAACAGTTTTACCCTTGTTTTGGACTCTAACTTGCATGATTTGAATGGAACTAACCCGGACTGATGTTGTTTTCGGCAGAACTGCCATGGTGTTATTTTTGTGCAGAAATAAAAGTTCTCGGAATGACCTGAAAATCCATGGAACAACTTTTCAGAATTAATAAAAAATACTGGCAAAAGAATCAGCGTCAGGGGGTCCACACCCTGTCCACGAGGGTGGGGGGCGCCCCCCTGCCTTGTGGGTCCACTACAAAAAATACACTTCCGTGCTGATACGTGTTTGTCACAATAGGTTGCGTTTTTTGTCATGCATGTACATCCATGACGATTTTATGACAGAATCAAGATAGTCATACCTGTGCTGTCGTAGAAGTGTTCCATGACATTACCAAAATTATCATCATGGAAGTGTCCACTTCCATGACGATAAATCACGCGTCACAGAAGTGCTTTCGTCAAGGGTGACCGACACGTGGCATCCATCGTAACGGAACGCCGTTAAGCTACCGGGTCGGATTTTGGATCCGATAACCCGTTAACAGCCCTGACCAATGGGAAATTTCCACGTGTAAAATTCTGATTGGCTGAAGGGAACACCTGTCAGCTCGTCAGTGGGCCAGATGTCGCCCGTCCATTGGATGAGACATGCCTATGAGACATCGACACGTGGCTGGGCCCAACAGAGGCCCATATAGGTTAAAAAGGCCAGTCCAGACAAAGGCTCATAGTACTTAATCAGGTACTAGTGGGCCAGCCCAATAACGGCCTGCTTAATAAAGGCCCATTTACGGCCCGAAGCCAGATCTGGCCCATTAATAGTTTGACCAATATTTGGGCCCATTTACGGCCCGAAGCCAGATCTGGCCCGTTAATTGTTCGCCCAATATTTCGGCCCAGTTGTGGCTCGAAGCCAGATCTGGCCTGTTAATTGTTCGCCGAATATTTGGGCCCAACTACAGCCCAGTGACTTTCGGCCTGTTAGAGGCCTGATGTAGACATGGGCCCATTTCAGCCCGGCGTGACTTTCGACCTGGGAATGGCCCGAGCTGCCCATGGTCCATATATGCTCCGACGGGACATCGGGCCCACTAACGGCCCGTGCTAAAGGTGGTAACAATTAAGCCCAACGTGACTTTGGTCCTGTTAAAGGCCTGTCGCTTAATTCGGCTTGTTGATGCCTGTACTAAGATTTCGGCCTCTTAAAGGCCCATGATATCAGTGGGCCAACTAGGGCCCGGGTTATGTTTTGACCTGGTAACGGCCCGTGAGCTAACTTGGCCCAAAACAACCCGGTCTACATTTCGGCCTGCTGAAGGCCCATCGACGACTAGTGAAAATTGAGGCCCAACATGCATTTTGGCCTGCTAAAGGCCCGTGGTTTCATCTCGGCCGTAATAGGCCAGTACAATATTCAGCCTGTTAATGGCCCAACGCTACCTGGGCCAAACTAAGCGTTGGGTCGACAAAAGGCCCAACTAAAATATAGGCCGGTGTAAGTTTGGGCCTGGCGCAATGTGTGAAGGCCCCAACCATTCGAGCCCAAGAAAGACACAGGCCGACCCAATTGTGGCCCGCTAAAAACCTGGCCCGTTAGAGTCGAATGTTTCGGTCCGGTCAACTACATCTGATTTTTTTTTCAGATAGCGAATGATGGTAGTAACTAGTAGGAATTAAGAACAAACCTACTCTATACAATAAAGAAATTACGGCATAGTAACTAAGAATAAACCTACACTACACAATAAGGGATTTAAGGTATATTACATCCACTGGGCATCGAAGTTTGCCACTAGTGATCATAAAGCGCAACGAAGAAGCAGATTACAAAAACTGGGCACCATTGCAGCGTAACAAAATAATACTGAACCGAGACCACTTCCAAGACAGTTCAAGAAAGGTTAGCCTTGCGGGGGAACTGCTACGCAAGCTGCTGAGAAAGGCTGTGAGACCGTCCTAGCATGTCGGTCATAGCTTCCAGGTGTAGCTGTTTAGCGATGAGGTTCTCATTGCTGTTCTCCGCAATATTTCTTAGAGATAGGACTTCAAGTCGAAGTTGAGTTGCAGAATGCCTTTCTGCTAGAACTTGGGACTGAAGAAGTCGAACTGATTCAGACAACGACTTCTGTGAGCTTGTCTAACTGTTAGTTTCAAGTAACTTGAACACTGCATCAAGACAAGACTTTGGGGTTGTCTCGCTATCTTCAAGATGTTTTGCCTTCTTTGCTGCAATATATGTTGGGTTTGTCTCACAGCCTTCAGCAGACTTGTGCATGCCATCAGGCATATCACCCTGAAACAAAGCAGAGAGATGACATGTTTTGCACGTGTATAAACAAAGATGATAACTGTTCTGTCAATTCTATCCAATTTCAAATTAGAAAATAAAGAGTAAGTTCAAAATATCAATATCATAATTTGGCATTGTTCATAATGCGGGGAGCTTCACCACACTACTGGATTACCATGTTAACATAACAAGCATAGATGAAGGGCAAAGAAAGTCATTGTATCTATTTTGGATAATGTGCATGGCATGTTTTTCATATCATCAGCCACATCAGTAAGATAAAACAGGAGATGACAAGGTGCAAACGTGGGCTGCTTCACCACACACTGGATTATAGATCCACAAAAACAAGCATACATATAGGGAGTATTAAGTAATGTGCATGGTATGAATAAGGAATTTGGTTTTACAAGTAAAACTTAGAACTTATGGTTCTTACGAACATGCATTTTGGTAGAAACAGCAGTAAACGATAGGGAGTATGAGCAAATTAAATAGCAGTTGAGGATAAAGGCTTTAGAAGGACTGACTTACATTAACAGTTAACACCGGCTTTATAATGCCCTTCTCCATGTCAAGGGAAGGATAACTCAAGAATTTCAGCACAGAATCTTCTTCATAAGCATTGCCTGTACTCTACATTTTGTAGAGAGTAATTATAGATATGATAATACTGGAAGGGATAGAGGATAATGAAGATAAGATGCAGATTGATGCTACATAATCAACTACCAATCCCTGGAAGTACAAGCATTATAGGACAAAGTGTACTGACAAGAGCAATGGGCTACACTTCTGCACTAGCATTGTCTGTGTATTCTACTTGTTGGTAAGATTAAATATATATCTGATCTTTTTTAGTAAATGGTGGGCGAGGGAGATAAGATGCAGAATGCTACAAAATGAACCAATCCCTCTTCCCATAATACAAGAGTGTTTTGAACACTGGTGTACTGTACAAAACGTTCTTATATTATGGGACAGAGGGAGTAGTTGTTAATGTAAGTACAGTGATAGACCACGTTCAGTCCTTACAAGAGGACTGCAGAGCTAAACCTCTTCAAAAGCATTGGGTTGATTATAAATTTATGTAAGAGTCCATACGGATCTTATAATGTCCTCCAAATGGACGATTACGAGGCTAACATGTGCAGTGATGCTACATAATCAAACAGCTATGAAAGTAAGTATGGTCATACAGGGTAAGAGGTACTCACAAGAGCAGTGCAGTGTGCAGTATAGTTGTGAGATTCTGTGGTCCCTTGAGAACGAATGTTCTTCTGCTAACAATTTTCGTACAAGTGAGACATTGAGGCAAATGCAGAAATGTAGTTCAAATTATGATGTGATATCATAGACAGTACCTTATGCTGCAGCCGAGACCAATGTGTACAAGATTATTCCAGTCACCGTCGGATAAATGTAGCACCGGAGACTTTATGGAAACTTCGTTCAAAGGCTTGCCATTGAAGTGTGCTTGCCTCATCTAGGAACGATACTTCATCAACGAGTGCTTGAAAAGCGCAACCAACCCTTGCTCGTCATCACAATCCAGTTTGCTCCTCGCCTATTTAAAAGAATGAAATCTTGTGTCTTCTGTCAGCAGAACATATGCAGTAATGACCATGAATAACATTAGTACATTAGTTACTCGTGAGTTACGGAGGAAGACTGGAAATTGTTCTGTGTCTGCGGTATAATCTTTCCATGAAGGAAAGATGTGCACAAAGTTCCTGACAACAACATAAGCTTCGTCTTCTAAACTAGGAAGAAATGGAACAGGGGTCCTATTTGCTGCAATTGGGGCTCTCTCTGGTTCGAAAAGGGATTTGGCAACTGGATTTGGTGTACTCTTTGCTGGAATGGGGGTTTTGCGTCGTACAACTGGAGCTCTGTCAACTGGCATAATCATACTGTTTGTTGCAGTTGGGGTCTGCTGAGTTGGGGCATCAGAAATGACCAGTGTAGTAGGGCTAGAGTCTGCTAGAGTTGGGGTATTTTGTGGGTCAGGTGATATTGCAACTACACCTAATGGGCTATTTGATTTATCAGGTGCCACTACCTTTTCCAAATACTTTGCTTGTGCTCCTCCACGATCAGCAATCGCCCTCTTCCTTTTGAACGTCTGATACACAAGAACAACATTTGAATGGATAAATATGGTATGATGACAGATGGAATATGTACTGAAAATGGATAGGCAGGGCGTATTCACATACACGATGTGTAAACTAAGCTAATGGCAGTTCAACAAAGTAGAAGCAATGCAAAGCATCAGTTGCAAGATATGTGCGAGCAATGTAACCTTGGAAAGTTAGAGCAAGTACCTTGATGGGTGAATAAGATAGGGCATATTCCTCTGACTCCTCCACTAGGGAGCTACATTGACTTAGGTCTCCCTCTAGCTCAGAATCACTGTTAGGATCATATTCTGAGCATGAATCTGTAGGTGGAGAGCGTTTGCATTGCATTGCATCCAGACTTGATTTCAGTCCCTTAATGCCAAGTTTGACAGCCATGGCATTGTTATGCTTTATTCTTTTCATGCGCGCAAGCTCATAATCATTATGATGCTGTTCAGAATCTGAGATTCTTGAAAACATAAAAAGTAGTCAGATTATCTATGGAATGCATTGCGGATTCAACTCGGAGAGTGTCTCCCTATAAACCCCTGCATATGCAAAGTTCACCTCCCCAACCATGCTGACCAGACCACACACAGAAATACAAACCCCTTATGTCTCTATAACAGGCAGGCACACATTTCAAAACTGAAGTAGGAACATTAGAATCATATGAAATTCGTATTCGAACAAATAAACTAAGCAATTATGAGTGGCGTAATGTTTAGCTTCAAGGGTGGAGTGTTGGTAGTGCGACACAAAGCAAGTAGGCAAATTGTATTCCATGTAAAAGATCGAAACCTATGTAAAAGCTGGAAATGACACTTTCTTTCTATACAATGAAGTGTTCGTTACCCACACATGATGGAAGAGATCACATAGAGAAATACTATTCACTCATGTCTACAGTTCCAGTATTTAGAAACAGGGTGGTCCACCCTAAAAGAATATTGACAACAAATATGACAAGGCAAGCATAGATGTAGTGAATCAATCATTTACTTGTGAGCTTACTAGGACAAGTATGCAGAATTGTCACTGCAGTAAGAGACCGTCCAAAATCTGAATGAAGAAGTTTTTCTAGCACTTATTGTTTGCAACTAATTGACATGAATAATTGGATATTATATCGAATGAGTAAGAAAGACAAGTAAAATCGTCAACAAACCTGGCTTGCAGTAGTAATCTGGGTCAATGTCACTACGACCAACAATTCAAAGTGACTAGTTTCTGTTCTGAGGGCCGGAATTTTGAAAACCCTGTGAACTTTAGAGGTACTAAAGATTACCGAAATACATCTAAACCATTAAGTGTAGGTAGCACTGAGCACACAACAAACCCTAATGACAGTCCTGCCTAATGAGTAATGAATCAATTAGAAAATGGGTGATGAGGAGTGCCTGCTGAGTGTTGATGACATATCTCAGGATAAATCGGGTTGGCATGGTGGGTGCTGCATGCCTGAGCCCTGAACGGACTGGGAAGGTAGGCACGGCGGCGCGCTCGGGCAGCGGTGACGCTGTTGGGCGAGCGGCTCCTGGCCTCCTGTTAGTCTGGCGTCTCCTCCTAGAGTCATGCCGTCCGGGGACGGCAAGTTGCCGGCGAGGCAGGCGGCTGGGGGCGAGTAGAGATCGGAAGCGCGCAGCAGAACAGAGGGGAATCGGGGCCTGGGATGACCCAATACACACCCGAGCGGGGAACATGCATTTTCGAAACTAATTTAGGAACATTTAGCTGACCAATTAAAAAACTCTGTTTTAATAATATCAGATTCGTATTTGAACAACTAAAATTGTTTATCTTGATGGGTGGAGCAGTGTTATTATGACACGAAGCACGTATTCTGATCGTATAGTGATCATAAAATGGGGAAACTCTAAGCATATTTTTTTAGCAAAAGAGGGTTTCCCCTCCGATTTCTATTAAAGAAACCACCACAGAACCAACATGATCAATTAAACCCTAAGCATGATCAATTAAACCGTATTATGGCTGTGCCATGGCAGATTTGAAGCTGCAAACCGGAGAAATGATATTTAGCATCCATTGTTTGCTTCGAACTAAGAACTAAATTCTAAGAGCTGAAAAGAAAGTATAGTAACCAAGTTAAGATCTATTTTCTGGTTGAGATCAAAAAGTTGAGGAGATATGAAGTACCACCTCTCTTGCGGCGCCCTGTAGGCATCGGGGGTGCGATGGCTGTCGGTGGCGTTGAAGCATATCTGCGATGGTAGACAGGTGCATCGGGGGATAAGTCCCGTTGCAGTGGAAGAGAAGGTCGTGTGAGCGGCCCCGGCAAAGAGGACGACAACGCCAATGAAGCGAGAGGACACGATGCAAGGCTATTGGTCCGTCGCCGTGGATGAGAAATGTCCATCTCTAGCAGTGGATGACGCGGTCTTGGTAGGCGCTCCGGCATGGTGGAGGATGGTGGCGATGGATGTGGTGGAGGACGGCGGCGATGGATGGGGTGGTGGACGGAGGCTGGTGTGGGGATGGGGTGTTCTTGCGCGGACGGTGTATGAATGGGAAAATGGAGGGAGAGGTACGGGGAACCATGTTTTTCGGACGCGCCTATCTGAAATATGGGAAAGTTACGAATTAGCCCCCGTTTAAAATTTGGACGTCTCGTCGGTTGGGGATAGGACGGTAATCTCACATCTCGCCAATATTTGCCCAGAGCAATTTCGGGCGAGGTGAGGGTGGTTGGCGCCCATGGTTGGCGCCCATGGTTGGCGCCCACGGTGTATGAACGAGGCTGACAGGTAGGGCGGTTGTGTCATGTCTGAGTGAAGTTACAAACCTGCCCCTATTGAAAATATTTGCCTACATCGATTTCGTCCAAGTCGAGTTTGTTTTGCCGCCCACCGTGTATGAATGGGGAATGGAGGGAGAAACAGAGGTCTTTTGGATGAGCTTGAATCAAATGTGTTTTTCCGCCCATGTTTGACGCCCACCGTGTCGGAATGGGCTTAGAGGCGGTCGTATCACGTCTAATTGAAGTTACTAACCTACCCCTTATTTAGAGCAGTGGAAATCGGGCTGATGGATTGTCCGTGTAATGGGTAGACAGTAATTTCCATCTCCCAAACACTTGGCTTTGGGCAGCCGACATGGGAGTGGACATTTTGCTGCTTCTTTCGAATTTTGGGACAATAAGCATCCACGTTTACCCTGGCAACTAAATTCGAATCCATTTTCTATTCCTATATGAATCTTTATAAATCATTCTATGTGTTTTTATATATCTTCAAAAGGACGACAAAGATGTATTCCACTGTCATATATGAATATGGTTTACAAATGCCGATACTCAAATTCAGAAGCTAGAATCCAGTTTAAGGTGAATTTGAATATTTGGAACACTTCATGTCCAACTCAAATGTCACACACAACATAATGTGCACTCCCATTTAGATATGTACACAAGCGATGTATCAAGATTCAAATACCGAGTCAATCAAGCAAGAATGTACAGAACTAACAGACATATAAACACTTATAGAGTATATGGATCAATAATATCAACTAACATACATAAACCAGGCCGATGTACTTTTTTTTGGCTACAACAACATCCTTTTTTTAGCCAGCATCTTGGCCCTTTCCGATGCGTGCTACTTATGGTCCATCTATACTACTACTATTGCTGAATGCACATTCAGCCCGATTGGCATATTTGTAGGTCTGGCACAGCAATCCAAATGAAATGTCTCCGAGTCTTATCAATTAATACATACTTGTGCTCAAATAAAATTACAAACCAAAAAACAAAAAATAAACAATTATTACATGATCTCTAAAACAAATGGTTTGATTGATTACATGAACAGACAACACAAAGGTTGTCTTGAGTACTGCTTGTGATTTACCAATACTTCTTTCTTCCCACACTACATGGGTAAGTCGAATGGTTAATCTGGTAAGATGGTGCGTCCTTGATATGTTATATGAGGACGTGTAGTCAGACTAGTTGTAGCCAAACACATCACACTGGCTTTTACTGTATATTTCATGCGATTGCTTTTGGCATATCGAGATCTAAGCAATCTATAGTAGGATGAAAAGACTGGCATCCTTCACATTATTGGCGAATTTAGTTCATAGAAACAAGCAATTCAACCATTCTGTGTGTAAATCAAAAGCGCCACTGGAATATTTTTCACTATCCAATCATACACGCAAAAAGGGGCAACGTCACCATAGGGGCTGGTATGGGCGGCCGCCTCAGGTGGCTGGAAAGTGTGCACCTAGTTTGAGTCGTCCAGGTTGGCCCACGCTAGTTTTGTTCGTCCCAACGCACGAGCAGGCAATGTAAAAAATGAAGAAAAATGTTTCAATTTGGATGGGCCAATAACATAAGTGCAAGGCAGGCCCTATAGCAGGCTCGCGGCCCAAACGAGCGCCTCCCATATCGATCGACCGCAGGAAAAATCCCAATTCATTCGCTCCAACCTCCAGTCTGGTTCGCTCCTAACCTAGCCGCCGCTGGACAGACCGACACAGCACTTCCTTGCGCCCTCATTGGAGGGCGGTCGCCGGGCTTCAAGCGAATGGAAGGACAAGAAGATGAAGATCCAACCCTGGGTGTAGCCTGTGTGGGAGGCAGCGGCGGCAGCACGGGCATGGCATCGAGCTTGCGCAAACGGACAGTCGCAGCTTGGAAGAGTAGCATGTGCAACGAGCAGGTACATCACATCCCTAATTATATCTAATTCAACTCTTCAATTTCTGGCCAATAGTTAAACCTGACGGTGTTGTAAAACTGCTTGTATGTAGGGAATCTATGAGAAAATGAAACCAATTTCTACTTATTTTATAACTCCTCCAATCAATACTGAACTGACTGAATTTGATGTATCTAATCAAGTTTCTGGTAAAAACATACAAGCTCATGTTGTTCTTGAGACTGAAGTGTCTAATGAACAGACTGCTAATGAAGGATTTGATGCAAACATTTTACATGCTCCTGGTGATGAACATATAGTGTCTAATGAGGGATGTAATGCAAGCATTTTGCAAGCTCATTGAAGGATTTAGTGTCTAATGATGATCTACTATGTTGAGAGAGACAGAGATTTGCAGGCATTGATGACAAGCAAATTATAGTGCATTTTCCTAGCTTGAGGAAACGTCGAGGCCATCTACCAGAAAGTCCCCGTATGACGACAACATAGCATAAATACTTTTCTATTCTATTGTTTGAAATTATTGGCATACTTGTGCAGGATAGATATATTGATATGCAGTTTGCGCACTGGTTATACGTGCAATTACACTTTGATATTTTCAGCCAGAGAACGAATAATTCAAGCAGCTACAGACCATGTTTCTAGTCCTTGTACACCATGTTGCATTTTGTGTTTTTTGGTGCTTGCATCATTTAGTGTTTATAATCTGAACTACTTTGGATCATTAGCTGGTTTTCAAAGTGCATGTAGCTTCACATTTCTCAAGTTATGTTGATTTCCAGAGTGCAAATGCCTTCGTATTTTTTAAGTTAAATGTTCACCCCTGGTAACTTGAATTCGTGGATCAGCCACTGCACACAAATCATACACGAATGCCAGTACGAATTAAATGAAATGCAGGGACTTACGCTAGCTCGTTGTACTGGCTCACCGCAGATCTGCTTGCGCTTGGGATGTTCCATGTACAAGTCCATGTTACCACTTGCTTGGATGTGCAGGCCTTGTGCTCCTTGCATCCCCCTCTGCATTTTTGACACGGCAACTGGTTGATCAAATAAGAGGATCGACCTTGATGTTGTACCGGAGGACAGATACTTACAAGGTTATACGGGTGTGCAGGATGTGTACCAGATCCCGTAGCACCGTCATGCTTCGCTAAAAAATGGATTTGCTTGTTTCAGATGATATCTCCAGAAGAAATAAGAGTTAAAGTCAGAGTTGCATAGGCGTGTAAGCTAACAGAGCAGTGAAAGGATATCCAAACATCGTCGGAACAGTGCACAAGGGAGTGATGTGTGGGTACCTAGTTCGGGCCGGCGTTTGGGCATGCTCGCCTAGCTAGAGTGCGGGTCACTTCAGAGCCGTTGAGGGTGATCCGCTGGCGTTGGCTGGTCGCGCACGGATGCAGATCTTGAGTGGCAGCGGAGCACTACAATGCGGTGGACAAGACCGTTGGTGAAGCTCCAACAGCCTCGGGGGGGGGGGGGGCGGAGGTGCGACGATGTGCTTGGTGAAGTAGCCCCGGTAAGCTGGGAGACGGCGTCGGTGAAGGGCACCTGATGCGGTGGAACTCGGTGTCTGTGAGGCACGTCGGTTGTGGCGGCCGACATTGTCGGTGGACCACCCGGTGCGGTGGACGAGGGCGTAGATGAGGTAGCTCCGGTGCGGTGGTGAAGCGCGACCGTCGTCTTCGTCGTTGTCGTCCGGCACAGAGGTGGGGAACGGTGGGGAAAGAGACGAGACGAGGGGCGATTCGAGGGTTGGCGGCGAATTAGGGATTTGAGCAATCTGGGCGCGGAAGGGGATGGTGGAGAAGAGAGATTTTGCAGGGCTGGAATTGGGGCCGCCAGATATTTCAATTCGAAACGTGGAAGCACGAACTTATATTGTCTTCGTACTTTTTTTGGGGGGAGCGGGGGTGGATGGCTGGGTGCTACGCGTCCGTCCGACACACGCGACCACCCCGACATGACTATGCTTTGGTGCCTTAAGGCACCTGCCTTTGTGTCCATGACATGTGGGCCCAATAGGTGGCTGGCCCACATGTCAGTGACCCAAAGACAGTTGCCTTTAGGCACCAAAGCAGCGTCCACCCCGACACGACCCTGGTCTGCCTGGTGCGCCTACATTTGAGAATGCAAACAAATCTTCATTCATTTGCAAACGAATCTGTATGTATTACCATGCCTGTGTTTTCCTTGCAATAATTAGTCATTCGAAACGAGATACTCCCTCCGTTCACTTTTGCAAGTCGTTTCAGACAACTTAAAATGAACTGTTTTGCACATTGTCTGAAATGTCTTCAAGGTCTTATAAAAGTGAACAGAGGGAGTACTATAAATTAATTAATGAGGAGTACTATAAAACAAAACGGTACCCACGCTAACGTGGATTAGAGTGTGTGTCACATAATTAGTTATTTGAATTAGAGTGTGTGTCACGTAGTTAGTTATTTGAATTAGAGTGTGTGCCACGTAGCAATCTCCAATTCTAACGTGGATTTCGCATTTCACCATATCCACGCTACTTTTTTAATACAAATTTATATGTATATGATGAACACCATGGTAGTGAGAAAACTTTTGGATGGATTCAAACATATGACCTACAAAATAGCACAACAAATTGAGTCAATGTCATCTTTTCGAAACTTAGTATGGCACGAATTCAAAATAATTACCCGTATGCCTGGTCCTCGGTTCAAATCTTACAATGTACACCGAACTGAAACATCGATATTAAGTCTCGTACTATGTACATTCAAATGTTCTTTTTAGCCCCCCCCCCCCGCACAAACGCTACATACTTCCTGTATCGGTCAATCTTCCTCTCCTAACCACCTTAGAAAGCTATCGGTTTCCAACACACGTTCATTCTTTCTCTCCATGTTTCGTTCTCTAAGTCTCTCAACTACACAACCCCTTTTTCCACTCTGTTACCAAATGTATTTACCTCACACACCCGCCATTGCACCCCATGCCGAGCTCTCTCTCTCTCCCCCCTCTCCCTCGCACCCTCTCGCGCTAAATACATGCATTGCCTATCTAGCCCCCCAACCTCTCGTGCACACGCACACACGTTGCATATCTAGGTCACTCCCTCGAGACTGTCTCACTCTTTCTTCCGCACGGCGGGCCACACTCGCTCAATCTCGCTCTCTTTATCTCAGTCTCATTTAACCTCGTTTTCTTTCACACACAAATGATATATCTCCCTGTTCGGGCCTCGATCGACACACTCTATACTCTCTCACGCAGATTGTCTATCTAGGTCTGTCCATCCAAGCCGCCGCCACTCTTTCAACCTCATGGTGGGCCACGCTCACTCAATCTCTCTCTCTTTCTCTCTCTCTCCGTATGTCTCGATTGACCTCGCTCTTTCTTGGACAAAAACGATATATCACCATGTTTGAGCGCAATTCGACCTATTCACATTGTATACTCTCTCACGCACATCGTCTATCTAGGTCACTCTCTCCAACCCGTCTCACTCTTTCGATCGCACGGCGACCCTATGTGATCGGTTGACCTTACTTCCTCCCACGCACAAAATATATCTACACGTCTTTGACTGGATCATCTCTCAAGCTCTATCTTACAGCCCTCACCCTTGCCAAAAGCTCAATCGGACAATATCTCTCCAGAGCATATATATTTGTTCAATGAATGTCGGACCACACTCACTTTGTCTCTCTATCTATATGTATCTCAATTGACCTCGCTTTCTCACACCGTATCTTCCACGCATTGAAGCTACTACCTCTCCATCCCTCGCAAAGCCGGAGCTATTTACATTGCGAGGGGCACTCCAACCTTGGATTAATTTGTGTAGGCATTTATTCCTGTCGGTTTAGATTATATTTTCGTAGCATTTGGCCCACAACTACTCCAAACACCGTTGCAACCCACGCAACTCCCCTAGTTGATTTCCCTTTGGCTCGGTCATCGCTTTCTCGCACGTCCTTTCTAGCCTTCAACGTCGCACCATGGTATTATTGAAAAAACTATGTTGTTCTCTTTAATTATTATAAATAAGCTACAAAACTAGACACCAATAGTCCACTTGGAATGGAACAAATTTCGACCCACAAATTAAAGTGCTACAAACTACACACCGAGGGGCCCACATGTCTTGAAACAAATTTGGACCCATATACAAATTAAAAAATAAAGGTCGAGGATCGAACATGCGACCGGGCCTTCAAGCCGCACGTCAATAGGCAAGATACGTAGAATAGCAATGTTTGTTTTAACCCCTTTGTTCACATAATGTTTTTATATTACCACAACCTAATTAATGGATAACATGTAATATTATTTTTAGTACTATTCGCCTTTACTTACTGGTGGGTTCCATGTGTGCTCTCTCTCTCTCTCCTCCCCTTCTGCGTTTAGACGCACGGGCAAACAGGAAGAACTCACGGGCGATGTTGCCGTTGACCATATCTGGACGCGTTCACAAGTCACGGCACCAGTTTCACGTACTAGGAGCACTAGTCAGTGTGTACATGCAATGCACGTTAATTTGGAAGTATATTAAGTGCATGCGGATATTAACTACTAGTATATTATTTGCGTGTTGTCATGTGATTAGCACTATTTTTGGCATAAAATTAACTGCACGCTAAACGTGTTGAGCGCTCGACATTGAAGCAGTCTAGGTCGTTGGATGACAAGGAATACATGTGGCTTGATGACGTTTTATATTTAATTTGATACGGCTCTAGCAGAACATTCAATCGATCAAACCATAGATTTTGTTCAGTCTGACTCTGACTTTAAATTATACGATGATCGATATATAATAAACGGAAATGATAAACGTTCGGATTTTAAGCATGGCAATCCGAACTTTTTCATGGCAAATTTAGATTACGCGGCGGCGGCGGGGGCGCCTTGCAGTGGGAAGCGGCTCCTCTGCCGTGCTCTATGTGTCGTCGGGCCACTGATCGACGGCGACGGCGGCGTCTTGCGCCGTTGTTGGCGTACTCCTGGACATTGGCCTAGCTTCAAGGAAGGCCAAAATGTTCTGGACTTCGGAGCGAGTCAACTGGCGGGAGGCGGCGGCTGGCGTTGGTGCAAGGAAGCGGTCGACGACGGCCATCCATGCCGCTGAGGGGGGAACTGGCACCCGCGCGGGGACAAGCGCTATCAATGGCGCGACAGAGACATTCATGTGCACAGGCACCGGCACGGGCGCGCACGTCAGTGCACGCGCAGGCGCATGCGCTGGAAGGTGCACGGGCACCGGTACGGGCGTGCGCGTCAGTGCACACGCAGGCGCATTCGCTGGCAGGTGCACACGCGCGTGAAAGTCGGCGGGGACCTCGTGGAACCCCGTGGGATCAAGCTCGGCGACAATGTGCGGCTCCCAGCCCATCAATGCCACAGGGATGGGCGCTGGTGCAGTCCGGGCGACGGGAGCTGGAACGGGAGCGGGCACAGGCGCGGCATCTTCTCGCAAGGCCAGTTCAAGCTCGTCCCAAAGCGCCTTATGTTCTTGAGACTCCGGCTGGGTGTCTTCCTCAGGAAACTGGAACACTAAGGGCAGACCATCGTGATGCGGCATGGCGTACGTTTAGGGCAGGCTAGTTGGAGCTAGACGACAGGAGAATCGGAGAGGAAGAGAGAGGATTGTAGCGATACCGGGTAGTGCGGGGTTGATTTTAAACTGCGGCGCCGACGACATTAAAAGTGGGAGCAGTTGGGACGACGGTGGGCGGCGGAGCCTAGTCAAAGGGCTCGCCTCCCGGTGAGCCTGCACAGCGGTCTGCTCGCACGCCTCCCTGACAGCCGGCGCAGCGGTCTTCTCGTACGCCTCCCGTTGACTCACACGCTTGCTCGGACGGCACCTGCCGATGAGAAGCGGGGACTCGCAGCGGCACGTAAACGCCCACGGTCTCAATAGTGAAAGCGTCCGCCTTAACGTGACAGGTCTTTGTTCCAAAATACCTTGGCTCTTCATTTGTGTAACTTGTCATAAGCAGCTTGTCTCAAATTGAAGAAAAAACTTATGAAGTAATATTTGTGCCATATCACGTGACCATGCTCAGTTTCAAGAATTTATGCTCACTTTTGGATCTTCTGAAATTTAAGATCCAGGATTCGAAACAATATCATAACCTGCATCATGCAATAAATTTTCAAGTCGTACATCTGTCTTGTTGTATTTCTTAAGAAAGGATTTGGTCAAACATTTTGCTTAGTTAGACCTCAGACAAGTTATATATGCAGAGTAAAAGGATAATCCCTCCGTACCAGTGCATTGCCTGATATATTAACAAGTACTAGGCACGAACAAACGGGCTCAATTCTGTGCTCATCCTGGTGTAGTAGTAGTAGTACTAGGCAATGCAGTTGACGGGTGACCTTGACGAGCGGCGACCGAGGGAATTGAACCGTGCTCGACACGGTAGGTAACGTTGTCTAGTTACTAAAGCATCCCTCTGTTGTTCATCGGTAGTCATTATGGACCGGGGACATGAGGGGAATTTCCTAGGGCTGGAATTCTGGCCGCCAGATATTTCGACTTGAAACGCTGAGGCTCGACTGGTTGGGGTTGCCTAATGTGCGTACCACGCATGCCACCGAAGGACACGATCCCGGTTTTTTAGGATCACCATGAGCCAAGGTCTGGCTGGTATGCCATTGGGTCCTACCATTCGAGAATACGAAAGGAACCTTTTAAATTGCCGAACGAATCTATGTGTATTACAATACCCGTATTTCCCTTGCAAATACTAATCTCAACGTGGTAATTGATTTATGACGAGTTGCTGAATTAGAGTGAGTTTGTGATATAGTGATCTCAACGTGGATTTCACATTTCATGGTATCCCTAGTAAGTTTTCCAATGCAAATTCAAATTTAAAAGATGAACAATATGGAGGTGAGAAAACTTTGTATGTATCAAGCATATGACCACACACACACACACACACACACACAGGGACACGCACACACGAACACAACAACAATCCAATAAGTATAGTGCATCTATTTTTCCAAACCATGCATGTATGACACAAATTCAAAAATACTCCTTCTATTCCTAAATATTAGTCTTTTAGAGAGTTCAACAAGTGACTACATACGGAGCAAAATGAGTGAATCTAGACTCTAAAATATGTCTATACACATCCATATGTGTCAGTCCATTTGTAGCCTCTACAAAGACTAATATTTAGGAACGAAGGTTGTAAAATGTAAGACATCCATGGTCCTCAGTTCAATATTTAAAATGAACATGAAACTGAAACAGGAATATTAAGTCTAGTACTATAGTACATGCAAATGTTGTGTTTAGGCGGAGCTATGATTGTCGGGGGTCAACCCCTCAACCTTAGATAAAATTGTGGAGCTTTGTTTAGGGTTGTTTAGATTATATTTGTCCCCACCCTCCCAACCACCGATTGGTTGTGCACCCCCACCCCTCCTTCCTGGGAGAATATCATGTGCCCCCATACCTTATATGCTATATGCCGATACGAGTTGCTTGGAGCTTGTAGATCTGAGATATAGCAGCTCACATGATGTGTCTTAATATTTTTGCAGGAAACCTTGATGAGTTTGAGAATTGCACACAATTTGTACAAAAACTACTCAGATGCCCTTTTATCCCATATCCAATGACCTCGAAGCTCGTATCACCGTAGCATCTAAGATGAAGGAGGACATCATATTCTCCTGTATGTAAGAATATCATGTGCTACCACACCTTAGATGCTTTGGTGATACAAGCTCTTCGGAGGCGTTGGATTTGTGACACAACACCTCCTCGGTGGTTCGAATGTTTTTTTTGCAGGAAAGCCCCAAAAGAGTTTGGCCACTGCTTACAAGCACAAAGACTACTCAGATGCCATTGGATCTCAGATCAAACGACCTCCAAGCTCGTATCACCGTAGCATCCAAGCTGCGATAGCACCTTATGTTTTCTCGCACGGGAGAGTATGAGGTGCTCCTGCACCATAGATTCTATGGTGATACGAGTTCACTGAGATCTTACGGCCCACAGTAGGAGGTTTGAATGTTTTTGCAATATACGGCTGATAGAGTTTGGGAAATGCGTAGAAAGTACAAGTACTACGCATGTGCCATCTGATCACTGATCATACGACCTAGATGCTCATATCACCGTAGCAGGTAATTAAGCTACGGGGAGCACCTAATATGAGCACCGGGGAGCCGTTGGATCGAAGATGCAACGGCACACACGAGGCCTGAATGTTTTATTTGCAAAAAAACCTTTGGAGAGTTTGGAAATTGCGCATAATTACAAAGACTACTCCCAAGCCATTGGATCTCACTTCCAATGGTGTAAAAACTCGTATCACCATAGTATCTAAGCTGTGGGGTGGATGTGATATTCTATGCCACTGTCATTTTTGTTCATAAACTCGCAAAATACGTGTAACTCGTGCCGTTACTTGTCTAACCGTGCAAAGTGTTTGTTCAAAAAACCATCCTACACTGAAATATCGAAACAACACACGGGGTCCCTCTTGTCATTAATCAAATTTGGACCTAAAACTAACAAATCTGAAAGACGAGATTCGAACTGGCAACCTGGACTACAAAGCGTAAGTCGATAGCCTGAAAAATCGAACGGTTGTTGGCTTTGTCCCATAACTTGATTTTATACAGTACTCGCGTTGAGTAGAGTAGAGGGAGTGCCTCGTCAACACGTGCATGCCCGTTGTCTCACTTACTGGTGGGTCCCAGGTCTGTGATCTCAATCTCTCTTCTCTTCATCGTCTAACCTTTGCACGGGCACACACGAAGAGCGGCGCTAGCTTGCCGTGGTGTTATTACAACTAAAAGCTTGGAAAATAGAAGAATCGCCTAGAACAAGAGACGTTGTGGCTGGTCGAGACGGAGCTAACCACATCTATCCTTCGTGCCATGTTTGCATGATGAAGCTGTGTGGCTAGTGGGGTGTATTCGACTGACTGGCTGGGTCCTGAGGTCGAACCATAGGTACTATGTCTGATACAGTATATTTTTACACGCACATTTTTCCTCCGTGCCGAGACGTGGCACACCCTACCACGCGGTTTCGGGGTTCTCCCGGGTGGTGCACGCATATATTCTTCCCGATGTGGGACGCCCTACCGCGCGTTTTCTGGGTCCTCCTCGCGTAGCGCCGAAGCAAGTAAATGAGTCGTCAAATCACGAAAGACCACCTTTCCCACCGAGTACATCAGTGAAGCACGGTGGCTAGCTAGCTGGGCTAGTTCGACCGATTAGCTAGGCCGCCGCCACATTTGTTTTTTCACCCCTTTTTTATCTACTTGTCGGCAGGTAAATTTAAATATCCACTGCGGCGTTGCTCTGGTGTTTGGGTGCGGCAGGATTTTTAATTTTTTGATTGACGGGAGCAGGCGCGGCAGCAATTAGTCATGATGACTCCGCCTGTAAAAACCCACTGCTCCCTGACGTGAGAAGTCGTCGACTGGTGTTTTACAGTGGTGAAAACCAAAAGATTCCCCGCTCCTTGGCTGGCTCCCTCCGCCTTCCCGTAGATTGCATTGCCTTTCAGCCATTTCACCCCCTTTGCTTCCTCTCCCCATTGCTTCTACCTGGTGCCATGGCGGCGCAGCAGATCACAGAGTCCGAGGTGAGGCGCCTGACACAGGAGCTCCATGCCAAGGATGCAGAGCTCAGGGCCAAGGACGTGGAGCTCCATGAGCTCAAGGAGGAGAGGAGTGCCATGCTCCTCCATTATGTGCAGGAGTTCATGGAGCTTCAAAAGCGGCAGGCGTCCACCACAAAGATGCTCGAGGCGTCGGCGGCGTTGCTGCAGAAAGCGGGAGATACGATAGGCCGTCAGGGGAGCCGGCTGGAGCGCGAGCGGGCCGATCGTGACGAGGTCCAGGATCGCCTCAGCCACTTGGTGAACCAAGTTGCCACTTGCCACACACGTGTTGCGGCTGCGCGATGCCTACCGTCGTGCCAGCGCAACGATGCCGTCCATCAGGCTAAACCCGTTCGACCACCCGGTCGACTTCAAAGAGCTGCGGCTTCCTGACCTGGTCTCCTTCTTCACCTATATCTCCGAGGAGCTGAGCCATCTCCGCGCGATGGTGGGGGCTGAGCTAGACAAGGAGGGGTTGCGGGTTGCCGTCGCCGTTGCCGGGCGAATCCTTTCAGGGCTCCATCACCGGAATCCATTTGTGCCATTGGACGCCATCTTTGACGAGCTGGCTCCCGTCGACCGGGAGCGGGCTCTGCGGGCGGTTGCACCCTGCATCACCAACATCGTGTGCCTCGAGAAGCAGAGGGACTTCGGTGGTGTTTAGGCACCCTCTGCATGGGCATGTCCATGTCTCGGCGCAACATGACCGTTGGATCAAACTCAGACGGTGCAGATCAGTCACTGTAGCACAAAGCGTGTGGGTGTGTTTGGTTGCATTCTCATCTCAATATAGTTGTTTCCTCTTCATGTATTTTTGTAAACCTACTAGTGTGGACTCATGCACCCTTCATGCACTCTGCCAAACACCCAAAAGTGGGTCGAGAAGGGAACTTTTGCTCCCATCCCGTGCACCCATCATACACCCTGCCTAACACTATTCGTGCTTCATATGGTTCATGTTTCGTGGAGTATTGTAGCACCATACTCTCCATGCATTGTGGACCTAGTTCTGTTAACATTGATCTCACCGTTCATTCTCGACCGGACAGTCGAAAAAGCGGTACTATGTTACATATAGGAGTAGTTGACATACGCACAACATCATTTGTTATCGTCATATCTTACTACACTAGCAACAAGATTGTGTAGTACTGACGTATGAACCACTGCACATGCCCAGTAGTAGGAGCACTGCGTATGTTCAAGTGGCTGCCGTGTTTCGCAGTCCTCCATCGTAAGAGTGGAAACGCTTGCTGTAATCATTTTTTTCTTCAGAATGAAAAACAGTGGACACGCTCTACCGTGCGGATCCTCCTCCAGCCATGCACTAAATTACTCACTTTTGCCGACGTGTGGGACAGCCAGCACCTGGGTCCACCAGCCATGCACTAAATTTACTCTGTAGTAGAGTGACGGTAGACTACCCCAATCGAACCACCACAGTAATGCCCAATGAGCCGTCAAATCACAAAACCCCCTCCTTTCCAGCAGTAAGTTGGACGGACGAAGCAACCATCATTTCACTCTTCTCTCTCAGCTTCCTCTCTTGAAGAAAACCCCCACTCGCTTCGCTTCTCCCTCATCTCGTTCCTCCTTTCACTTTTCTCTCTCAGCTTCCTCTCTTGGATGGACGCCGGAGCACCGGCCGACGTGATGTCTATGGCTCTGGCCAAAACCGTCGAGGCTCATGGTACGAAGAAGCGCAAGCACCCCGCCGAGACTATCGCAGACAAGCTCAAAGCCATCGCCCTGTCCAAGCCCCCCTCTCTAGGATCCCTCATTAAGCAAGTCTAGGTAATGTCTCTTGTTGACGATCTTTTTCTCGATCTTGATCATGTTTTTTCATCTAACACGCAGTACTAGTACTGGTAGTACAACTTTCTGGGTGATCTTGCATGTGATTTTAGTGTGCCAAATGACGGTTCTAAATTCCTCTTTTGACCAAAATATGCGAGAGGTTGACACTGATTTCTTATAGATTACTTTCAACTACTCCCTCTGTTCCAAATTTCTTGTCTTAGATTTGTCTAGATACGGATGTATGTCTAGATACGGATGTATCTAATACTAAAATGTGACTTGATACATCCGTATCTAGACAAATCTAAGACAAGAATTTTGGGACGGAGGGAGTACTTTATGAACATCAATGCTACCTTTTAAGAGGGTATATGTGCCTCAGCAACTTGTGTTATGGATATTGCATGTAATCCCTCTGCTCTCATGCCTTTGAAGACATGTTCTAGTGTCTTTGTTCACTCATTTCTATGTGTATATGTAGTCATATATGGAGTATAATATCGAAAATCATCTTATATTTCTGAGCGGAGGTAGTAATAAAATATGGTTTCTGTTTGAATTAGAACCAGGTCCGCGGTGGAGATGAAGTTCTCAAAGTCATGCCGTGTGAACTGGAAGACCTGATGATGAGTTCTACTGTTGAACTATCCAGCTACTGTGTCCTTGTCGCCACGTGTCCCGAGCTAGTGTTTTCCTATAGCATTGTTGTCAGGCGTGTTCTCGAGGCTGTACTTGACCACAACAATTTCCTGGCTGTGCCTTCGATTACGAAAGGTGTGGTTCTTGTAAAGCTTCCCAACGAATCTGATGCGGCCTGTCTTCATCATCATGTTTATGAGTGGAAAGACCACTCTGTTAGGTTCTCCAAGGTTGACAAGATGGTGATGGTGCATGTAGACATCTCACACGAAGTCCATGGCCTAGTCAGTTATGCAGGGTTCATCCCGTAGGTCGGTGGCAAGAAATAGTCTGCAGAGTTTAGTTAGTGCAACTTTGCTTGTCTGTAGTAAGTACTATTGTTCAGTACTTGATTTGTGTTTGTGAACCCTGTATTGTTTATTAGTACTACCGCTTTTGGTGTGTGGTCAGTCCTGAGAACAGTCTATGTTAATGTCTATCCACTCAATTCAGTCTGTATATTTTAAAGTATCCAGATCATATTTTTTGTGAGGACGGTTTATCAATTATGGTTACACTCCAATATCTGTATGCATTACAGGGTTTATCGCACCCACCAGGATTTCCAGTCCCATGGATGTTCGGTCCATACGATTTGTCATGACCTTTGGACTGTCCTGCTTGTGGGAGTAGGCGGGGTCCCTGCATGCCACGCGTAGTTGGACGATCAATCTTCTGTTTAGTACTTCAACATAGTGATTTCCTGGTAAGGATTCACTCGTGTCACATCAAGTAAATCTTATTGATTTACTGTCTAAATCTTATTAATTTAATGTCATGTTTTCTTTCTTTTCCTGCAATTTTATGATGCAGGTTTTGCCATGTGATATTCATCACAGAATAAACCATTTGGTTTGCTCTACGATGGCTATTTTTGCAGGTTTCACTTCTTATGTCATGTCAGTAACGAAGGCACTGTCCATCACTTATATTACTGGAAAAAATTGGATCAGTCTATTGTCTGAGTACAAGCTGAATCCCTATGATGAACTGCAGTTTGGTTTAACAAAAATGCCATAATTAGTCCTTCTCGCGTTTAAAAGAAATGAAGAAAAAAACTGGATCACGGTCACGGATCCTATTCAAGTTAGAAAGCTGATCATAGCAGACCAGACACGATCGCCGCTGTCTTGCACATCGGTACCACCTTCAGCAACGGATCGAGCACCGGCAGTTGCTCTAGCACTGACAGTGGCAGCAGCTCAGTCTGATCCAGCTGAGGATTGGGCACCGACCGCGTCAGCGGATCAGTCTGATCTATCGGAGGATCGGGCATCGACAGCGGCACCTGCTCTGACACCGGTACCAGCTCTACAAGGAGCACCATCTCCGGCAGCAGCAGCGGCTTCGGCACCTGCACCAACACTTGCACTTGCATCTGCTCCAACCCGTGCAGTTGCACTAGCAACAGACTGGGTTGCAGTTCGCACTTCATATACCAAAGTCCTTACAAAAACCGACATGTCCACCTTCTTGGTAAGCATTGGCCGCCCAAGTGCTTCGTTCTTTTTTCTTTCCATGTTGTTTCACATGATTCACTGTGTTGATCTAACTGTTTGGGTATGTCTTCTTGTTTGCAAACAGATAAGTCCTAGAGCAACGAGGGAGTCGTTCAACAATCCGGGCGACCGCGGCCAAGCTTCTCTTACCATGCGCAACCTTGGTGTGAATGAACCTGCTCAATATACCGTAAGTACAAAGGATGGTCGCATGATGATTGATGCTAAAGGATGGTCAAGGTTCAAATCTAAATCATATCTTGTGGTAGGGGATGATGTCAAAATCGAACTTTCTCAGCAAGGAGAGCTGGTCCAAATCAACTTTGAAATTCTTCAGTAGCAGCATGCAACTGCCGAACTGATCTATGCTCCAAGAGATTTTGATGTAATAATCTGGCATGGTGAAACAAGTGTCCTGTGCATATAAGTAGTATGACAGTATTATTTATCACATGGTATATCATTGATAGAATTGCAACTCTGATTGCTGGTTAGGAACCGTCGTTCAATTTCAGTCCAACAGCCGTCGTGCTTTATTCAATTTTGTGTATTCTCCTTGTGACAGCATCTAAAACCAGCGCCGTACCGATTGCTTGCAATATGAAAAGCGCTGAGGTAGAACACATGGGCCCCCAAACATGCAGGGTCGGCCTGCGGCCCAAAGTCCAGAACCGTGAGCCTATCTGAGTATTATATTCTCAGCTGAACCTCCATAAAAAAGCCGAACCCCCATAATGCCCGTGTGTTACAGAGGGAGTATATTTCGGGCAAGGTGAGCCTGTGATACAAAAGATTTGTATATTTCTTTACAGAGGGAGTATCTCTCTGTCAAAATATATATTTATGTGTAACTAGTTACTCCTGTCTGTCTACTTCCTTTCACTGATATGTGGGGCAACCGGCAACGGGGTCCACGTGCCATATGCACAAATTAGAGTGCACAACTTCACGGTAGACACACCTCGGTCGTAGCGCCGTAGTAACGCCCAATGAGCCATCAAATCACAACCCCCCTTTCCAGCTTTAGCAGTAAGCTAGACGGATGAAGTGGCAATATTTCACTGGGCCTGAATCCCCTTCTCCCTCGTCTGCTTGTTCAGAGAAAACCCCCGCTCGGCGATTGCATAGGGTTTTCTCATGGAGAACCAGGTACGAATTCTTCATCCATCCCCGATAAATCCAAGTCCCCTGGTCGCAGGTAATCCTAGGATGGCAGCCGCCGCCGTTGATGCATTTTTCTTCCTACTGAATCTAGTGTGTTTCACTTGCAATGCCCAAAGTGCGAGTACCCTACAGGTTTCTGCGCCCTCGGCGAGACGCCACACTTGTTCCTTCTCATCCTAACACAGCATTTTGAAACACGCACAGTATGTTCC
This sequence comes from Triticum timopheevii, assembly GCA_963921465.1. Taxonomy (NCBI): domain Eukaryota; kingdom Viridiplantae; phylum Streptophyta; class Magnoliopsida; order Poales; family Poaceae; genus Triticum; species Triticum timopheevii. The sequence goes on from OY997264.1 coordinate 367,051,839, forward strand.
TAGAATCCTCTTTTCTATCCGGGAGGGTGGGGTTTTCTGAACATGCTGTGTTCTCATATTATTTTTCCTGCAGTGTATTATTTGCTCTGCCAGAACACATGTACTCAAGATGCTCGGCCTTGACATAACTGAATACACTAGTTTAATGGTCACAGTGAAGACAAGCCATGGATATTATTTCCGAGTTGGGTTCATGAACCAAGAAGATTGCTGTTTTTTTTATGGCCGAACTTGGATAAACTTTCTCAAGTGTTACGGACTGAAAGTTGGCGCACGAATGTTGATGGAAATAGCAGAACCCGGTCTCATCTTCACTGCGATCTTCCACCCTGACGTTGTTCCAATTTTTCATCCATATTAGTTTTGTATCTGGTTCTTGCTTGTTGCCTCGATTACTTCTTAATCCACCTATTATGTCTAACTAATCACAATTTAACTTTAGAAGTAGCAACGAATTTCTCACGAAGATGCTACTTCTAACTAATATTTCCTTATAATTGGTGGCACATGTAGGTTTTTTCAGAGTTAAGCAGTCTGCTCGTTTGTTACTCTGTAATAACTCGGCTGCTACTAATGGCACTAAAGTTAACTGGATCGACATCCACAAGTTCCTAAACTTTATTGATCGTCTTGAGGTCCTTGTGGGGCATTTCAATGGTGGAAGGCCACGTGGGATATGTGTGCCACTGCTGCACTCATTGAACAGGTCCAACTGTGTCGAGAAACTTATGGTACGAGCTGTTTTCTGTTATATATGTTGTTCATAAACTATTGCTTATACACAGTTTTACAGCTGTGATCTTCTTGAAACAGGAACTTCCGAGTTCTATTGTTCCTATACAGATGCCTGACCATGGTCGGGTCAGACTTGCGCTTGGTCACAACATGATGTTTATGTCGACCTACTCAATTCCCCTTGGAGGTGAAAAGATACTTATTCATGGGTGGTCTCAAATAATGAAGGCCCGTCCATCTTGGAGAAAAGGACAAAAGATTATGTTCATGCTTTTCCATGGCTCTAAAGCGAATATCCTATTTATTGACCATGTTGCGGGACGAAGCCACTTTCAGAAGGTTATGGATGCGCAGGGTGGCGCCTGGGCCTTGTCCTGGGGCTTGGCGGCCTCACCCTTGGTTAACTGTAGGCAAAGTAGCACTGTTCGAGGTGTGCTTTGTACAGTTGAACCTGTATAAGTACTCATACTGCTTTCAGCTTTGGTTGTTAAGTGCCCCTGCTGGTTTCAGTTAAGGTTGTTAAGTACTCCTGCTACTTTTACTGTCTGTCGTGTTTCTTCAGTCCTGTCTTCCTCCAGCCGCCAAAACCAAACCAGCGCCGGCAGGGCCACCTACTTCCCCTCCCATAGCTGGCTGCGCCTCAGCGCACGCATCGCCGCCTCACCGTCTCCTAAATCATTAACGCCGACGTCCTCCGCGCGCTCTCTTGCGTTGTCAACATGGTCAACAAACAACAGGAATCGGCAGAAGTACGTGGAGAGGATGACAGTAGGGGCCCACCACGTCAACGTATGGAAAAATAAAATGCTTCCTCTTAGTGTTTTCCTGACATCTGGGACCCACGACATTGTGAGCATATATAGTCAATGACAAGAGAACAGCACAAGATCGGCTGACACCTGGGACGTAGCTACTCGAGCATTATTTTTTTTGTTTGGTATTGTTGAGACGGAGCAGGGTTTGAACTGGGCTGTGGCCCGTCTAGCCCAGGCTTATATTTTATGTTCACCATGTGACCAGCCCAGCTATTTTTTCTTTGTGAAAATGAGCCCAGTTTATTTTTTCTGAAGAATACCCAATCCAGGCCTACTTATTTTTCTACGCCCTGATGGGTTGCAACTCTTTCAAGACGCCTGCAAATCTTGAAAGTAATATGAAATGGGTTGTAAATATAAAAACAGATGACAAATTGGCAATTACTTTATAATTTCTGAATTTTTTCACATTTTTAGATTCCTATTTCACTGGGCATTAACCTAATTTAAATATATCTTCAAAGTACTTTAAATCTGGCTCGACATTTTGGTATTAAAAATAGTTTGGAACCCACAGAAATATGCGAAATTGGCCCTGGCCAACCAAAAAAAACGACTGTAATAAATTGCATAAGAAGTTGCCATGAGCTATATATAAATTATTTAAAAAGAGAGGGAGTGGTCTGACTTGTGGGCCTGTTTAGTTGACGCGTATGCAAGATTTTTTAGTTATTATATATGTCAACAAACAATTCTAGTAGACGTAACCATTGGATGTCTATCCAATGGCCGTCGTGTTTCTTCAATCTCTGATCTTCTTGCTCCAGCCGCCAAAGCAGCGCCGGCGGGACCGCCTACTCCCGCCTCTCGTGGCCGGCTGTGCTGCCGCGCAGGCCTCAGCGCCCCCTACTACTCGCACCACTGGCCAGGGCATCCCTCTACTCAACCACACCCCCTGTTATTCTACGGCGACGGCAGCCTCACACGGCAGCCGAACCGGTGAACCCTCGTACTCCTCTCCGTGCGGGCTTCCACTGCCGCGTCTTCCCCGGCTCCACGTCGTCCCCTTCCTAGGCCTCGCCGTCGTCCACCGCTGTGGTGCTCTCGGCGTGGTGTGGTCAATGTGGTCAATGACCGATTTCCATCAGAAGAGTACTGTACGTGGAGAGCCTAACAGCTGGGTCCACGGTAGCCGCAAGGAAGTGCCTCCTTATTACGTGGAAAATAATTATTTCTCCACCTAACAGCAGGGACCCACCCGGATGGGCCACCAGTATTTCACGAAAAAAACATTTCCCCCTGACTCCTGGGACCCACAGGATGGGCCACCGTATTTTGTGAACCCCCCCCCCCCCGCTGTCAGCTCGGACCCACCGGAAGTGCCTCCTTATTACGCACAAAAAATGAATACCCCCCTGCTAGCTGGGACCCACCTTGGTGGGAGGCTGACTTGTGGGCCTACTAAATTGACTGGGACGAAGGCCTTTGTCAACTTTAGTCAATATATGAACGATTCTAGCTCTAGTGACCGTACGATGTCCATCCAACGGCTGTAGTGCTTCTTCAACCTCTGGTCTTCTTGCTCCAGCCACCCAAAGCAGCGCCGGTCGTGCCGCCTGCTCCTGCCGCCCGTGGCCAGCTGTGATGCCGTGGAGGCCTCACTACCCCCTACTATACTCCCACCGCTGACCAGGCCATCCCTCTACGCACCCACACCCCCTGTTATTCTGCGGCGACGGCAGCCTCACACCGCAGCCGAACGAGTGAACCCTCATACTCCTCTACGCGTGGGCATCCACTGCCACGTCTTCCCCAGCTCGGCGTCGTCCCCTTCCTAGGCCTCGTCGTCGTCCCCCGCCCTGGTGCTCTTGGCGCGGCGTGGTCAACGTGGTCAAGGAATGACTTCCATCGGACGTGGACTGTACGTGGAGAGGCTGACAGCTGGATCCACGGCCGCAGCAAGGAAGTGCCTCCTTATTACGCGCAAAATAATTATTCCTCCACCTGACAGCGGGGACCCACCGAACGGGCCACTGTATTTCACGAAAAAAATGTTCCCCCCTGACTGCTGGGACCCACCAGCTACACCTTCGCACGCAAGGAAGTGCGTCCAGGCAAAAAAGAAAAACGATTCGCCCCCCTGACTGCTGGGACCCACCAACTACATCTTCGCACGCAAGGAAGTGCCTGACAGTCGGGACCCACCTGGTCGAAGCGTACGTAGCGTTGTCATTCTGGTCACGAACGTGTACGTACATATATACTGGTGGATGTAGAGGCGCGCATGTAGCATGTGCACGTATGTACAGCGGCCAGGGTGCAAGAAAGAAAATACGGCCACGTACGTACATATGAGCAGGGTCTCGAACGCCTACTCGCGCATACGTACATGGCTGGGTCAGGACGGAGAAACAGCGTCATCGTCGTGTTCATGGGGAGGCAACGGAATGCGTCGTGTTCATGGGGAGGCAACAGAATGCGTCGTGTTCATCGGGAGGCAACGGAACGCGTGGGAGCCAACCGGCTGGGTTGGAACAAAATGCGTGGTCGTGTTCATCGGGAGGGCTTGGACGGAACAGGCGATGGAAACGAGGCCTGGCGTACCGCACAACGGAGGAAACGGACCTCCTACATTCGGAACGGAGTCCTGTTGATCGGGAGGGGTGTGGCATACCACAAAACAGAGGAAACAGACCTCCTACGATCGAAATGGGGGTCCTGTTGATCGGGAGGGGTGTGGCGTACCGCAAAACAGAGGAAACGAACCTCCTACGGTCGAAACGGGGGTCCTATTGATCAGGAGGGGTGTGGCATACCGCAAAACGGACGAAACGGACCTCCTACGGTCAAAACGGGGGTCCTGTTCATAGGGAGGGGTTTGGCGTACCGCAAAACGGGACTCCACGGGATACTGTTCATCTCCACCGTCGACCTCCTCCAGCCTCCACGGGCTACCGTCGACCTCCTCCAGCCTCCACGGGCTCCTGTTCATCCAGCCTCCACCGCGCGCTACTCCACCGGCTACTGTTCAACCACCCCTCCATGGGCACCCCTCCACCGTCCACTGTTCATCCAGCCCTCCACACAACGGGGTCCTGTTCAACCACCAGTCCACGGCCACCCCTCCACCGTCTACTGTTCATCCAGCCCTCCACCACACCACGGGGTCCTGTTCATCCAGAGGCAACACCACCGCTCACTGTTCATCCAACCCCCCCCCCCCCGCAACACTCACTGTTCATCCAATCGATCGTCTTCAGTTAGCAGCAGTAGCGAAGGAATCGCTCGATCGGGTTCAGTTAACAACCATCGATCAATCGCTCGGGTTCAGTAACGCATAGCCTGCAGTTCAATCGCTCGGGTTCAGTTAGAGCGCAATGCCTCGCTCGGGTTCAGTTAGAGCCAATGCCTCACACACACGCGCGTACGTGTACGAGAGAAACGCGCATCCCTCGGCCCCCGACCTCCCACCATAACCGGGAACTCCCCTAAATTTTCCTCCCCCTCGCTTGTACCACGGTTTTTTCCGTCATGGAAGGCCGAAATGTCACAGATGTGTCTTTTTTTTGTAGTGGCCCCCTGGACGTCCACCGACCTCAACTCCAACTCCATATATTGGCTTTCGCGGAGAAAAAAATCAGAGAGAAAGTTTCATCGCGTTTTACGATACAGAGCTGCCGCCAAGCCCTAATCTCTCTCGGGAGGGCTGATCTGGAGTCCATTCGGGGCTCCAGAGAGGGGGATTCGTCGCCGTCATCATCGTCAACCATCCTCCATCACCAATTTCATGATTCTCACCGCCGTGCGTGAGTAACTCCATTGTAGGCTTGCTGGACGATGATGGGTTGGATGAGATTTACCATGTAATCAAGTTAGTTTTGTTAGGGTTTGATCCCTAGTATCCACTATGTTCTGAGATTGATGTTGCTATGACTTTGCTATGCTTAATGCTTGTCACTAGGGCCCGAGTGCCATGATTTCAGATCTGAACCAATTATGTTTTCATGAATATATGTGAGTTCTTGATCCTATCTTGCAAGTCTATAGTCACCTATTATGGTGTATGATCCGACAACCCCGAAGTGACAATAATCGGGATACTTCTCGATGATGACCGTTGTTTGAGGAGTTCATGTATTCACTATGTGTTAATGCTTTGGTCCGGTACTCTATTAAAAATAGGCCTTAATATCCCTTAGTTTCTGTTAGGACCCCGCTGCCACGGGAGGGTAGGACAAAAGATGTCATGCAAGTTCTTTTCCATAAGCACATATGACTATATTCAGAATACATGCCTACATTACATTGATGAACTGGAGCTAGTTCTGTGTCACCCTATGTTATAACTATTACATGAGGAATCGCACCCGACATAATTATCCATCACTGATCCAATGCCTACGAGCTTTTCACATATTTTGCTTTGCTTATTTACTTTACCGTTGCTATTGTTACAATTACTACAAAACTGCTACCGTTACTTTTGCTACTGCTACCGTTACTTCCATACTACTTTGCTACTAAATACTTTGCTGCAGATACTAAGTTATCCAGGTGTGGTTGAATTCACAACTCAACTGCTAATACTTGAGAATATTCTTTGGCTCCCCTTGTGTCTAATTAATAAATTTGGATTGAATACTCTACCCTCAAAAACTGTTGCGATCCCCTATACTTGTGGGTTATCAAGACTATTTTCTGGCGTCGTAGCCGAGGAGGGTAGGACAAAAGATGTCATGCAAGTTCTTTTCCATAAGCATGTATGACTATATTCGGAATACATGCTGATACGTCTCCAACGTATCTATAATTTTTGATAGTTCCATGCTATTATATTACCTATTTTGGATGTTTATGGGCTTTACTTTACACTTTTATATCATTTTTTGGGACTAACCTACTAACTGGAGGCCTAACCCGAATTGCTATTTTTTTTGCCTATTTCTCTGTTTTGAAGAAAAGGAATATCAAACGGAGTCCAAACAGAATGAAACCTTCGGGAGCGATCTTTTTTGGAACAAATGCAAACCTGTAGAATTGGAGTGGACGTCAAGAAACAAACGAGGCAGCTACGAGGGTGCCCGGCGCCCCCCCTAGGGGTGGGTGTCGGTGTCAAAACCGGCGGATCTCGGGTAGGGGGGTCCCGATCTGTGCGTCTTAGGCTGATGGTAACAGGAAGCAAGGGACACAATGTTTACCCAGGTTTGGGCCCTCTCGATGGAGGTAAAACCCTACTTCCCGCTTGATTAATATTGAAGATATGAGTAGTACAAGAGTAGATCTACCACGAGATCGTAGAGGCTAAACCCTAAGAGCTAGCCTATGATGGTATGATTGTAATTGTGATCGGTCTTCTAAGGACCAACCTCCCCGGTTTATATAGACACCGAAGAGGGCTAGGGTTTACATGGAGTCGGTTACAAGGAAGGAAACACAATATCCGGATCGCCAAGCTTGCCTTCCACGCAAAGGAGAGTCCCATCTGGACACGGGCCGAAGTCTTGAGTCTTGTATCTTCACGCTTCAATAGTCCGGATGATGTATATAGTCCGGCTGCCCGGATATCCCCTAATCCAGGACTCCCTTAGTAGCCCCTGAACCAGGCTTCAATGATGATGAGTCCTGCGCGTAGTCTTGTCTTTAGCATTTCAAGGCGGGTTCCTTCTCCGAATACTCCAAAGTAATTATCGAACATGTAGACCGTGTCCGGATCCACAAAATGATCTTCACATACCGCTGTAGAGAGAGAACGACATTTCACAAATGCAATCTGCTGACAACTTTTTAGACAACATGACATGTCATCAAGGTCAGGTTATTATTCAAACCGTTTTCCTACAACCAGCCACAACGCATATTGCGAGGAGGTTTCCTTGACATGTCTTGTCCAAGCAGAGATCGTGCCCCCTTATCACGGGATTCTCATTAATACGGGTATGGGTAATCCCACCATGCCATCAATCATGGCGCTTGGGAGGTGAGCGATTCCCAACGGGCAAGTGGGGAGGCGCACCGCTTCCGTCACCTCTACAAAGGGATAAGAGCTCCCCATTTTTTCCCACGCCTTCTTCCTCCTTTGCCCACTCTTGCCCCCTCGAGCTCCAGCGCCCTAGCCCAAGTCTTCTCCGCACAGCTAAACATGTCCGGAGCAGGAGGCAAGTGGGTGCCTTCCACTGTGAAGGAGAAGAATATCGCAAATCTTTGGGCGGCCGGATACTTGGCCGCAGACATAGCACACCAGCTACCGGACGACGGGCAGGTCATTCCAACCCAGGACCCCACGAGAGGGTCGTGTTTCTTGCCCACTTCGTCCGTGGACTGGGGTTTCCACTTCACCCCTTCGTCCGCGGGCTCATGTTCTACTATGGGCTAGATTTCCATGATCTAGCCCCAAACTTTGTCCTCAACATCTTGGCGTTCATCGTCGTATGCGAGGCCTTCCTCCGCATCAAGCCTCATTTCGGCTTGTGGCTCCAAATCTTCTGCGTGAAGCCGAAGATTGTGAGCGGCCAGCAGGTGGAGTGCGGAGGAGCCATGGTGGGCAAGATGCCTAACGTCACCTGGCTTGACGGCTCCTTTGCGGAAACCGTGAAGGGGTGGTAGTCGGGGTGGTTCTACATCACCGAGCCGCGCGACGCCAACTGGGCCGCGGCCCCCGAGTTCCGATCCGGCACCCTCATGCGGCTCACCTCCTAGGAAAAGAAGGGCCTGTCCTGGGGCGAATCTACAGAGCTGACCGGACTCCAAACCTGCATCAAGAGCATGAAGGACAAGAACATCAAGCTTGTCAACGTGATCCAGGTCATGCTCGTTCGCCGGATTCTGCCGTGCCAAAGGCGGGTGTCGGTGTCAAAATCGGCGGATCTCGGGTAGGGGGTCCTGAACTATGCGTCTTGGCAGATGGTAACAGGAGACGAGGGACACGATGTTTTTACCCAGGTTCGGGCCCTCTCGATGGAGGTAAAACCCTACGTCCTGCTTGATTAATATTGAAGATATGAGTAGTACAAGAGTAGATCTACCACGAGATCGTAGAGGCTAAACCCTAAGAGCTAGCCTATGATGGTATGATTGTAATTGTGATCGGTCTTCTAAGGACCAACCTCCCCGGTTTATATAGACACCGGAGAGGGCTAGGGTTTACATGGAGTCGGTTACAAGGAAGGAAACACAATATCCGGATCGCCAAGCTTGCCTTCCACGCAAAGGAGAGTCCCATCTGGACACGGGCCGAAGTCTTGAGTCTTGTATCTTCACGCTTCAATAGTCCGGATGATGTATATAGTCCGGCTACCCGGATATCCCCTAATCCAGGACTCCCTTAGTAGCCCCTGAACCAGGCTTCAATGATGATGAGTCCTGCGCGTAGTCTTGTCTTTAGCATTTCAAGGCGGGTTCCTTCTCCGAATACTCCAAAGTAATTATCGAACATGTAGACCGTGTCCGGATCCACAAAATGATCTTCACATACCGCTGTAGAGAGAGAACGACATTTCACAAATGCAATCTGCTGACAACTTTTTAGACAACATGACATGTCATCAAGGTCAGGTTATTATTCAAACCGTTTTCCTACAACCAGCCACAACGCATATTGCGAGGAGGTTTCCTTGACATGTCTTGTCCAAGCAGAGATCGTGCCCCCTTATCACGGGATTCTCATTAATACGGGTATGGGTAATCCCACCATGCCATCAATCATGGCGCTTGGGAGGTGAGCGATTCCCAACGGGCAAGTGGGGAGGCGCACCGCTTCCGTCGCCTCTACAAAGGGATAAGAGCTCCCCATTTTTTCCCACGCCTTCTTCCTCCTTTGCCCACTCTTGCCCCCTCGAGCTCCAGCGCCCTAGCCCAAGTCTTCTCCGCACAGCTAAACATGTCCGGAGCAGGAGGCAAGTGGGTGCCTTCCACTGTGAAGGAGAAGAATATCGCAAATCTTTGGGCGGCCGGATACTTGGCCGCAGACATAGCACACCAGCTACCGGACGACGGGCAGGTCATTCCAACCCAGGACCCCACGAGAGGGTCGTGTTTCTTGCCCACTTCGTCCGTGGACTGGGGTTTCCACTTCACCCCTTCGTCCGCGGGCTCATGTTCTACTATGGGCTAGATTTCCATGATCTAGCCCCGAACTTCGTCCTCAACATCTTGGCGTTCATCGTCGTATGCGAGGCCTTCCTCCGCATCAAGCCTCATTTCGGCTTGTGGCTCCAAATCTTCTGCGTGAAGCCGAAGATTGTGAGCGGCCAGCAGGTGGAGTGCGGAGGAGCCATGGTGGGCAAGATGCCTAACGTCACCTGGCTTGACGGCTCCTTTGCGGAAACCGTGAAGGGGTGGTAGTCGGGGTGGTTCTACATCACCGAGCCGCGCGACGCCAACTGGGCCGCGGCCCCCGAGTTCCGATCCGGCACCCTCATGCGGCTCACCTCCTAGGAAAAGAAGGGCCTGTCCTGGGGCGAATCTACAGAGCTGACCGGACTCCAAACCTGCATCAAGAGCATGAAGGACAAGAACATCAAGCTTGTCAACGTGATCCAGGTCATGCTCGTTCGCCGGATTCTGCCGTGCCAAAGGCGGGTGTCGGTGTCAAAATCGGCGGATCTCGGGTAGGGGGTCCTGAACTATGCGTCTTGGCAGATGGTAACAGGAGACGAGGGACACGATGTTTTTACCCAGGTTCGGGCCCTCTCGATGGAGGTAAAACCCTACGTCCTGCTTGATTAATATTGATGATATGGGTAGTACAAGAGTAGATCTACCACGAGATCAAGGAGGCTAAACCCTAGAAGCTGGCCTATGGTATGATTGTTGTAATGTATGTTGTCCTACGGACTAAAGCCCTCCGGTTTATATAGACACCGGAGAGGGCTAGGGTTACACAGAGTCGGTTACAATGGTAGGAGATCTACATATCCGTATTGCCAAGCTTGCCTTCCACGCCAAGGAAAGTACCATCCGGACACGAGCCGGAGTCTTCAATCTTGTATCTTCGTAGTCTTGGAGTCCGGCGGATAATGATAGTCCGGCTGTCCGGACACCCCCTAGTCCAGGACTCCCTCAGTAGCCCCTGAACCAGTCTTCAATGACGATAAGTCCGGCGTGCATAATGTTCGGCATTGCAAGGCGGGTTCCTCCCTTGAATAATCCAGAGAAGATCATGAACACCAGGATAGTGTCTGGCTCTGCAAAATAAATTCCACATTCCACCGTAGAGAGAATAAAATGTACACTTAGTTCAATCTGCTGACATATTATGCGGCGTGACATCACACAGCCACCAGGCCTTTGTTTGAATTACTATACCACCTTAGCATGTTTAGCGAAGCGGTTTCCTTGGCACGTCTTGTCGAAGCAGAGATCGTGTTTCCCTTATTCCGGGATTCTCATCAATACGTGCGTGGGTAACCCAACCGCGCCATTGATGGTGGCGCTTGGGAGATAAGCGAGTTTTACCAGGCTGGTGGGGGGACGCATAGTTTCGTCCGCCTATATATAAGGGATAAGGATTCACCTTCTCACCTACGCCTTCTTCCTCCTTTGCTTATCCATCCCCGCGAACTCAAGCTCCAACGCCCGAGCTCGCGCATCTCGCCTCGACCTTCTCCGAATATGTCCGGAGCGGGAGGTAAATGGTTAGCCTCCACCGTCAAGGAGGAGGACATCACCAAGCTGCGCAGCGCCGGATACCTTTCCGGCGATATCGCGCATCGGCTGCCCGACGAGGGGCAGCTCATCCCTACCCCCGGGCCTCATGAGAGGGTCGTCTTCCTCCCCCACTTCCTCCGCGGACTGGGCTTTCCGCTCCATCCATTTGTCCAGGGGCTCATGTTTTACTACGGCCTGGATTTCCACGATCTGGCGCCGAACTTTATCCTCAACATCTCGGCGTTTATCGTCGTGTGCGAGGCCTTCCTCTGCATCCGGCCCCACTTCGGCCTGTGGCTCAAGACCTTCAACGTCAAGCCGAAGGTTGTGAAGGGTACGCAAGCGGAATGCGGAGGCGCCATGTTGGGCAAATTGCCCAACGTCCCTTGGCTGGAAGGGACCTTCATGGACTCCTTCAAGGGGTGGCAATCGGGGTGGTTTTATATCACCGAGCCGCGCAAGTCCACATGGGCGGCGGCCCCCGAGTTTAGATCTGGCATCCCCACGCAGCTCACCTCCTGGAAAGAGAAGGGCTTGCAGTGGGGGAATCCGGTGGAGGTGACGGGACTCCGAGCATGTATCAAGAAGATGGTGAGCAATAGGCTCAGGCTCGTCGACGTGGTCCAAGTCATGCTCATCCGGCGGATCCTCCCATGCCAAGAACGGGCATTTAATTTGTGGGAGTTTAATCCGGAACAGCACCAGGCGCTAAGCGGGCTCTTCGATACAACATACGAAGGCGCCTGGAGGGTGCTGTTCAAGGGCGCCGAAGCCCCCGCGTCCGCGACCGAAGACCACGGATTCAGCTCGCAGTATCCAACTGACGAGGTAAGTGATTCAACCCCATTATGGGACACTTGTGATAATTAGATTGACTCTAGTGAGGTTTCATTCTGCCTCTTCCTTTGACAAGAATGGATGGAGAAGGCCAAGCTGCTCATCAGCCCGGCTCCCATGCCAGAAGACCCAGTGGACGCCCGCTTAACAGGGCTGCTGGTTCCGGCACCGCACGTGGTGCCGGAGAAGAAGGCCAAGAAGGTGGCCGCGGGGAATCGAAAGAGTTCCCGCAATCAGGCGTCTGACGACGACGAGGACTCCTCCCCCGAAAACGAGGAGGAGGAGTACTCTCTCCCGGAGGTGGGAGAGAAGAAAAGGAAGGCTTCCCCCATCGGGGAGGCCGAAGGGTCCAAGAGGGGGAGAACTATCCCCCCGGACAATTTCGCCGACATCAGTGTTGGTGAGGATGAGTGGCCTCCAAGGGCCAGGCGTCCGGCAAGATCGTAAGTATCCGGATCCTTGATGTGTAATTTCTTTTATGTCGCGTAGTATCCTTCTAACGACGCATTCTGCCCATAGTCCGGCCAATGATGATCTCCCCGACTCATCGAGCGGGTCATTGGCCTCGTCGGATGTGAATTCCATCCCGACTGCCTCCACTCCACACGCTGACGAGGACGTCGAGGTGGGATCCCAGAGAGGGACCCATCAGGAGGAGGCTCCGGAGGCGCCGTCAGGCAGCCTCCCGGACTTCGTGCCGGACTCTACATCGGAACCCGCAGTGGTTCCAGAGTCCGGCAAGCGGCCCCATCGAAAGAAGGGCAGGACCGTGATGCCGGCGGCCTCCGTCCAACCGGAGGCGCCGGATAGCCTGCTGGAGGCGCTTAAAGGCACTTCCATTGAGGAAGAACACCGCACTATCATGAGTGCGGTGATTGAGAAGGTTCAGCTCGCTAAGAGCGGGCTGACCAAAGCCTGCAGCAGCCTTTTAACAGGCTTTGAGGTAAGAAGTTAAAATTATGTAATGTAATACCGCATAGACAGTAGCCCCTGATGCTTAGTTCGGTGTTCGGAAAGAAAAGCCGGACTAAGGATCTTTAACTAGATATACGCAGGGTTGCCTAAAATATGTCAATATGGGTTTGCAGGCTGCGCTGCTGACCTCTGCCGCACTAACGGCGGAGGTTGACGTGCTAAAAAAGGATCTCGAGCGGTCCGAGCAAGAGCTCGGCCATGCAAAGAAGCAGCTCGAGGAAAAAGAAGGTGAGTAACACCTCTTTGAATAAGTACCTTACAGAAAAGGATTTTGGTTGCAAATAAAATTAACAAGGATAATATGTGTATTGCAGGGGCCACTAACGAGGTGGCAGCCCTGAAGGATGCTGTGTCCGCGGCCGAACGCAGTGCGGCCGCGGAACGGGCTGAGCGAGAAAAGCAAGAGGCACGGGTGGCGGCAGTTCGGCAAGAGCTCCAGGCTCTCATGGAAAAACATGAGAGTTTGGAGCGTGACTCCAAGACTCGAGAGTCCGAGCTTGCCTCGGCTCTCAAAAGTGCCAAGTCCGCCAAGGCCGAGGCCCGTAAGGCCCTTCAGGAGGTTGAGGACATAAAGAAGATAGCGGCGGGTAAGACGTTTTTCATGCAAAGCAGGCATGTTAATGTGAACTACCTGACACTTACCCGCATTCGGAGCTCTCCAGGGGCATTTGCAGATCTGCCGCGTAGTGCGTCTGATGCCGCCGCATTCTATCGTGGCGAGGAGGGGAGCTCGACGGAGAAGGTCTTCTGGTCTCAGTATACTGAGGCCGGCCATCCGGTGCCCCCAAGCGACCAGCTGAAGCAGCTGGTCGAACTCCACAAGGTAGCTGAGGAGGCCATGAAGGGCCTCATAATCCGGCTGTGGCCTGGACAGGCCATGCCTGGTAGCTACTTTGGCCTCGTGCAGCGGCTGGTGGATGCATGCCCCAGGCTGGATTTAGTCAAGCGCTCCGCCTGTATCGAAGGCGCTCGTCGGGCCCTTGCCCGCATAAAGGTGCAATGGGGCAAATTGGATGCGGAGAAGCTTCTCACGGACCCACCGCCACCGGGCAAGGAGTATCGCACGCCGGAGAAGTATTATAAAATTGTCCTGAAGGGAGCCTGCAATATTGCAGATGAGTGCTCCCGAAATGTAATCTTTGAGTGAACTCGCTATTTATTTATCCTGTGCGCTGAAAACTTCGTTCATATGCGCCATGAGCAACGCTTGTTTAATTTAAAATATTACCTTCTGTGCGGCCGTTTGTAAAATCTGAGAGATGGCAAGTCGTTGGCTTCAGCCCCCAAGCCACAAGTGCTGGGGTGTTTGGGATAAACTTGAGCACTCTTGTTCCCATTTTTGGGTCCATCTAGGGAGGCGCTCAACACGACGAACAAGGCAACCGGACTTATAATGCTTGAACACTCTCACTTAGCCATAGAATTCTATAATTTTAAATTTTGGCGAAGCCCCTGGTATTCGGAAGACCGAATCCGGGGCGCTATCCACGCCTTCATCGGACATCATCCGGAACTTCGCTCGAAGCGGCGTGAGTCTTTAAGGACCCGAAAAAACCTCTCGAACAGTGACCAGTCTCTCGCCTTATCATGCAGTCAGTTTTAGCTTTCTCCACTGAGGCGTTAACCCGGCTCAACCGGGGCGCAATCGCAGTGGTTCTCCCAGTGCCACCTTAGCCGACAGAACGGAACGTAAGGCACCAAAACGTGGGAGCCGGGCAAACCCAACTATTGACCCAAGACATGATTCGGAGCCGATTCATATAATGTTGTAAGTTCGGGGTGCCGCACTTGTGAAAGTGTTCGGACTTTATCACACCATAGAGTGGGGAACATAAGCCCCCGGTGTATTATGCTGTACCAAAATATACGGGTGCCAGGTGTCATATAATGAGCATATATATATATAAAATGTGATGCAATTGCGATCATAAAGGTGCTGCATTATTAATGAAAGAAAAGTCTGCTAGTAGAGCGGACTGATACAAATAGTGCGGTAAGCAAGGGATTTGGACTAAATAAACATGTCCCCCTCCAGGGATGAGCTGCGGATTTGGTGTATGTAATCGAATTTAATGCTCGTAATTGAGACCACCTGAGTGTTCGGCGCGGCCTTCTTTAGTCCCTGACTGTTGCATCATGAATTCAGCAGGTTCACCGCCGGACAGGGCTTCTGGTTAACAGAGTCCTGTGTACAAAAAAGAAGAAAAATAATAAAAAAAAGAGGGGCACATTTGCGAGCCCCCGGTGTGGTCGAACCACACTCTGGGTCCGTTGTGATCGTGCCCCCTCCCTTGTGCCCATGGTATCTCCAAAGCGTAATGATGTACGCGGAGTGTTATTCTTGCGATCATATGCGGGCGAGGGTTGGGGCCGCATTGCTACGCGTGCTCTAATCGCGCCAGGTGGTCTTGGTTGGCATTGCTCCGGGCGCGCTTTGCTGTATCCGGCCGTTGAACGGCCGGACTCGAGAATTGCCTTAGAAGGCTGCTCTGTACTTCTGCCGCGAGAGCCGCTGTATGTTCCTCCGTTCGGAGGGAGCGTTCCGTATTCCCATTGACCGTGATGACTCCACGAGGGCCTGGCATCTTGAGCTTTAGGTATGCATAGTGCGGCACCGCGTTGAATTTGGCAAACGCGGTTCGCCCGAGCAGAGCGTGATAGCCGCTGCGAAACGGGACTATGTCGAAGATTAACTCTTCGCTCCGGAAATTATCCGGGGATCCGAAGACCACTTCCAGTGTGACTGAGCCTGTGAAGTTGGCTTCCACTCCTGGTATGATACCTTTAAAGGTTGTCTTTGTAGGTTTAATCCTTGATGGGTCTATGCCCATTTTGCGCACTGTATCCTGATAAAGCAGGTTCAGGCTACTGCCGCCGTCCATCAGGACTCTTGTGAGGTGGAACCCATCGACGATTGGGTCTAAGACCAATGCGGCGAATCCGCCATGGCGTATGCTGGTCGGATGGTCTCTTCGATCGAAAGTGATCGGACAAGAGGACCATGGGTTGAACTTTGGGGCGACTGGCTCCATCGCATAGACGTCCCTTAGTGCGCGTTTCCTCTCCCTCTTGGGTATGTGGGTCGCGTATATCATATTCACCGTCCGTACTTGTGGGGGAAAACCCTTATGTCCTTTGTTGTTCGGCGGCCGGGTCTCTTCCTCGTCGTCGCTACTTAGCCCCTTGTCATTGTTTTCGGAAATTAACTTGCCGGCCTGCTTGAACACCCAGCATTCTCTATTGGTGTGGTTAGCTGGCTTTTGAGAGGTGCCATGTATCTGGCATAAGCGGTCGAGTATTCGGTCCAGATTGGACGGACCCAGAGTGGTTCTTTTAAATGGCTTCTTCCGTTGACCGGGTTTAGAGCCTCGGAATCCGGCATTGATTGCCGTATCCTCCTTATCATTGCCGTTAATTCGGCGCTTGTTTTTGTTTCGACGTGACCTGCCGTTGTTGTCCTTAGTATCCGGACTGCCAGAATTTTTACGGAGATTGTTGCTGCGGGCTAGCCAGCTGTCCTCTCCCGCACAAAAGCGGGTCATTAACGATGTGAGGGCTGCCATGGATTTCGGCTTTTCCTGCCCCAGGTGCCGGGCTAGCCATTCGTCCCGGATGTTATGTTTGAAGGCTGCAAGGGCCTCTGCGTCCGGACAATCGACGATTTGATTTTTCTTTGTCAAGAACCGTGTCCAGAATTGTCTGGCCGATTCGTCTGGCTGCTGAATGATGTGGCTTAGGTCATCGGCGTCTGGTGGTCGCACATATGTGCCTTGGAAGTTATCAAGGAATGCGGCCTCCAGGTCTTCCCAACACCCAATTGACTCTGCGGGCAAGCTGTTAAGCCAATGCCGAGCTGGTCCTTTAAGCTTGAGTGGGAGGTACTTTATGGCGTGGAGATCGTCGCCGCGGGCCATATGGATGTGGAGAAGATAGTCTTCGATCCACACCGCGGGGTCTGTTGTGCCATCGTAAGATTCGATGTTTACGGGTTTAAACCCTTCGGGGATCTGATGATCCATTACTTCGTCAGTGAAGCATGACGGGTGTGCGGCGCCCCTGTATTGAGCGATATCGCGATGCAGCTCGAGAGAGTGCTGTCTGCTGTGTTCGGCCCGGCCAGGGTTATTGTATCCGGCACGACGGTATTCGTCGTGGGTCGTAGGGCGCCCACGTGATCCATAGATGGATCTGGATTGCCTTTCTTTGTCCTCCAATATGTCTCGCAAGTCTGGCGCGTTCCCTCTTGGCTTTGTACTTTTGGAGCGATGCCGGGGTATGGTCTTGGCTGGGGGCCTGGATGCCTCTCTGTCACGACCACGGGGTGGTTGGTCAGCCATATCGTGCACTGGTGATGGAGGTACGTATGCTTCCTCCTCTAATCGGGGGAGCAGCTTGCGTTTTGGGTAACTTCTGGAGGGACGTTCGAGTTTATACTCTTCGGCCGTGAGGACCTTGGTCCATCGATCGGCCAACAGGTCCTGATCATCTTGAAGCTGCTGCTGCTTTTTCTTTAGGCTGTTTGCTGTGGCGATAAGCCTGCGCTTGAAGCGCTCTTGTTCGACGGGATCCTCGGGTACGACGAATTCATCATCATTGAGGCTTGCTTCGTCTTCGGAGGGAGGCATATAATTATGATCCTCAACCTCTTCGTCTGCCGCCCCCTCATGAGGGCTTGCTTCTGCATCCTCCTGCGCTGAGTCTTGCTGGAGGGGATTGTCTTCGGCACTCTCTGGAGTATTATTATCTCCTGTGCCGGAATCTCCATTCTTGCTATGGCGAGATTTAGAGCAGCGCCGCTGATGCCGGCGCTTGGGCTGTTTCTTTAAGGGATCTGCCTCCGCTGTTTCTTCGTCGTCCCCATCTTTTGGGGTATCCATCATGTATACGTCGTATGACGAGGTGGCCTTCCAGTGCCCTGTGGGCGCTGGTTCCTGTTCGTCTCCGACATCGTCGTCCATAGCGTCGATGTCTTCGGAGTCGTAGTCTAGCATGTCGGTTAGATCGTCGATAGTGGCTACAAAGTGGGTGGTGGGTGGGCTCTGAATTTCTTCGTCGTCCGTATCCCAACCATCCTGGCCATAATCCGGCCAGGACTCTCTTGATAACGAGATATGCTTTAGTGAATTCAAGATATCGCCGAAAGGCGAGCATTGGAAGATGTCTGTGGCGGTGAATTCCATAACCGGCGCCCAATCCGGATCGATTGGTAGGGGCGCGGGAGGTTCGGAGTCCGGCAAGGTGTCCGGCGCCTCGGAATCACGAGTTTCGCAGGGGACAAGATTAGTGTTCGGCTCCATCACCGTGGATGTTGGAGCCCCCAGGGCGGCGTCTATCCACCGGCCCTTGATCTGGGCGATCGGCTCCGGGCCAATGGCCGGAGCGGACCCGTGTGCGGCCACCAAGGCACTGTTCGGCGGCAGAGCTAGATCATGCCCATCGTCACAGTGCGGCGCGCTCGGCTGTGGCTCGAGTCCGTCAAAGATCAAGTCTTCGCGGACATCGGCCGTGAAGTTTAAGCTTCCAAATCTGACCTGATGGCCAGGGGCGTAGCTTTCGATCTGCTCCAGATGGCCAAGTGAATTGGCCCACAGGGCGAAGCTGCCAAATACGAAGATCTGCCCGGGGAGAAAAATCTCACCCTGGACAGCGTTGCTGGTTGAAGATGCCATCAAGCCTATCGGTGACGACACAGAGGAACTCTCAATGAAAGCACCAATGTCGGTGTCAAAACCGGCGGATCTCGAGTAGGGGGTCCCGAACTGTGCGTCTAGGCGGATGGTAACAGGAGACGAGGGACACGATGTTTTTACCCAGGTTCGGGCCCTCTCGATGGAGGTAAAACCCTATGTCCTGCTTGATTAATATTGATGATATGGGTAGTATAAGAGTAGATCTACCACGAGATCAAGGAGGCTAAACCCTAGAAGCTAGCCTATGGTATGATTGTTGTAATGTATGTTGTCCTACGGACTAAAGCCCTCCGGTTTATATAGACACTGGAGAGGGCTAGGGTTACACAGAGTCGGTTACAATGGTAGGAGATCTACATATCCGTATTGCCAAGCTTGCCTTCCACGCCAAGGAAAGTACCATCCGGACACGAGCCGGAGTCTTCAATCTTGTATCTTCGTAGTCTTGGAGTCCGGCGGATAATGATAGTCCGGCTGTCCGGACACCCCCTAGTCCAGGACTCCCTCAGCGGGCATTCAATCTGTGGGAGTTCGTCCCGGCCGAACACCAGACGCTTCAGAGGCTCTACGACATGAAGCACAAAGACGCATGGAAGGCATTGTTCAAGGCCTCCGAAGTACCTCCTCCCACATCCGAGGACCGTGGGCTCCACGCCGCGCGGCCTCCTAGCCAGGTGAGTTTTCAGGCTACCACCGGGTTTCGTTCTTCCCAATATATTCATGGGGGAGTCTTTAGTAATTGTGCATATTTGTTCAGGATTATGTGGAGACAGCGGAGCAAATTGACTGTCCGTCTCCGCTGCAAGAAGGCCCAGCTAATGCTCTTCTGACGGAGATGTTGGTCCCGACGCCTTATAAGGTGCTGGAGAAGAGGGCCAAAAAGAAGGCCCCGGGGATCCGAAAGGGTCTCCGGCATAAGGTTGCGCCGGAAGCCTCGTCCGAAGACGACGAGGCACACTCCTCCCCCGAAGGGGAGTAAGAAGAAGAAGGGACCACCCCACCCGGAGAGGGTGAGGGGCCCGAGAAGGCGCACTAGGGGGCCGGGAAAGGCCCTCGGTGCAAGGCCGTCATACCCACGTCGTCTGCGATGACGATACAGATTCCTCCCGTGGAGGCGGGGGGAAGCAGGAAGAAACTCTACCTCCCCGCACTGGGGAGGAGAAAAACAGGAAAGCCGCCCCAGAGGGGGAGGATGGGTCGTCCAAGAAGGGAAAGGTGTCCCTTCCGGACTACTCCGCCATGGCCGCCCATAGCGAGGAGGGGTGGCTGCCCAGGGGGAAGCCCCTGGCGCGATCGTAAGTATCCGCACTCTGTTATGACTTTACTTCACAGTCTTTTTATAACGTCGAACATATATGCAGTCCGGCCAGGGTTCATCCCGAAGTATCTTCTTCGGATGGATCCCTGAGAGATTCAGAGATGAACTCACTCCCAACAGCCACTACTCCTCAACCCGCGGATGACACGGAGGTGTTGTCCCAAAGGCTCCCAGAGCAGGGGGAGGCGACTCTGGAGACGCCCCAAGGTGGAATTCCAGATGTCAGACACGCGGGGTTCAAGATCCCCGCGGATCATGTCAATGAGAGCCACAGTAGGCCGGGCTCTCAGCCGAACACTGTTCCGGAACCTTCAATGGTTCCGGACTCAGGCGGTCAGCCCCTCGTTAGGGAGGGCGAGCCGTCTGCGTCAAGGACTTCCGTTGCACCCGAGGCGCCGGATTGTCTGCTGGAAGCGCTTCGCCGGCGCTTCCATGAATGAAGAGCACCGTACTCTTATGAGTGCGGTGATTCAGAAGGTTTCGTCCGCCAAGAACGGACTAACCGAAGCTTGCACCAGCCTCCTGACAGGCTTTGAGGTAAGTAATAAAAATGTGGGAAATTACCACCCGATAGGTAGTAGCCCCTGATACTCTGTTTGGTGTTCGGAAAGAAAAACCAAACAGAGGGTCAATTATAATCCGCAGGAGTCTAATAATAAGTGTGAATGTGAATAAGCAGGCTGTGCTGCTTGCCGCTGCTGTTCGCACAGCCGAGATCGCCGGACTAAAACGGGATCTAGAGCAGGCGCAGGGAGAGCTCGACCTCACGAAGAGGCAGCTCGAAGAGAGCAAAGGTGAGTGATTCCCCGCTCTCATATAATGAAGGCTATATAAAATTGGTTATTCTAACGATGAAGTGTCGTGATTTTGTAACAGGGGCCACCACCGAAGTGGCCTCTCTGAGGAAAGCGCTATCCGAGGCCGAAGACAAGGCGGCCTTGGAACGCACAGAGCGCGAGAAGCAAGATGCCAGAGTCGGCGAGGTACAACAAGAGCTCCAGGAGCTCGGAAAAAAGTACGAATCCGTGGAGCATATGCTTAAGGCGAAAGAGGCTGAGCTTGCGAAGGCCCTTGCTAGTATAAAAGACGCCAAGGCCGAAGCCGAGAAGGCACAACAGGAGGTCCAGGAGGCCAAAAAGATAGCGGCGGGTAAGAATTCTTTATGCAAAGTAAACATGTGGAGGAGGCGTTTCTTTTACTTACCCGAGTTTGGAGCTCTCTAGGGGCATTCGTAGATCTGCCACGCAGCGTATCAGATGCCGTGGAGTTCTACCGTGCCCAGGAGGGGAGCTCAACGGAGAAGCTGTTCTGGTCCTAGTATGTTGTGGCCGAACATCCAATGCCTCTGAGTGACCAACTGAAGCAGTTGGTCGAACTCCACAGGGCGGCTGAAGCGGCTATGAAAGATTTCATAGTCCGGATGTGGCCCGGTGAGCCCCTGCTAGCTAGCTACTTCGGCCTGATCAAGCGGATGGTGAATGCCTGTCGGCGACTCGAAGTCATCAAGCAATCTGTTTGCATTGAAGGTGCCTGCCGGGCCTTTGCCCGCGTGAAGGTGCATTGGGGCAAGCTGGATGCGGAGAAGCTGGTGAAGGACGGGCCGCCAGAGGGCAAGGCGCATCGCTATCCGGAGAAGTATTATGATGGCATTATGAAGGGCGCTCGTCTCGTGGCCGATGAATGTACCAAGGACACCATTTTAGAATGAATTCACTTCTGTCATGTTTGTAATTTAAAGACGAAGTTACTTGCGCTATGTAGCGCTTTTGTTATTTAAAATATTACCTTCTGTGCGGCTGTTTATAAAATTCTGAAAGTAGGCCAGTCGTCGGCTTCCGCCCCCACGTAACTAGTACGGGGTTGTTCGTGGAAAACCCGGACACTCTTTATCCAAATGTTTGGTCCCTTAAGGAGGTGTCCGGCGCAGCGAACAAGGCAATCGGACTATGCAGCTTTATAACTTTCACTTAGCCATAGAAGTCTACAATTTTAAATTTCGGCGAAGCCCCTAGAATCCGGAAGGCGAATTGGGGCGCTATATACGCCTAGGTTGGACGAAGCCGATTTATCGCCTAAAGCGGAAAAATCTTTAAGGATTTTAAGACCTCTCAAACAGCGACCAGCTCTCGCCACATCATGCTGGTCAGTTTTTGGCTTTCTCTACTGAGGTGCTCGTCCGGAAGAACCGAGACACAATCGCAGTAGTTCTCCCTGCGCTACCTTAGCCGATATAACGGAATGTAAGGTACCAAAACAAGGGAGCCGGGCTAACCCAACTGTAGACCCAAGACATGATTCGGAGGTGATGCATATAGTGCTATAAGTTCGGGGTGCCGCACTGTTGAAAGTGTTCGGACCTGTATTGCCATATTATGGGGCGCCATAGGAAGCCCCTGGCAGACTGAACGTACCAAGGTGTACGGATGCAATATCAAATAAACATTTGTGAGAAAAAATTCTCAAATAAGACTGATAAGCTGACGCTATATGTGATCTCTCATTGATGAATAATATGTTTAAGCGTATGTTTACAATGAATGCATTAAGCGGAGATAAATAGGACTATTTGACATGTCCTATCCAGGGGCAGGTCACGTACAGATAGATAAAACAGGTATAACGATCGTAAATAGATCCTGGGTGTGTCCTTCTGTGCGCAAAGCCTGTTGCCTCCTTGGTTTTCTCTCCTATGTAAGTCCGGCAATCCGGCCCTTCTGAAGAGGTTGCACTAAAGCAATGTCCTGAAAGGTAAAAGGGAAAGATTATGAAGGTATGTTGCGGTGATGCCGCACTGTTGACTGAGTCACTGATGCGCCTCCGCCTGTGCCCATGGTATTTTGAGTGTGTAATTGTGTACGCGTGGCACGAATGCTGCTTTAATGGGGTTTGAGCAGAGGCCGGACTGCTAATCGCGCTCTTGGTGTGCCTGATGATCCTGTTGCGGGGTGCTCCGGACTCGCTTGACGGTGCTTGAGGTTGTCGTCGCGGGATTGGTGGTTTGCCGGAGGAGGCCGCATTGTACTTCTACCGCAAGGGCTACAGTATGCTCTTCTGTATGGAGAGAGAGGTCCATGTTTCCGTTGACTTTTATGACCCCGCACGGGCCTGGCATCTTGATCTTGAGGTATGCATAGTGTGGTACCGCATTGAATCTAGCAAATGCGGTTCGTCCGAGCAGTGCGTGGTAACCACTGCGGAAAGGGACGATATCGAAGATTAACTCTTCGCTTCGGAAGTTGTCCGGAGATCCGAAGACCACTTCCAATGTTATGGAGCCCGTACAGCGGGCCTCTACTCCAGGGATTACACCTTTAAATGTGGTTTTGGTGGGCTTGATCCTTGAGGGGTCGATGCCCATTTTGCGCACTGTGTCCTAATAAAGCAGGTTCAGGCTACTGCCGCCGTCCATAAGGACTCGCGTGAGGTGAAATCTGTCGATGATTGGGTCTAAGACCAATGCGGCTGAGCCGCCGTGATGGATGCTAGTAGGATGATCCCTATGATCAAAGGTGATCGGACAAGATGACCATGGGTTGAACTTGGGGGCGACTGGCTCCATCGCGTAGACGTCCCGTAGTGCTCGCTTCCGTTCCTGCTTGGGGATGTGAGTGGCGTAGATCATGTTGACCGTTTTCACCTGGGGGGGGGAATTTCTTATGTCCCCCCGTGTTCGGACGCCGGGGCTCCTCGTCATACTCGCTGTGCAGCCCCTTGTCCTTGTTTTCGGTGTTTATTTTGCCGGCCTGTTTGAATACCCAGCAGTCTCTGTTGGTGTGGTTGGCTGGCTTGTCCGGGGTGCCATGAATTTGGCACGAGCGCTCCAGTATACGGTCCAGACTGGATGGTCCCTGATTGTTTCTTTTGAACGGCTTCTTCCGCTGACCGAACTTGGATCCGCTGAATCTGGTGTTTACTGCCGTGTCTTCAGTGTTGTCGCCGTTGATCCGTCGCTTGTGTCTGTTGCATCGTGGCTTGCCGTTATTGTCGCGCATATCCGAAGTGCCGGAATGTGGCGTGGTGCCGCTGCGAGCGAACCAGCTGTCCTCGCCTGTGCAAAAGCGGGTCATTAGTGTTGTGGGCCGCTGTCGGTGTCAAAACTGGCGGATCTCGGGTAGGGGGGCCCGAACTATGCGTCTAGGCGGATGGTAACAGGAGACAAGGGACACGATGTTTTTACCCAGGTTCGGGCCCTCTCGATGGAGGTAAAACCCTACTCCTGCTTGATTAATATTGATGATATGGGTAGTACAAGAGTAGATCTACCACGAGATCAGAGAGGCTAAACCCTAGAAACTAGCCTATGGTATGATTGTTCTTCGTCCTACGGACTAAAACCCTCCGGTTTATATAGGCACCGAAGAGGGTTAGGGTTACATAGAGTTGGCTACAATGGTAGGAGATCTACATATCCGTATCGCCAAGCTTGCCTTCCACTCCAAGGAAAGTCCCATTCGGACACGGGACGAAGTCTTCAATCTTGTATCTTCATAGTCCAGGAGTCCGGCCAAAGGTGATAGTTCGGCTATCCGGACACCCCCTAATCCAGGACTCCCTCAGTAGCCCCTGAACCAGGCTTCAATGACGACGAGTCCGACGCGCATATTGTCTTCGACATTGCAAGGCGGGTTCCTCCGCTGAATACTTCATAGAAGATTTTGAACACAAGGATAGTGTCCGGCTCTGCAAGATAAGTTCCACATACCACCGTAGAGAGAATAATATTTACACAAATTCAATCTGCTGACGTATTCCGTGGCGTGACATCACACCATGGCCAAGCCTTTATTCGAATCGTTTTTATTGTCCCACCTCAGCACGTTTAGCGAGGCGGTTTCCTTGGCACGTCTTGTCAAAGCAGAGATCGTGTCCCCTTATTCCGGGATTCTCATTAATACGAGCGCGGGTAACCCAGTCGTGCCTATTGGCACGTCTCCTCTATCGAAGGCGAGTCCCAAACGGTCATGGGGAAGGCTCTTGGTATTCAACCTCTTTATAAAGAGACCAAGGCTCCACTCCTTTCTTTCAATCTCAATCGAATCCGCCCCTCCCCTCGAGTTCCAACACCCAAAGCTCCAGATTCAGGCGCCTCGAACCTTCGATGATGTCCGGCTCCGACCTGCAAGGCCGGTGGATGCCTTCCTCCATTACGGAAGAAGACGTGCTAAAGCTAAGAGATGCCAGGTATCTAACCGGCGAAATTTCGCACAGGCTGCCTGCCCAAGGGCAGGTTATTCCCACTCCCAAGCCTAGTGAAAGCGTGGTGTTCGCGTCTCACTTCCTTCGGGGGCTAGGCTTCCCGACGGACCCCTTCGTGAGGGGGCTCATGTTTTATTATGGGTTGGAATTTCATGACTTGGATCCGGAGTCCATCCTCCACATCTCATCGTTCATTGTCGTATGCGAAGCCTTCCTCCGCATTACCCCTCACCTCGGATTGTGGCTCAAGACATTCAAAGTGGAGCCGAGGATGATCAAGGGGCAGCAGGCAGAGTGCGGAGGGGCTGTTATAAGCAAGAATGCTGATGCTCTATGGCCCGAGGGCTCTTTTCAAGAGGAGCTCAGCCTATGGCAACAAGAGTGGTTTTATATCACAGCTCCCAAGGGCACCAAATGGGTGGCGCCACCTGCCTTTCGCTCGGGTCCTCCACCGCGGCTGGCGTCATGGGTCAATAAAGGACTTGACTGGGGGCCGTCCAGGGACGTGCCCTTGTTGCAGGGCCGCATTCAAGACCTCCTAGAGAGAGAGATCACTCTGGTCGTAGTAGCGCAGGTCATGCTGATTCGTGGCATCCTGCCCTACAAACTTCGCCTCCTCCGCCTGTGGGAATATAACCCGGAGGGACCACGAGCTCTCCAACATTTTATGGGCGCGATGCCCGTGGAGATGTACAAGCTTCTCTTCGGATCACAAGCGATGTGTCCGGACTTGACTGAGGACGCAGGTCTGAGCTGTAATCACCCGGATACTCAAGTAAGTAGCCCTGTACCCGGACACGCTATCCCATATTTATCACGAACTTGCCCTTTAAAAGAGCTGTTCCATGAACAGGAGTGGATAGCGAAAGCAAAGTTAATCAGGTGTCCGGTCCCCCTCCCTGAGACCACGCCGGATCCCGTGTTAACCAGGATGCTAGAGGTTGCGCCTTCGGAAGAAGGTGAAGGGGGGAACAAGGAAGCTACCACCTCCGCGAAGGAGGCTGTCAGGAAAGGAGGGATCGAGAATCCCTCCATCCAAAGGAAGAAGAGGACCGCCTCTGAAGACCCGGAGACCATGGTCTCAAAGCGGGGGAAGAAATCTTCGTCAGAGGGTCCTGTGCCGAGAGATGCCTCGGACGCATTATGCCCCCAAGGGGATCAGCCCTCCACCGAGCCGTTAGTAAAAAGGGGAGTTTTTTTTAAAAAGATATCCCTGCCCTATTTCTGATGAAGATAACCGAAATTTTACCTTGTAGTTCGGATCTCAGCCCTTCTCAGCAGAGCTCATCTTCGGGGGATCTTCGTCCGGAGATGATAGAGAGCGAAACGCCTCCCCCTGTCGTACCGTCTTGCGAGGCGGGCGACCCTGAGGTGTCGTCGCGGAGGATTTCTCCGAGTCCGGTGGGGCCGGAAGGCAGTCGTATGTCCCCTCAAAGCCCTCCGCGTCCGGCCTTCGAAAAAGGCCATCGGACGAGTCCGGCACCACCTGGTGTACGGTCGGAGGAGCTGAAGGATCTGCTCGGGCGAGCGTCTATCTCAGAAGATCACCATGCGTTAATGGGTATGGTGATTGGAAGGATTTCATCCGCTGAGAGCGGATTGCACGAAGCCGTCAGAAGTTTACTAACAGGTTTTGAGGTACGCAAAATGATGTACCTTCTGACAGTTTTGCATATAAAATGCGCCCTGTGTAGATAGTAGCCCCTGAAGCTCGGTGTGTTGTCAAAAATGACAGCGCGACGAGGATCATAATCCCAGGTATAATGTGTCGCCCTTACTATGTAGGTGGCGAAGGGTCCGGTGGCTAGCCGGACTCATGAATGTGCCAAACTAAAGCGGCAACTTGACGTGGCGGATGCCGACATCGCGCTTGTCAATAGGCGACTTGATGAGTCACAAGGTATGCAATTTCTCCGTGGACACCTGGTAAGGGAGCTTGATGCCCGTGCCTTACAACATGTATGCTTGATGCAGATGGTGTCGCTGCCATGGAGAACCTTCGTGCGGAGCTCACCCGAGCCAAGGAGCAGGCCAAAAAGAGTGATGCGGCTGCCTTAAAGGCGGCCCAAGAGCTAAAAGCCGAACAGGCTGCTCACTGCCAAAGCAAGAAGGAAATGGCCGAGATGGCCGTGAAGTTGAAGAATGCTGCCGACCGCTGCAAGCTTCTTGAAAAAGAAGATCGAGCGGTGCAAGAGGACCTGAAGAAGGCCACTACCAAGGCCAAGGATGCTCGCTCTGCGATGAGAGCTATGAAGGAGGAGCCGCGTCAAGCCGGAGATATCACGGCTGGAAAGCCCTTTCCGCTGCGGAGGAAATTCGTGGATCCTAAATATGCTCAGTTGGACCGGCTATGGAGTGCGGAGGATGCTTATCTGGACTTGGCGGCAAGTGCCACGGACGCGGCCGAACACTTCCGAGATAAAAAAGATCACGAAATGGAAAAGGTTTTTTGGTCGGAGTTCCATAATCCAGAGCGCCCACTTCCATTAACCAATCGCTTGGCCGAATGGGCGGAGCTGAATAGGTTATCCGGACTTGCCATGAAGGATGTCGTGAGTCTTTTGTGGCCGAAAAGGCCCGAGCCAAAGAGTTATTTTGGCTTGGTGCAGCAGTTCCTTGGTGCGGTGCCGCATATCAATGCAATGAGGAGGTCGGCATGCATAGAGGGTGCGCGGATGGCTCTTGCCCGTGTCAAGACATACTGGGTGGAGATGAAGGCCACCGATGTTGCATCCCAAGATTCGGACGGAAGCCAAGTACCTGTCGAGCACTATTTTCAGGAAGTTCTGCAGGGCGCTCGTTTAATAGAGACGCAGTGCTCGAAGGATATTATGTTCGAATAACATGTATTATTGTGAAATAATGTATCGATGGAATATAAAAGCTTTTTATACTTGTGCCTTTCAAGAATTAAAATACCTCCTGTGCGGCCGCTAATGTATATGTATATATAACCTAAAAGATGGCAGTCTTCGGCTTCAGCCCCCACGCATATAATGCGGGGGTGTTTGCAAAAGGCGCATTTTCACACTTGATCCAACGTCTTGGTCCTATAAAGGAGGTGGTAGCGCAGCAAACTAGGCAATCGGACTATAATGCTTTATCACTTTCACTTAGCCATAGGAGTTTGACAGTGGGGCTACTATATAGCCCCTAGGGGCACCGCGCTCACCCGAATTCGGGGCGCGTATGTGCCTGACCGGGAAACAGACCTTCATCAATGTGGAGGAATCCTATAGATTCCGGTGGGTCATCGAGTGGTTGACCAGTCTCACGCTATATCATGACAGTCAGTTTTCGGCTTTCTCTACTGAGGTGCTCGCCTGGCCGAACCGGGGCACAATCGTAGTAGTTCTCCTGGTGCCGCCTTAGCCGATAGAGCGGAACGTAAGGCAGCAAAACACAGGAGCCGGGCAAACCCAACATTTGACCAAAGACATGATTCGGAGCTGATGCATATAAGGCCTAACTCGAGACGCCGAACAATCCCTAAGGTATTCGGTCTTTATGAAAACGGGCCGAACAACGCCCTTGGTAATAAGCTCCTGGTGTCCAGGTACGCGCAAAATTCTGACGTGGCCCATGCCAAAACGCCAGCCTCCTCCTCGGTTATGGCAAGAAACTAGGGGATGTGTATCAACAAAAGACAGTAAAAAAGGTTTACGCAGGGTCTTAATCTGAAAAGAATCCTTGTCACGGGTCCCTACTGCACGTCTGCGCCTGTGTCTCCGTTGTGCCGTATCCTGGACGGGTGTAGCACGGTGTTCTTCTGTAAAAGAGAGGAACTTAGTTGAAAAAGATCGTGCAAAAATGTACGTTATATTAAATAAACAAAGTACGATTCAAAAAATGAAGAAGATTGAGCTTTATTGTCTCTTGTTGTACGGATGCGGAGCCCCTTGTGCAGGGGTATGCGGCTAGTAAGCCCTTGTATGTTTACGCCGGACTCTTCTAACCGTGTCCGGGGTCTGGACGACTTGTTTAGGTGCTTTGATTAGTGAAGCCGGTTTAGTGTGTGGTTGTCAAGGCAGTAACACAATCTTCCGCGCTCGAGGAACACTCGATATTTCCCTTTAAGGAGATGATGCCTCGCAGACCGGGCATTTTAAGTGTAAGGGATGCATAATGCGGTATTGCGTTAAAGCGGGCGAAAGCTTCGCGTCCCACTAGTGCTTGGTAGCTACTTGTAAATGGGGCGAGGTGGAAGGTTAACTTTTCGCGGCGGAAGTTGTCAGGTGAGCCGAACACAACTTCTAGCAGTAGAGAGCCCGTACAATGGGCATATGGGCCTGGCATTACCCCTTGAAAGGAAGTGTTGCTATGGCGAATTTTGGTTGGGTCTATCCCCATTTTGCGGATTGTGTCCTGGTATAGAAGGTTTAGATCACTGCCGCCATCCATTAGGACTTGTGTAAATTGGAGTCCGTCAATTATCGGGTCTAATATCAAGGCAGTCCATCCTGCCTTCCGGATACTTCTAGAGTAATCCTGATGGTCGAAGGTGATTGGATTTAACAACCAATGGCGGGACTCCTCTGGGATAGGCCGTATGGCGCGTACCTCAATGGGCGCCGCTCTATTTTTCCCTTTTGTCACGTGAAGTGAGTTAACTGTTTTGACTTCTTGTGGGAAATTCTTTTGTTTTCCGGTGCTCTGCTTGTGGGGTTCGTCATCGTCCTCGCTTGGTGTGTTGAGCCCCTTGTGTTCGGCGTTGAGTTTGCCGGACTGCTTGAAGACGCAACAATCTCTGTGGGTATGGTTTGCAGGCTTCCTGGGAGTACTGTGGATTTGGCATATCTTGTCCAAGATTTTGTTTAAGTTAGGTAGCTCGTCCCTGTTATCCTTAAGGGGCAGTTTTTTATGATTCTGCCGAGAGCTTTTGAATCCGGCGTTGACTGTCGTGCTCTTCGGGCTGTTTCCCTTGGTCCGGCGCTGGTCCTTGCTGCGTCGCGGTTTCCCGTTTCCATCCCTGACTTTGGATGTACTTGGGTTGCTGGTACTGCATCTTGCCAGCCAGCTATCCTCTCCCGCGCAAAAGCGGGTCATGAGGCTTGTTAATGAGGCCATTGTTCTTGGCTTTTCTTGGCCGAGGTGTCTGGCGATCCATTCGTCTCGGACATTGTGTTTGAAAGCTGCTAAGGCTTCGGCGTCTGGACAGTCGACTATTTGGTTCTTTTTAGTAAGGAATCTGTTCCAGAATTTTCGGGCTGACTCTCCGGGTTGTTGAGTTATGCGACTTAAATCGTCTGCATCCGGAGGTCGGACATAGGTCCCTTGAAAATTTGCCCGAAAAGCATCCTCGAGCTCTTCCCAACTTCCAATGGTGTTTTCGGGGAGGCTTTTGAGCCAATGCCGGGCTGGCCCTTTGAGCTTGAGGGGTAAGTATTTTATGGCGTGGAGGTCATCTCCTCTAGCCATGTGTATGTGGAGGATGTAATCCTCAATCCAGACTCCAGGGTCAGTTGTTCCGTCGTATGCCTCGATGTTTACGGGCTTGAATCCCGCTGGAAATTCATAATCCAGAACCTCATCGGTGAAACATAGGGGGGGTGCGGCACCCCTATATTTAGGTGTACCGTAATATTCGGATACTTAATGTGTTGCATTGCTTACTAGAGCTTGCTTTCTTGGCCCGTAGATAGATCTAACTGGGCCATCTTTTTGATGCGAATCCGTGTGCGGATCGCGTGCCGGCTTGTGTGCGGAGCCGTTTGCCACTCTATGTTTGCCATGGGGTCGTCTATCCGACCGGGTGGTCTCCTTGTTCTTTGATTGCGGGGGCTCTTCGGCATCCTCATCAAATTCGGGCAGTAGTTTTCACTTTGGGTAGCTCTTTGTTCGGCGACTATCGCCGTATTTGTCTGCGGTGTTGAGTACTTTGCTCCATGTGATTCTGAGCGCATCTTCCGCTGTTTTGAGCTTCCGCTTCTGCTTTTTCAGGCTGCGCGCAGTGGCGACGAGTCTTTTGTGGAGGTTCTTCTGCTCCAGCAAATTCTCCGGCGTGAGATCGTCCGGGCTGTTATCTTCGCCGGGGACGGATTGTTTATCCATATTGTCCTGTTCGCACGGTTGCTCGATAGCATGTTCGTCGTCCACCAGTTCTCCCTGCTCTAGGGCTGGGTCTGTATGGCTGCTGTCTTTGTCGAGGCGGGATTTTGAGCGGCGCTTACATCGTCGTTTTGACTGCTTTTCAAGGGAATGATCCCTCGTGGCATCCCGTTGTTCCTCGTCGTTGCTTCCTTTAGGTGTGTCCACCATGTATACGTTGTGAGATGAGGTGGCTGTCCAGTGCCTTATAGGTGCTGGTTCATGCTTATCTCCTACATCGTCGTCCATACCGTCGATGTCTTCGGAGTCGAAATCGAGCACGTCATTTAAACTTTCGACAGTGGCTACGAAGTGGGTGGTGGGTGGGCTTTGAATTTCTTCGTCGTCCGCATCCCAACCTTGCTGGCCATAATCCGGCCAGGGCTCTCCTGATAAAGAGAGAGACTTCAGTAAATTCAGGATGTCGCCAAAGGGCGAGTGCTGAAAGATGTCCGCGGTGGTGAACTCCATGATCGGCGCCCAATCGGATTCGATTGGCAGGGGCGCAGAAGGTTCGGAGTCCAGAGAGGAGTCCGGCACCTTGGAGTCACGAGCTTCGCAAAGGACAGGGTTGGTGTTCGACTCAATCCCCATAGAGATAGCAGCCCCGAGGCGGTGTCCAGCCACCCGTCCTCGATCAGCACAGTTGGCTCCGAGCTAAGGGTCGGAACGGACACTGGTGCGGCCTCCAGGGCACTGTGCGGCGGCAGAGCTAGATCATGCCCACCGTGACAGTGCGGCGTGCTTGGCTGTGGCTCGAACCCGTCGAAGATCAAGTCTCCGCGGACGTCAGCCGTATAGTTCAAGTTTCCAAATCAGACTTGATGGCCAGGGGCGTAGCTTTCAATCTGCTCCCGATGGCCAAGCGAATTGGCCCGCAGTGCAAAGCCGCCGAATACGAAGATCTGTTCGGGGATAAAAGTCTCACCCTGGACCGCATCGTTGTTGATGATCGGAGGAGCCATCGGGCCTAAAGATGACGACACAGAGGAACTCTCAATGAAAGCACCAATGTCGGTGTCAAAACCGGCGGATCTCGGGTAGGGGGTCCCGAACTGTGCGTCTAGGCAGATGGTAACAGGAAACAAGGGACACGATGTTTTTACTCAGGTTCGGGCCCTCTCGATGGAGGTAAAACCCTACTTCTGCTTGATTAATATTGATGATATGGGTAGTACAAGAGAAGATCTACCACGAGATCAGAGAGGCTAAACCCTAGAAGCTAGCCTATGGTATGATTGTTCTTCGTCCTACGGACTAAAACCCTCCGGTTTATATAGGCACCAAAGAGGGTTACGGTTACACAGAGTCGGTTACAATGGTAGGAGATCTACATATCCGTATCGCCAAGCTTGCCTTCCACGCCAAGGAAAGTCCCATCCGGACACGGGACTAAGTCTTCTATCTTGTATCTTCATAGTCCAGGAGTCCGGCCAAAGGTGATAGTTCGGCTATCCGGACACCCCCTAATCCAGGACTCCCTCAGCTGCCATGGAATTGGGTTTTTACTGGCCGAAGTGTCGAGGGAGCCATTCATCACAGATATTATGTTTAAAAGCCGCCAGGGCTTCGGCGTCCGGACAGTCGACTATTTGGTTCTTTTTAGTTAGGAACCGAGTCCAGAATTTCCTAGCTGACTCTCCGGGCTGTTGAGTAATGTGGCTCAAGTCATCGGTGTCCGGTGGTTGCACATATGTGCCCTGGAAGTTATCGAGGAATGCGTATTCCAGGTTTTCCCAACTGCCAATGGAGTTTGCTGGCAGGCTGTTTAGCTAGTGCCGAGCTAGCCCTTTGAGCTTAAGGGGAAGATACTTGATGGCGTGTAGATCGTCTCCGCGGGCCATGTGAATGTGGAGAAGGAAAAATTCGATCCATACTGCGGGGTCTGTTGTGCCATCATATGATTCGATGTTTACGGGTTTGAACCCTTCTGGGAATTCATGATCCATCACTTCTTCAGTGAAGCAGAGGGGGTGTGCGGCGCCTCTGTGCCGGGCTATGTGGCTACGCAGTTCGAATTGGTCTGGGTTGATGTGTTCGGCCCGGCCGGACTTGTTGATGATGTATCCGGCGTGACGGTCATTGTCGCGCGCTGGGGCACGTCCCCGCGATCCGTAGATCGATCTTGGCTGTCCTGCTTTGTTTTCCAGAATATCTTGCAGGTCCTTCCTGTTGCCCCGGGCCGTAGTGTATTGGCATGGGGGTGCGGGCTGGTATTCGGGCTGATATCCCGTTTTATCCCGGCCACGGGGTGGTCGGTCAGCCGTTTGGCGCTCGAGTCCGTATTCCTCGGCTGCCAGGACTTCAGTCCATCTATCTGTGAGCAGGTCTTGATCAGCCTGGAGTTGCTGCTTCTTCTTCTTCAGGCTCCTCGCAGTGGCAATAAGCCGACGCTTGAAGCGCTCCTGCTCCACGGGATCCTCAGGTACGCCGAACTCGTCATCGTCGAGGCTAATCTCGTCTTCGAAGGGGGGCATATAGTTGTCCTCCTCCGGATATCCACCGGTCGCCTGTTCGTCTGGGCTGACCTGCTCATCTTCCTGTTCGGCCTACTCGAAGGCGGGCTGGTCAGGGTTGTATTCCTCTTCGGCGCCATCCGGATTGCTTTCGTCTCCGGGTCCGGTATTGCTGTGGCGGGGCTTGGAGCGGCGCCGACGACGCCCATACTTTGCTTTTCTCCCTGAGGGGTTATCCTCCGTTGCCTCGTCGCCATTGGTTTCCTTCGGAGTGTCCACCATGTATATATCGTATGAGGAGGTGGTTGTACACCGCCCTGTGAGAGGTGGCTCCTGTAATTCTCCTGCATCGTCGTCCATACTGTCGATGTCTTCGGAGTCGAAGTCAAGCACGTCGGTTAAATCATCGACCGTGGCAATGAAGTGGGTGGTGGAAGGGCAGCGAATTCCTTCGTCGCCTACTTCCACTCAAGCCGGACATAGTTCGGCCCAGAGCCGCATGACAAAGATAGAGACTTTAATGAGTTCAGCATGTCACCAAAGGGCGAGTGCTGGAAGATGTCCGCAGCGGTAAACTCCATTACCGGAGCCCAACGTGGCTCGGCTGGCTCGAGGGTGTGCGGACCGGAACCAACAACCAGATACGAGTCCGGGGGCCCGGGGTTTTACAGGCTTCCACAGAGGTGAGACCTGTGTTCGGCTCCACCGCCGATGAGTGTGCGGCCTGTGGGGTGGGGTCCAACCCTCCGTCCTTAGCCAATGCAACCTACTCTGGATTTAGATTCGAGGCTTCTGCAGGGGTGATATCCCGAGCTTCGTCCGACAGAAGGTCTAAGCCGTGTTCGTCGTGACTGTTCGGTGCTCCTGGCGCAGGCCCAAATCTGTCGAAGATCAAGTCTCCGCGAATATCTGCTATGTAGTTCAAGTTTCCGAACCTGACCTGGTGGCCGGGGGCGTATCTATCGATCTGCTCCAGATGGCCAAGCGAATTGGCCCGCAGCACGAAGCCGCCGAGCACGAAGATCTGTCCGGGGAGAAAAGTCTCCCCTGGACCGTGTTGTTGACGATTGAAGGCGCCATCAAGCCCTGCAGCGATGACACAGAGGAACTCTCAATGAAAGCACCAATGTCGGTGTCAAAACCGGCGGATCTCGGGTAGGGGGTCCCGATCTGTGCGTCTTAGGCTGATGGTAACAGGAAGCAAGGGACACAATGTTTACCCAGGTTCGGGCCCTCTCGATGAAGGTAAAACCCTACTTCCTGCTTTATTAATATTGAAGATATGAGTAGTACAAGAGTAGATCTACCACGAGATCGTAGAGGCTAAACCCTAAGAGCTAGCCTATGATGGTATGATTGTAATTGTGATCGGTCTTCTAAGGACCAACCTCCCCGGTTTATATAGACACCGGAGAGGGCTAGGGTTTACATGGAGTCGGTTACAAGGAAGGAAACACAATATCCGGATTGCCAAGCTTGCCTTCCACGCAAAGGAGAGTCCCATCCGGACACGGGCCGAAGTCTTGAGTCTTGTATCTTCACGCTTCAATAGTCCGGACAATGTATATAGTCTGGCTGTCCGGATACCCCCTAATCCAGGACTACCTCAGTGTGTGCGCCCCCACCCTCGTGGGCCCCTCGAGCATCAACCGACCTACCTCCTTCGCCTATATATAGTCCCGTACCTTGAAACCATCGAGGAGCACCACGAAAACCTAATTCCACCGCCGCAACCTTCTGTATCCGCGAGATCCCATCTTGGAGCCTTCTCCGGCGCTCTACCGAAGGGGGAATTGACCATGGAGGGCCTCTACATCATATCCAAGGCCTCTCCAATGAGTTGTGATTAGTTTAACTCAGACCTTCGGGTCCATAGTTATTAGCTAGATGGCTTCTTCTCTCTCTTTGAATCTCAATACCAAGTTCTCCTCGATCTTCTTGGAGATCTATTCGATGTAACTCTTTTTGCGATGTGTTTGTCGAGATCCGATGAATTGTGGATTGATGATCAAGTTTATCTATGAGAAATATTAGAATCTCCTCTGAATTCTTTTATGTGTAATTAAGTTATCTTTGCAAGTCTCTTCGAATTATCATTTTGGTTTGGCCTACTAGATTGATCTTTCCTGCAATGGGAGAAGTGCTTAGCTTTGGGTTCAATCTTGCGGTGTACTTTCCCAGTGATAGTAGGGGCAGCAAGGCACGTATTGTATTGTTGCCATCGAGGATAAAAAGATGGGGTTTATATTATATTGCATGAGTTTATCCCTCTATATCATGTCATCTTTCTTAATGTGTTACTCTGTTCTTATGAACTTAATACACTAGATGCAGGCAGGAGTCGCTCGATGTGTGGAGTAATAGTAGTAGATGCAGAATCGTTTCGATCTACTTGTCACAGACGTGATGCCTATATACATGATCATGCCTAGATAATCTCATAACTATGCACTTTTCTATCAATTGCTCGACAGTAATTTGTTCACCCACCGTAATACTTATGCTATCTTGAGAGAAGCCACTAGTGAAACCTATGGCCCCCGGGTCTATCTTTTATCATATAAGTTTTCCATCTACTTTTATTTGCATCTTTTACTTTCCAATCTATATCATAAAAATACCAAAAATATTTATCTTATCTTATTATCTCTATTAGATCTCACTTTTGCAAGTTACCGTGAAGGGATTGACAACCCCTTTATTGCGTTGGTTGCGAGGTTCTTGTTTGTTTGTGTAGGTGCGTGGGACTTTTGAGGAGCCTCCTACTGGATTGATACCTTGGTTCTAAAAAACTGAGGGAAATAC
The DNA here is from genome assembly GCA_963921465.1 of Triticum timopheevii. Taxonomy (NCBI): domain Eukaryota; kingdom Viridiplantae; phylum Streptophyta; class Magnoliopsida; order Poales; family Poaceae; genus Triticum; species Triticum timopheevii. Next base: position 367,088,338 of record OY997264.1, read on the forward strand.
TTATGCTACTTTTCTGCATCACCCTTTCCTCTTCAAGGAAAACCAACGCAATGCTCAAGAGGTAGCAAGAAGGATTTCTGGTGCCGTTGTCGGGGAGGTCTTCGATCAAGTCAAGACATACCAAGTACCCATCACAAACTCATCTCCCTCGCATTGCATTATTTGCCATTTTCCTCTCGTTTTCCTCTCCCCCACTTCACCCTTGCCGTTTTCTTCACCCTTCTTTCGTTCGATATTATGTTTTCTTGTGTATCCTTGTGCCTTCTTTGTGCTTGCATCTTTTCTTGCTAAAAATCTATTGATATGGATCCACTAAAAGTGTTCTACTTGGATCATCTTTGATCCTTATGCGCTCGTGCTGAAACCCCAACTAGCCTAGTTGATGGGAAATCTTTAGATGGGCATGCTCATTTTGTGTGACACCGTTTTTCTGAAAAAGGGAGACTCTTATGGGATCAAATAAATAGATTGCTGTGTTATGCTTGGAATCTTTGTGACATTTATGATTTTACTTGTTGCTCTAAGAACCCTAAAAAACACCTTCCATACCTATGTGAGTTTAATGACAATGAAATCTTATCTTCTTATGCAAATGGTGTTTATAGTTATTATGATATCGAACAAATTGAAGAATTTGTTGCTTTTAAGGGTGCTTATGAAGTTGCTTCTTTGATTTAAAAGTATGATATTACTCTCTACAAATCTGAAAATTTTGACATACTTAAATATTGCTATGAAAACTATGCTCATAATTACTATGTCAAAGAATTTATTGAGATAATGACTGTTGCTTTGGAAGAAAATAATGATATGCATGAATCTATAGATAATGATTCCGATGATTTGATTGAAATATCCCTTGATGAACATGATGCTTGCTATTCTTGTGGCCATGATGCCTGAGGGAGTCCTGGACTAGGGGGTGTCCGGACAGCCGGACTATCATCGTCCGCCGGACTCCAAGACTACGAAGATACAAGATTGAAGACTCCGTCCCGTGTCCGGATGGGACTTTCCTTGGCGTGGAAGGCAAGCTTGGCGATACGGATATGTAGATCTCCTACCATTGTAACCGACTCTGTGTAACCCTAGCCTCCTCCGGTGTCTATATAAACCGAAGGGCTTTAGTCCGTAGGACACAACATACATTACAACAATCATACCATAGGCTAGCTTTAGGGTTTAGCCTCCTTGATCTCGTGGTAGATCCACTCTTGTACTACCCATATCATCAATATTAATCAAGCAGGACGTAGGGTTTTACCTCCATCGAGAGGGCCCGAACCTGGGTAAAACATCGTGTCCCTCGTCTCCTGTTACCATCCGCCTAGACGCACAGTTCGGGACCCCCTACCCGAGATCCGCCGGTTTTGACACCGACATTGGTGCTTTCATTGAGAGTTCCTCTGTGTTGTCACTGATAGGCTTGATGGCATCTTCAACCAACAACGCTGTCCAGGGTGAGACTTTTCTCCCCGGACAGAACTTTGTATTCGGCGGCTTCGCACTGCGGGCTAATTCGCTTGGCCATCTGGAGCAGATAGAAAGCTACGCCCCTGGCCGTCAGGTCAGATTCGAAAGCCTAAACTTCACGGCCGATGTCCGTGGAGACTTGATCTTCAACGGACTCAAGCCGCAGCCGAGCGTGCCGCACCGTGACGATGGGCATGATCTAGCTCTGCCGCTGAACAGTGCCTTGGTGGCCGCACATGGATCCGCTTCGGCCATCAGTCCGGAGCCGATCACCCAGATCGAGGATCGATGGATAGACGCCGCCTCGGGGGCTTCGACTTCCACGGCGATGGAGCCAAACATTAATCTTGTCCCCCGCGAAACTCGTGATTCCGAGGTGCCGGACTCCTTGTCGGACTCCGAACCTCCCACGCCCCTACCAATCGATTCGGATCGGGCGCCGGTTATAGAATTCACCGCCGCGGACATCTTCCAACACTCGCCCTTTGGCGACATCCTAAATTCGCTAAAGCACCTCTCGTTATCGGGAGAGTCCTGGCCGGACTATGGCCAGGTTGGTTGGGGTACGGACGACGAAGAAATTCAGAGCCCACCCACCACCCACTTTGTAGCCACTGTCGACGATCTAACTGACATGCTAGACCATGACTCCGAAGACATCGACGGAATAGACGACGATGCCGGAGACGAAAAAGAAACAGAGCCTATAAGGCACGGGAAGACCGCCTCGTCATATGACATATACATGGTGGATACCCCAAAGGAGAGCGATGACGAGGACCAACGGGCCGCGGCAGAAGATAACCCCGCCGATAAACAACCAAGACGGCGACGCAGACGCCGCCGTAAGTCCCGCCTCGACGACAACAACGCTCCCAAGGAGCCCGTAATACAGTAGGGCTCACAAGTGGACGACGAACATGCAGATAAGAAACCATCCAAACATGACGAGTCAAATAATCAGTCCAGGCCCGGCGAAAACGACAGTCCGGACGACCTCATGCCGGACACGCCGCCGGAGAGCAAAAACCTTCGAAAAAGACTCGTCAACACTGCAAGAAGCCTGAAGAAGGAAAAGCGGAAGCTCAAAACAGCGGAAGACACACTCAGAATGAGATGGAGCAAAGAGCTCAAAACCGCAGATAAATACGGCAATGGCCACCGATCAAAGAGCTACCCGAAGCGTAAGCTGCTACCAGAATTTGACGAGGAGGCCATAGAGCCTCCACCGTCAAAAAATAAAGAGGCTGCCTGGTTGGATAGACGGCCAGATGATAGGCCAAATTCTGAAAGCGGCGCCGCACATAAACCAACTAATGGACCTGGAAAGACAGATAGCCCAGCCAGGTCCATCTACGGGCCAAAGAAGAAGGCCCCAGGAAGCAAGGCAACACGTCAAGTGTCCGAAGATAGCGGCACACACAAATACAGGGGCGCCGCACACCCACTATGTTTCACCGATGAGGTGCTGGACCATGAATTCCCAGCAGGATTTAAACCCATAAACATAGAGGCCTACGATGGAACAACAGACCCTAGAGTCTGGATAGAAGATTATATACTGCATATACACATGGCCAGAGGAGACGATCTCCACGCCATAAAATACCTACCCCTCAAGCTTAAAGGGCCAGCCCGTCATTGGCTTAAAAGCCTCCCTGAAAACACTGTTGGAAGTTGGGAAGAGCTCGAGGACGCGTTTAGAGCAAATTTTCAAGGGACTTATGTCCGCCCTCCGGATGCAGATGATCTAAGTCATATAACTCAATAGCCCGGAGAGTCAGCGCGGAAATTCTGGAACAGGTTTCTCACCAAAAAGAACCAAATAGTTGACTGTCCGGACGCCGAAGCCTTAGCAGCTTTCAAACACAATGTCCGAGACGAATGGCTTGCCAGGCACCTCGGCCAAGAGAAACCGAGGACAATGTCCGCACTAACAAGCCTCATGACCCGCTTCTGTGCGGGAGAGGATAGCTGGCTAGCAAGATGCAGCACCAGCGACCCAAGTACATCCGAGATAAGAGATGGAAACGGAAAATCACGGCGCAGAAAAGAGCAGCGCCGGAATAAAGAGAAAAGCCCAAAGAGCACGGCAGTCAACGCCGGATTCAAAAGCTCGCGGCCAAACAACAAAACACCGCCTCTTAAGGATGACAGCGATGAGTTGTCCAACTTAAACAAGATTTTGGGTCAGATATGTCAAATCCACAGTACCCCCGGAAGGCCTGCAAATCACACCCACAGGGATTGTTGGGTTTTTAAACAGTCTGGCCGACTAAACGCCGAACACAAGGGGCTCAACGCGTCAAGCGAAGAAGATAAACCCCACCAGCAGAGCACCGAAAAACAAAAGACTTTCCCACAAGAGGTCAAAGCAGTAAACTCACTTCATGTGATAATACGGAAAACTAGTGCGGCACTTCCTAAAAAGAGCCTTGCACGGTCCAACCCAGCAGACCATAGAGATTGGATATCAAAACCAATCACTTTCGACCACCTGGACTATTCCAGAAGCGTTCGAAGCGCGGGACGGACTGCCCTGATATTGAATCCCATAATCGACGGATTACATTTTACTAAAGTCCTAATGGACGGAGGTAGTGACTTAAACCTGCTGTATTCAAACACAATCCGCAAGATGGGGATAGACCCTACCAAAATTCGACACAGCTGCACTTCCTTCAAAGGAGTGACGCCAGGCCCTTATGCCAAGTGCACAGGCTCCCTATTACTAGAAGTCGTGTTCGGATCACCGAACAATTTTCGGCGCGAAAAACTAATTTTTCATATCGTCCCATTTAAAAGTGAATATCAAGCACTCTTGGGACGAAAGGCTTTCGTCCGTTTCAATGCCATACCGCATTACGCGTCTCTTACACTCAAGATGCCCGGTCCGCGTGGCATCATTTCAGTGCGAGGGTCACTCAAAGACCCTGGACTCGGATGGACGAGTCCGGTTTCAGCAGGCTAGGGGTTCCCTAGCGGCACACCTCTTCACAGGGGCTGCGCGCACAAACAAACCGTGGGTTCATACAAACCCCGCTTTACTTATTTATATTTCTTCTCTTACACATATATTTTTCGCACAAATTGTTTTCAAACTGAGCGTTCCTCTCTTTTTACAGATGAACAACGTGCATACCCGTCCAGGATAACGGCGCAACGGAGACATAGGCGCAGACGTGCAGTAGGGACCCGTTGTGAGGATTCTTTTCAGATTAAGACCCTGCGTAGACCTTTTTTACTGTCTCTTGTTGTTATCCCTTGGTTTCTTCCTATAGCCAAAGCGGAGCCTGACGTTTTGGCATCGGCCGCGTCAGAAGACCATGCCTGTACCTGGACATCAGGGGCTTAGGGCATTGTTCTGCCCATTATTATAAAGACCGAACACCTCAGGGAGTGTTCGGCGTCTCGAGTTAGGCATTATATTCATCAGCTCCGAATCATGTCTTTGGTCAAATGTTGGGTTTGCCCGGCTCCTGTGTTTTGCTGCCTTACATTCCGTATCATCGGCTAACGCGGCACCAGGAGAACTACTGCGATTGTGCCCCAGTTCGGCTGGGCGAGCACCTCAGTAGAGAAAGCCGAAAACTGACTGTCATGATATAGCGAGAGACTGGTCAACCACTCGATCGACCACCGGAATGTTTAGAATTCCCCGCTTTGACGAAGGACCGTTTCCCGGTCAGGCACAGACGCGCCCCGAACTCGGAGAAGTGCGGTGCCCCAAGGGGCTATATCGTAGCCCCACCCTCGAACTCCACTGGCTAGGTGAAAGTGATAAAGCATTATAGTCCGGATTGCCTCGTTTGCTACGCTACCACCTCCTTAACAGGACCGAGACGTCGGATTAAGTGTGAAAATGCGCTATTTTTGCGAACACCCCCGCACCTTGTGCGTGGGGGCTGAAGCCGAAGACTGCAATCTTTCAGGTTATACAAGTGTATACGTAAACGGCCGCATAGGAGAAGTTTTACTACTTGGGACGCACAAGTATAAAAAGCAGTTATATCATAATCATCGTTTTACAAGCTAAAACGTTCATTTCAACGTGACATTTTTTGAGCACTGGGACTCTATTACACGAGCGCCACGCATAACTTCCCCGAAATAGTGCTCGGCGGGGAGCCGGTCTTCATCCGAGCCCTGGGCGGCAACAGCTGTGGCATCCATCTCCATCCAATGCGCCTTCACGCGGGCAAGAGCCATCCGCGCGCCCTCAATGCAGGCCGACCGCTTCATCTCCTTGATATGCGGCACCGCTCCAAGGAATTGCTGCAGTAAGCCGAAGTAGCTCGTCGCCTTGGGCCTCTCTGGCCAAACATGAGCCACGATGTCAGTCATGGCAAGTCCGGACAACCTATTTAGCTCGACCCATTCAGCCAACCGGTCGGTCAACGGAAGTGAGCAATCCGGACTATGGAATTGAGACCAAAATAGCTCTTCCGTCTTGTGATCCTTCTGGCTCCGGAAGTGCTCAACGACATCAGCCGCACTTGCCGCTAAGTCCATATACGGATCCTCCGGACTCCACAGCCGATCAAATTGAGCATACTTTTGATCCATAAACCGGCGACGCAGTAGATAAGGCTTGCCAGCCACGATATCTCTGGCCTGGCGCAGCTCCTCCCTCATGGCCCGCATTGCAGAGCGGGCATCCTTGGCCTCGGCGGTGGCCTTCCTCAGGTCTTCCCGCTCCGATAAACGCTCCTTTTCAAGAGCCTCATTGCGGTCGGCAGCATCTTTCACTTTCATGGCCAATTCGGCCACCTCTTCCCTGCTTAGGTAGTGTGCAGCCCTTTCGGCTTTCAACTCCTCGGCCGCCCTCGAGGCAGCCGCGTCACTCCTTCGGGCTTGCTCCTTAACTTGGGCAAGTTCGTCCCGAAGGCTCTCCACAGCAGCAGCACCGTCTGTACAACAACATATAATTTATCAAGAGGAGGGCTTTGACCCCCTTAATAAAGCGACTGCGGAGAACTCATTTACCTTGCGACACGTCAAGTCGCCGGTTGACAAGCGCGATGTTCGCATCCGCCATGTCAAGTTGCTGCATTAACTCGGCAACTCCACTAGTTCAGCTGCCCCTCGGACTATCCGCCACCTGCATAGGAATGGCGACATTAATTACTTGCGATTTTGATCCTCGGCACGCTGTCGTCTTCGACAACCTACCGAGTCTCGGGGCTACTATCTATACAGGGCGCATTTTTATGTGCAAAACTGTTAATAGACAAAGGGATGCGTCATTTTCGTGTACCTCAAACCCCGCCAGCAAACTCATGGCGGCATTGCGCAATCCGCTCTCGGCGGACGAAATCCTTCCAATCACCATACGCATCAACGCACGGTGATCTTCTGAAATGGACGCCCTCTCAAGCAGATTCTTCAGTTCTCCCAGCCGGATACTAGTGTGTGCCGAACTCTCTGGCCCCTCCGGACTTGGGGATACCCTCCGTGACGATACTTCAGGCTCGTCTGCCTTATCTGATGGCGCAGCAGACGGGGGCGTTTCGCTCTCCATCATCTCCGGAAGAAGGTCCCCCGAAGACGAACTCATCTGCGAAGGCTGCAAATCCGAACTGCGAAATAAAAATTTCGGTCACCCACAGAAGCACAAATGGAGGTATTTTCTTACTGATGAAATTCCCTTTTCATACTCACGGCTCGCTGGAGGGCTGATTCTTTGGCGATGATTGTGCGTCCGGATTCTCCCGGACGCCGGACCCCCCGGGGAAGATCTCTTCCCCCGTTTAGGGGCTTTGGCCTCCGGATCTTCGGAGGCGGTCCTCTTCTCCCCCTGGAAGGAGGGGTTCTTGATTCCCCCCTCTTCAGACGCCCCTTTGGGCGAAATATTAGCTCCTCTATTTTCCCCTTCGCTCCCTTCTGTGGGCGCGACCTCCAACATTCTGACCAGCATGGGCTCCAGTGCGGTCTCTGGGAGGGGGGCCGGACACCTTATCAGCCTCGATTGTGCTACCCACTCCTGTGAAGAGTAATGGGTCAGGAGGCGAACTCTAGAAAAGCAGATAAACAGAACGTCCGGACTCTGAGCTATTTACCTGAGTATCCGGGCGATTGCGGCTTAGGCCCGTGTTCTCGGCTAATTCCGAACACGCCACCTGCGGTCCAAAGAACAACTTGTACATCTCCACGGGTGTCGCACCCATGAAGTGATAGAGAATCCGAGGTCCCTCCGGGTTGAACTCCCATAGACAGAGAGGATGGCGTTTGCAGGGCAGAAGATGCCTGATTAGCATAACCTGCACCACCACGACCAGATTGATCTCCCTCACTTGGAGGTCTCGAATCCGGCCCTGCAGTGAGGGCACGTCTTCGGACGGCCCCCAATTGAGCCCTTGGTTGACCCACGACATTAGTTGGCGTGGAGGTCCCGGGCGGAATGAAGGCGGCGGCTTTTGCTTGCTGCCCTTCGGAGCGGTGATATAGAACCACTCCTGCTGCCACAGTCCGAGTTCCTCTTGGAAGGAACCCTCGGGCCACGGGGCATCGGCCTTTTTGCTTATGGCCGCCCCGCCGCACTCCGCTTGACGCCCCCCGATCATCTTCGGCTTCACATTGAAAGTCTTCAGCCACAGGCCGAAGTGGGGAGTGACGCGGAGGAAGGCTTCGCAGACGATAATGAATGCGGAGATATGGAGGATGGACTCCGGAGCCAAATCGTGAAAATCCAGCTCGTAGTAGAACATGGGCCCTCTCACGAAGGGGTCCGTCGGGAAGCCTAAACCCCGACGGAGGTGGGATACGAAGACAACGTATTCTCTGGGCTCGGGGGCGGGCACGGCCTGCCCTTGGACAGGCAACCTGTGCGAAATCTCATAGGTCAGGTACTTGGCCTCACGTAACTTCAATATGTCCTCCTCCGTGACGGAGGAAGGCATCCACCGGCCCTGAAGGTCGGAGCCGGACATGATTGAGAATCCGAAGCGCTCGAATCTGAGGCTCTGGGTGTTGGAACTGGGAGCGAGGAGGAGATTCGATGCGAGATTGAAGAACAAGAACGAGCCTTGGTCCTCTTATAAAGGGGAAAAATACCAAGAGCCGTCTCCGTGACCGTTTGGGATTCACCTTCGATAGAGGAGGCGTGGCGACGGGAACGGTTGGGTTACCCACGCACGTATTGATGAGAATCCCGGAATAAGGGGAACACGATCTCTGCTTCGACAAGACGTGCCAAGGAAACCGCTTCGCTAAACGTGCTGAGGTGGTATAGTAAAAAACGATTCAAACAGTGGCTTGGTAGCGGTGTGATGTCACGCCGCATAATACGTCAGCAGATTGAACTAGTGTACATTTTATTCTCTCTACGGTGGAATGTGGAATTTATTTTGCAGAGCCGGACACTATCCTGGTGTTCATGATCTTCTCTGGATTATTCAAGGGAGGAACCCGCCTTGCAATGCCGAACATTATGCGCACCGGACTTATCGTCATTGAAGCCTGGTTCAGGGGCTACTGAGGGAGTCCTGGACTAGGGGGTGTCCGGACAGCCGGACTATCATCGTCCGCCGGACTCCAAGACTACGAAGATACAAGATTGAAGACTCCGTCCCGTGTCCGGATGGGACTTTCCTTGGCGTGGAAGGCAAGCTTGGCGATACGGATATGTAGATCTCCTACCATTGTAACCGACTCTGTGTAACCCTAGCCTCCTCCGGTGTCTATATAAACCGGAGGGCTTTAGTCCGTAGGACACAACATACATTACAACAATCATACCATAGGCTAGCTTTAGGGTTTAGCCTCCTTGATCTCGTGGTAGATCCACTCTTGTACTACCCATATCATCAATATTAATCAAGCAGGACGTAGGGTTTTACCTCCATCGAGAGGGCCCGAACCTGGGTAAAACATCGTGTCCATCGTCTCCTGTTACCATCCGCCTAGACGCACAGTTCGGGACCCCCTACCCGAGATCCGCCGGTTTTGACACCGACAATGCCTGTCGGTGTTCTGGGAACGGGGGTCCCCAGACTTGCCTGCCTGCGGCCTGCGGCGTGGCTCAAAGGGGGCCCAGCGTGGCCCACCTTCATCAACACAAGCTCAAGACCCTCACGAGGGGCCAAGCCTCGCGGGGCGGACGACAAGGAGCTTCCTCACGCACGACCTCATCAGGCTGGCTCACAAGGAGGCGGAGAGTTCAAGGCGGGGTACCTCGCGAGGTGCCCATGACGCAAGCCATGACGACCAAGGGCGCCAGTCGGGCGCCAGCCTGCGCAGTGTCCTCCTTTCCTCTTTGGTGCAAAGGGAGCGAGCGCAGGCGAGAACATCAAGCAAAGGCATCCATTTTGGTGCAACAAGACCAAGACCAGCCCAACAGCAGGGAGGAAGTCATTGTGGAGCCCAAGCAGGCGTAACCACCAGAGCCTTTGATAGGCGAGGACCGACTTTAGTCAGGATAAGTGTACCCGCTGTTCCCCTTCAAAATGGCCAATTGTTGGCGCCCTTCCCGCTCAATATTTGGGAAGAGGCCCAGGGCCTTTGCCTATAAATAGGACTAGCCACCCCCAGGGTAGGGGGGCTGGATCGAGTATCTGGCATACATCTGGAATAGAGGGAGAGAGAGAGAGAGAGAGAGAGAGAGAGAGAGGGAGACTGAACTCCTCCTAGCAGTTCATCACACCAGCCAAGAACAGACCCTCGCGAGGCTGTTCTTCCTTGTATTGTTCATCATCAGCCCAAGAGGCAATCCACCACACCACACACTGGAGTAGGGTATTACACCACAATGGTGGCCTGAACCAGTATAAACCCTGCGTCTCTTGTGTTGTTTCTTTCGTAGTTTAGATCCTAGCGATTCGGCGAGGAGCAAGTAGGTAGAGGGAGAAATCTTCGTGCGCACCCCAGTGTTCGAACCTCAAGGGTCTGCCGGAACCCGAAATCTGACATTTGGCGCGCCAGGTAGGGGTGCGCCAGAATTCGCCTTCCGTCGTCTTGTTCTTCTCCGACCATCGCATCCATGTCTGACGCTCGTTGGGCTCGCGCCGAGCGCCGAGCCGCCCTCACTTCCCGCGTCGCCCAGACGGCTCCTGTCGGCGGGCGCCCTCGTCGCTCCCCGTCACCTGCCGTCAACGCCGCCACCGGCCCGGCGGGGAACGAGTAGCAAGCGTTGTCCCAGCATCCATCCATGAGGCGAGACGGCCGCACTGCCACACCCTCGCTCATCCCTGCTGGTTCTTCGTCCCGCGCGCCGCGCGCGGCCATGGAGCCTCGAGCTGCGCTCATTGCGGCAAAGCTCCTGCGCTACCGCCCAATCGACGACGTCTACGAAGAGTGGCTCGACCGAGTCGCCGAGCTCGTCCGCGCTGCTGGGGGCTCCCCTGCGCCGTCCTTCTCGCTGCACCGCGCCCCACACTGCGCGGGCAATGAAGCTCCTGGGGCACCTCTGCCGCCTCCCCCTCAAGAAGGCGCCCTGGCCCCAAGGCGCGCGGCCCCTGGGCGAAACCCGCTCCGTCAGGCGCCAGCGCGGCAGGAGCAGAGCTGCCAAGAAGTCCCTCGCCCTCGCGAAGCTGCCCGAGCGCTCCCTGCTCTAGCACGTCAAGACCCCGCACTGCTCCCAGCTGCAGCGCATGGGGCCCCACAGGACCAAGCTCTTCGTCGCCCAAGGCCTCCTGTGGCCACAGCGGGCTGCCGCGCCTTCACCATCGAGCTACGCAGTGTCACGTGGCCCGGCAAGTTCAAGCCAGACCTGCGTCCTCGCTATGACGGCACAGCTGACCCTGCAGAGTTCCTCCAGCTCTACGAGCTGGGCATCGAGGCTGCCAATGGAGACGAGAAGGTCATGGCGAACTGGTTTCCCATGGCGCTCAAGGACGGGGCCCGCACCTGGCTCCTGAATCTGGCTCCAGACACGATCTCCTCCTGGGACGAGATGCGCACCCGCTTCATCGCCAACTTCCAGGGTACTCGCGACCTACCACCCGCCGTGAGCGACATGCGCCGTATCAAGTAGCAACCAGGGGAAACCCTGCAGAAGTACATCCAGCGCTTCAACAACGCGCGCCTCAAGATCCCTAAAGTAAGAGAGGAGGCCATCATCTCAGCCTTCTCCGACGGCATGCGTGACGTCAAGATGAAGGAGGAACTGGCGATGCATGAAGACCTGTGCACATCCTTGGAGCTGTTCAACTTGGCGACCAAGTGCGCCAGGGCTGAGGAAGGGCGCCTCTCCCTCCTCGAGCTGCCTGCCGTAGACCCAGAAGAGAAGAAGCCCAAGGCCAAGGACGTGAAGCGCAAGGGGGCTGCCATGCTCGCGGCAGAGCCAGACACCAAGCGGGGCAGAGATCAGCCCGAATCCTCCAAGGGCAGTCGGTACTGCGTGTATCACGACCTCCACACCCACAACACCAATGAATACCAAGAGCTCCGGGCCGTGCGTGAAGGAAGGGTCGGCCGACGTCCCGACCGCAGCGACCGGGGCTACGGCCGAGGAGGAGTAAGGAACGCTGGACGCTGGGAAGACCGCGACCCATGCCAAGGGTGGCGCAACCAACCTCGCAAGGATCGCTGGCAGGACCCGCCTCGTGAGGGAGGCTGGAGGGATCAGCCTCGCGAGGATCGCTCGCAAGGGAACGCAGGCCTCCCTTCGCTGCCGCCACAGCCAAGGAGAAATGAGGACCGTCATCAGGACGAGGGGGCTGGGGGCTTCCGGGAACCACGTGCGATCGCCTGCATCCTGGGCGGAGCTCAAGCCCCAGCCTCTTAGCGCATCTTCAAGCAGTTCGCCCACGAAGTGAATGCAGTCCTTCCCAAGCTCGAGGCCACGCGCCCTCTCAGATGGTCGGCATGTGCCATCACATTTAGCTCAACGGATCAGCTCAAGTGCGCGGCCACAGCCGGAGTCCTCCCGATGCTTTTTTCCCCAATCATCAGCAACGTGCCAGTCACCAGGACCCTCATCGATGGCGGGGCAGAGCTCAACGTCCTGTCCGTGGAAACGTTCAACAATCTCCAAGTGCCCTACAATCAGCTTCAGCCAACCAAGCCCTTCTCCAGAGTCATTGACGGCTCCACAGTCCCGATTGGGCAGGTCCGCCTCCCTGTCACCTTCGAGGCACGCAACAACTACCGCACCGAGCTCATCGACTTCGACGTCGCCCACATTCGCCTGCCATACAACGCCATCCTCGGGTACCCAGCGCTGGCCAAGTTCATGGCCGTAACCCACCACGGCTACAACGTCCTCAAGATGCCAGGAAGTGGCGGAGTCATCACGGTGCCCTGCGAAGAGAGAGACGCAGTCTGCTCCCTGGAGCGAGCCTTTCAGGCCGCGTCACTGGAAGACCTGGATCGCGAAAGCAGGAGGCTTCCTGAGGCCGCCACCAAGAAGAAGAAGACATCATCCGGCCCAGCCCCTCAGGGCCCGCGCCTGCTCAGGGGGAACCTCCTTCCATCGCATAGGGAAGCGCGCCCGGCACCCTCCTCAGGCAGGGCTCGGGGGCTCTCCCCTGGAGGGCCGCCAACCTGGCCAAGGTCACGAGGGAGGCGCTTGGGCACCACGTGGAGGCGTGTTTCGAAGCACGTTTCCCTCAAGAAGGAGCAAGGCAAGGAGGGCCAAACCCTCAGGAGTTCGTCAGCAAGGCCATTCAAGAGCTACAGGAGTCAAGAGTCATGAGAGGCAGCCGCCGCTTACCCGCTGTGGCCCCCCATCCAGGCGAGGATGGTGGGCTACGCGTCTGCATCGACATACCAGGGCTCAACCGAGCCGTGTCTCAGGAGTGCCTCTGGCCCTCGCAGGTGGGACACTGTGAGGGTCTGCCCCACAGCTACGTTCGCATGCCTTATGGCTTGCCGAACGTGGCTGCTGCGTACCAGCACCTCATGAGGGCCATCCTGGAGGCTCAAGAGGTCAGGCATTCCGCAGCCCTGGTGGAGATGAAGATGGTCCGCGAGGAGCCACCAACGCCTCTGGAGCCTCCTAAGGCCCCTGGGCCTGGGGGCTCGTGAGGATCGGCTCCCGCAGCCCACCGAGTCTGCTACACCAACCCTCCTTCGTCCCCAACATCACAAGGTGACATCTTTCAAGTTTCATTTCCAGCTGGGAGCGCCCTCAGGGCCGCATTATTCCCAGGCCGCGTGGGTCCGTCCCTGCGGCGTGTATCCCTTTTATTTCATGTTCTTAGCTTACTTTATTGGGGGCGCCCCTCGGGCTGCATCATCCCCAAGTCGCTCGGGTCAGACCCAGCGGCGTGTACCCCTCTTGCGTTTATCTTAGGGCCATGCTTTCGACCCACCATGCTTATTATTTGGTGCCTGTCCGTGGCACCTCTTCTTCCTGGATGTCGCAAGCTTTCACGTTAAAGGGGGGGTACCTGAGCATCGCGACTCAGGGCTCCTATCGGCTCTCCAGCCCTCACCCTCTGGTCTTGTCCACGGCATCGCGACCTGGCATACCAGCGACGGCTGAGACTAGCTCGAGGGCCGGGACCCGAGGACGTAGAGTTTCGACATCTAACCCAGCTTGTGCGTTAAAGGGGGGGGTACCTGAGCATCGCGACTCAGGGTTCCTACCGGCTCTTCAACCCTCACCCTCTAGTCTTGTCCACGGCATCGCGACCTGGCATACCAGCGACGGCTGAGACCAGCTCGAGGGCCGGGACCCAAGGACGTAGAGCACCGGCATCTAGCCAAATTTGCAGGAACACACTCCAAGATAAGGCCCAGAGCCAGGCGCAACCCGCCTTCAGGTAGGGCCCCGTGAGTCCCGCGCTGGCTCACGGGTGCCCAGATACACCTCGTCAAGCCCTACCGTGCCTCGCACATGTTAGGGCGGGGCTGTACACGCCCCGGGGCTCCTCCCGGAGGGGAGCCCCCTCCCACGCACCAGTGGAAGCACCATGCTCCGCGCTGGCTGACGACACTGCCGAGGAGCGGCTATGCCCGTACACATACGGAAGCGCTATGCTCCGCGCTGGTGATAAACAACTGAGGGTGCCCCCGGGCCGCATCAACCTCAGGGAGCCCAGAGCTCAGTGTCTAGCCTCATCGCAACGCCTCCCCTCGGGAGTGCCGCGCGAGGGGGCAGGGTGCAGGGGCTGCGCCTGGGTCACGCCCAGACGCACGCCACCCAGCCAGGCCCCCCAGGCCTGGTTCGTCGCACGTCCCTCCCCGAGCGGAGCCAAGGTACGAAGGCCATTTGAGCATCAAGGGGGACTCCTGAGCATCGCGACTCTGGAGCCTAACTGGTCATGTAGCCCCTCACTCCTTAGTTTCGAAAAGGCTAACGACGGTTGAGGTATGCGCGGGGCCGGGCTCTGCAGACGTAGAACGGTAGATCCACCCGCATCTCACCTCCCTAAGGAGTCACCCCCACATCTCACCTCCCTACTTGTTGTTCGAGCGCCAAGGGGGACTCCTGAGCATCGTGACTCAGGAGCCTAACTTGTCACGTAGCCGCTCACCCCTTGGTCCCGTCCTAGTTTCCGATCGGGGCTAACGGCGGCTGAGGTATGCGTGGGGCCGGGCTCTGCCGGCGTAGAACATAAGCAAGTAGGAAGAAATAGCGCAAATTTCAGGGAATTCAAAAGCAAATATTATAGTCCATACTGTTATCACAGCACCAAATGCAAGTTTTAGCGCCTCCCCGAGGCATGGTACATGTGCAGGAATTTAAAGCAGGACGGGAGCCACGATGGAGTCACTTGCTGGCGGTGGAGCTGCGCGGAGCGGGTTTGCCTTGTGGAGCTGCAAGGCTGGCAGCGCTCCTCTTCGGCTTGGTGCTGAAGGCCCGGAACTTCCCCAGCAGAGCCTCCGCACGACCCTTCACGGCCTCAGCAGCGGCAGCGGCAAGCTCGCCCCTCGCTGGCTCCAGCAAGCTGTCAAGGTCGACGTTGGGGTCGCGAAGATAGATGTGGGTGAAGACCCGCGTCAGTGCTGCAGAAGACAAGACGTGTGCCTCGGCCTCAGCCGTAGGGCCAAGGCCAAGGGTGACATCTTCAAGAGCACGAACCAGGAAGGGAAGCAGCTTGGTGGCGCCATCCTCCTCGCCGGCCAGCGGGCTCTCCAGGACGCTCTCATAAAGCGTCTTCAATGAAGTGCGAGCCTTCTCCTCCATCTCCGCAAAGGCCACGCGATCCTCGGCAAGAACCCGTGCCTTGCCGTCCAGCTCAACCTTCCTCGCCTCCATCTCTTGCTCCAGCGCGCCTAGGCGGTCACGGCGCTTCTTGAGTTTGGCGTCCCGGTCCTTGACAGCCGCCTCGCAAGCCTTCATGCCTTCCTCCTGCTCTTGGCGAAGGTGGGCCTCCTCGGCGAGCTGGTTCTGCAGGCCCTTAAGCTCGCTCTCGAGCGCCTCGCAAGGACCTCGGACATTAGCCACCTCCCCCAAGGCGGTGTCGCGGGCAGCCTTCGCCCCAAGGACGGCCTGCTTCTCCTCGTCGCAAGCCGTCGAGGCCTGGACCAGCGCCGCCCGAATCGAAGCGTCGGAGTGAATCCAGCCGGAAGCTAGCTCCAAGCACCCGACCACTAGACGAGGGTCGGCACCCAGAAGATCCTGCCGCAGACGGTCCAGTTCGGCAACTGCGCGATCCAAAACAGTGGTCGGGGAAGCAGCAGTCGGTGGAGTAGGAGGAGAAGACGGCAGCGTGATCACGGTATGCTGAGGTGGAGCCTGCTGCGCCACGATGGCTGTGGTGGCGACATCAGGCAAGGGCACCTCGGGAGTCGCTTGGCCATGGGGGCTGAGCTCGCCCCAGCCGGCTCAGCCAGGCCTCGCGAGGATGCCTGGGCAGGAGAGGCCCGTGCGTCACGGTCACCTTCTTTCACGGGCAGAGGCGCTGCCACGAATGGAACCTCAGGAGCTCCCTTCGACTTCTTTGCCGCGGGAGCCAGCCTAGCCGGGAGATACGAACGTCAAGCCTCAGCAACAGAACAAGAAACAAGACGGGAATCAAGCACTTACAGGTCGTCGCTCGCGGGCTCGAGCAGCCTCCGGCCGTACTTGAAGCCCGAGAGCCGGCTACAAGGATCAGCCTCAAGGAGCTCGGGAGCAGGAGGCGCACCTGCGGATTGCCTCGGGGCTAGGGCAGACCCGCGGGGGATCAGTCCGGTCAAGTCCTTCTTCGGGATCGGGGGCAGGCTCCCGCCGCCCTGATCGTCATCATCCTCGTTGTCATCACTCAGAGAGAGGCGGAGAGCGTGGGACCTGCGCCGGAGGGGGGAGCCCTTGACTCTGCCTCGGAGTCAGCCCCCTTTTCCCGCTCCCCTTCTTCCTTCTCTTCGTTGGAGTCACCGGAGGACATGTCCACCGGGTCCTCGGGAGCCTCCGCGGGCACGGGCCCACCCCCGTTGAAGACGGGCATGGACCCCACTACCTGCTCCCAGTCCTCTCGGAGGAACAGGGGCATAGGAGCGCCCTCCAACCTCGCCACGTCGCCCCCAACCAAAGACTGGAGAACCGCAGCCAGATCCTCATCGGCCAAGACCACGGGGCTCAGGTGGGGCCTCCACATCGGAAGTGAGTACTAACGAAGCGGAGCCAGCTGGTGCTCCAGGAATTCCCTCAGCAGCGATGCACCAGTCAGCTTCGCCGCCACCATGCTGGCCGGCCTCAGATCCGCGTCCATCTTCTCCAACACCGGCTTCGCACGGGGGTCCACAAGCTCCACTCGGGACCAGTCGTCGGAGCTCGCAGGGTGCCCCGTGGGCAGGATCAGCCGAATGTGGACGCTCCCAACATCCACTAAGACCCACTTGCTCCTGAAGCCCTCGATCCTTTTCCCAGGGTTCGAAATGGCGATGGAGCTGCCGTACGCGACGAAGCTCGCACACGCAGAGACGGAACCACGAGAGGTCCGGAGGGAGAAGTAGTGGCGCAGCAAGGCCACTGAGGGCTTCACCCCTATGTGAGCCTTGCAATAGTAGGCGAAGATCGCCAGAAGAAGGACAGAGTTGGGGTGGAGATGCAGAGCTTGAAGATTATAATGGCGGAGGACAGAGAAGAAGAACTCAGAAAAGGGAGGCACCAGACCGGCGACAATGGCGCTCACGAAGAGCGGATAGAAGGTGCTCCCTTGGCCTTCATGGAGGGCAGAGCCGGCCTTGAACACCTTCGCCCCATTGATGCCCTGCGCCGCCGCCATCTGGCGCACCCAGGCAAGGCTCGCCTCCGACACGTTCGGCGAGTCCAAGGCGGATGAATACCAAGCTCCGGCCGGGGCCTGGCGAGGCGCCATGTCTGGCTAGGGCGCGCGGACGGAGTAGATCTGAAGATTTCGAAGGCAGGAAGGAGAGGCGCAAGAAAGGGGATCTGAGCAGCAACTGGAGAAAGCAAAGGGGGCAAAGGACAGATGCCACTCCTTTATCAACTCACGCGGTTGCTGAGGCGCCCACGTCCAATCAACCGCCACGCGGCGCCCAAGGCCGCAGGCTGTTAGGGCCCGCGATGCTTCGCACTTGCCCTTTCGCCTCTCTGCTCGGCCAAGTCCGGGCGTGCCCTGGGCCCGGGGGCTACTGTCGGCATTCTGGGAATGGGGGTCCCCAGACTTGCCTGCCTGCGGCCTGCGGCGTGGCTCAAAGCGGGCCCAACGCGGCCCACCTTCATCAACACAAGCTCAAGACCCTCGCGAGGGGCCAAGCCTCGCGGGGCGGATGACAAGGAGCTTCCTCAGGCATAGCCTCATCAGGATGGCTCACGAGGAGGCGGAGAGTTCAAGGCGGGGTACCTCGCGAGGTGCCCATGATGCAAGCCATGACGACCAAGGGCGCCAATCGAGCGCCAGCCCGCGTAGTGTCCTCCTTTCCTCTTTGGTGCAAAGGGAGCGAGCGCAGGCGAGAGCATCAAGCAAAGGCATCCATTTCGGTGCAACAAGACCAAGACCAGCCCAACGGCAGGGAGGAAGTCATTGTGGAGCCCAAGCAGGCGTCACCACCAGAGCCTTTGACAGGCGAGGACCGACTTTAGTCAGGATAAGTGTACCCGCTATTCCCCTTCAAAATGGCCAATAGTTGGTGCCCTTCCCGCTCAATATTTGGGAAGAGGCCCAGGGCCTTTGCCTATAAATAGGACTAGCCACCCCCAAGGTAGGGGGCCTGGATCGAGTATCTGGCATACATCTGGAATAGAGGGAGAGAGAGAGAGGGAGACTGAACTCCTCCTAGCAGTTCATCACACCAGCCAAGAACAGACCCTCGCGAGGCTGTTCTTCCTTGTATTGTTCATCATCAGCCCAAGAGGCAATCCACCACACCACACACTGGAGTAGGGTATTACACCACAACGGTGGCCTGAACCGGTATAAACCCTGTGTCTCTTGTGTTGTTTCTTTCGTAGTTTAGATCCTAGCGATTCGGCGAGGAGCAAGTAGGTAGAGGGCGAAATCTCCGTGCGCACCCCAGTGTTCGAACCTCAAGGGTCTGCCGGAACCCGAAATCCGACAATGCCAATATTTATGAAGATGAATTTGCAATAGTTCCTTATGTTAAACATGAGATCGTTGCTATTGCGCCCATACTTGGTAGTTCCTTCAATCAAAAGCATGATTGCAATGATGTTACTATAAATTCTCTTGATGTCAATTGTGCTAATAATATGCAAAACCCTAAGCTTGGGGATGCTAGTTTTGCTATTTCTACTACTTGTTGCAATGATCATGATTGGGGTGATTCTTCCTATGATCTTGAGAATTTATTTAAGCCCCATGATGAATATGAGATTGATAATAGTGTTTGCAATAATATTAAAAGTGGGTTTGGAAGAGTGTCAACTTTAGATCCCACATATTTGGAGAATGTTCAATCTTATGAATTTTTTGATAAAAGTGGGTTTGGAGAGGTCATGTGAAAGCACAAGTGCTCCCTGGGTGATTTTGATAATTAATGTCAACATATCTCTTGTTGGACTAATACTTTTACCTAGTATGTTTCAGATAAATTCAACAATGGAGTGGCATCGACTAGAGGATGTGGAACCCCTTCAAGATGCTAAGGACAAAATGATTGGCTCAAACTCAAAGCACAAGACTCTACATTTTACTTTTAGTGATCCAAGATCATATTGAGTCTATAGGAAAAGCCAATACTATCAAGAGGGGATGAGGTGTTGCTTAATGGCTTGCTTGCTCAAAGTGCATAGTGATATGCTCCAAAGCCCTCAACCACTTTCTCACATCCACATATGTCCCAAACCAAATGTCAAACTCGGCCCTACCGAATCTTTCCATCCGGCGCCACCGAGTTCTCATGACATAGCCACTGCCACAAACCCTAGTCTCTTCGGTCTCACTGATAGGGATCTCGGTCTCACCGAGATGGGATTGTGATCTCTCTGTGTATGTCCATTACCAAAATCGGTCCAACCGAGTTTGTGTAATCGTTCCTACCGAGATTACAATGCAAACTCTTTGTTCCTCTTCATAACATTTCGGTCTAACCGAGATGAGCGAATCGGTCCCACCGAGTTTGCCTGACCAACCCTCTGTGTGTCCATTACCAAAATCGGTCTCACTGAGTTTGTGTAATCGGTCTCACCGAGATTACGTTATGCCCTAACCCTAACCATATCGGTCCCACCGAGATGACATGTCGGTCCCACCGAAAATCCTAACGGTCACATTATTTCCTAAATCGGTCCGACCGAGTTTCAAGATTTGGTCTCACCGGGTTTGGTAAGTTGTGTGTAACGGTTAGATTTTGTGTGGAGGCTATATATACCCCTCCACCCACTCTTCATTCGTGGAGAGAGCCATCAGAACGTGCCTACACTTCCAGCATACATTATCTAAGAGAGAAACACCTACACTCGTGTTGAGGTCAAGATCTTCCATTCCTACCACATAAATCTTGATCTCTAGCCTTCCCCAAGTTGCTTTCCACTCAAATCTTCTTTCCACCAAATCCAAATCCTGTGAGACTGAGTTGAGTGTTGGGGAGACTATCATTTGAAGCACAAGAGCAAGGAGTTCATCATCAACACACCATTTGTTACTTCTTGGAGAGTGGTATCTCCTAGATTGGCTAGGTTTCACTTGGGAGCCTCCGACAAGATTGTGGAGTTGAACACAAGAGTTTGTAAGGGAAAGGAGATCGCCTACTTCATGAAGATCTACCCCTAGTGAGGCAAGTCCTTCGTGGGCGACGACCATGGTGGGATAGACAAGGTTGCTTCTTCGTGGACCCTTCATGCGTGGAGCCCTCCGTGGACTCGCGCAACCGTTACCCTTCGTGGGTTGAAGTCTCCATCAACGTGGATGTACAATAGTACCACCTATCGGAACCATGGCTCAAAAATCTCCGTGTCTCCAAATTGCGTTTGCACACTCCAATCCCATCCCTTTTCATTCTTGCAATTTGCATGCTTTACTTTCCGCTGCTCATATATTATTTGCATGCTTGCTTGATATGTATTGTGAATGTTAAACTTGTGCCAAAACTCCACTTCAACTTAAAGAAATTAAAAACTGCCACTTTTCTTGCTTAGATTCTATTCACCCCCTCTAGACACCTCTTCTCGAGCCTTTCATCATGACTTTAGTAAATGTTAATCCCACTATTTTGGAAGAGTGTCAACTTTGCATGCATGTGGATCGTGTTGAGAATATGTTATGTGATAGGTATATTGTTGAATTTTCTTATGATCCCACTTGTAATTATCATGAGAGGGGGAAATATCATTGTATAAATTTTCATGTTATTAAATTAACTCACGTTATGTTGAGATTGCTATTGTTTCGTTCCGCTTCCATGCATATGCTAGTTTTTTCTAGCTATGATAATTTGTTTGCCTATAATATGCATATGCATAGGAAGTATGTTAGACTTAGATGTGTTTGTCATGTGTTTCATGATGCTCTCTTTGTGCTTCAATTCTTGTCTTTTATGTGAGCATCCTTAAAATTATCAATGCCTGGCTAAAAGGCTTTAAACGATAGCGCTTGTTGGGAGGCAACCCAATTTATTTTAGTTTCTTGCTTTTTGCTTCTGTTTAGTAATAAATATTTCACCTAGCTTCTGTTTAGATGTGTTTTCATGTTTTAATTAGTGTTTGTGCCAAGTAGAACCTATAGGATAACCTACGGTGATAGTTAATTTGATTCTGCTGAAAAACAGAAACTTTTGCACGCACGAAAATAATTTTAGTAAATCACACGAACGTGATTTTGCGTTTATTATTTTTGATGTATATTAATACACAAATTGCCCAGGACTTCCTAATTTTGTAGGATTTTTAGAGTTCCAGAAGTATTCAAAAGTTACAGATTGCTACAGACTATTCTGTTTTTGACAGATTCTGTTTTTCGTGTGTTGTTTGCTTATTTTGATGTATCTATGGCTAGTATCGGGGGGTATGAACCATAGAGAAGTTGGAATAGAGTAGGTTTAACACCAATATGAATAAAGAATGAGTTCATTACAGTACCTTATGTGGTGGTTTTTCTTTCTTGCACTAACGGAGCTTATGAGATTTCCTGTTGAGTTTTGTGTTGTGAAGTTTTCAAGTTTTGGGTAAAGATTTGATGGACTATGGAATAAGGAGTGGCAAGAGCCTAAGATTGGGGATGCCCATGGCACCCCAAGATATTCGAGGATAATCAAAAGCCTAAGCTTGGGGATGCCTGGGAAAGCATCCCCTCTTTCGTCTTCGTCTATCAGTTTTTATTAGCCACATGATATGTGTTTTGCTTGGAGTGTCATGTATGATATGAGTCTTTGCTTTTTTGGATTACCACAATCATCCTTGCTGTACACACCTTTTGGGAGAAACCCACTTGATTTGGAATTTATTAGAATAATCTATGTGCTTGATGTCTACTACACAACCTTCTTCTTGTAGACGTTGTTGGGCCTCCATGTGCAGAGGTTTGTAGGACAGTAGCAAGTTCCCTCAAGTGGATGACCTAAGGTTTATCAATCCGTGGGAGGCGTAGGATGAAGATGGTCTCTCTCAAACAACCCTGCAACCAAATAACAAAGAGTCTCTTGTGTCCCCAACACACCCAATACAATGGCAAATTGTATAGGTGCATTAGTTCGGCGAAGAGATGGTGATACAAGTGCAATATGGATGGTAGATATAGGTTTTCGTAATCTGAAAATATAAAAACAGCAAGGTAACTAATGATAAAAGTGAGCGTAAACAGTATTGCAATGGTAGGAAACAAGGCCTAAGATTCATACTTTCACTAGCGCAAGTTCTCTCAACAATAATAACATACTTGGATCATATAACGATCCCTCAACATGCAACAAAGAGTCACTCCAAAGCCACTAATAGCGAAGAACAAACGAAGAGATTATGGTAGGGTATGAAACCACCTCAAAGTTATCCTTTCTGTTCTATCTATTCAAGAATCCGTAGTAAAATAACATGAAGCTATTCTTTCCGTTCAATCTATCATGAAGTTCATACTAGAATAACACCTTAAGACACAAATCAACCAAAACCCTAATGTCACCTAGATACTCCATTGTCACCTCAAGTATCCGTGGGCATGATTATACGATATGCATCACACAATCTCAGATTCATCTATTCAACCAACACAAAGTACTTCAAAGAGTGCCCCAAAGTTTCTACCGGAGAGTCAAGACGAAAATGTGTGCCAATTCCTATGCATAGGTTCATGGGCGGAACCCTCAAGTTGATCACCAAAACATACATCAAGTGGATCACGTGAATATCCCATTGTCACCACAGATAAGCACGACAAGACATACATCAAGTGTTCTCAAATCCTTAAAGACTCAATCCGATAAGATAACTTCAAAGGGAAAACTCAATCCATTACAAGAGAGTAGAAGGGGAGAAACATCATAAGATCCATCTATAACAGCAAAGCTCGCGATACATCAAAATCGTGCCATAGAGAGAACTCAAGAGAGAGAGAGATCAAACACATAGCTACTGGTACATACCCTCAACCCCGAGGGTGAACTACTCCCTCCTCGTCATGGAGAGCGCCGGGATGATGAAGATGGCCACCGGTGAGGGATCCCCCCTCTGGCAGGGTGCCGGAACGGGTTCCCCCCTCCGGCAGGGTGCCGGAACGGGCACCCGAGAGGTTTTTGGTGGCTACAGAGGCTTGCGGCAGCGGAACTCCCGATCTATTGTTCGCCTCGATGTTTTTAGGGTATATGGGAATATATAGGTGAAAGAACTCGGTCGGGGGAGTCTCAAGGGGCCCACGAGACAGGGGGCGCGCCCAGTTGGGGGGGCACCCTCGTGGCCACCTTGAAGCTTCCTTGACTTCAACTCCAAGTCTCCTGGATTGCTTCCGTTCCAAAAATAACGCTCTTGAAGGTTTCATTCCATTTGGACTCCGTTTGATATTGCTTTTCTTGGAAACACTGAAATAGGCAAGAAAACATCAATATGGGCTGGGCCTCCGGTTAATAGGTTAGTCCCAAAAATAATATAAAAGTGTATAATAAAGCCCATAAACATTCAAAACAGATAATAAAATAGCATGAATGCTTCATAAATTATAGATACGTTGGAGACGTATCAGCATCCCCAAGCTTAATTCCTGCTCGTCCTCGAGTAGGTAAATGATAAAAGAAAGAATTTATCAAGTGTGAATGCTAGCAGGTGCATAAGTTTGATCAATGAAAATTTTAATCACCTTTTCTAGCATGATTACATGTCATAACAGTAGTTCATCTCATAAAGCTTCTCAAGATCAAGTAACAAGCTATTCACATGTTAAAGCATAGACCATTAACTTTCTTGAAAACTAGCAACTTCATTCTTAGTCATCAAACAATTACAATTCATCTTATTTTCAGGAAGGGTCTATGTCAGAGCTTTGATTTAGCAAACTCCACATACTCAACTATCATATAGTCTTCTACAATTGCTAACACTCACGCAATACTTATGGTTATGGAGTTTCAATCGGACACTGTGAAAGATAGGGGCTTATAATTTCGCCTCCCAACGTATTCACCTTTGGGTGATGTCAACAATAATAGTTCATGCTAACTTACATCCAATTGGATATATATATATATATATATATATATATATATATATATATATATATATATAGGGCTGGACTATTTTGTTACTAGTAACAGAATAATATTCTGTTACCCTCGCCACTATAAGGCCGTGATCTGTTTTTTCCTACCCACCAGAAAAGGAAAAGCAAAATCATCCCGAATAACACCTTCTTCCCCACCTGCAGCGTGCTGCCGCGACCTCCTCTCTCCCTCTCAGGGTGCCGCCGTGCATTCCTCTCTCCCCCCAGTGCGCCGCCGCGCCTTCCACTCTCCCCCAGCGCACCGCCGCGCCTTCCCCTCTCCCCAGTGCGCCACCACGCCATCCCTTCTCCCTCAGCGCGCCGCCTCGCCGTTCCTTCTCCCCCAGCTCGCTGCCCGGCCCCCATCTTCTCCCTCGGCTCCGGTCGTCGCCCCCTCCCCCACCTTCTACCTTCCCTCCCCCACCTTCTCCCTCGGTTCCAGCCTGAGAACAGCCTGGCTTCGACGGCCCCGGCCGTGATTCGCCCCCACCCGGTGGATCTACCGCCACCGTGACCAGCCCAAGTCCGGTTTATGCTGCTCCTCTCCTTCTTTCCATCACCGCCGTCCATCTAGGTTAGCTCTCCATCGATAGGCCCCGGTCGCTACTCATCTCGACAGCCTCTGGTCATGGTGTTCTCCTACCTGCAGCTGCCCTCGATCACGAGCTCGTCCATCACAATCGCTGGTAGCCGTCCAAGTTGAGCTCTGACCGCAGTCCAAGCAGAACTTCAACCACCATCTTCACCTAGCGCTAGACGTTGCTCGCTCATCAAGCTCAACCATGGCCCAAACAAAAAATCACCCTGTCTCATCATCTCCACCTCCCCCGACCAGATCCTACCCCGCGCCTCCATTCCCCCGATCGCCCACTCGCCTCACACCCCGGTCGCCGCACGCCGCCCTCCTTTCGGCGGACGCGCGGCTCCCTCCTTCCGGCCGACGCACTCCTCCATCCTCCCTGCCGACGCGTGTTCCACCCATGGCGCCGCACGCCTCCCTCCGCCCGGCCGATGCGCACCCTACCCCCGGTTGCTGCGCGCCTCCCTCTTGTCGGTTGCCACCTCCAGCCCATCGTCGCTACCCCCGGCGCCTCCATGCCCAGACCCCCTTCCTCTGTTCCTCAAAAATCTGTCAATTGGAAAGCCTCAAAAACCCGTCAGTTGGAAAGCCGTTCAACATCCATGGCTGAGAACGTCCACGAGCTCCTCTGTTATCAGTTCCTTCGGTCGACAGTGGGTTGTGGCTCCTTGGTGAGCAAACCTTTTGTCCCTATTGTCCAGTCATTGCCTGGAGTAAGGATGTTGTGCATACACGTGCGTCAGTGCACTATTGGCTATAACAAAAGGTCGAGTGGACTCAACTTATAAATCCCAACATCTCTTGCTAATGTAATGTTTGTTCCATTTCAATTTATTGCTTGCGCAACCTCTATCAGGCTACACAACTTTTCTCAGAAGTACATCTCTTTTATGCAAGCCAACTGAGATCTTTTTAATCTGTGATATGTGCTCAGTTGATCTTCGTGCAAATGCCAAACTTGTCACAGCTGGGTGCAACCCGCGAAGGGGCTACGCAGCAGGTGCATACAACAATAAGGGAGAAGCGCACATGAAGCAGGTGAGGAGGTGTGTGTGTGCGAGAGATGATACTGAACTTGTACTACTGCTGTACTCGCGTGTGGATGATCCTTTTTTTCCTGCTCATTCTTGTACTCTCTGGCATGAAAAAACCTGACGAGAGAATACTGAATATTTGTGCATTATATCATCAGTTCATAGAGAAGAAATTCTTTTTTCTTCAGTGTGTATTCTAGCGTGAGTTCTGTGTGTATTTTTGTTCTCTTTTCTTCGGTCCACAAGAAGAAAAAATATCAGTTCATGAATAGAGAATGTTTGTATTAAACTTAATATTTGTTCAATGTGTATTCGAACGTTGGTCCATGAAAAGACACAGAATAGTTGGTGTGTGTGCTGAAATATCGTTAGTTCAAGTTTTAAAATTCTGTAAGTTTAGATATATCACCTAAATAAGTAATGATTTGCAGCGAGTTTCTTCAGTATCAATTCTGATTCAAGTGCCATGTTCTTCCTAACCCACATAGTGCTTGTGTTTATTATTATGGACATGTGCAGTACAAACATTTGTAATGGTGCAGAACACGTATTTAAAACTTCTATATATTTACAAAACGGAAATTATCATTCCCAAAAACCTACAAAAAAGCATCAATTTATATTGATACTTGTTCTAGTGCTTATGTTACAACAGTGCAATGACAGATAAATCATTAGTTCAACAGCATGGACATGCTAATGCTGTAGTGATCTCATGCGCGGCCACAAGTTCAAGTTAAGTCACTCTTATTTTTACTCTTATTTTACTTCAGCTATCTGATGTATTACCCTTGTTATTTGAGTAACCGAAAAGTGCTTCATTTTCATGCTTCTAAGATACTACTCCTTCGTATCTAACTAAGCTTCAGCGTGCTTCATTCTGTCTTAGTACTAATTTTCTTTGCCATCATATATCACAAGATAGTACTGTTTGTATCCTGCCAATAGTTTCTAGAAACTTGATGAGTTAATAAATGAATAATTTCTTGTTGCAAGTCTGGTCTCAGTGTCCATGCTATCTTGTTATGCTTATTAAGATTGTCCATGCCATCTTACTATAGTTGGTAAATGAGTGAAGAACTTTTTGTTATTCCGAGTAGGGAAATTTTGATCACATAGCTAGTAGTAACTAAAAAGAGTTCAGTTTGTTATCTTAGTTAAGTTCAATTTCTAAATTTTACTTAACTTAAAGTAAGCTCAATTTTTATTTTTGGTTTAGTTCAATAAAACAGTACATGGAGGTTCAGATATGGCACCGAGATAGGTTCAAAAAAATGGGGGCAACAACAACGGCAGTAACAACATCGAAGAGCTGGAGATGAGCAAGTTAGGTACTGGCAATGACATCGACAAGTTCACACACTACTGTCTCAAACGTTCTGACATTCTTTTCAATATGCAAAAAATCGAATTTAGTTGAATTCCCCATGAAATTCTCTCTGCTGCACATCTAATGTCGGATCCCATCGTCGGCGTCCCGTCGACCGCGGCCACGAGCGAGAGCACCCGTTTCTGGCGGGAGCTACTCCATACCCTGCTTCCCCTCCTCACCTCCACCTCGTTGTGGTTCATTGCTGAGAAAAAGAACGATCGTGTACAGTTCCTGTTGGTCGCCTTGCTGCCCTGGGGCGCGATCTCATCTACCAGGGGTGCTGGCAGCCGTCCAAGTGGAGCGTTGACGCCTGTACAAGTAGAATCATGGGTTGCGGCCACCATCTTCACCAAGCACTGCACATCCATCCAAGTCGAGCACACACAGGGAGAACACCAGTCCCTTTGCTTTGCACAGTGCTTGGTTATGCATGATTGCTGATGGATGCAGCAAAGCGTTTATATTAGTTTGTTCTTGTGCAAGACTCAATTTTGTCTCAGTTTTCGTGGATGCTAGCTGGCAATACGTCCAACATTCTTGCGGCGATAGCGGCCACCACTAAGGGCATTTGCGTCCAGCACTCTCGAGCTACATGCTCGACGGTTGCACACTGCCGCCATGGACATGCACAAAGATATTAAGTAGAAGTTTGTTAGTTCAGTTTTTTATTGATTTACCTTGTTTAAGTAGTAGTGTAGCAATAAAAGGTGTAGTTGTACTGAAGTTTTAGTTGCTATATGAGGAACCCAGAGGCCATTTATTTTGGTTTTTTAGTTCAGCTTGTCTGTTCTTTTTGGTCCATATGCTTTATTGCGCATAATCTTGAGGAAATCCCCAAAAATCATGTGTGCACTCAAGGTAATTAAGTGCCTTTGTAAATTCTAGCAGTCCGTCCTAGACTAAGCAAACAGTACATGGTAGTCTTAGTTTGTGGTTAGACATGCAATCTGGTTCCATAGATGCTTCTGCTCAAACAAGATGCACAAGTTCATCTTTTGTATGCTTTTCAGTTCATCTACTTCTGATGGTGAGTACGATTTCCTTTGTGTTTCCATCTTCATATAACAGAAACAAGTGCTTGTGGTTATGCTTCAAAATGAGCACCGTACTTTCTCTTAGTTAACATAAAACAGGATGCACCGCGGATGTGCTCAACGTAAAACACGATGAAGTTTATGCCATACAAAAATAAATGAACTTATAATGAAATCCAGGGCTACCACTTTAGTTCAGTTCAACTCCTATGTCTGAAAACATTAAAGTTTGTCAGCCTCAGTCGGGAGAAGCCATGGCTACTACTTTAGTTCAGTTCAAAATGTTCAGTCCTATAAGTTCATCTACTCTATGTAGAATTTTGTCCTGTGAGTTCATCTACCCTATGTATAATTTTACTTTACCTGATGTTCTATATTGAGATAACACTACTCTAGTTCTTCCGCGTTTCTATTTTTTCGTGGAAGTTCTTCCATAGTTAAAAATCTGCATCCCTAGATCAACCATTGTTTTACTTTATCCTGCTGCTATTGGATTGCCCAAGCAGCTTGTCATTGTAGAAGACAAAATCTACATTATGCATAACTCTTGCTTGTTCTGACTTCTTTCTCTTCTAGATCGAGTAACCATTTGCTCTGTAGGTGTTTGTCCCTATTCCAGTGAGCACTATTCTTTTTTCTAAATGCTTATTTTCGGCTCCTGCGTATGTGTTTGGGCAGTACAAATACATCGCCATAGTGAGTACAGATGTGGCACCTTGGGGAGTACCAAAAAGACCAACTGCTTAGGATTAATATTGAGTACATCACCATGTGGGTGGGCTGGGGCAAAAACTTGTACATGTTAGAATGGTAGGTAGTAATTTCACATGTTTAGCCCTATAAGCTCAGAAGAAAAGAAACCAAAAAAATATTTAATGAAAACAAACCCCATGAAGTACATTGGGAAAAACATGATAAGTTCAGAACGTTCAGTTCAGCACAAGGCTCTAGCTTAATACAAAGTTCAGGCCAGTTCATACTTCAGTTTTCTCAATTGGGTATACGAATCTTCGAAGAAGTAGAATAACCAGGCTTAATTATATCGTTTGTTTTCTGTGAGCAGATAGGTGCACACTCAAGGTGGGTGGTTGAGCGCCTCCTTAGGTGGGATGGCGGCTCAACGCACAGCCGCCCTGCTTGCCCTACCTTTTTCCGCACCTGCCCACCTGGTTGGGATACTTCTCCTCCGACAAGGTTGCTGTGCTGCACGGCGCTCGCACACCACCGCATTTTCAGTCATGTTCAGTTAAATTTTATAAAAAAGGTACACCCCGAACAACAAGTACAGTTCAACAACAAAGACCTGTAGTAGTTCATCATTATATATCCATCAGAAAAATCAATGTTGTGTTGTTCTCATAGTGTCCTGTTTACAGAAAAATATGGTGCTTTGTTGTAACAAGTTGTGAGCTAATGCAGTGAAATAAATAAATTATGCACCCAAAAGTTTTAGTTGCTATATGGGGAACCCAGAGGCCATTTATTTTGGTTTACAGTTCGCCTTGTCTGTTATTTTCAGTCTGTATGCTTTATTGTGCATAATCTTGAGGAAATCCCCAAAAATCATATGTGTACTTAAAGTAATTAAGTGGCTTTGTAAATTCTGACAGTCCATCCCAGACTAAGCCAATAGTACATGTTAGTCTTGGTTTGTGGTTTGACATGCAATCTGGTTTCATAGATGCTTCTGCTCAAACTGGAAATACTATGTTTTAGGTAATCCTGCTAGTTCAGTGCTAGTACTTCTATTTTATGTTTATCTTACAAGATGAAAATGTTGAGGCTGGTCCTATTGCTAGTTTTTCATAGATTTTCTAAGCAGCCTGAGACCCATCCTGTTCAACTTGTTTTCTAAGTAGCTTCTTTCAAAGTTCAAAATGAAAAATATATTCAGTTTCAACTTGTTATAGCAAACCATGTGCGAGACACTAGAATGAAAATGTTGTTGCGTTGCCAGGTCTCCAATTAGTTCTACTACAAATAATTACATCCGTTCGACTACATATATTACACTAGTTCAACTGTGTGCGTCACACCAATTGACCTAAGTTTTACATGTTATCACTTCAGAAAAACTGTAGATTTTGGTGATGCAAGCTTAGTTTATTTTTCTATTTCCTATAAGTTCAAGTGATCAATTGCTATAAGTGGGTGGGTTGTTTACTCAAGCAGTTAAAAAAGTGGTCATTGTTGTCTTTTATTAAAGATGCTCGAGTGATTCTTGTAAAAATGCTTCCTATATTAAGACAAGAACTCCTTCCTCCATTGGTTGTCTCAGTTCAACTCGTTAAGTGTCTCAGTGCAACTATATTGACTATGCCCAGAACAGTAACATGGTGATGGTTGTGTTTCATACATCCAGGCAATATGATGCTTGCAATGGAGTATTCTACAAAGCTCCCATTTGCATTGAATACCGCTACCACCATGTATTTGTACTTCAACGAACATGTTGAAACAACTCCTGTACAACTCTTTCTATCTCACTTATATTTCTAGTTTTTGCATGGGGCATCTTCTAGCATATGATCGAAACTCAATTCCCGTTGTATTATGCATTTAAAAACTCATAAGTAGTTAAGAGTTTATTTGTGGTGGTTAGCAATTCAGTAGCTAGAAAAAGGATACATCAGTTCAAATATACTTGCCATAAGTATTTAAGAGTTTATTTGCGGTGGTAAAAATGAAGGTACTTTGTTCTGAGGACAAGAACTACTAGAAGTTCAAATGCTGATGTGTTAAAAAAACTCCAGCTACTTTGTTTAAGCTTTTGATGTCTTAATTTCTGCACTTCCATAAAATTTGGTGGCTCACTT
Source organism: Triticum timopheevii (assembly GCA_963921465.1). Classification (NCBI taxonomy): domain Eukaryota; kingdom Viridiplantae; phylum Streptophyta; class Magnoliopsida; order Poales; family Poaceae; genus Triticum; species Triticum timopheevii. The sequence goes on from OY997264.1 coordinate 367,119,617, forward strand.
TTGCTAATTTTCTGCAGTTCTCAGGTTAGAAAACGATCAGTTCCATGTGTATTTAACAGCAGGTCCATGTGTATTTGACAACAAGTCCATGTATTACTACATGAGAAGTACTGCTAGTGAGACTTCACTGCCCCATTTCAACCAACTTGTATACGCAATCCTGGTTTGACAAAGTACTTTGCTGCTAATGGTTTCAGTTCCCTCACTGGATTTGCAGGCTCACGACCATCCTCTTAACACCCGTCAGTGCCACCGATTTGAAGGACCTCTGTGAGCGTGTACTTCTCCTGGTATACAATTTTGTTCCTCCCTGTATTGCAGTCATTTTGGTTAGTAAACTTGTATGGACGAAAAAGAATTGTGCCAGGAAGTTCATATCTTAAAACTAGATAAGTTCGAAAAACAAACCACGACCAGTTTGAAAAAGAACCACCCTCACCCTGGCCACCCTCGTGCCACCGCGGCGCCCAGGCCGTTCACCGCCGGCACCACAGTCCGTTCACCGGTGACACAGAGGCCGTTCAATGATGCAATGGTGAGGTCTGGCCTTTCCCCTTCCTCTTTTTATGTAGCCTCCGAGTCGAAGTTCACCTCCATGTGCTGCTCCACTCGTAGCTCCCAGCCTACCCTCGAGCAAGTTCGTGCTGTGCACGAGATCAGTTCAACCTTTGCACTTGGTACGTTTGTGGGAATGTTTGACCAAAAAGAGAAACCATATATTTTTGTGCAAAATTTTGACCCTGCATTCCGTGAGTTCCTGATTTTATTTTGTGCAACAGTTAGATCTCAGCGCTTGTGGCAGTCCCACAAGGACGAGTGTGGTCTACGATCAAGCAGTTGGTTCCCAAGCGAGTTCCTGGCTGAAGGTGGGCTTCCACATTGAGGTGTGGAATGCAATGTACATGGAGATCCTGATGGAGTACGATGATGGCGATGAGGCGCAGGTGGACCTCATGGAGTTCGGTTGGGCTGGCGGCGGTCGGCGGTGGATGCGGGTGCATGAGTTGTGGGGCTCCATCTGCCGCTCGACCACCAGTTACTCCCACTCTGTTCACTGGTTTTGTTTTCACTGTCACGCCTGTTCCTCATCGACCTGCAGCAGCAGGAGACACGAGATCACCTCCAGCACCGCTGGTCACATGAGGGTCATCAAAAATTGTATGTTCTCCATAAATATAGGTGTTTGCTTATCTATATTCTCTATTGTTGAATTATAGCACAAACATTGGCTGAATCAAAGTGCTCAGGACCTGAAACACAAACTAGGTGCTCTCAGTTCAGTACGTGAACAATCACCAGTTCGTGAAAAATACATATAACATGCCTTGTTGTGTGGGATTTGGGCGGTGCCTAGTCTGGCTAGAGTTTTCAAGTATAACAAGTGTGATAGTGGCAATTTTCAAAAACTTTAACAGTTCAAGTACATAAGAAAACATAAGTCCACTCTGTAAAAACAACAGTAGACGCAGAAAGTTCAGTTTTTCTATAAGCGATTGGTAATGCAGATGTGTTCTTTTGTGTTGAGGATTTCGGCACTAAACTATGCAAACAATTTAAAAGTACTCAAGTCCAACTTGCAAACCCGTAGCAGTTCTATAGTGCAACATGCATCAAATTCAAAAACATTAAACCCGACTTGAAGCAAATTTGCATCTAGTTGTTTATTTTTTAGCTCATCGTTTCTAATATAAGCCAATGCTTCTATTCTAATCTAGTTGTTTATTTTGTAGCTCACGTTTTCTAATATAATGTTAAAAAGCCCATTAGATGAAAAATTTACTGTGTTAGCTAGATCAGTACGAGTGCTCATTAGTAAGACAAAAGTAGCAGTACTGATCATTACGACTTACACAAATACTAGTACTGATCAGTACTATATAGAGCCAAGCTTCACTATGGATATTACTGACCATAGGAATTTATTAGAATAATTTAATGTTTTTGTAGCTCACCTCTAATTTGTTTCTCTCTACTGCTCTTCTCTCTCACTATTTTGTTTCTCTATGTACTGCAGCACGAGAGAGGTTTGGACGGACGCTGATCACTGGCCCACTATGACGCCGCCGATCACGCATGAAGGACACCAGCATGTTGAGGATGAAGTACATGACGCAGACAATGAGGACGACCAAAACATGAAATCCGTACCATAGCACCAACTTCAAATTCAAATTTTCTGTCTATGATGATTTGATTGCTACTTCTTAAAGAAAGTGTACATAACAGTGACATGCTTGTGCAAGAAAGGAAAAGTTGTTTGAATTAAAAACATTGATCAGTACAAATCAAAAACAATGATCATTTCGATAGTGCTCTCTCCTGCCTATTTTGGTTGATGCCATGAATAGTGAAAAAAATTGTATGGGAATGTTTAATTATTACTAGCATGGAAGTTCAAAAAATAAAACACAATCGGTTTGTCTATGAAATTTGAAGAAGTCCGTCAATGAACCCGAGGAAATTATGCTCAAAGAAAAAACACATCACATTTATTCGGTAAAAAGTTTATTTTAGTTCAGCTACACAAACCATGCAGGTTTGATGATGATGATACCATAAGTTCGGACAAGGAAACAAATATGAATTTAAAAACAAAAACCTTCACTTCTATAAGTTCAAGTGCTCATCCATACAAGGTAATTCAAGTTGGTAAAAGTTCAAGTCGCAAAACAAAAGAAGTCCAGAACATCATTGCAAGAAATGTGAGTTAAAAAAGAAACACAACATTTTTCTTTTATAAAAAATGCCATTCAGCGAGAGAAAAAAAGAAGAAGTCATATAGACGTTACGCTTACTTCCAGGCTTTTAGCCTGAAGGTGGGAAACTGGAGGAAGCCGCAGACGTCGCCGTCGGTGTAGAACCACGGGAAGAAGCTCCAGAAGAAGCTGATTCCAAAGTACTTGAGGAATCCCACGGATCTGCTGCCTGTTGTGGTAAAGGTTGAAAGAAATTCTGAATCAGTCCGGACCATCCGTTTCTAAAGCATTTTTTACACAGTTAAAACACGATTTGATTCATCGTAGCTGGGAATAAGAAGATGTCCTTTTCAGGCAAAGGAAAGGAAAAATAAAAGGGTCGGACCTTGCATTCTTATCTCCTTGAGGTGTGTGGAACCCATTTATGAGGACGACAGTGGCAGTCCCACTTGGGTAGGTTAGCTTGTACGGGCGGGTGGCTGCTTCAAACCGGTCATGGCATGAGGAGGAAGAAGCTAAGACTTCCCTCCTGCATTGGCATTTGGGTTTGAAGCGAGCTTTATAACCTCCCCAACCTCCAAATATAAAGGTTATGAGCTTGTTTGTCCATTAATTATGACGATCAGAAGCCATATGGCTACTCTGCTACAGTGCTATTTTGGATCAAAACCGGCATAGGGTAAACATACTAGAAAGTTGGTTATCTTGTGCCTGACTTGGCCTCGTTGTTGTTGACTTGCTAGAGACAGGAGAGTTGTGTCTCTAGGTCTCAGATGGTGAAGAGAGAGTACTGGAGCTGTTCACACAAACAATTACGTGAGACACATTCAGTTTCAACATGAAACGCCTCCAACCTCTAGTACACTAGTACAGTTTCTATTGTAGAGGCAGAGAAATTTTCACCAAAGAACACGTATGTTTGGTTAAGATAGTGTGAAACACAACAATAAACTATTCAAGATCACCATGTTGTAAAGATCGAGAAAACATAGATGCACTGACAGAAAACAAAGAGGTGAACTGTTAAGAAGAAGGCGACAGCCAGGAGTACTGCTCTAATCTTTCTCTACTTTGCATCGACATCCGAGTATTCATAGGTGCTAAACCAAGACATTCAAAGACAAAGGATGCAGCTGCTGTACAAAACCTGAAAACAGTGTAATGTGCAGAAACTAGTATTCATGCAGAACTCCTGGATGAAATCTGAATTTTACTCATACACGAATAGAGAAAACAAGGATAAAGTCACACAAGCAAGATCATAGCAAGAACTCACTCAAGAAATGTAGGGACCATGGTAAGAACCGAACATGATAAACAATCAGAGACAGACTAAATCAGACTGTTACTATTTCTCCAGTTCATGAGACAGTTAACTTACAAGATGACAGAGTAGGAACAGCTAACTAACTACAGAGCAACATCGATCGGCCAACATGTCAGTACCTGAAAGTGTTTAGTTTCACCACCAAATCGCCAGTTAAACTGAAGACCGATTGCGACTACGAAATCAATTGTAAATATCTTTCTCATCAAGAACAAAAATAAAATGCAGACTAGCTAAGGTTCCATCAGCATTGTAGTGTGGCGTCGCAAATGATGACTCGGGGTTGGTCGTCGATGTTGAAATTCTGGTGGGAAATAATTTTTTGGGTAGGAGATGGGGGGACTAATCGCCGTTAGTGACCGCAACCCTGGTGCTATGGTCTTGCGAGCAATGCCAAAGTTTCAGTTCTTCTGACAGTACAGCAGCGACCCACGAAAATCGGGAAGCGCGGCTCACCATGGACAATCAGAGAAGGGCGCTGGAGCATGAAAATTAAGCCCATAGTTTTAATTTCTTTGTGTCCTTATAAATATAACAAATCAACAAATCATGGTGATACCTAATCGAATTCAACAAATGAACAAATCAATCAAGGGACGGTTGAGCATTGGCCATCTCTCCTTTTACAGCAAAAGCCTCAGCTTCTTGATGGGGAGAGGGCTCCGCACCTCCTCCTCCTTGGCCCACCTCTTCACCCCTGCGTTCTCCAGCATCGACAGCAGGTTCAGGTCAAAGTTCCTCAGCACGGCGGAGGACGCCAACACAGAGACGGATATGAACATAGACACGGAGGTGTCGTCCCAGTAGTGGCAGCGCAACGCTTGTGCCCTCCGAGTAACGCGCGTGAACTTCCAGAGTAATATTCTGATCACGGGATCAGAATAATATTATGATCACAACATGAACTTCCAGAGTAACGCGCGTGACCTTCCCCGAGTACTAGGTTGAACTTCAGCTAAAAAGTGTCCAAATGAGGCTTGCGATATACCGTTGGAAAGCTATGGACACCAATATCATGATCCAAGTCAATTTTTGGCAAATTGTAAGCGGTTTAAGAGCAGTTTTGAAAACCATTTTTTCTTCATACAAAAAACGTGAATCATATTTTCGATCGCATTTCTAAAACATTTATCGGAATGAGGTAAATAATATAGCGTTGGAAAGCTGGTGCAAAACCGCTCCTTCTACATGTTGAAAGTTTTCTCTAATTCCCTATGGATAAAGAGTAATTTTGAAAATCGTAAAATTTCACAAACCGAACAGCCGAGTTTGTATTTTCAATGTAATTTCTAAACGGCTAATCCATTTAAGTCAAATGATATGGCATTGGAAATCTTGTGAAAATGCGCTACTTTTTCATGTTAAAAGTTTTTCTAATTTGGTACGATTTAAAAGTAATTCAGAAAACGGTACAAGTTCCACCGAGTTCGTATTTTCGAGATAATTTTTTAACCATACGTCCGATTGCAACAAACCATACGGCATCGGAAAGCTTGAGCAAATGCGAAACTTTTTTGTATATATTGTTTCTCCTAATTCCTTACAGTTTTAAGTCAAATTAGAAAATGATTAAAAACGTATTTTTGGCATAATTTATACATACTTTATCGGAATGAGGTAAATAATATACCACTGAAAAGCTACGAAAAATGCGAAACTTTTTCATGTTGACGGTTTTCTCTGATTCCTAGCCGTTTTTAAGTAATTGCGAAAATGGCGAGATCATTCGTTCTACCTTTATCGCGAAACTGATTCTTCGAAAATGCACCGCGTGAAAAACCTGAACATCTCGGCACGTGTACTTGAACTTCACTCTGTTTTTCATGTGCATTTTTTTGCTCGTATATCTCTAACCACTGCTCCTAGCTCTCCATCCACTCACCGGAATTGAGCAACTGATATACCAATGGAAAGCGGCTGTAAACACGCAACTTTCCCGTATTGATCATTTTTTCATACTCGCAACAATTTTAAAAGTTTTTCATCTGAAATTCATTCAGCGTAGTAGTTGAACTTCATGTTGTTTTCACGTTGAACTTCTGTGACGTATTTTTGTTTGTACGCGCGCCTGAACTTCCCTCTGTACAAACCCGACCTTCGGGCTATCTTTGCAACCGTGGCTTCCCCCGCGAATTATTCTGGTTAGTAGTGTTCTATATGACGTTAGTGTAATCTAGAAACGTTTTTTAGCAACTAAATATTGGCTTTAAATAGAAATCTCGCTCGCTGGCGGATTTTTCTCTCGGGTCGTGATGAAATTGCATTTTTTGCTAGTTTACTGTCTGAGTTGTTCGACCTATACTTCCCCTAGTGCTAGGTTGAACTTCTGTCAACATTGCCCAAATGGGGCTTGTGATATACCATTTGGAAAGCTATGAACACCAATATCATGACCCAACTTAAAATTTTGGCAAAATGTAAGTGGTTTAAGAGCAGTTTTGAAAACCGTTTTTTCTTCATACAAAAAACGTGGATCGTATTTTCGCTCGCATTTCTAAACCGTTTATTGGAATGAGGCAAATAATATGACATTCAAAAGCTGCTGTAAAACCGCTCCTTCCAGATGCTGAAAGTTTTTTCTAATTCCCTATGGTTAAAGAGTAATGTGGAAAATCATAAAATTTCGCAAACCAAACAACCGAGTTCGTATTTTCATTGCCATTTCTAAACGCCTAATCCAATTGAGACAAATGATATGGCGTTGGAAATCTTATGAAAATGCGCATTTTTCTCATGTTGAAAGTTTTTTCTAATTTTGAATGGTTTAAGAGTAATTTAGAAAACGGTATAAGTTCTACCAAGTTTGTATTTTCGATCTATTTTTTTAATCATACGTCCGAACATAGCAAATGATATGGCGTTGGAAAGTCTGAACAAATGCGAAACTTTTTGGTACATATTGTTTCTCCAAATTCATTATGGTTTTACGTTGATTTTAAAAATAGCTAAAAATGTATTTTCGCCGTAATTTCTACAAACTTCATCGGAACGGGGCAAATAATATACTATTGAAAAGCTACGAAAAATGTGAAACCTTTTCATGTTGATGGTTTTCTCTGAATCCCATCCATTTTCAAGTAATTTCAGAAACGGTGAGATCACTCGTTCTGCCTTTATCGCGAAACAGACTCGTCGAAAATGCATTGCATGAAGTACTTGAACTTCTGTGGCATTTCTGCCTGAAATTCACTCTGTTTTTCACGTGATTTTTTTTCTCGTAGCTCTTCATCCACTCACAGGAATTAAGCAAGTGATATACCGATGGAAAGGTGCTACAAAGACGCAACTTTTTCGTGTTGATCCATTTTTTCATACTCGCGACGATTTTAAATGTTTTCTGGTGAAATTCATTCAGTGTAGTAGTTGAACTTCCGATGTTTTTCATGTTGGACTTCTGTGACTTATTTTTGTTTGTAATTTTCCCATCCATTTTCGGCAGTGTTACACAAATGATATTCTTTTTGTACAAACCTCTCTCACAATATTTTTTTTAACTTTCTCCGACCGAGGACTTGAACTTACACAAATGATATTCCTGCCGGTTTGAAGTAAATTAGAAAGCAACGAGATCATGATTTCTGCCTTCATCATGAATGGAAATGCATTGCGTGAAGTAGTTAAACTTCTCGGGCATGTTTGTTTGAACTTCACTCTAATTTTTGACGTGCTGTTTTTTGACGTGCTATTTTTTGCACTACGTGAAATAGTTGAACTTCTTGGGCATGTCTATTTGAACTTCACTTTGTTTCACTTTATCGTATTTTTTATATGAAATACACACCGTGTAGTACGTGAACTTCCCGTTGTTATCACTTTGAACTTCTCTCTGGTTTGAGAGAATTATTATAAAACACAAAAAACAACATATTTTTTATGTATTTTGGACATCTAAATACACGGTGAACCTCTCTCGCAAGAATTTTTGAACTTCCCCTCGCCGAGCACTTGAACTTCTAGCAACCATTTTATGTTTATGAGATTGTTTTCAAAAGTGCAAAAAATGGCGTTGTGCTTTTTATTTTTTGAAAAGGTAAATCCTAGGTTTTAATAAACTCTGGACTTCTGTGTTATTTCAATTTGAACTTCACCTTTTTATATTTTGAGTAAAGAATTGTATTCAATTTTTATACGAACAAAATCGAACATGGAAATACAAGATGAGCCTCTCTCGTAAGAATTTTTGAACTTCTCCGGACAGAGCACTTGAACTTCTTTCAACAAACCTTTTAAGCTTTTAATTTTCTATACTTTTATTCTCATTTCAAATGCATTCCTTGCAGTAGTTGAACTTCTCGTTGTTTTCACCTTGAACTTCTATCACGTATTTTTGTTCAACCTCTCCCACACAAGAAGTTTTGAACTTTCTCAAGTCAAGCACTTCAACTTCTAGCAACAAAACTTTATGCTTTGCATTTTCGTTCTTTTTTAATACAAAATGCACACCCTGTAGTACGTGAACTTCTGGCAGTTATTAATGTGAACTTCTCTCGGTTACGTGAAAATATCTGATTTTTTATGAATTTTAATCTGAATTTCTCAATCCTTTTTTATGAATTTTAAAGCCCTCTATTTTTAAAAGTTGAACTTCTTATTATTTAATTTTTCAACTTCTTGTTTCCATTCTTTAATAACGAGGAAAATCTGAGTTTTCTATAATCGTCGATCTTCTCCATCTTTTTAATATGGACTTCCTGGTTTTATTTCTGAATTTCTTTTGTGAAATTTTGAAGCGCTCTATTTTTTTTAAAGTTGAACTTCTTGTTATTTAATTTTTGAACTTCTTGTTTTCCATTCTTAAATAACGAGGGAAATCTGAGTTTTTTACAATCATCGAACTTCTCCATCTTTTTAATTTGGATTCCTGGTTTTATTTCTTTTAGTAACGGAAAAAATCCTACCTTTTGATAGACATCGAGCCCCTTCGTTAAATTTGAACTTCTAGGTTTATTTTAATAGAACTTCTTCATTATTTCGAATAGAACTTATTGGACTTATTCTTTAGTTACGAGAAAAAATTGAGGTTTCAAATAAATATCAAACTGCTCTGCTTTTAAAAATTGAACTTCTTGGTTCTATTATTTAGTAACAAGAAAAAACTTAGTTTTTAATATGCATTGAACTACTTCATTTTTTAAAAATTGAACTTCTTGGTTTTTATCTTTAGTATTGGGGAAAAATGCCCAAAATGACATTGTTTTTTGTTTTTGTTTTTTGAACTTCTAAATCATAGGTTTTAATATCCTTTGAACTTCTGTGTTATTCTAATCTGAACTTCACATTTTTTATTTTTTCAGTAAAGTTTTTGTTTTTGATTTTTAAATAAACATGATTTTTATTTTTATTTATTTTTGATCTGCATGGTCGATTCTTTAATTCCTTTTTTTAATTTCAACTTCTTCATTTTATTATTTAGTAACGAGAAAAAATATCTAAGTTCTTTTAACCTTTGAACTTCTCTCTTATTTCAATTTGAACTTCTTAGAGAAAATATGGTTTTAAATAAGCAAACAATTTTGTAGGTTTTTACCTTTGAACTTCTAGGTTTTTTGACCTTCCCGGTTATTTCCAATTGAACTTCTAGGGTTTTCAAATTTTAACTTCTACTTTTTTGACCTTCTCAGTTACTGCAAATTTTCTATTTTTTTTGAAAATCCATTTTATTATAAACTTTTTTTGAACTGTTGTGTTATTTTGAGTTGGCTTTCTCTATTATTTTTTAAAAATGAGGAAAATCTAACTTTTTTAAAAAATTGGATATTTTTTAGAAACGGTAAAAATCCAAAATTTTATTGAGCATGGAACTGCTCTGTTATTTTAATTTGACCTTCTTGGTTTTATTTTTTACAAACGGGAAAAATCTATTTTTTTATATAAACATCAACTAATTTGCTATTAAATTTGAAGTTTCTAGTTTTATATTTTATAAAAGGAAAATTTTGTCCTTCCGTTGTGGGATAGTTTGATGTTTTTTCTCCTCGTATTTAATTTTGTAGCAATCAACATTTTTTATTTTCATTTTATTTTTTTCTCTTTCCGAACTTGTGGTTCTATATTTTTAGTCATCTACGACTTTTGAGGTGTTTCACTTATGAATGAACTCCCGGAATTTTTTATCCATGAAATAATAGTGTTTTTAACTGATTTGCACGCTTTTGCTATGTTAATTTTTTATTCTTATGAACGAACACTTCTTTTTAAATTGTAATTGTACATGTTAGAATTAGACTGCGTTTCAAAGCTTCTACTTATTTTCAAGGGCAAAGTTCCTATTAAAATAAAACACATCAAATCACACACCCAGCAAAGACACACGGGGTACCACACAGCAATTACGCGTGCTACAATACCAATATTTTAAATGGCATGCTATTTCGCCGTTATAACGCGGTTATAGCATATTTGAAAGGGAGACGTTACGTTTTGGCAAAATCGGACGCTACGCCGCTAATCGCGTAATTAGCGCGCTACACACGCTATAACGTTGTAATGTTACGACGTGCAGACCATGCAAAACTGAAATAAGCACAGCCCAGCAGGCCAGCAAGCCAAAACCAACCCACGACCACTAGCTTTCTCACTCCTTTTATCAGATTCTCCCACGAGACCTAACCAGCAAGCCCAGGTGGCTGCCCCGATGGCTGTTGATGTTAGAGACCCTTAAAACTATGGTTGTTGATGTTTGAGACTTACTATTTTTATGTGCTGGATTTGGCCCTTATGCATATATTGCTTGCTCCTATGAAAAATTTAGTTGCTTAAATACTTTATTTCTAGATATATTTGATTTTTTTTGCAAACGTTATTTTGAAATATAGCACGCTATAACTTGTGTAGCATTTAGAGAAGGGCCTCGCTATATTTTGTAGGGGTACCACACAGCAATTACGCGTGCTACAATACACACACGCACACTCAAGTAGTCACGCACACCAAGAACGCACACACCAAAGCACACTAACACAAACCCGTGTGTGGCATTTGAGTTAGCCCGTAATCCTCCATCATGCTGACGCTTGCCGTCCTCCGGCTCTCCGCTCCATAGTTGAACTTCAGCTATGCACACGCATACATGGATCCATCAAGAGTCAACACAAATCTTTAATTAATTTCTTCAAATTTTTGTTCTTCGGCACATGGCCTCCGTCAATTCGCTCAATAATTTGGCATGGAACCACAAAGCCACAGGTTCTCTTTTGTTCTGCAGAAACGCAAGTGCAAAAACTTGCCAACTGTTCTTTTCTTGATTGATATTTTGTGTTCAATCTTCACTGAAGGTTATCTAAGAGGAGCACGAACGGAGTTGAACGCCCTGCTGCACCAAAGTTGAACGGCATGGGCGTGCGGCACCAGCTGTAGGTAGTAGACCATTGTGGCGGCGCGTGGCCAGGTGCAGGTCGAGGCCTCTTCTAGCTGCAGGTCGAGGCCTCCTCGAGATGCATCTCTCTGAATAAATTGGACGCAAAATTATGGAAAATATGCAATCAGTACGAGCATGGAAGAAGAAGGATATGGGCCTCGTCCGGGCACTGCAGCAGTGGGAACCGGGTGACTGAGGGGGTGAACATCTTGGGGTTGCATAGTTGAACGGCCGGAGGGGGCAGCGGCGAATGGCTTGTTTGCTGCAACGCTGGGTCCCCACTGGGGTTAGGCTGTGTGGTGGCATGGCGGAGCCACACCGCTGCAACGAACGAACACAGGCGACAGGGACAGACTTGAGCACAAACATGTCCCTGTTCCAGCCATGTTCCTGGCAGGCAGCCGGAGATGCTCTTTTTCACCGGATCCTGCCGCCAGCCTTCTTCCCAATCACCGTGATGGACCTTCACCATGGCCCCGAGCTCCGCCGCCCGTCTCCATCACTTCAACGGATCTCTCCGGCCACCAGTTGATGTCATGGTGGAGGTTGGATGTGGGGTTTGCCGCGGCAGCGGGGGAAGAAGCATGGAGGAAAGGATCTGGTGCAGCGGCATGTACCGGCGGTTTGGGCCCTTGCTACGGCGGCGGGATCCGAAGGCTGGGCCCTGGTAGCGGCGGCGGGGATCCAGCGGTTGGGGCCCTGGCAGCGGCGGGAGGAAACGGCGGTTGGGGTGGGATGGGCGCGCCTGGTGGCCGGCGAGCGCTCGCGATGCGGCGGCTCCAGTGGCCAGCGAGCGTGCGGGCAAGGCCTCAGCTCTGGTTGCCGCCGACCCAACGGGATCCGCCCGCGCGGTGAAGTTCGTGTAGTGAGGATGAACCGGTCAGAGGGACCGAAGGACCAACTGGCGGGGCGAGGGCGGCGGCGCCAGTTGTGGGCGCGGTGGCGGCGGTGGTGCCCAGGGGGCCGAGCGGCTGGCTGCCCAACGGCGGTTGTGGAGGGGGGCGGGGAAGGTGGGCATCGGGCCGGGACGGGGATCGTGGGGGAGTGGTCAGCGGGTGGGTGGAGATGGGTTTTTTTTGCGTCCACTGTACCAATTCAGAAGTTCGGGAATAGCCCCTCCAGCCCTATATAGGGCGCGCCGTGATCCAAATAAGTATTCTGATCCCATGATCAAAATAGTGCTACTATATATATATCAGAATCTTTCCAACACGAGGTGCTTGCCAAAGGATAAGATGAAAAAGGAAAAGGTAAAGATCACCTTGACTCTTGCATAAAGTAAAAGACATAAAGTAAAAACAGGCCCTTCGTAGAAAGAAGCAGAGGTTGTCATGTGCTTTTAGGGTTGGATGCACAAAATCTTAATGCAAAAGAACGTCATTTTATATTGCCACTTGTGATATGAACCTTTATTATGTAGTCCGTCGCTTTCATTACTTTCATATCACACGATCGTATAAATCTTATTTTCTCCGCACTAATAAGTCATACATATTTAGAGAGCAATTTTTATTGCTTGCAACATGACAACTTACTTGAAGGATCTTACTCAATCCATAGGTAGGTATGGTGGACTCTCATGGCAAAAACTGAGTTTAAGGATATTTGGAAGCACAAGTAGTGTCTCTACTTGGTGCAAGGAATTTTGGCTAGCATGAGGGGGAAAGGCAAGCTCAACATGTTTGAATGATCCATGACAATATACTTTAACTGAGATGTGAGAAAACATAACCCATTACGTTGTCTTCCTTATCCAACATCAACTCTTTAGCATGTCATACTTAATGAGTGCTCATAATTATAAAAGATGTCTATGATAGTATATTTATATGTGAAATCTCTCTTCCTTCAATATTCTTTCATGAATTGTTCAAATGACCAATACAATGCTTGCTAACCTTCAATAAATTTACAACCTTTACTTCTTAGATGTGAAGTCATTACTCCCCATGGGATAAGCAAATGAGACATATATAATTTCAGATTTGTGACATTCAACTCATTCAACCATTTACTCATAGGATATAAGTGAAGCACACGAGTAAATGACAAACTACTCCAAAAAGATATAAGTGAAGATCAATGAGTAGTCAAATAATTATGTAACTAAGTGAAGACTCTCTCTCATTTAAGAATTTTAGATCTTGGTATTTTATTCAAATAGCAAGCAAAGAAAAATAAAATGACAATGCAAGGATAGTACAACTCATTTGAAGAAGCAAAAACTTAGGTTCAACCGATACTAACCGATAGTTGTTGAAGAAGAAAGGTGGGATGCCTAACGGGGCATCCCCAAGCTTAGATGCTTGAGACTTCTTGAAATGTTATCTTGGGGTGCCTTGGGAATCCCCAAACTTGAACTTTTGTGTCTCCTTAATTCCTCTCATATCATGGTTTCTCTATTTCTCAAAAACATTATCCACATAAAACTCAACAAGAACTCGTGGGAAAAGTTAGTATAAACTAATGCAAAACCTTAGCATTTTCTACTGTAACAAATTACTAAAATTATTATTCAACATTGCATACTAAATTCCTCTGCATATTTAATACTCCTATCCTCAAATAGAATCATTAAACAAGCTAACATATGCAAACAATGCAAACATAACAGCAATCTACCAAAACAGTACAGTCTGTAAAGAATGCAAGAGTATCAATACTTCCCTAAATCCAAAAATTATGAGAAAATACTACGCTGTAAAAGATTTATCAGGGCTCAATATGCAAAAAAATTCAACATTATACCATTCTCTGAATTTTCTAGGGAATTTTTACAACAGCGGTAAACTTTCTGTTTTCAAACAGCAATATGTATACTAGCAAAATAAGTATGGTAAAGTCTATCCTTGACATTTTTATTGAAAATATAGATGCAAAACATTATTCTAAATAACAGCAAGCAAATACTAACAAAATAAAATGACGCTCCAAGCAAAACACATATCATGTGGTGAATAAAAATATAGCTCCAAGTAAAGTTATCGATAGACGAAGACGAAAGCGGGGATGCCTTCCGGGGCATCCCCAAGCTTAGGCTCTTGGTTGTCCTTGAATATTACCTTGGGGTGCCTTGGGCATCCCCAAGTTTAGGCTCTTTCCACTCCTTATTCCATAGTCCATCGAATCTTTACCAAAACTTGAAAACTCCACAACACAAAACTTAACAGAAAACTCGTAAGCTCCGTTAGTATAAGAAAATAAAACCACCACTTAGGTACTGTAATGAACTCATTCTAAATTCATATTGGTGTAATATCTACTTTATTCCAACTTCTCTATGGTTCATACCCTCCGATACTACTCATAGATTGATCAAAATAAGCAAACAACACATAGAAAACAGAATCTGTCAAAAACAGAACAGTCTGTAATAATCTGTATCAAACGTATACTTATTGAACTAAAAAATCCTACCCAATTAGGAAGTCCTAAGAAATGTGTGTAAAAATCTAGAGCAAAAAAGAATCATATCAAAATCAAGTTTCTGTGAAATATCAAAACTAATTTACTGGGTGCAAAAGTTTCTGGTTTTCAGCAGGATCAACACAAATATCACCGTAAGCTATCCTAAAGGTCTTACTTGGCACTTTATGGAAACAAAAGATATAAAACATGATTACTACAGTAGCATAATCATGTGGACACACAAAAACAGTAAGGATAAGTATTGAGTTGTCTCCCAACAAGCGCTTTTCTTTAATGTCTTTCTAGCTAGACATGATGATGACAATGATGCTCACATAAAAGATAAGAATTGAAACATAACGGGAGAATCATGAAGCATATGACTAGCACATTTAAGCCTAACCATCTTCCTATGCATAGGGATTTTGTGAGCAAACAACTTATGGAAACAATAATCAACTAGCATAGGAAGGCAAAACAAGCATAGCTTCAAGATTTTCAACACATAGAGGGGAAACTTGACATTATTGCAATTCCTACAAGCATATATTCCTCCCCCATAATAATTTTCAGTAGCATCATGAATGAATTCAACAATATAACCAGCACCTAAAGCATTCTTTTCATGATCTATAAGCATAGAAAATTTACTACTCTCCACATAAGCAAAATTCTTCATATGAATAGTGGGAGTATCATAAGAGACTTGAATACTATAAATTGTTTCCACATTAAAAAAGTAATGTTCAGAAAAAGGGTAATCATTATGAATAGTGGGAGTATCATAAGAGACTTGAATATATAAATTGTTTCCACATTAAAAGAGTAATGTTCAGAAAAAGGGTAATCATAATCATGACAAGTTTTATAAATATAATCATCACTACTTTTTAGAGCATAAGTTTCACCACAATAATCATCATAAGTGGCAACTTCGTTCTCATCATAATCGATTGAAACCTCTCCCAAGATAGTGGAATCATCACTAAATAAAGTTGACACTCTTCCAAATCCACTTTCATATTCATCACAATAAAATTCAACATCCTCCAAAATAGTGGGATCACTACTTCCTAAAGTTGACACTCTTCCAAACCCACTTTCATCAATATAATCATCATAGGTAAGAGGCATGCTATCATCATAACAACTTTGCATAACAAAACTTGGGAGGCTAAAAATATCATCTTCATTAAACGTAGCATCCCCAAGCTTGTGGCTTTGCATATCATTAGCATCATGGATATTCAAGGAATTCATACTAATAACATTGCAATCATGCTCATCATCCACATATTTTATGCCAAGCATTCTATGTAATTATTCTTCTAGCACTTGAGCACAATTTTCCTTTCCATCACTCTCACGAAAGATATTAAAAAGATGAAGCGTATGAGGCAAACTCAATTTCATTTTTTTGTAGTTTTCTTTTATAAACTAAACTAGTGATAAAACAATAAACAAAAAGATTCGATTGCAAGATCTAAAGATATACCTTCAAGCACTCACCTCCCCAGCAACGGCGCCAGAAAAGAGCTTGATGTCTACTACACAACCTTCTTCTTGTAGACGTTGTTGGGCCTCCAAGTGCAGAGGTTTGTAGGACAGTAGCAAATTTCCCTCAAGTGGATGACCTAAGGTTTATCAATTCGTGGGAGGCATAGGATGAAGATGGTCTCTCTCAAACAACCCTGCAACCAAATAACAAAGAGTCTCTTGTGTCCCCAACACACCCAATACAATGGCAAATTGTATAGGTGCACTAGTTCGGCGAAGAGATGGTGATAGAAGTGCAATATGGATGGTAGATATAGGTTTTTGTAATCTGAAAATATAAAAACAGCAAGGTAACTAATGATAAAAGTGAGCGTAAACGGTATTGCAATGGTAGGAAATAAGGCCTAAGGTTCATACTTTCACTAGCGCAAGTTCTCTCAACAATAATAACATACTTGGATCATATAACTATCCCTCAACATGCAACAAAGAGTCACTCCAAAGCCACTAATAGCGGAGAACAAACGAACAGATTACGGTAGGGTACGAAACCACCTCAAAGTTATCCTTTCTGTTCTATCTATTCAAGAGTCCGTAGTAAAATAACATGAAGCTATTCTTTCCGTTTAATCTATCATAGAGTTCATACTAGAATAACACCTTAAGACACAAATCAACCAAAACCCTAATGTCACCTAGATACTCCATTCTCACCTCAAGTATCCGTGGGCATGATTATACGATATGCATCACACAATCTCAGATTCATCTATTCAACCAACACAAAGTACTTCAAAGAGTGCCCCAAAGTTTCTACCAGAGAGTCAAGACGAAAATGTGTGACAACCCCTATGCATAGGTTCATGGGCGGTAACCGCAAGTTGATCACCAAAACATACATCAAGTGGATCACGTGAATATCCCATTGTCACCACAAATAAGCACGACAAGACATACATCAAGTGTTCTCAAATCCTTAAAGACTCAATCCGATAAGATAACTTCAAAGGGAAAACTCAATCCATTACAAGAGATTGGAGGGGGAGAAACATCATAAGATCCAACTATAATAGCAAAGCTCATGATACATCAAAATCGTGCCATAGAGAGAACACGAGAGAGAGAGAGATCAAACGCATAGCTACTGGTACATACCCTCAGCCCTGAGGGTGAACTACTCCCTCCTCATCATGGAGAGTGCCGGGACGATGAAGATCGCCACCGGTGAGGGATCACCCCTCTGGCAGGGTGCCGGAACAGGCTCCCAAGAGGTTTTTTGTGGCTACAGAGGCTTGCGGTGGCGGAACTCCCGATCTATTGTTTGCTTCGATGTTTTTAGGGTATATGGGAATATATAGGCGAAAGAAGTCGGTCGGGGGATTCTCGAGGGGCCCACGAGACAGGGGGGCGCGCCCTGTAGGGGGGAGGGGCGCCCCCACCCTCGTGGCCACCTCGAATCTTCCTTAACTTCAACTCCAAGTCTCTTGGATTGCTTTCGTTCCAAAAATAACGCTCCCAAAGGTTTCATTCCATTTGGACTCCGTTTGATATTCCTTTTCTTCGAAACACTGAAATAGGCAAGAAAACAACAATATGGGCTGGCCCTCCGGTTAATAGGTTAGTCCCAAAAATAATATAAAAGTGTATAATAAAGCCCATAAACATTCAAACAGATAATAAAATAGCATGAATGCTTCATAAATTATAGATATGTTGGAGATGTATTAGTGCTTCACTTATATCTTTTGAGCTAGATAGTTTTGCTCTAGTGCTTCACTTATACCTTTTAGAGCATGGCGGTGGTGTAATTTTGTAGAAATTGTTGATCTCTCATGCTTCACTTATATTATTTTGAGAGTCTTTTAGAACATCATGGTATTTGCTATGGTTATAAAATTGGTCTTAGAATGATGGGCATCCAAGTTGGGTATAATAAAAACTATCGTAGGAAGTGAATTGGATGCTATGATCAATTTGATACTTGATAATTGTTTTGAGATGTAGAGGTGGTGATATTAGAGTCATGCTAGTTGGGTAATTGTGAATTTAAATAATACTTGTGTTGAAGTTTGTGATTCCTGTAGCATGCACGTATGGTGAACCGCTTTGTGATGAAGTTGGAGCACAATTTATTTATTGATTGTCTTCCTTATGAGTGGCGGTCAGGGACGAGCGATGGTCTTTTCCTACCAATCTATCCCCCTAGGAGCATGCGCGTAATACTTTGTTTTCAATGGCCTGTAGATTTTTGCAATAAGTATATGAGTTCTTTATTACTAATCTTGAGTCCATGGATTATACGCACTCTCACCCTTCCACCATTGCTAGCCTCTCTTGTGCCGCGCAACTTTCGCTGGTACCATACATCCACCATATACCTTCCTCAAAACAGCCACCATACCTACCTATTATGGCATTTCCATAGCCATTCCGAGATATATTTCCATGCAACTTTCCACCGTTCCATTTATTATGACACTCATCATCATTGTCATATTGCTCTTGCATGATCATGTAGTTGACATCATATTTGTGGCAAAGCCACCTTCATAATTCTTCCATACATGTCACTCTTGATTCATTGCATATCCCGGTACACCGCCGGAGGCATTGATATATTCATATTTTGTTCTAAGTATCGAGTTGTAATCTTGAGTTGTAAATCAATAAAAGTGTGATGATCTTCATTATTAGAGCATTGTCCCAAGTGAGGAAAGGATGATGGAGACTATGATTCCCCCACAAGTCGGGATGAGACTTCGGACTTTACAAAAAAAAGAGAGAAAGGCCAAAAAAAGAAAGGCCAAATAAAAAAATGAGAGAAAAAGAGAGAAGGGACAAGGCTACTATCATTTTACCACACTTGTGCTTCAAAGTAGCACCATGATCTTCATGATAGAGAGTCTCCTATGTTATCACTTTCATATACTAGTGGGAATTTTCATTATAGAACTTGGCTTGTATATTCCAATGATGGGCTTCCTCAAAACGCCCCAGGTCTTCGTGCGCAAGCAAGTTGGATGCATACCCACTTAGTTCTTTTGTTGAGATTTCATACATTTATAACTCTAGTGCATCCGTTGCATGGCAATCCCTACTCACTCACATTGATCTATTAATGGGCATCTCCATAGCCCGTTGATATGCCTAGTTGATGTGAGACTATCTTCTTCTTTTTTGTCTTCTCCAAAACCACCATTCTATTCCACATATAGTGCTATGTCCATGGCTCACGCTCATGTATTGCATGAAAGTTGAAAAAGTTTGAGAATACTAAAGTATGAAACAATTGCTTGG
The DNA here is from genome assembly GCA_963921465.1 of Triticum timopheevii. NCBI lineage: Eukaryota > Viridiplantae > Streptophyta > Magnoliopsida > Poales > Poaceae > Triticum > Triticum timopheevii. The sequence continues at coordinate 367,139,199 of OY997264.1, forward strand.
CTTTTCATCGGGGTTGTGGATGATTAAATACTTTGTGTGATGAAGATAGAGCATAGCCAGACTATATGATTTTGTAGGGATAGCTTTCTTTAGCCATGCTATTTTGAGAAGACATGACTGCTTTATTAGTATGCTTGAAGTATTACTATTTCTTATGTCAACATGAACTTTTATTTTGAATCATTTGGATCTGAACATTCATGCCAAAATAAAGAAAATTACATTAAGGATTATGCTAGGTAGCATTCCACATCAAAAATTCTGTTTTTATCATTTACCTACTCGAGGACAAGCAAGAATTAAGCTGGGGATGCTTGATACGTCTCCAACGTATCTATAATTTTTGATTGTTCCATGCTATTATATTACCTGTTTTGGATGTTTATGGGCTTTACTTTACACTTTTATATCATTTTTGGGACTAACCTACTAACCGGAGGCCCAGCCCGAATTGCTGTTTTTTTGCCTATTTCAGTGTTTCGAAGAAAAGGAATATCAAACAGAGTCCAAACGGAATGAAACCTTCGGGAGCGATCTTTTTGGAACAAATGCAACCCTGGAGACTTGGAGTGGACGTCAAGCAACAAACGAGGCGGCCACGAGGGTGCCCGACGCGCCCCCTAGGGGTGGGCGCGCCCCCCACCCTCGTGGGCCCCTCGAGCGTCAACCGACCTACCTCCTTCGCCAATATATACTCCCATACCCTGAAACCATCGAGGAGCACCACGAAAACCTAATTCCACCGCCGCAACCTTCTGTATCCGTGAGATCCCATCTTGGAGCCTTCGTCGGCGCTCCGCCGGAGGGGAAATCGATCACGGAGGGCCTCTACATCATCTTCAAGGCCTCTCCGATGAGTTGTGAGTAGTTTACCTCAGACCTTCGGGTCCATAGTTATTAGCTAGATGGCTTCTTCTCTCTCTTTGAATCTCAATACCAAGTTCCCCTCGAGCTTCTTGGAGATCTATTCGATGTAACTCTTTTTGCGTTGTGTTTGTCGAGATCCGATGAATTGTGGGTTTATGATCAAGTTTATCTATGAGAAATATTTGAATCTCCTCTGAATTCTTTTATGTGTGATTAAGTTATATTTGCAAGTATCTTCGAATTATCATTTTTGTTTGGCCTACTAGATTGATCTTTCTTGCAATGGGAGAAGTGCTTAGCTTTGGGTTCAATCTTGCAGTGTCCTTTCCCAGTGACAGCAGGGGCAGAAAGGCACGTATTGTATTGTTGCCATCGAGGATAAAAAGATGGGGTTTATATCATATTGCATGAGTTTATCCCTCTACATCATGTCATCTTTCTTAATGTGTTACTCTGTTCTTATGAACTTAATACTCTAGATGCAGGCAGGAGTCGGTCGATGTGTGGAGTAATAGTAGTAGATGCAGAATCGTTTTGATCTACTTGTCACGGATGTGATGCCTATATACATGATCATGCCTAGATAATCTCATAACTACGCACTTTTCTATCTATTGCTTGACAGTAATTTGTTCATCGACCGTAATACTTATGCTATCTTGAGAGAAGCCACTAGTGAAACCTATGGCCCCCGGGTCTATCTTTTATCATATAAGTTTTCCATCTACTTTTATTTGCATCTTTTACTTTCCAATCTATATCATAAAAATACCAAAAATATTTATCTTATCTTATTATCTCTATTAGATCTCACTTTTGCAAGTTACCGCGAAGGGATTGACAACCCCTTTATTGCGTTGGTTGCAAGGTTCTTGTTTGTTTGTGTAGGTGCGTGGGACTTTCGAGGAGCCTCCTACTGGATTGATACCTTGGTTCTAAAATACTGAGGGAAATGCTTATGCTACTTTGCTGCATCACCCTTTCCTCTTCGAGGAAAACCAACACAGTGCTCAAGAGGTAGCACATGCCTACATTACATTGATGAATTGGAGCTAGTTCTGTGTCACCCTAGGTTATAACTATTACATGAGGAATCGCATCCGATATAATTATCCATCACTGATCCAATGCCTACGAGCTTTTCTCATATTGTGCTTTGCTTATTTACTTTACCGTTGCTACTGTTACAATTACTACAAAACTGCTACCGTTACTTTTGCAACTACTACCGTTACTTCCATACTACTTTGCTACTAAATACTTTGCTACGGATACTAAATTATTCAGGTGTGGTTGAATTGACAACTCAACTGCTAATACTTGAGAATATTCTTTGGCTCCCCTTGTGTCGAATCAATAAATTTGGGTTGAATACTCCGCCCTCGAAAACTGTTGCGATCCCCTATACTTGTGGGTTATCAAGACTATTTTCTGGCGCCGTTGCTAGGGAGCATAGCTCTATTCTTTGAGTCACTTGGGATTTATATCTGCTGATCACTATGAGGAACTTGAAAGACGAAAGAACTAAGATTTATCCCTCAACACGAGGGGAGGTAAGGAACTGCCATCTAGCTCTGAACTAGATTCTCCTTCTGTTATGAGTAAGCTTGCGACACCTAAACCTGCTTCTCCTATTAATTCTAATATGTCGCATGTTATTGATGATGCCACTTCTACTATGCATGATACTTATGATGAAACTACTTATGTGCTTGAAACTACTGTGCCATTAGGTGAATTTCTTGATGAACAACTTGCTAGGGTTAGAGAGAATGAAATTATTGAAAATGAAATTATTGAAGATAGTGATGATGAAGGTTCTCCCCCTAAGTATTAATTACTTGTTGTTCCTGAGGGTTATGTTATGGATGAAGAAACTACTAGAGATATTCTTGCTTGCAATGATAGATCTGATCTTAAGAAGTTATTAGCTAAACTGAAACAGAAATCTCTAAATGCTAGAATGAAATATGACCCTGCTTTTGCTACTTCACCTATCTTTGTTACTGATAAGGATTATGAATTCTTTGTCGATCCTGAGATAATTACTTTGGTTGAATCTGATCCTTTTTATGGCTATGAATCTGAAACTATTGTGACACATCTTACTAAGTTAAATGATATAGCCACCCTGTTCACTAATGATGAGAAATCCCGCTACTATTATATCCTTAAGATTTTTCCGTTCTCATTAAAGGGTGATGCTAAAACTTGGTTTAATTCTCTTGATCGTGGTTGTGTGCGTAGTCCCCAGGATATGATTTATTACTTCTCTGCTAAATATTTCCCTACTCATAAGAAACAAGCTACCTTGAGGAAAATATATAATTTTGTGCAAATTGAAGAAGAGAGTCTCCCACAAGCTTGGGGGATGCTTCTTCGGTTACTTAATGCTTTGCCTGGTCATCCTCTTAAGAAGAATGAAATACTTGATATCTTTTATAATGGACTAACTAATGCTTCCAAAGACCATTTGGATAGTTGTGCTGGTTGTGTTTTCAGGGAAAGAACAGTCGATCAAGCTGAATTGCTATTGAATAATATGTTGACTAATGAAAATAATTGGACTCTTCCTGAGCCAACTCTGAAGAAGAGGGGTGTTATATTTCTCAGACCTGAAGATATGCAAGAGGCAAAGAAATGTATGAAAGAAAAAGGTATTAAAGCTGAAGATGTTAAGAATTTACCTCCTGTTGAAGAATACATAGTCTTAATATACCACCTATATATTGAAGAAACACATGGTCTTGATAACCCGACACAGGTAGTAAAGCTAAATTCTCTCTATAGATATGATAAAGTTGAAATCCCGTCTACTAAGTTTCCTAGCCAATGTTTGGATGAATTTGATGACTTTACGGCTAGACAAGAAAATTTCAATGCTTATGTTGGTAGAGAATTAAAGTGTAATGCTTACATGATTGGACGCTTGAGTGATTATATGGCTAGATTTAATGGTGAACTTAAACTCATTAGTAAATATGATTCTATGGTTACCACTCAAGCAGAACAAGTACTTAAAGCTCAAAGTGATTTGCTTGATGAATTAAATAATAAACATGATTTTGCTGTTAGAGTGGCTACTAGAACTGGTAAAATGACTCAGGAACCTTTGTATCCTGAAGGCCACCCTAAGAGAATTGAGCAAGATTCTCAGAGAAATAATGTAGATGCACCTAGTCCTTCTAAAAAGAAGAAAAAGAAAAATGATAGGACTTTGCATGCTTCTAGTGAACCTGTTGTAGACACACCTGAGAATTCCAATGATATTTCTATCTCTAATGCTGAAACACAATCTGGTGATGAACATGAACCTAGTGATAATGTTAATGACGATGTTCATGTTAATGCTCAACCTAGCAATAATAATGATGTAGAGATTGAACCTGCTGTTGATCTTGATAACCCACAATCAAAGAATCAACGTTATGGTAAGAGAGACTTTGTTGCTAGGAAGCACGGTAAAGAAAGAGAACCATGGGTTCAGAAACCCATGCCTTTTCCTCCTAAGCCATCCAAGAAAAAGGATGATGAGGATTTTGAGCGCTTTGCTGAAATGATTAGACCTATCTTTTTGCGTATGCGTTTAACTGATATGCTTAAAGTGAACCCTTATGCTAAGTACATGAAAGATATTATTACAAATAAAAGAAAGATATTGGAAGCTGAAATTTCCACCATGCTTTGCTAATTACACTTTTAAAGGTGGAATACCTAAGAAACTTGGAGATCCAGGAGTACCAACTATACCATGCTCCATTAAAAGAAACTATGTTAAAACTGCTTTATGTGATCTTGGAGCCGGCGTTAGTGTTATGCCCCTCTCTTTATATCATAGACTTGAATTGAATAAGTTGACACCTACTAAAATATCTTTGCAAATGGCTGATAAATCAACTGCTATACCTGTCAGTATTTGTGAGGATGTGCCTGTTGTGGTTGCAATTGTTACTATCTTAACGAACTTTCTTATTATTGATATTCCCGAGGACGATAGTATGTCGATTATCCTTGGTAGACCCTTTTTCAATACTGCAGGGACTGTTATTGATTGCAACAAAGGCAATGCCACTTTTCATGTTAATGGTAATGAGCATACGGTACACTTTCCGAGGAAACAACCTCAAGTTCATAGCATCAATTTTATTGGAAAAAATTCCGACTATCATTATTGTAGGTTTTGAATTTCCTCTATCTACTGTCAAGAAAAAATATATGATATTCTTATTGTTGGGGATGTGCATATCCCCGTTGAGGTAACCTAGTGTTATTCGAAATTTCTCCGGTTCCATGTTATTCGGAATGAGTTTGTTAACAAGACTTGATCAACCTTGTTAGTGGATTCCTTTTGATGAGCATGAGATGCATGAACTTAGAAGGCACAACCTTCTGTACCCCCCTTTTACCTTCTGTTACTTAGATCAAATAAAGAAAAAATAGTATTCGCTGTCTGTTTTCTGAATTATCCATGTAATAAAAAAATACCCCGGAAATAAAAGTTCTCCAAATGCCCTGCAAATTTAATATGATTTTTTTCTGGAATATTTGAAAATATCTGGCACTTAGAACACAACAGGGGGAGCTAGCACCTGGCCACGAGGGTCCAGGGCGCGCCCACCCCTACAGGGCGCGCCCCCTGCCTCGTGGGCCCATGGTGGCCCCCCTTCACTTATTCCTGCACCCACACACTTCATCCTCCTCCCAAAAAAATCACCATCCAGCTCAAGCACGAGTTCTAGCTCACTTTGCTGCCCTTTTCGATCTCCTTGCTCAAAGCTCCATTCACAAAACTGCTTTGGGGGATTGCTCTTTGGTATGTGACTCCTCCAATGGTCCAATTAGTTTTTGTTCTAGTGCTTTATTCATTGCAAATTTTTGCTGCCTAGGTGACCCTGTTCTTGATCTTGCATGTCAAATTTATATGGTCCCAAGTAATTTTAATGCGTGATATGGGCTCTAGGCACTTGTGGGAGTAGTTGCTATCAGTTTTGTTGAGTTTGATTCACTCTTATTTTGAGTTACTAAAAATTTCAAAAAAATCAGAAAAAGATGAAGAGATTGTTCTTGAGGGGCTCTTCTAGCCAAGGCTCTAAGGATAAACAAGCTAAGGAGAAGGAAAAGGCCAAGTATAATCTTCCTCATGTGGCGGAAGTACGGCCGTGTGAATGGCCTTGTGATGATTTCTTGAGAGCAGACGGGATTTATGAAGACTTTTATTCTTTGGCTGATAATGCGGGCCTCACCGACTTCCTCCACGACCAGGCTGAATAGTATCTCTTACTCACCAATACTTTTGTGCAAAACTTCTACTTTTATCCTAAGAAATCACCTCCTTCAATAGCATTTCATTTATATGATGTGGCTAGGGAGATGTCACTATATGAATTTTGCACAATTTTCAAGATACCTTTCGGGGGCAGCTTAGAGGAACCACATCGTAAAGATGTTGATGGATTTATTGATACCATTACTATAGGGGAAACCAGGAAGGTTTTCGATGCAAGAATTACTAGCATACATTTTCCTGTTTTACGCTACTTTGCAATATTTGCTAGTAGATGCTTAATTGGTCGCGGAAACTGTGGAATCCGTAGTGTTCCTGATATTATTATTTTGTTCCATGCTTTATTTCGTGATAACTCTGTTAGTATGGGCGCTATTATTGCTAAAAGATTAAGCCTGAACCTTACAAAGGGCCCCATCTTTGGAGGTATTTATGTTGCACGCCTTGCTAAACATTTCATGATACCTATTAGACATTTTGAGAAAGAGGAAAAGTTGCTGCCCCTACTTTTCTAGATTATAAGAGCATGGTAGCACATGAGTTTATTATTAATAATGATGATAAGATGATTTTGTATAATTTGAGATTTAGTAAGAAACATAGTGAGACTATTATCTTGCCTGTGCCCTCTTTGTTTGATTTAACTGCAGGCCATTACCTCGTCTTGCCAGTGGCCGTTTACGCGTACCGGGGCCATACATCAACCCCAGAGCCCGAGCCGGAACCGCCACTTGACCCTTATCGTCCATCATCTTATCAGTGGGATCCGGAGGAGATCGCCAGCCAGTGGCAATATGATGACACTCCTCAGTATACCGGAGAGAGTAGCCATGATCCATGGGCGTAGACCTACTTAGGCCAAAAGCCTAAGCTTGGGGGAGTACGTATTTCTCACCGACATTGCATTCATGTTCACACACTCATTCTAGTTGTCGGTGCTCATACTTTTTCATTGTACTATCCATGCTAGTTTAATTTCTTTTTCTAGCTTTCTTCTTGTGTGTTTGATAAACCTTAAGAAAAACAAAAAAATTAGTTAGTTTACTTTCCATGCTGTAGCAGTAGTAATTAAAAGAAAACCCAAAAATATTTCTCGTTCTTCTTTTGCTTGTTGGGAGCTTTCCCGTGTAAATAGTTTTATTTCTTTTCTTTCCTTTGGGGGTCGAGAGGAGAAGACCATAATGAAAATGCTTAGTGGCTCCAATATGCATGATTGTTGATTTAACCAAGAGCCCATATTACTTTGTCTTCTCCCTTGAATTGAATGCTTGCAGATTCCAGCTTAGTCCAATGCACGTGCACTATTATTATTATACACACCGTTCGGTCGTGCAAGTGAAAGGCAATAATGACGATATATGATGGACTAATTGAGATGAGAGAAACTGGTATGAACTCGACCTCTCTTGTTTTTGTAAATATGATTAGTTCATCATTCCTGATTCAGCCTATTGTGAATAAACATGTTTGCAATGACAATTAGAGATTATAGTTGCTTATACCATGCTTAATTAGCTAGGAGCTTATAATGGTTTACCTTGCATGCCAACATGCTATTAAAAGGGTTGTGATGTGGTATGATAGGGTGGTATCCTCCTTTGAATGATTTGAGTGACTTGACATGGCACATGTTCACGCATGTAGTTGAAACAAAATCAACACAGCCTTCATGATATTTATGTTCATGGTGGATTATATCCTACTCATGCTTGCACTCAGTGTTGATTAATTTTAATGCATGTTCATGACTATTGTCGCTCTCTCAGTTGGTCGTTTCCCAGTCTCTTGCTAGCCTTCACCTGTACTAAGCGGGAATACTGCTTGTGCATCCAAACACCATAAACCCCAAAGTTATTCCATATGAGTCCACCATACCTTCCTATATGTGGTATCTACCTGCCGTTCCAAGTAAATTTGTATGTGCCAAACTCCAAACCTTCAAATGAAATTCTGTTTTGTATGCTCGAACAGCTCATGTATCAACTAGGGATGTCTGTATCTTCCATGCTAGGTGGGTTATTCTCAAGAGGAGTGGACTCTGCTCCTCATTCACGAGAAAATGGCTGGTAACCGGGATGCCCAGTCCCATGCTCAAAACCAAATCAAAGTAATTAAACAAAACTCCCCCAGGATTGTTGCTAGTTGGAAGCACCCGTTGTTTCGGGCAAGCCATGGATTGATGCTTGTTGGTGGTGGGGGAGTATAAACTTTACCATTCTGTTTGGGAACCGCCTATAATGTGTGTAGCATGGAAGATATCGAGATCTCATAGTTGTTAGTGAAAGTATACCGCTCAAAATGTTATTCATCTCTATTTCAAAATCGAGCTCTGGCACCTCTACAAATCACTACTTCCCTCTGCCAAGGGCATATCTATTTACTTTTATGTTGATTCATCACCCTCTTATTAAAAAGCACCCGCTGGAGAGCACCGCTGTCATATGCATGCATTACTATTATTTTATATTGGGTATGACTATGAATGGATCTCTTTTACCATGAATTACAATGTTTAGTCAGTCCTTGATCTTTAAAGGTGCTCTGCATTTATGTTTTGAGGTCTCAGAAAGGGCTAGCAATATACCATCTTGTTATATCATATGATGATTGTTTTGAGAAAGTGTTGTCATCCGAGATTTATTATTATTGCTCGCTAGTTGATTATGCCATTGATATGAGTAAACATGAGACCTAAGTGTTATTGTGAATATGGTTAGTTTATAATCTTTGCTGAAAACTATAATGTTGGCTTTAAATATTTGCAACAACAAGAGCAAACAGAGTTTGCAAAAGTTTTTCTTTATAAATTTCAGTTTGTCAACTGAATTGCTTGAGGACAAGCAAAGGTTTAAGCTTGGGGGAGTTGATACATCTCCATCGTATCTACTTTTCCAAACACTTTTGCCCTTGTTTTGGACTCTAACTTGCATGATTTGAATGGAACTAACCCGGACTGACGATGTTTTCAGTAGAACTGCCATGGTGTTATTTTTGTGCAGAAATAAATGTTCTTGGAATGACCTGAAAATCCACGTTGCAACTTTTCAGAAGTAATAAAAAATACTGGCAAAAGAATCAGTGTCAGGGGGCCCAAACCCTGTCCACGAGGGTGGGGGCGCGCCCCCTCCCCTAGTGCGCGCCCCCTGCCTCGTGGGCCCCCTGGACGTCCACCGACCTCAACTCCAACTCCATATATTGGCTTTCCGGAGAAAAAAATCAGAGAGAAAGTTTCATCGTGTTTTACGATACGGAGCCACCGCCAAGCCCTAATCTCTCCCGGGAGGGCTGATCTGGAGTCCGTTCGGGGCTCCAGAGAGGGCGATTCATCGCCGTCGTCGTCATCAACCATCCTCCATCACCAATTTCATGATGCTCACCGCCGTGCGTGAGTAATTCCATCGTTGGCTTGCTGGAAGGTGATGGGTTGGATGAGATTTACCATGTAATCAAGTTAGTTTTGTTAGGGTTTGATCCCTAGTATCCACTATGTTCTGAGATTGATGTTGCTATGACTTTGATATGCTTAATGCTTGTCACTAGGGCCCGAGTGCCATGATTTCAGATCTGAACCTATTATGTTTTCATGAATATGTGTGTTCTTGATCCTATCTTGCAAGTCTATAGTCACCTATTATGTGTTATGATCTGACAACCCCGAAGTGACAATAATCGGGATACTTCTCGGTGATGACCGTAGTTTGAGGAGTTCATGTATTCACTATGTGTTAATGCTTTGGTCCGGTACTCTATTAAAAGGAGGCCTTAATATCCCTTAGTTTTCGTTAGGACCCCGCTGCCACGGGAGGGTAGGACAAAACATGTCATGCAAGTTCTTTCCCATAAGCACGTATAACTATATTCAGAATACATGCCTACATTACATTGATGAACTGGAGCTAATTTTGTGTCACCCTATGTTATAACTATTACATGAGGAATCGCATCCGACATAATTATCCATCACTGATCCAATGCCTACGAGCTTTTCACATATTTTGCTTTGCTTATTTACTTTACAGTTGCTACTGTTACAATTACTACAAAACTGCTACTGTTACTTTTGCTACTACTACCGTTACTTCCATACTACTTTGCTACTAAATACTTTGCTGCGGATACTAAGTTATCCAGGTGTGGTTGAATTGACAACTCAATTGCTAATACTTGAGAATATTCTTTGGCCCCCCTTGTGTCGAATCAATAAATTTGGGTTGAATACTCTACCCTCGAAAACTGTTGCAATCCCCTATACTTGTGGATTATCATCCAGCAAGTGAGGAGAGATCGTTGTTGGTAAGCTGTATTTGCTTTAGTATGTTTTGGTCGCAATGGGTCCATAGAGCTTACTGAACTATGGTGATCCACAGAGGCCTTTGCGGGCCTACCGAGGAGTGCGCCCGACGTCGGTCATCACTTCGATGCCTAGGAGGGCCACGCCATTGAGAGGGTGTTTTGGTGAAAGTTCCATGCGCTGTTGCATCCACCACCGCTCAATGATCAGATGAAGGAGCTGATGGAGCTCTATCGCAGGGCGAGGTCGGCCATGGAGGGCCTCTGCATCCGCCTCTGGCCAGCTGAGCCGCTACCGTCCAGCTTCTTTGGCCTGGTGGCCCAACTTTCAAGACACCGGACCCCAAGCTTTGTGCTGGAAATGGTCCGCATGCCTGGAGGGTGCCCAGTTGGTGTATACCTGCGTGAAGACCCACTATCCTCGCATTGATGCGACGATAATGGCTTTGGGGCCACCGGTCGGGAAGGCCCGGACTCCATAGGAGTTCATGGTCTAGGTGATGGAAGGTGCGTGGATCATCGTGCCCTGCTACGGCCAGAACACCTTGTATTTTAGCTTGTACTTTGGGATGCTGAAGTTTGAACGATGTATAGAGAACAAGCTTTTGGTTTGGTTTAAATGAGTTCGGCTTTATATTTTGACATGTGTGTTATGTTTTTTACTCCGTGTGACCATTTTGAGACTGAAAGTGATTAGTCATCGGCTTCCGCCCCGTTGTACATGATACAAGGGGTGTTTCTACAACACCTGTAACCCTTAGCGGATGTCTTGGTTTGAGGCGGTTCATGCATATAGAAACGATGCAATCAGACTATATTGGTTTTATAACTTCCACTTAGTCATAGGAACTTGACTGTGGGAGCTAGTGACTAGCCCCCGGTGTGTGAAGTGTTCGGTCCTAGCCAAGGTTTAAACCATTAGCCACTTCGTCTCATTTTAAGAAGAGCCCCTTGTTTAACACAGATGACCTCCACTGACCATAGTTTAACATAGTCATCGGGTTGCCGACCAGTTTACGCTTACCAAGACGGTCAGCTTTTGTCTTTCTCCACTGAGGCGCTTTACCATCCGAGCTAGAAGCGCAATCGCAATGGTTCTCCCTTTACACTCTTAGCCGAACAAGCGAAAACGTAAGAGGTTAACACAGGAGTCGGGCAACCCAACTATTGACCAAAATCATGGTTCGAAACTAGTTCATATAATGCAACATCTGAGGCGCCGAATAAACAGTTTGGACTTTTGAACTTAAATGTGAGATTTGAAATCCGAGCCCCCAATCGATAATCGAGTTCAAGAAAGGGTATGTATCATGACAGCCATGTTTGGCTCAGAGGCAAGTAAGAGAAAGGGACAGACATGGATATATGCGTAGTGACCACAAAAGGTTTGTGTTTCCTATATTTCATATGGTCGAGCTGTACATGCCGAGCTTTATCAAAGAAGCTCTGAAAGATACATTTATAAGGAAAGAAAAAAAGGGGGAGAAATTTAAGCAGGGCGGCTATGCTTGGGTTTATAGCCCTAGTCCTCCATGTCGCACGTCTGTGCCTCTGTGCTACTTTACCTGTTTGTCCTCGTCTATGGCGAGGTTAATGTGTGTGGCCTACACATTCGCCTATCCTATGCTTTATGCATTCAAGAAGTAGATCCTTTGAAGAGGTTGTAACTGCTGCACGATGGTTTAAACCATGTAGTTGTGCTGCTCCTGTTGGGCCTTTGACAGTGCCGTGTAGGTGCGCAGGTCCTCGGGGTGAGCGCCGGCTGGTTAAGCCGAACAACGCGCCCTACGTGTTATGCTCCTAGCCCTCGCATGGAATTTTGAGTGTGAAGTTGTGCACCCTAGGGACATAATCCTAAGCCAAAGGGAGAGAAACGAGGAGCACGTATCCCTATTTAGGGTGAGTGATCGGTTATCCAAGGTTAGTAAGTGCACCCTGGTTGCGCTTTGACGTGCTAGTTGTACCTTTTCCAAGCAAAGTACAAGTTGCCTCCTCTAACACCTGAACCTCGACCGCAAAAGCCACGGTCTGCTCCTCCATTCAGAGGGAGCGTTCGGTGTTACCATTGACTATAATTACACTGTTTGGCCCCGACATCCATATTAGCTTTAAATATGCATAGTGCGGGACCGCTTGAAGCGAGCGAATGCAATTCGCTCGAGCAGTGAGTGGTAGCCACTACAGAAGGGGACAATGTTGAAGATCAAGTCTTTGCTTCAGAAGCTTTCGGGCGATCCAAATACTACCTCCAATGTGATTGCTCCCGTGCAGCGTGCTTCGACGTCGGGCATGACACCCTTGAAGGTGGTGGTGATGGGCTTGATCCTAGATGGATCGATGCCCATTTTCCTAATCATATCAGTATACATGAGCTTGAGGCTGCTGCCTTCGTCCATTAGGACGCATGTTAAGGAGAACCCATCGACAATCGGGTCTAGGGCCAAAGCCGTAGACTCTCCATGACGGATATTGGTTGGGTGGTCGTGTTTATCAAATGTGATCGGATAGGCCGACCATGGATTATACTTCGGGGCGATGGGCTCTAGTGCATAGACATCCCGAAGTGCGTGCTTTCGCTCCTTTTTAGGGATGTGAGTGATGTGAATCATGTTTACATCCTTACTTCAGAAGGGAATTGCTTCTGGCCTCCATTATTGGGTCGTCGAGGTTCCTCCTCATCCTTGCTGTGTAACTGGCTTTTACTTTGCACTTCTATCGACACCTTACTGGCCTGCTTAAAGACCCAGTCGTTTTAGTTGGTATGGTTTGTAGGTTTATCCAAGGTTCCCTGAATCTGGCATGGTCTATCAAATTTTTTATCAAGCTAGCTGGGACTGTCCTTATTCCCTTCAAATGGATTCTTTTTCTTTCCAATACTGGGGCCACCGAACCCTGCATTAACTGCGGCGTCCTTGCATCACTACTGTCATTCTTATGCATGCGCTTGTTCTTATTGCGCCTGGGTTTGCCATTACTGTCGCAGGCTTCCGAGGTGACGACCTCGCTATTCTGAGAACTACGAGCCAGCCATCTATCCTCTCATGCGTAGAAACGACCATGAGGGCGAGCTGCCGTGCAAGCCACTCATCCCAGATACTATGCCGGAAGGCGGCAATTGCCTCTGCATTAGGGCAGTAGACTATATGGTTCTTTTTAGTGAAGAACCGATTCCAAAATTTCTGGGCTCACTCCCAGGCTGTTGAATAAGGTCGCTCAGGTCATCGGCGTCCGGAGGTCGGACATAAGTGCTCTGGAAGTTTGCCCTAAAGGCATACTCAAGAGCCTCCCAGATCCCAATGGAGTGAGGAGGCAGGTTGTTAAGCCAATGCCTCGCCCGTCCTTTAAGTTTGAGCGGCAGGTATTATGGCGTGGAGATCATCTCCGTGAGCCATGTGGATATGGAGGAGAAAATCTTTGATCCACACAGCTGGATCGGTCGTCCCATCATACTGCTCTATGTTTATGGGCTTAAACCCATTCGAGAACTGATGTTCCATAACCTCATCTATGAAATAGATCGGGTGAGCGGGCACTCGAAATCGAGCTGTATTGTGCAGGATGTCGGGAGACATCCGTACATGAGCTTGTTCTTGAGCTTTGTCATTCCTGTCTAACCAGGCTTTAGTTGTTGAGTCCAGCTGGCGCACGTCCTCTTGATCCGTAGATGGATCGAGGAGGCACTCGATTTGATTCTATGCTTCTATGCGTGTCGTATGGCTCGGGTTAGTCAACAGGACCCTTGCCATAATAGCGTGTCATTTGAGGATTCCTGTGTTCCCCTCTTGGTCTGTCGCACCCTCTAGGGGGTCAGTCGGGCTAGTTGGCACGACCACGCGTCAAGAGCACGTCTTAAGTTCCCTCATCATCGAATTCCGGTAGCAAACACCGACGTGGGTAGGATTTGGGTGCGGTCTCTCGCTGTTCTTTGAGGTCTTGCTCGACTGCAATAACCTCCACGCATTTGTCGTTGAGCTCGTTCTAATTAGCATGTAGCTATTGCTACTTCTTTTTCATACTCCTGCGGTGGCCACCAAGTGCCTGTCTGAACCGCTCCTACTCGTATGGGTCTTCGGGGACTATGAAGTCCTTAGGCTCGAGGCTCTCATCCTCCTCGGATTCGGGTTAGTAGTTGCTGTCGACTGCCGATGTCAAAACCGACGGATCTCAGGTAGGGGGTCCCGAACTATGCCTCTAAGGCTAATGGTAACAGGAGGCAGGGGACACGATGTTTACCCAGGTTCGGGCCCTCTCTATGGAGGTAATACCCTACTTCCTACTTGATTGATCTTGATGAATATGAGTATTACAAGAGTTGATATACCGCGAGATCGTAATGGCTAAACCCTAGAGGTCTAGCCTATGAGGATATGATCGTTGTGACTCTAACCCTAGAAGTCTAAACCCTCCGGTTTATATAGACACCGAGAGGGGCTAGGTTTGTACAAAGTCGGTTACAGAGAAAGGAATCCACATATCCGAATCGCCAATCTTTCCTTCCATGCTAAGGAGAGTCCCATCCGGACACGGGAAGAAGTCTTCTATCTTGTACCTTCATAGCCCAACAGTCCGGCCAATGTATATAGTCCGGCTGTCCGAGGACCCCTTAGTCCAGGACTGTGGGATTTCGGGTTCCGGCAGACCCTTGAGGTTCGAACACTGGGGTGCGCGCGGAGGTTTCGCCCTCTATCTACCTGCTCCTCGCCGAATCGCTAGGATCTAAACTACGAAAGAATCAACACAAGAGACATAGGGTTTATACTGGTTCAGGCCACCATTGTGGTGTAATACCCTACTCCAGTGTGTGGTGTGGTGGATTGCCTCTTGGGCTGATGATGAACAATACAAGGAAGAACAACCTCACGAGGGTCTGTTCTTGACTGTTGCGATGAACTGCTAGGAGGAGTTCAGTCGCTCTATCTACTGGTTTCTTGATGAGGATCCAGATCCCTCTACCCTGGGGGTTGCTAGTCCTATTTATAGGCAAAGGCCCTGGGCCTCTCCCCAAATATTGAGCGGGAAGGGCGCCAACAATTGGCCATTTTGAAGAGGAACAGCGGGTACACCTATCCTGACTAAAGTTGGTCCTCGCCTGTCAAAGGCTCTGGTGGTGACGCCTCCTTGGGCTCAACAATGACTTCCTCCCTGCCGTTGGCCTGGTCTTGGTCTCGTTGCACCGAAACGGGTGCCTTTGCTTGATGCTCTCGCCTACGCTTGCTCCCTTTGCACCAAAGAGGAAAGGAGGACACTGCGCGGGCTGGCGCCCGACTGGCGCCCTTGGTCGTCATGGCTTGTGTCATGGGCACCTCACGAGGTATCCCGCCTTGAACTCTCCGCCTCCTCGTGAGCCCGCCTGACGAGGCCGTGCCTGAGGAAGCTCCTTGTCGTCCCCGCCGCGAGGCTTGGCCCCTCGCGAGGGTCTTGAGCTTGTGTTGATGAAGACGGGCAGCGCTGGGCCCCCTTTGAGCCACGCCGCAGGCCGCAGGCAGGCAAGTCTGGGGACCCCCGTTCCCAGAACGCCGACAGTAGCCCCCGGGCCCACGGCGCGCCCGGACTTGGCCGAGCAGAGAGGCGAAAGGGCAAGTGCGAAGCGTCGCGGGCCCTAACAGCCTGCGGCCTTAGGTACCGCGTGGCGGTTGGTTGGACGTGGGCGCCTCCGCTTCCCCATGACGCCTCGGCAACTGCACGGATTCGACAAGTCCCTGCATGCAAAGCGGGTCATGATTACCTATGATCGTGGAGGTCGACGGTTGGCCTTCGCTGGCTATAAGTACGGAAGGGCGTGCGCCCTTCCAGTCTATCCCCTCTCGCTTCTCCTTCTTCTCCATGGCTCCGCCAAGGAAGTTCTCGGCCGCAGAGAAAGGAAAAGCTCGGCAGGTCGAGTCTACCTCTCCCCCGCTCAAGCGCGGTCGAGGTCGCCCCCGCAAACATCCTGTGGCCTCCACGGCGGCCCCCCGCGGTCGCGGAGGTGGCTCTCTGCGCGGTGATGAGCGGCTGGCCACGGTCGGGGGGCGTGCTCCGGCCGTGCGACCCCCGAGGCCGCGCTTCCATACTGTGGAGGTGCTGCCGAAGTTCATTGTGTGGGCGGCGGAGCCAACCAGCGCCCGGCTTCAGTTCCCTTGCTTCCTCCTAGGTGAGCTCCCAGCTGACGCCCTGGGCGGCCTCTGGCTCCAGGCAGATGGCTGCTGCAGCCGGGCCTCGTGGGCTTCGCTGGAGGTCTCCGCAGCCGGGAGCCTGGCCTTGACCCGCGGCTGGCAGACATTTGCCCGTGCGCGTGGCCTGAGCCGCCGGTGCACTCTACACTTCAAGTTCGACGGCGATGCCACCCTCTATGTGAGGGTGTTTGGGGAAAATGGTCGCCGCGCAGGGTGCTGCCCTGAAGACGACGACCGCGGCCGGGGACCCAGCCCCGGTGAGGACGGAGAGGACAGCGCGTGCGTGGTTGGCGGCGCTCGGGACTCCTCAAGCTTCACCAGCTCTTCTTCGGGTAGCGACTCTTCTAGCAGCGGCCGTGGTCAGCCTCCACGCCGTCGTGCCTGCTTGGAGGGCGGCAGTGGGTCTGTCCGCAGTCGCGCCCTGGTGAAGCGCGAGAGGGAGTCCACCTGAGCTCCGGAGGCGGCTCAAGTCTTCCCTGAGGGCCGGCGTAGGGCGAGCTTCGCCTGATTTGTTCTTTCCTTTCTTTTCTCCTGCGCAAAAAAGACAGCAGTGTGGGGCCCCGTGGGGGCGTGTTTGGGTTATCATCGTCAATCATCGTACTGTTTCTGTTATTTCGGTATTGTTCCTTTCTGTCGCATGCCCGTGAATAGCTAATCTCCAGCCTCAACCGTGGGGGCGACCGACCCAGGCCCTGTATTCGTGTCATGGTGCCCGTGAGGCATGGACTGGAGGGGCGCTCCTGCAGTCGACCCGGGCCGTGAAACCTCGAGCGATAGGGACAGGAACACTCGCGAGGGCGCCCGGGGCTCCCACCTCGTGAGCCCTTGCGCAAGAGAAATCGAGGCAGGAGAGCGAAAAAGTCGAAGAACCACAAGTCAAAAGGCGGCGATAGTTTCGATAAAACTCCAAATGAGAATGAACTAGCCAACTGCAGAAAGCAAATGAAAAAGCCGCGTCCGGCACCTAGTCTAGACTTCGACGTCTTCTCACCAGCGCGGAGCTAAGTGCTGCCACTGTGCGTGGGAGGGAGCCCCAGGGCCTGAGGCCGGCACCCCTGAGACTCCGGGGCGTGCACATCCCCGACTCATTATTACGTGAGAATGTCACGGGCGGCGAGCTTCACAGGCGTTGACCTTCTTCACAGGCTCCGGGCCTTTCTCCGGGGAGGCAAGCTTCACGGGCATTGGCCCTCTTCACAGGCTCCGGGCCTTTCCCAAAACGCGACAGCTTCACAGGCGTTCGCCTTCTTCACAGGCTCTGGGCCTTTTCAAAAAGATGAGCTTCACAGGCATTCGCCTTCTTCACAGGCTCTGGGCCTTTTCCAAAAAGTTGAGCTTCACAGGCATTCACCTTCTTCACAGGCTCTGGGCCTTTTCCAAAAAGTTGAGCTTCACAGGCATTCGCCCTCTTCACAGGCTCTGGGCCTTTTTCAAAAAGATGAGCTTCAAAGGCATTCGCCTTCTTCACAGGCTCTGGGCCTTTTCCAAAAAGTTGAGCTTCACAGGCATTCGCCTTCTTCACAGGCTCAGGGCCTTTTCCAAAAAGTTGAGCTTCACAGGCATTTGCCCTCTTCACAGGCTCTGGGCCTTTTCCAAAAAGATGAGCTTCACAAGCATTCGCCTTCTTCACAGGCTCTGGGCCTTTTTCAAAAAGTTTAGCTTCACAGGCATTCGCCTTCTTCACAGGCTCTGGGCCTTTTTAGGGGTAAAACCTCCAGAGGTGCTGGATGTTCCACGCGTTCTGGACAGCTACTCCCTCCTGAGTCTCCAAGCGCGCGGAGCCGGGCCTGGAAACATGAACAACCTTGAACGGGCCCTCCCACATGGGAGAGAGCTTATGCAGTCCCTCCCTGGAGAGGACCCGCCGGAGCACGAGGTCCCCTACCTCGAGAGTTCTGGGGCGGATGTTGCGGCAGTGGTATCGCCGCAGGGCTTGTTGGTACCTTGCCACTCGCAGCGCGGCTTCTCGACAACGCTCCTCCCCCGGCACGAGGTCCATCCCCCGCATGGCGTCCTGCTGCGTCTCATCGAATGCCAGGACCCGCGTGGAACAATGCCTGACCTCGTGAGGGAGGACCGCTTTGGCTCCGTAGACCAGGAAGAAGGGGGTCTCCCCAGTTGGCTTGGTCGCGGTTGTGCCGATGGACCACAACACGGACTAAAGCTCGTCGTGCCAACCTCTGCCACAGGCCTCCAGTTTCTTCTTGAACGTTCTGGTCTAGAGGCCCCTCAGGACTTCTGCGTTGGCCCGCTCGGCCTGGCCGTTGCTTCGGGGGTGCACCACCGAAGCATAGCATATCTGCGTTCCAAGGTTAGAACAGTACGTTTTGAAGAGGTTACTGGTGAACTGCGAACCGTTGTCAGTGATGATGCGGTTCGGCACCCCGAACCGGCTCACGATGCCCTTGATGAACTTGACCACGGAACCAGCAGGGATGGTGCGGACGGCCTCGACTTCAGCCCACTTGGTGAACTTGTCCACGGCGACGTAGAGGTAGCGATAGCCCCCTGGCGCCCGAGGGAACGGGCTCGGGATATCCAGCCCCCAGACTGCAAACGGCCACGTGAGGGGTATGGTTTGCAGACCTCCTGCCAGCTGATGGATCTGCTTGGCATGGAATTGGCAAGCCTCGCAAGCCTTCACTAGTTCGACAGCGTCATTGAGCGCAGTAGGCCAGTAGAAACCGTTGTGGAACGCCTTGCCGACGAGGGTCCGTGACGACGAATGATGCCCATAGTCTCCACCGTGTATATCTGCCAGCAGTTCCTTCCCTTGCTCCCTGGTGATGCAACGCAGGGACACATTGTTTGGTCGTTTCCGGTAGAGCTCTCCATCCCTGATGCAGTACGCTGTAGCTTGCCACGCCACACGCTCTACTTCCTCCTCCTTCTCCGGCAGGGTCCCTTGCGTTAAGTAGCTCCGGAGCTCTGTGATCTAGCACCCCTCCTGAGGCTCCATCGTCAGGAGCAGGCATGCTCCTGAGGCCGGGCCACAGGCTGGGGCTCCCGAGGCAGGTGGCTGGGGAAGCTCCACCCGAGGCTGTGTTGTGTTCAATAATGATGGCAGGGCCGAGGGCTTGAAGAGTCGTTCCTCGAAGACGCCCGGCTCCTGGGGCAACCTCCTGGAGGCTCGTTTGGCGATGTCGTCGGCCTCTTGATTAGTGCCGCGGGGCACATGCTGTAGCTCCAACCCCCAGAACTGCTTCTCCAACTTGCGGACCTCCGCAAGGTAGGCTTCCATGTGCTCATCTCTTGGCTCATATACCTTGTTGGAGAAATTGACGAGGAGCTGCGGATCGCCCTTGATAGTAAGGCGCTTCACCCCTAGGGCAGCGGCGGCCTTCAAGCCCGTTGTCAGTCCTTCGTACTCTGCTATATTGTTGGAGACCTTTTCACCCTGCTGGAAACAGAGATGCACAGCGTAGTAAAGCTTGTCCTGAGTGGGAGATATGAGCACCGCGCCAGCCCCTGCGCCATGCCTGGAGAACGCTCCGTCGAAGTACATGACCCAGCCTTCTGGCGCCTCGCTTCCCGGGGTATGCAGAGGAGGTTGAAGGCCTCAACTGAGAGCACGCTGAGGCCCGCGCCGCCGTCGATGAGAGTCCTGGTGATAGCCACCTGGCAGATGGTGGGCGTGCAGAGTATGGGGAGCGCACCCGAGTAGGCCGAGTTAGAGGGGTGGTCCCCAGAGCTGAAGGCCAGCCTGGCCAATGGCTCCGACCGGCCCGGGGGAGCCCCCTGCCGCGCGGAGGCGGCGCCGACCCGACGGACGAATGGATTGACGTGGTGGCTGGAGGGCGGCGCCTGTGAGCCGCCCAGGAGGGCCGCGACGACCGAGGGAGCCGGCGTGATGGGGTGGCTGAGGGAGAGGCCGCGTGGCTCTCCCCAAAAGGCCACGGAGGGATGCTGGGATGACGCTTGCTGCCCGTTCCCCGCCGGGCCGGTGGCAGTGTCGACGTCAGGTGACGGGGAACGACGAGGACGCCCGCCGACAGGAGCCGTCTGGGCGACACGGGAAGCGAGGGCGGCTCTGCGCTCGGCGCGGGCCCAACGAGTGTCTGACATGGATGCGATGGTCGGAGAAGAATAGGGTGACGGAAGACAAATTCTGGCGCACCCCCTACCTGGCGCGCCAAATGTCGGATTTCGGGTTCCGGCAGATCCTTGAGGTTCGAACACTGGGGTGCGCGCGGAGGTTTCGCCCTCTATCTACCTGCTCCTCGCCGAATCGCTAGGATCTAAACTACGAAAGAATCAACACAAGAGACACGGGGGTTATACTGGTTCAGGCCACCATTGTGGTGTAATACCCTACTTCAGTGTGTGGTGTGGTGGATTGCCTCTTGGGCTGATGATGAACAATACAAGGAAGAACAGCCTCGCGAGGGTCTGTTCTTGACTGATGCGATGAACTGCTAGGAGGAGTTCAGTCGCTCTATCTACTGGTTTCTTGGTGAGGATCCAGATCCCTCTACCCTGGGGGTGGCTAGTCCTATTTATAGGCAAAGTCCCTGGGCCTCTCCCCAAATATTGAGTGGGAAGGGCGCCAACAATTGGCCATTTTGAAGGGGAACAGCGGGTACACCTATCCTAACTAAAGTTGGTCCTCGCCTATCAAAGGCTCTGGTGGTGACGCCTGCTTGGGCTCCACAATGACTTCCTCCCTGCCGTTGGCCGGGTCTTGGTCTCGTTGCACCTAAACGGGTGCCTTTGCTTGATGCTCTCGCCTGCGCTTGCTCCCTTTGCACCAAAGAGGAAAGGAGGACACTGCGCGGGCTGGCACCCGACTGGCGCCCTTGGTCGTCATGGCTTGCGTCATGGGCACCTCACGAGGTATCCCGCCTTGAACTCTCTGCCTCCTCGTGAGCCCGCCTGACGAGGCCGTGCCTGAGGAAGCTCCTTGTCGTCCCCCCCCCCCCCCCCCCCCCCCGCGAGGCTTGGCCCCTCGCGAGGGTCTTGAGCTTGTGTTGATGAAGACGGGCAGCGCTGGGCCCCCTTTGAGCCACGCCGCAGGCCACAGGCAGGCAAGTCTAGGGACCCCCGTTCCCAGAACGCCGACAAGGACTCCCTTAGTAGCGCCTGAACCAGGCTTCAATGACGATGAGTCCCGCGCGTAGATTGTCTTCAGCATTGCAAGGCGGGTTCCTTCTCCGAATACTCCAGCATAGTCTTCCGAACACAGGAAGCGTGTCCGGCTGTGCAAAACAAGTACCACACACAGCCATAGAGAGTATAGTATTTCACGAGTCTAATCCGCTAACAACTTTTTTTAGCGTGACATCACGTCACTGCCCGGTATTTATTTGAACCATTTTTTAGCCTGCCACTCCGTATTTCGAGGTGCGGTTTCACTGGCACGCCCTGTCGAAGCAAAGATCGTGTCCCCTTATCACGGGATTCTCATCAACATGGGCATGGGTAACCCAGCCGTGACATCTGCACGACGCTTGGGGAATAGACGGATTTTATGGCGAGCAGGGAGGCGCATAACTCTTACTGCATTTATAAAGGGACTAGTTGAACGCCCGTGCGTTGCTACGGGAGAACAAACATATATAGTGATCAAACAATAGGAAATAGAAGAACAAAAACATATAGTGATCAAACAATACGAAAATACCCAATAGAACATGGGTCTAGGGGCGCCCTAATCGAAGACATTTTTTTGAAATATAAAAAAGTCAAACTATTATGAAACTTTCAGTAACAATATGGTCTTATGTTATACCCGCATGTAAAGTTTCACGAAGAAATAATTTTCATGGTCTTGTGTACGAAAGAAACAAAATCAATTATATGGAAAAGTTGCAATTTTATTTATTTTCTCTGACGAGATGAACACTTCCCCCCATCAATATTCTTTGTGAATATCCATTGTGAGCAATGCACGAATCACCAGAAGTATGACCAACTATTGTGAGGTTATCTGAAGCAGGACTTGTTCATGGCAGACTTTGCAGCTTTGAGGAGTTGATGAACTTTAGCCTGAAAAACAATGGACGGGTGCCTCCACTTTCTTTTTTGTCTTTGACCATTATTTTGCCTCAGGCACCAGGTTGGCTGACAGTCTCCAGCTAGCAATAGTTTGTTTCCATCACCGAGTTCTGATTTTCCTGCATATTTTGTTACATTTATGTTAATATATCGAAATTGTTGCAAATACGCCTAATATATTCAATATACAAAAAAGGATAGATCATTTTTTTCAGTATTGATGGTAACTATGTTATTAGATATGCATATTCATAGAATTGTAAGATTAATTCAGTGAGACAACACACAATTAGCATTAGCATGGAATCAAGCTTCCGAAGAGCAGAAAGGTTCACATGAACATCTGTAGGGCCCTCCGGTTTACCAATATGCATGAACCAACTGAGGAGTCGAGTGTCTAATTCTCAGTACAACTTTATGCAAATGGAGAAAACTTAAATTAGCGACAAGCAAAAATGCACACGCTGTTCTGTTTTCCTTTGTAGGAACCAGCTTGGCCGTGTATGGTATGGCCTTGTGGTCTTGATGGTCAGAGTGGCAGCGATCCATGGACTCTAATGTGAGCAACTCTAGGGTTGTTTTCTTCTTCCTCGCTGTGGTCGTGATTAGTACGAGTCTAGTGCGCTCCCGTGCATGTGGCAGGTTCCTTCTCTGGTGTGATCTAGATGCGTGGCCGCCATCTTCTTCTTTGATGTGGTTGCGAATGTGCATTTGTAGCCACTACCATAGTAGTATATCTCCTAACAAAGGAAACTTGCCTTCCCTGCCTCATCAGTCATCACCAAGACAGACAGTGAACATAGTATAGCATACAAGAATATTTCTCCTACCACATAGTATTTCTCCAAACAAAGGAAACTTACCTTCCCTGCCTCATCGTCATCAGCGGTACAGGGGGTACAGGTGCGGAATAGATAGCATGGCAAGTTGCACACTTTGTAAAACTGGTGAAATCATGACACTGAATAAAGAGTTATTTTACTGCTAACATGAAGTCAGTCACCTTATGTAGATTCTAGTTTTCTTCTCATTCCCTTGTTTGTCTTTTTCTTTTCGTGTTCTTGTTTCTTCTTTCTTTGTAATTATTTGTTTTTTTGATGCAATAAAAAATAATAGTAGGGTCATGTGCCTTACTGTTTTCAGATGAAAAATAAATTAACATAGTCAATCTATTAATCGGTGTAACCAGTTGTGTTTGGAACTAATACCACTTAGGTTCTCGCCCAGGTTTAATTAGTATTTGGGCTTTCTATCTCATTATTTAAGCTGACAATAAGCCTCTGATTTATGGATGGTGTACAACTTGGGAAGGAATTATCTATGTCAGTAAACTGAGAAAAAGCACTACAGAATGAACATCACAAGCCTATCTTGAATAGAAGTTCCTTACATTTTTACAGTAGGCCTCTTGACATATTCCATTAGAAGATACAATTCATAATTTAATTTTTCTAGAACTGCTCTCATCCTCGGAGGATTTTTGAATCATTCTTCTGTTCTCATCAAGGGACTTCATATTTTTGAAAAGTAAACCAATTTCCTTCAAAGTCTAGAAAGGAGAGCATGGGTCAGCATGAAATTTGATGAAACACAAACTGAGAATAACAAGATGTTGCTTTCGAAATAACACCTTATGTCGTCAATGCATGTGACCCTATAGATGGAATGCTTCAGACATTGAGCCCATATTGGAACAGATTTGCTTCCTTTGAGCTTTCAGTTCATTAATCTCTTCAATGAAAAAAGCTTCTCTTTTTCAAAGAAATTGTCTCATGCTCCATAGTATTCTCTGTCCTCATGAGTCATGATCTAAAGCATCGGAATAGTTTTGTGATAAGATGCCAAATCAAAACGATATAATAATGTAACACCAGAAGGGGAATACAGTCATCTTCGTGAAATTCTTACCAGCTCCTCCATTTATTCATCTCAATTTGCTTGATCCAACTACCTAATCAATAAGCATCCACTATCTAGACCATTCCTCTTATCAGCCTACAATATATTGATCCAAAAGTCAGAAACATTCCAAGGAAGGAAAAGGAAACATAGGACATTTGGAGGTATGTTACATTTTCTTTTTTTGCCAAACATTAATAGCATCTCTTTCTTGAGTTAGACGATCCAGATGAACTTGGATATTTTCCCTTGCCCAAACATCATCACCCTCAAGTTCTGGAACCATTAGGATGAAGTACTTGTATGGCCTGATTAACCTGCATATTTACCATACAGAACACCATTAGAGTAGCACAGATGTCATCTTAAGAAAAACGGACTGAAACACGCCAAGGTTCTCGACATCTTGGATGTGATGCAAGGAGAAGCAGGGCGGTCGGCCCTGCCTCGCATCAGGTTTCGCCTCATTGCGGGGCTTCATCCAGGACCACCAGGTCACCACGACGGGGTCACAGAGAGCACGAGGAGCACGACGATGAAAAGGTCCCAAACGACCTAGACGCCGCCATGATGCCGGTGAGTTCGAAGGCCAGGAGGTAGATTGCGATGGAGGAGGCCAGCGCGACTGTAGACGCAAACCCCCGTGCGTCGACCTCGTCCCCATCCGTTTCAGCGCCAGCTGTACCTAACGCGCTCGTCACGGTGGAACACCATGGCGACCCGGCACACGGCAGCCGACAAGATGGCGACTTGGCGAGCATGCATGACGAGGAACGAGGCCAATTCATCGGTCGTAGTGCGGATAAGGAGGACCAGTTGTGATGGCGGAGGGAGCGCGGTTGCAGGCGGCGATGGGGAGCAACCTTTTCACCCTAGCAGATCATGGGGAGAAACCTGTGAAACCATAGTGAGTTGTGCGTGCGTGGGCTGGACTGTTTGTTTTTTTTCCTGTAAAACGGGAGGTGGAAGTGGGGCGGTGAAAAAAAATTCTTTAGGGTGGAACATCGAGGAGGGGGTCGTAGAAGGGGGAGGTTGAACCATCACGACGTTCGATCCCCCTTTAATAGTAGAGATAGGGATTCATCCTCGTTCACCCACGCCTTCTCCTTCCTCTGCCCATCCATTCTCAAGCTCCAGCGCCCAAGTTCTTGCCTTCTCTGCCCAAAAAAGCACTCCAAACATGTACGGATCCGGAGCTGGAGGCAAGTGGATGGCCTCTTCTGTCAAGAAGAAGGATATCAAGGGGCTCCGGAAGGCCGGTTACCTGGCCAAGGAAATCGTTCATCAACTTCCGGCTAAGGGACATATCGTCCCTACCCTAGAGCCAATGAGAGGGTTGTGTTTCTCACACACTTCGTCCGCGGGCTGGGATTCCCTCTCCACCCGTTTGTCCGCAGACAGATGTTCTACTACGGGCTGGACTTCCACAATTTGGCCCCCAACTTTATTCTCAACATATCGGCATTCATTGTCGTGTGCGAGGCCTTTCTCCGCATCCCACCTCACTTCGGCCTGTGGCTGAAGACCTTCAATGTGAAGCCCAAGGTGGTGAGCAGCCAACAAGCTGAGTGCGGGGGTGCCATGGTGGGCAAGATGCCCAACATCATCTAGCCCGAGGGCTCCTTTGTGGAGACGGTGAAGGGTTGGTAGTCGGGATGGTTCTACATCACCGAGCCATGCAACACCAATGGGCGGGCGGCCCCCGAATTCCGATCCAGAGTCCCAACGAGGCTCACCTCCTGGCAAGAGAAGGGCCTATCCTGGGGCTCTCCGGATGAGCTAACAGCACTCCGGACGCGCGTCCAGAATATGATAATCAAGAAAGTCAAGCTCGTCGACGTGGTCCAGGTCATGCTCGTCCGCCAGATTCTTCTATGCCAACGCCGGACTTGCCACTTGTGGGAGTACGACCCGGCCAAGCACCAGACTTTGTTAGAACTCTTCGGCACGACGTATGAGGATATATGGAAGGTGCTCTTTAAGGCCAACAAGGTGTCGGCGGCCACGGAAGAGGATCGTGGGCACGACCTGACCCATCCTGCAAATCTGGTAAGTCCTTTCACGTTTTCAAGGTGTTCCCTTTACTCGCGTATGAGAGGAAGTCATCTAAGTCTCTCTATCGGTTATTTCAGGATTGGACAGAGATAGCGGAACAGATTGACTATCCGGCCCCGCTGCCCGAAGGCCCAGAGACCCTGCTCCTGATGAAGATGCTGATTCCGGCGCCTTACAAGGTGCCAGAGAAGAAGGCCAAGAAGAAGGCCAAGGGGACCAGAAGTGGTCTTCGCCATAGGGGTACTTCGGATGTGACGTCCGAAGACGCCGAGGCGCGCTCCTCCGCCGAAGACGACGAAGAAGAGGAGGAAGAGGAAGAAATCCACTCCCCTTCCGCAGGGGAAAGAAAGAAAAGGACGGCCCCCATGCACCTGGAGGCCAGTGCGTCCAAGAAAGGGAAGGCTTCCTTTCCGGATAGCTCCACAGTAGCCACCAACAGCAGCTGGGAGTGGCAGCCAAGGGAGAAGCCCCTGGCCGAATCGTAAGTGTCCGGACATGTACTCGTATCCAGATTCTTTACTCTATTATTTTAATGTGTTTACATTATGCACTTGCAGTCCGGCTCAGTCCCGCCTTGAGCAGTCCTCATCATAGGATTCGCTGGACCCAGCGGCGATGAATAGCGAGACCCTTCCGTCGGCCACCTCTCCCCAGGACCTGAATGGCGCTGAAGCATCGTCCCGAAGGATCCCCATCCCGGGAGGGAATCTAGCGGCCGTATAGGAGGCACCAGAGGGTGAAGCCTTGGCTGCTGGACACATGGGGGAGCAGACCCCTATGGACACTGACGACGTGGGCCGTATTCAATTCGGCCCTCATCCAAATACAATTCCGGAGACCTCTACGGTTCCGGAATCAGGACAGCAACCCCCTTCGAAGGGAAGGGGCGCGCCTATGCCGCCGGTGACCTCTGTCTAGCCAGAGGCACCGGACAGGTTGCTGGAAGCGCTGAAAGGCGCTTCCATGGTTGATGAACACCGTACCCTAATGGGTGCATTGATTTGGAAGCTCCAGGCCATGAAAAGTGGGTTGAACGAAGCCTGCACTAGTCTTCTAACAGGCTTTGAGGTAAGTAATATAAATGTAAAAGATTATCACAGTGTAGACAGTAGCCCCTGATGCTCTGTTCGGTGTTCGGAAAGAAAAGCCGAACAGAGGATCAAAATAATTTTCGCATGAGTCTAACATAATATGTCTATGTGAATAAGCAGGCATCGTTGCTACCTGCTGCCGCTCATACTGCGGAGGTCTCCGGACTAAAGCAGAACCTGGAGCGAGCCGAGGAAGAGCTCGGCCTCGTGAGGAAGCAGATTGAAGAAAGCAAAGGTATGTAGTAACCTACGTGTATAGTCAGGAAGGATGAATGGTTCATGCTGACTAAAGTGTCATGAACCTCATTAGGGGCCACGATCGAGGTGGCGGCACTCAAGAAGGCATTGTCCAATGCCGAGGACAAAGCGGCCAAGGAACGCGCCGTGCGCAAGAAGCAGGAGGCCCGGGTCAGTGAGGTCCAGCAAGAGCTCCAGGACGTCGTCAAGAAGTACGTGTCCTTGGAGCGTGATTATAAGACTCGAGAGTCTGAACTTGCCAAGGCCCGCCAGAGCGCACAAGATGCCTGGGCTGAAGCCCAGAGCGCCCTCCAGGAAATCTAGGAGGCCAAGAAGATCGCGGCGGGTAAGGCTTTCAATATGCAAAGCAAGTATGTGAAGGAGACATTCCTTTTACTTACCCGAATTTGGAGCTCTCCAGGGGCGTTCACGGATCTGCCATGCAACATATTAGATGCTGTTGAGTTTTATCGAGTCGAAGAAGGGAGCTCTACGGAGAAGCTGTTCTGGTTGCAATACCTTGGACCAGAGCATCCCATGCCGTTTAGCGACCAGCTGAAATAGCTGGTCGAACTGCACAAGACAGCCGAACTAGCCATGAAGGACCTAATAGTCCGGCTATGGCCTGCCGAGCCCATGCCCAGCAGCTACTTCGGACTCGTAAAGCGGCTTGTGAGTGCCTGCCCACGGCTTGAAGTTGTAAAGCGGTCGGTCTGCATTGAAGGTGCACAGATGGCCTTTGCTCGCGCCAAGATGCATTGGGCGAAGATGGATGCCAAGAAGCTGATGACCGAGGGGTTGCCTGAGAGAGGGCAAGGAGCACCGCCGTCCCGAGATGTATTTTGACAGTGTCCTGGAGGGATCCCACCTTGTGGCGGAGCAATGTACGAAGGATGTTATATTCCCATGAAAACATTCGTTTTATCATGTCCTATAATTGTGAAACAAGGTCGTTATGTAATATAATGCTTGTTACTTTAAAATTTTACCTCCTATGCGGCCGTTTACGAAATCTGAGGTTGGCCAGTCGTCGGCTTCTACCCCCATGTAGATAGTGTGGGGGTGTTCGGGGATAAATATAAACACTCTTTACTCCAACTCTTGGTCCTTAACGGAGGTGTTTAATACAACGAACAAGGCAATCGGACTATACGGCTTTATCACCCTCACTTAGCGGAGTTTGACAATGAAAATTTCAGCGAAGCCCCTGGTATTTGGAAGACCGAAGTTGGGACGCTATACACGCCTAATTGGATAAAAACCGATTCCTCGCATAAAGCGGAAAAAATCTCTAAGGATTTGGAAACCTCTTGAACAGCTGACCAGCTCTTGCCGCATCATGACAGTCAGTTTTTGGCTTTCTCTACTGAGTTGCTCGTCCGGAAGAACCGGGACACAATCGCAGTAGTTCTCCTTTACTACCCTAGCCGATATAGCGGAACGTAAGGTAGTAAGCACAGCAGCCGGGCAACCCAACTATTGACCAAAGACATGATTCGGAGCAGATGCATATAATGCTATAAGTTAGGGGTGCCGAACTATACTGTAAAAGTGTCCGGACTTTATTGTCGTATTGTGGGGCGCGATGAAGCCCCTAGCAAAGTAATGCTGACCAAGAGCGAGCTGCGTGCGGGTATGTAAAACAGGTATAGCGATTGTTAGTGGAGACCACATGGGTATTCCCTTGTACGTCAAAGCCCCTTGCCTTCTTGGTGTATCCGTCCCATGATGGGTATGATGATCAGGTTATCGGAAAAAGCCTCAAGAAGAGAGAAACCTGAAAGAAAGACAAAAAGTGAAGGAATGTGGATCCGAAAGCGGTTGAGCCGCATTGTGGACCGCGGCCTAGCTGTGCCTCCGTCCCTGCCCATTTTATGTGCGTAGTTATGTATGCATGGCATGATTTTCACCGCTTGATTGGGACTAGGATGGAGGCCAGATTGCTATTTGAGCTCTGGATGAGCTGGACGGTCTTGCTGTAGAGTAGTTCGGACTCGCTTGACGGTGTCTGGGGGCTTGATGTCGGTGGGAAACGACACCCATGGGATCATGAGGATCCCTTCTGCGGTTGCGGGGGTGCAGGGTTGTGAGAAGAACATGATTAGCAATCAGCACGAGGATCGTTTACCCAGGTCCGGGCCGCGGGGAATGCATAAAACCCTAGTCCCGCTTTGGTGGGTGTATTGGATGTTCCTGAGCTCTTGAACTAGCTACGATGGCCGCATGGTTCAAAAGAGACAAATCCCCCTCCCGTACGCCATGGGCCTCCTTTTATAGTCGAAAGGGGCTGCCACCGTGGCACACAGGAGATGGAAAGGCCTACAGTGCTATGAGCTTATCTCTCGTATTACAGGACAAGATGTATTTAATGCGTTGCTTAGGTGTCTTCTTGCTTTATCGGGGACGGGAGCGAGGCCCGTCCCGTCCGTCGCCGCTCCTCCTCGCTTCGACACGCGCCCTGGTCAGCGATGCATGCGGCGCCATGTAGGTAGGCAGGCAGCTGAGGTGGCGCGGTGGTGGAGCCTTCACGAAGATCTGCATGCCGCCACGCAGGCATGTGCTGAGTTGGCCTGGAAGCTGCATGTTGCCACGCAGGTGCCTGCCCAGCTGGTTGGGCTGGCAGCTGCATGTGCGAGGCGGTGGAAACTTGGTTGGTGCGGGCTTGGCAGTGGCCCCGCTGACGCCCTTGGCAAGGGCCTTGCCGGGTGGCCCGGCAAGGGTCTTATCATGGCGCGCTGTCGTCCCCGGCAAGGATCTTGCCGGGGGTCTTGTGGGTTTCCTCAGCAAGAATCTTATCGAGGATCGTTGCCTTCCAATCCTCATCCGATCTTGAATATTCTTTGTCTTCACAAAGATCTGCATACCACCATGGAGGTGCCTCCCGAGCCCTGGCCCAACGTGGTTGACGGTGTTGGAGACCGTGGGTTCGAGGGTGGCTCACTCCGCTGGTGTGGGCGAGCGCCCGACAAGGGGTTTGTCGGGGCTGCTGAGGCTGCCCCGGCAAGGGTCTTGCCGGGGAGATCTGCTTCGTCATCTGCTCTCTTTGGCGTTGCGATGATTGTTTTTCTGTTTGTGGCTCTGATTTCCTGTCTCCGCCCTGCTTAAGTGTGGCCATGGGCGCGGCTCTGACTACCCGTGCACAAATAAGGGGTATAAAAGAGCGCCCCTATTTTAGTACACCGACACTTTACTGCCTAATTGAGGTTCTGCCTAAGAAGGCTACTCTGTACTTCTGCTGCAAGGGTCGCGGTGTGTTCCTCGGTACGGAGGGAGTGCTTCGTATTTCCATTGACTGTCATAACCCGCAAGGTCCAAGCATAATCTTGTGCTTGAGGTAAGCATAGCGCGGTACCACATTGAATCGAGCAAATGTAGTTCGTCCGAGCAGTGCATGATAACCACTGCGGAAGGGGACGATATCAAAGATTAACTCTTCACTTCAGAAATTATCCAGGGATCCGAAGACCACTTCCATTGTGACTGAGCCTGTACAACATGCCTCTACACCTGGTATGACACCTTTAAAGGTGGTTTTTTGTGGTCTTGATCCTTGAGGGATCGATACCCATTTTGTGCACTGTATCCTGATAGAGCAGGTTCAGGCTGCTGCCACCATCCATGAGGACTCACGTGAGATGGAATCCGTCAATAACTGGGTCAAGGACCAGTGCAGCTGAACCGCCATGATGGATACTAGTCGGATGGTCCCTGCAGTCGAAGGTGATCGGACAGGAGGACGATGGGTTAAATTTTGGGGCGACTGGCTCCATCGCGTAGACGTCCCTGAGTGCATGCTTGCGCTCCTTCTTGGGGATATGGGTGGCGTATATCATGTTCACCGTTTTAACTGGGGGGGGGGGGATTTCTTCTGTCCCACTGTGTTCGGTGGTCAGGATTCCTCGTCATCATCCTCGCTTTGCGACCCTTTCTCCTTATTATCGGCATTTAAGTTGCCGGCCTGTTTGAAAACCCAACATTCCCTGTTGGTACGATTGGCTAGTTTATCCGTAGTGCCATGGATTTGGCATGGTCTATCAAGTATGCGGTCCAGACTGGACGGGCCCGGATTGTTCCTTTTAAATGCCTTCTTCCGCTGACCGGACTTAGAGCCGCTGAATCCGGCGTTGACCGCCATGTCTTCGGTACTATCACCTTTGTTTCGACGCTTGTGTCTATTGCGTCGTGGCTTGCCATTGCTGTTTCTAGCTTCAGAAGTGCCAGGTTCGCTTGTGTTGTTGTTGCTACAGGCTAGCCAGCTGTCTTCGCCCGCACAGAAGCGGGTCATCAGTGCCGTAAGGGTTGACATGGACTTCGGTTTTTCCTGGCCGAGGTGTCTGGCCAGCCATTCGCCGCAGATGCTGTACTTAAAGGCCGCCAGGGCTTCAGCATCCAAACAGTCGATGATCTGGTTCTTTTTAGCAAGGAACCGGGTCCAGGATTTCCTGGCTGACTCTCCGGGCTGTTGGATTATATGACTTAGGTCATCGGCATCCGTAGGTCCGACATATGTGCCTTGGAAGTTGTCGAGGAAGGCGCCCTCCAATTCTTCCCAGCTGCCAATGGAGTTTTCGGGCAGACTGTTTAACCAGTATCTAGCTTGTCCCTTGAGTTTGAGCTGGAGGTATTTGATGGCGTGAAGATCATCACCGCGGGCCATATGGATGTGGGGAAGAAAAATCCTCAATCCACACCGCGGGGTCTGTTGTGCCATCATATGATTCGATGTTTATGGGTTTAAACCCTTCTAGGAAATCATGTACCATTACTTCGCCAGTGAAGCAGAGGGGGTGTGCGGCGCCTCTATATTGGGCCAAGTCGTGACGTAGTTTTGATGGAGCTCAGCTGCAGTTTTTGGCCCGGACGTGGTTATGTTTCTCACGTTCCGTCAGATGGCCGTCGTCGCGCGTCGAGGCGCGCCCCCATGATCCATAGATTGATCTTGTCTGACCTGCTCTTTTTTCCAAATCGCTTCGCAGGTCATGTGTATATCCCCGAGCTGTTGTATTTTTGTTTGTTCGGCGAGGTAGTGCAGGCTGGTATTCGGCTTGAGGTGCCGCCTTGTCCCGGCCACGTGGTGGTCGGTTAGCCATATTGTACCTTGGTAGGACGGGCTCCAGAGCCTCGTCGTCAAACTGTGGTAACAGTTTGCGCTTCGGGTAGCTTTTGGTTGGGTGCTCGAGGCCATATTCTTCGGCTGCTAGGATGCCAGTCCATCTTTCATTGAGCAGATCTTGATCAGCTTGAAGTTGCTGCTGCTTCTTTTTCAGGCTTGTTGCAGTGGCAATTAGCTGACGCTTAAAGCGTTCCTGTTCGGCGGGCTCTTCAGGCACGATGAAATCTTCGTCACCTAGGCTAACCTCGTCCTCAGAGAGTGGAAGGTAGTTGCTATCCTACGAGTCTTCGTTCATGGCCTGTTCGCCAGGGCTAACTCGCCCATCATCCCATTCCTCCTGTTCGGAGGTTGGCTCAAGGGGGTGTTCACTGTTTTCGGCACCGTCCGGAGTGTTGTCCTCTTCTGTGACGGTATTGCTGTTTTTACTGCGGCGTGGCTTGGAGCAGCGCGTTGACGTCGGCGCTTCGGCTGTATCTCAGGAGGTTTATCCTCAACTGGATTTCCATTGTCACTGTTGTTTTCTTTGGGTGTATCCACCATGTATATGTCGTACGAGGAGGTGGCTGTCCAACACCCTCTAGGCAGTGGTTCTTGCTCCTCCCCGACATCGTCGTCCATACTGTCAATGTCTTCAGAGTCGTAATCAAGCGTGTTGGTTAAGTCATCGAAAGTGGCTACAAAGTGGGTGGTGGGTGGGAAATGAAGTTCTTCGTCACCCGCTTCCCATTCGAGCCGGACATAGTTCGGCCAAGAGTCCCTTGACAAGGAGAGGGATCTTAATGAGCTTAACACGTTGCCAAAAGGCGAGTTCTGGAAAATGTCCGCAGAGCTGAACTCTAAGACTGGCGCCCAGTTAGGTTTGATGGATGCGGATGCATGTGGTCCGGAGTACATAGCCGGAGACGAGTCCGAGGTTCCAGAGACACAAGCCCAGCTTGATGTTGGGTCTGTGTGTGGCTTGAGCGCCGCTGAGTCTGTGGCCTTCCCGTCTTCGGACGATGCAATCTTCTCCGGCTCTAGGGCCAGGGCGGTCACAGGCGCTAGCTCCTGTGTGCGGCCCGATGACAGATCTAGGTCATGTTCATCATGGTGGCCGAGTACAGCCGTCGCGGGCTCGAATCCGTCGAAGATCAAATCTCTGCGGATATGGCCCACAAAATTCAGGCTTCCAAATTTGGCCCAATGGCCAGGGGCATAGCTATCGATCTGCTCTAGATGGCCAAGCAAGTTGGCCCGCAGTGCAAAGCCGCCAAATACGAAGATCTGACCGGGGAGGAAAGTCTCCCCCTGGACTGCATTGTTGTAGATGATTGATGGAGCCATCAAATCTATCTTTGACAACACAGAGGAACTCTCAATGAAAGCACTAATGACGGTGTCAAAACCGGCGAATCTCGGGTAGGGGGTCCCGAACTGTGCGTCTAAGGCTAATGGTAACAGGAGGCAGGGGACACGATGTTTTCCCAGGTTCGGGCCCTCTCTATGGAGGTAATACCCTACTTCCTACTTGATTGATCTTGATGAATATGAGTATTACAAGAGTTGATCTACCTCGAGATCGTAATGGCTAAACCCTAGAGGTCTAGCCGATGAGGATATGATCGTTGTGACTCTAAACCCTCCAGTTTATATAGACACCGGGAGGGGCTAGGGTTGTACAAAGTCGGTTACAGAGAAAGGAATCTACACATCCGAATCGCCAAGCTTGCCTTCCACGCTAAGGAGAGTCCCATCCGGACACGGGAAGAAGTCTTCTATCTTGTACCTTCATAGCCCAACAGTCCGGCCAATGTATATAGTCCGGCTGTCCGAGAACCCCTTAGTCTAGGACTCCCTCATCAACCCCGTCATCAAGATTGTCAGGGTCCTCACCTTCGGGTATTCTCGCGAGACTATTTTGCCTTCTTGGGGAGGTTGAATATCCTCTCCCTCGTCACCGACATCTTCAGCTGTGGTGCCGTTATCAATAGCGCCCGCGTTGTGGATGCTGGGGCTGCTGCCGGTGCCTTTCGACCACCAGCATCGGCATCTCGAAGGATTCTTGGGGGCATGGACCATATAGACGTCACAAGCGGATGTTGCAGTCCATCTGCTCGTATGAGCTGAGGGCATGGCCGCTTCAAGTGTGACACCGACATCTTCGTCCATGTCAATGGCCTCCTCCGAGGCGTAGTCCAGCATGTTGGTTATGCCATCGAGCGTGGCGACTAGGTGGGTGGTGGGTGGGACGTAAATTTCCCTGTCATTGGCTTTAAGTCTGATCTTGTCGTAGATCGAGGTTTGGTCGTTCGAGACTGAAAACTCTAAATGCGATCCAGCATCTCATTGAGGCGAGATAGATCCTCGAAGTTCATGGCCTGGCCGAGGGCCGGACTGACCTGAAGCGTAATTCGCGGATCACTTGTCATGACCTTGATGTGTTGGTTGGCCGACATTGATGCCAGGCTGCCAATGGGGGAGATCAGATCCAAACTATACGTGGGGTCCGTGTTCGGGATCAGATCGAGGTTTGGGCCTGATGAGATGGCCAGATCCGCGCTTGGGTTAAAGCTCAATGCGACGACGGTTGGTTTCGCAGTTAAGGTCGGGTCCTCCAGGGGATCCGACCCGTAGCTTGGATCAAGGGTTGGCTTTGAGGTCGAACCTACAACGGCCGAAGGGTTGTTGATCTGGCCGGGCATGAAGCCGGACAGGACGAGCTCACCACCTGAATATGCGGTGTACTCCAAGCTCCCGAACGTGATGACTTGGTATGGGGCAAAATTTTCGAAGCGGGCAAGATGGCCCATCGAGTCGGCATGCAAAACAATGCTGCCGAATGCAAAGAGCTAGCCAGGGGCAAAGATGTCACGAGAGCCAGCGTTGCAGTTGATCTATAGATGAGCCATCAATCTTTCTTTGACCACACACCAGAACTCTCAATGAAAGCACCAATGTTGGTACTAAAACTGGTAGACCTCAAGGTAGGGGGTCCCGAGCTGTGGATCTTGGATCTGTGGGTAACAGGAGAAGAAGGAGACAATATTTACCAAGGTTTGGTACCCTACGTCCTGCTCTGATTGTATTGATGATAATGTTTCAACTACAAGCTTGATCTACCTCGAGACCGTAAGTTGTGTTCTAACCCTAAGGCTAGGTGGTTTTGATGACGCACAAGTATAGGGGATCTATCGTAGTCCTTTCGATAAGTAAGAGTGTTGAACCCAACGAGGAGCAGAAGGAAATGACAAGCGGTTTACAGTAAGGTATTCTCTGCAAGCATTGAAATTATCGGTAACAGATAGTTTTGTGATAAGATAATTCGTAACGGGTAACAAGTAACAAAGTAACTAAGGTGCAGCAAGGTGGCCCAATCCCTTTTGTAGCAAAGGACAAGCTTGGACAAACTCTTACATAAAGCAAAGCGCTCCCGAGGACACATGGGAATTATCGTCAAGCTAGTTTTCATCATGCTCATATGATTCGCGTTCGTTACTTTGATAATTTGATATGTGGGTGGACCGGTGCTTGGGTACTGCCCTTCCTTGGACAAGCATCCCACTTATGATTAACCCCTCTTGCAGGCATCCGCAACTATGAAAGAAGAATTAAGGTAAACCTAACCATAGCATGAAACATATGGATCCAAATCAGCCCCTTACGAAGCAACACATAAATTAGGGTTTAAGCTTCTGTCACTCTAGCAACCCATCATCTACTTAATACTTCCCAATGCCTTCCCCTAGGTCCAAGTCATGGTGAAGTTTCATGTAGTCGACGTTCACATAACACCACTAGAGGATAGACAACATACATCTCATCAAAATATCGAACGAATATGAAATTCACATGACTACTTATAACAAGACTTCTCCCATGTCCTCAGGAACAAACATAACTACTCACAAATCATATTCATGTTCATAATTAGAGGGGTATTGAATAGCATTAAGGATCTGAACATATGATCTTCCACCGAATAAACCAACTAGCATCAACTACAAGGAGTAATCAACACTACTAGCAACACACATGTACCAATCTGAGGTTTTGAGACAAAGATCGGATACAAGAGATGAACTAGGGTTTCAGAGGAGATGGTGTTGGTGAAGATGTTGATGGAGATTGACCCCCTCCCAATGGGAGGATCGATGGTGATGACGATGGCGATGATTTCCCCCTCCCGGAGGGATGTTTCCCTGGCAGAACAGCTCTGTCGGAGCCCTAGATTGGTTCCGCTCAGGTTCCGCCTCGAGATGGCGGCGCTTCATCCCAAAAGCTTCCTTATGATTTTTTTCCAGGGCAAAAGCCAACATATAGCAGAAGATGGGCATTGAGGGCTTGCCAGGTGGCCCACGAGGCAAGGGCGCGCCCAGGGGGGTAGGGCGCGCCCTCCACCCTCGTGGCTGCTGGGTGGCCCCCCTCTGGTGCTTTCTTCACCCAATATTTTTAATATATTCCAAAACCGACTTTCTTGGAGTTTCAGGACTTTTGGAGTTGTGCAGAATAGGTCTCTAATATTTGCTCCTTTTCCAGCCCAGAATTCCAACTGCCGGCATTCTCCCTCTTCGTGTAAACCTTATAAAATAAGAGCGAAATGGCATAAGTATTGTGAAATAATGTGTAGTAACATCCCATAATGCAATAGATATTGATATAAAAGCATGATGCAAAATGGACGTATCAACTCCCCCAAGCTTAGACCTCGGTTGTCCTCAAGCAAAAGCCGATATCGAAAAATATGTCCACATGTTTAGAGATAGAGGTATCGATAAAATAAAATACGGAGATGAGGGCATCATGTTCATTCTTAGAACAACAATATATATATTGTCATATGATTTCTTATGCTAAAGTAACAATCTATTCACAATATAAAGTATGAACCAGAAACTTCATTGAAAACTAGCAAACTATAATCTCAGTCACTGAAGCAATTGCAATTTATCATAACATCAGAAAGAATCAATATAAGAGCTTTTCAGCAAGTCCGCATACTCAACTATCATTTAGTCTTTCATAATTGCTAACACTCGCGCGATACTTATGGGTATGAAGTTTCAATCGGATACAAAGAAAGATAGGGGCTTATAGTTTCGCCTCCCAACCTTTTACCTCAAGGGTAATGTCAACAATAATACTTTATGAAAACTCACATCTAAGTGGATATATATATATATATATATATATATATATATATATATATATATATGTATCAGGATCTTTCCAACACAAAGGGCTTGCCAAAGGATAAAGTGTAAAAAGGAAAGGTGAAGATCAGCATGACTCTTGTATGAGGGTAGAAGGTAAAAATAAAAGATAGGCCCTTCACAGAGGGAAGCAGAGGTTGTTATGCGCTTTTATGGTTGGATACACAAAATATTAATGCAAAAGAACGTCACTTTATATTACCACTTGTGATAAGGACCTTTATTATGTAGTCCGTCGCTTTTATTTCTTCCATATCACAAGCTCGTATAAAACTTATTTTCTTCACACTAATAAGTCATACATATTTAGAGAGCAGTTTTTATTGATTGCACTGATGACAACTTACTAGAAGGATCTTACTCAATCCATAGGTAGGTATGGTGGACTCTCATGGCAAAACTGGGTTTAGGGAAATTTGGAAGCACAAGTAGTATCTCTACTTGGTGCAAAGAATTTTGCTAGCATGAGGGGGAAAGGCAAGCTCAACATGTTGGATGATCCATGACAATATAACTTATTCAGATATAAGGAAACATAACCCATTACATTGTCTTCCTTGTCCAACATCAACCTTTTAGCATGTCATATTTTAATGAGTGCTCACAATCATAAAAGATGTCCAAGATAGTATATTTATATGTGAAAACCTCTCTTTCTTTATTACTTCCTATTAATTACAACGATGACCAAAACTATGTTTGTCGACTCTTAACAAATTTTATTCATCATACTCTTTATATGTGAAGTCATCACTTTCCACAAGATTAATATGATCTTTTTATTTCTTTTTATTCTTTCTTTTATTCCCTCAAGATCATAGCAAGATAGCAAAGCCCTCGACTCAAAACTAATCTTTATTATATATAACTCACGGACTTGATTACATAGATAGAGAT
The DNA here is from genome assembly GCA_963921465.1 of Triticum timopheevii. Classification (NCBI taxonomy): domain Eukaryota; kingdom Viridiplantae; phylum Streptophyta; class Magnoliopsida; order Poales; family Poaceae; genus Triticum; species Triticum timopheevii. The sequence continues at coordinate 367,178,267 of OY997264.1, forward strand.
CAAAACTAAACTCAAAGCTAGATCATAGTAAAAATTTATTCTACTAAATCAAGATATAACCAAAAGGATTGAACTAAGAAAAATGGTAAAGATAGAAGTGTGATGGTGATACGATACCGGGGCACCTCCCCCAAGCTTGGCAGTTGCCAAGGGGAGTGCCCATACCCATGTATTTATGTCTCTTTCTTCGGAGGTGGTGATGACGGAGTTGTTGATGATGTAGGCTTCTTCCTTAGCTTGCGCTTGAGGATAGAATTTTTCTCCCTTAAGTCATCGATCTCCCGCTCAAGACTTAGTACCTTTTTACACAGTTCCTGTTTGTTTTCCTACAAGAGACAAAAAGGGATAAACTTGATCTTAGGTTTCTTTGCTCTGTCAGGGAGACTTGACTTTTTAAAATCCACATGCATGTCCCCGGTTTGAGGTAGTGGGGCTTCATCTTCATCTGAGCTTGTCCTCCTTTCCCTTAGGATCATAGTCTTCTTCGTCCTCCGTGGTCCAACCACAATACTCGAAGTCCCTGTAGACCTTGGGGTCTGCAAGGTAATCAGCCACATAGCTCTCTCCCTCCGAATCCTGGGACGACATGTTGCTCTAAATCTGTGGCAGAAACAGCTCAAAACAAAAAAAGAGGATTTCGTCATGGTGTGGTGGTCAAAACCTTCGGGAGATTATATAATGAATTTTTACCAACCAAAAGATATCGTGCAAGAAAATAGAGTCCGGAGGGCACACGAGGTGTCCACGAGGCAGGGGGCGCACCCTCCACCCTCATGGATGCCTCGTGTCTCTCTCGGACTACTTTTATTTTTACTAATTTTTTAAATATTCTAAAACAGAGAAAATTTGCTATTTGAGCAGTTTTGGAGTCGATTTACTTACCGTACCACATACCTACTCCTTTTTGGAGTCTGAAACATTCTGGAAAGTGTCCCTTATGTACTCCTCTGGGGTTACGGTGTCAATAACATTGGTTTCAACATTTATGGGATTACCTGAGATATAATGTTTGATTCTTTGACCGTTCACCACCTTCGGATTTGTGCCTTTGGCGTTGTTGATTTTGATGGCTCCGGAACGATAGACCTCCTCGATAATGTAAGGACCTTCTCATTTAGAGAGAAGTTTTCCTGCAAAAAGATCTTAAACGAGAGTTGTATAGCAAAACATAATCACCTACATTAAACTCACGCTTTTGTATCCTCTTGTCATGCCATCTTTTAACTTTTTATTTAAACAGTTTGACGTTCTCATAGTCCTGGGTTCTCCATTCATAATGTGAGCTAATGTAAAAAAGCCTCTTCTCACCGGCAAGTTTGAAATCATATTGAGCTCTTTAATAGCCCAATATGCCTTATGTTCTAGTTCGAGAGGTAAGTGACATGCTTTTCCATAAACCATTTTATATGGAGACATACCCATAGGATTTTTATATGCATTTCTATAGGCCCATAATGCATCGTCAAGTTTCTTGGACCAATTCTTTCTAGATCTATTAACAGTCTTTTGCAAAATCAATTAAATCACTCTATTACTCAATTCTATTTGACCACTAGACTGAGGGTGGTATGGAGATGCAATTCTATGATTAACATCATACTTAGCAAGCATTTTACGAAAAGCACCATGAATAAAATGTGAACTGGCATCAGTCATTAAATATCTAGGGACTCCAAACCTCAGGAAAATAACTTCTTTAAGCATCTTAATAGAGGTGTTATGATCAGCACTACAAGTTGGAATAGCTTCTACCCACTTAGTAACGTAATCAACAGCAACTAAAATATGTGTATACCCATTAGAGGAAAAATATGTCCCATATAATCAAAGCCCCAAACATCAAATGGTTCAATAACAAGTGAATAGTTCATAGGCATTTCTTGACATCTACTAATATTACCAATTCTTTGTCATTCATTGCAAGACAAGACAAACTAACGGGCATCTTTGAAAATAGTAGGCCAATAAAAACCGGATTGCAATACCTTATGTGCAGTTCTGTCTCTAGCGTGGTGCCCTCCATATGCCTCAGAGTGACACTTGCATAGGATCTCTTCCTATTCATGCTCAGGTACACAACGTCTAATAACACCACCTAGTCCTTCTTTATAAAGGTGTGGGTCATCCCAAAAGTAATGTCTTAAATCATAGAAAAACTTTTTCTTTTGCTCGTATGTGAAACTAGGTGGTATAAATTTAGCAACAATGTATTAGTATAATCAGCATACCATGGAGTAGTACGAGAAGCATTTATGACAGCTAATTGTTCATCAAGAAACTATCATCAATAGGTAGTGGGCCATCAAGAGCATTTTCTAACCTAGACAAGTTGACTGCAACGGGGTTCTCAGCTCCCTTTTTATCAATAATATGCAAATCAAATTCTTGTAGCAAGAGAACCCATCTAATAAGTCTAGGTTTAGCATCTTTATTTTCCATAAGATATTGAATAGCAGCATGATTAGTGTGAACAGTTACTTTGGAATCAACAATATAAGGTCTGAACTTATCACAAGCAAATACGACTTCTAAAAATTATTTTTCAGCAGTACCATAATTTCTCTGGGCACTGTCTAGAGTCTTACTAGAATATTGGATAACATTCAATTTATTATCAACTTACAGCATAATCACTAGCATCACACATAATTTCGAAGGGTAAATTCCAATCAGGTGGCTAAACAATAGGTGCAGAAATCAAGGCTTTCTTAAGTATTTCAAATGCTTCTACACAGTAATCATCAAAGACAAAAGGAACAACTTTTTGCAAGAGATTAGTCAGAGGCCTAGAAATTTTAGAGAAGTCTTTAATAAACCTCCTATAGAAACCAGCATGACCAAGAAAACTTCTTATACCTATGATGTCCTTAGGACAATAACATCTACTTTAGCTTTATCAACTTCAATACCTCTTTCAGAAATTTTATGCCCCAAGACAATACATTCATTAACCATAAAGTGGCACTTCTCCCAATTCAAGGTAAGATTAGTTTCTTTGCATCTCTGCAAAACTCGATCAAGGTTGCTTAAGCAATCATCAAAAGAAGTACCGTAAACGGAGAAATCATCCATGAAAACCTCAACAATCTTTTCACAAAAGTCAGAGAATATAGCAGTCATACATCTTTCAAAGGTAGCAGGTGCATTGCATAAACCAAAAGGCATACGTCTATAAGCAAAAGTACCGAAAGGGCAAGTAAAAGTGGTCTTTTCCTAATCCTCTTTTGACATAGGTATTTGAGAAAAACCAGAATAACCATCTAGAAAGCAAAAATATGTATGTTTGGATAATCTTTGCAGCATTTGATCAATAAAAGGTAGAGGGTAATGATCTTTTATAGTAGCTTTATTTAATTTGCGGAAATCAATTACCATTCTATAACCTGTAACAATTCATTGTGGGATCAATTCATCCTTATCATTAGGAACAACAGTAATACCTCCCTTCTTAGGGACACAATGGACAGGACTTACCCACTGACTATCAGCAACAGGATAAATTATACCTGCCTCCAGGAGCTTTAGTATTTCGTTTCTTGCCACTTCTTTCATCTTAGGATTTAACTGCCGTTGGTGATCAATAACTGGTTTAGCATCTTTCTCTAGCTTTATTTTATGCTGGCATAGAGTGGGACTAATGCCCTTAAGATCATCAAGAGTATATCCAGTAGCAGCCCGGTGCTTCTTCAGAGTTTTCAATAATTTCTCTTCTTCATGCTCTGAAAGGTTAGCACTAATAATAACAAGATATATCTTCTTTCATCAAGATAAGCATATTTAAGAGTATCAGGTAAATGTTTAAGCTCAAACACGGGATCTCCCTTGGGTGGAGGAGGATCCCCTAGGATTTCAAAAGGCAAGTTGTGTTTCAAAATAGGTCCCTGTTTAAAGAATACTTCATCTATTTCCCTTATTTCATTCATAAACATATCATTTTCACGGTCTAGCAAATATTGTTCTAAAGGATCATTAGGAGGCACGACAATAGAAGAAAGACCAATAATTTCATCTTTACTAGGCAATTCTTTATCATGGGGTTGTCTAAGAAAATTAGAGAAATTAAAATCATGAGACATATCCCCTAAACCAACAGTAACAATATCCTTTTCGCAGTCTATCTTAGCATTAACAATATTCAAGAAGGGTCTACCAAATATAATGGGACAAAAGTCATCTTGTGGGGAGCCAAGAACAAGAAAATCAGAAGGATATTTAATTTTCCCACACAAGCCTTCAACATCGCTAACAATCCCAATTGGTGAAATAGTATCTGTATTAGCAGGATTAATAGTAACATCAATATCTTCTATCTCAGCAGGTGCAATATCATGCATAATTTCTTTGTATAAGGAATGAGCTATTGCACTCACACTAGCACCCATATCACATAAGCCATGATAACAATGATCTCCTATTTTAACGGAAACAATAGGCATGCCAACAACAGGTCTATGTTTATTTTTAGTATCGGGTTTAGCAATTCTAGCAGCTTCATCACAGAAGTAAATAACATGCCCATCAATATTATCGACGAAGAGATCTTTAACCATAGCAATACTAGGTTAAACCTTAATTTGCTCAGAGGGTGTAGGTGTTCTAGCATTACTCTTACAAACCACAGTTGAAGCTTTAGCATGATCCTTTATTCTAACAGGGAAAGGCGGTTTCTCGATATAAGCAGTAGGAACAATAGGATCAACATTGTAAGTAATAGTCTTTTCTTCAACTTTAATAGGTTCTACTACTTTCACTTCAATGGGAGGATAATATTTAAACCACTTCTCCTTAGGGAGATCAACATGAGTAGCAAATGATTCACAAAAAGAAGCTACTAGCTCAGAGTCAAGTCCATATTTAGTGCTAAATTCACGAAAAGCATCGGTATCCATAAAAGATTTAACACAATCAAACTTAGGTGTTATAACTGACTCCTTACCTTCGTCGAGTTCTCAATCTTCAGAGTTGCGTTTAATTATTTCCAATAAATCCCGTCTGAATTCAATAGTCTTCATAATAAAAGAACCAGTACAAGAAGTATCGAGCATGGAGCGATAATTGAGAGAAAGCCGAGCATAACTTTTTGAATAATAATTTCTCTTGAGAGCTCATGATTGGGGCATGAATATACCATTGACTTAAGCCTCCCCCAAGCTTGAGCGATACTTTCTCCTTCACGAGGCCAAAAATTATATATATAATTACGATCACGATGAACCAGATGCATAGAATAAAACTTCTGACGAAATTCCAATTTCAATCGGTTGTAGTTCTATGATCCAATATCATCACATAGCCTAAACCATGTCAATGCCTTTCCCTTCAAAGATAAAGGGGAGACCTTCTTCTTGATAACATCCTCGGGCATACCTACAAGCTTAAATAATCCACAAACTTCATCCACATAGATTAGGTGCATATCGGGATGTAATGTTCCATCTCATGTATAGCGATTAGCTAGAAAGTTTCTCTATCATACCCGAATGAATTTTGAAGTAAATATTTTCAGTAGGTTCAGTAGCTTGAGGAGTAACTCTTTGCACTTCTGGTCGGGGTGAAGATACCCCGAACAAGCCCCTCAAAGGATTATTTTCCATAGTAACAAGTGACGGTAAATTTCAGCACACTATATAAATGTTTCCTTACCAAATTCCACCTACCAAAGGCGCTTCACTCCCCGGCAATGGCGCCAGAAAAGAATATTGATGACCCACAAGTATAGAGAATCTATCGTAGTCCTTTAGATAAGTAAGAGTGTTGAACCCAACGAGGAGCAGAAGGAAATGACAAGCGGTTTTCAGTAAGGTAATCTCTGCAAGCACTGAAATTATTGGTAACAAATAGTTTTGTGATAAGATAATTCGTAACGGGTAACAAGTAACAAAGTAACTAACATGCAGCAAGGTGGCCCAATCCTTTTTGTAGCAAAGGACAAGCCTGGACAAACTCTTATATAAAGCAAAGTGCTCCCGAGGACACATGGGAATTATCGTCAAGCTAGTTTTCATCATTCTCATATGATTCACGTTCGTTACTTTGATAATTTGATATGTGGGTGGACCAGTGCTTGGGTACTGCCCTTCATCGGACAAGCATACCACTTATGATTAACCCCTCTTGCAAGCATCTACAACTACGAAAGAAGAATTAAGGTAAACCTAACCATAGCATGAAACATATGGATCCAAATCAGCCCCTTACGAAGCAACACATAAACTAGGGTTTAAGCTTCTGTCACTCTAGCAACCCATCATCTACTTATTACTTCCCAATGCCTTCCCCTAGGCCCAAATCATGGTGAAGTATCATGTAGTTGACGTTCACATAACACCACTAGAGGATAGACAACATACATCTCATCAAAATATCGAACGAATACCAAATTCACATGACTACTTATAACAAGACTTCTACCATGTCTTCGGGAACAAACATAACTACTCACAAATCATATTCATGTTCATAATCAGAGAGTATTGAATAGCATTAAGGATCTGAACATATGATCTTCCACCGAATAAACCAACTAGCATCAACTGAAAGGAGTAATCAACACTACTAGCAACCCACAGGTACCAATATGAGGTTTCGAGACAAAGATCGGATACAAGAGATGAACTAGGGTTTGAGAGGAGATGGTGCTGGTGAAGATGTTGATGGAGATTGACCTTCTCTCAATGAGAGGATCGATGGTGATGACGATGGCGACGATTCCCCCTCCCGGAGGGATGTTTCCCCGGCAGAACAGCTCCGCCGGAGCCCTAGATTGGTTCTGCCCAGGCTCCGCCTCGAGATAGCGGCGCTTCGTCCCGAAAGCTTCCTTATGATCTTTTCCAGGGCAAAAGACACCATATAGCAAAAGGTGGGCATAGGAGGCTTGCCAGGTGGCCCACGAGGCAGGGGGGCGCGCCCTCCACCCTCGTGGCTGCTGGGTGGCCCCCCTGTGGTGCTTTCTTCGCCCAATGTTTTTAATATATTCCAAAACTGACTTTCATGGAGTTTCAGGACTTTTGGAGTTGTGCAGAATAGTTCTATAATATTTGCTCCTTTTCCAGCCTAGAATTCCATCTGCCGGCATTCTCCCTCTTTGTGTAAACCTTATAAAATAAGAGAGAAAAGGCATAAGTATTGTGACATAATGCATAGTAACAGCCCATAATGCAATAAATATCAATATAAAAGCATGATGCAAAATGGACGTGTCAGGTTGTAATTGTGACCAACCACTCTATGGACCAAACCCCGCAGCTTATATAGATACTCGGGAGTACCTATGATTACACATGGTCAGTTGCCAAACTAGGGATAAACATGCCGGCGGCCGACACTGTCCTTGGAGTGCATGTCAAGTCTTCGGCAGAGCCCATCTTGATCACATTGAAAAGGGAGGCTTCCAGAGTGCTTCCTTGTGAGTACGGTCGTCCATAAGCTTGGCCCATGACTGTGGGCCAACTAGGTTGGTACCCCCTAGTCTAGGACACCATCATCAACACTATCTTGTTCTTCTACATTAGAGCTTCTATAGTTTTTAGCATAGCAAACAACTCGTTTGTACTTTTCTCCATCCCATTCATGTTGTAATTCATGATAAAGCCATCGTAAGATGGGGCAGTGAATCAAGCACAATATCTGTACCAAGTGTTGGCAGAATTCTAAATTCCAGAGAAGCCAGTTTATCAACATAGCCAACAAGCTTTACTATATGCTCACTCATTGAGGAACCCTCTTTCATCTTGCATTCAATCAAGGCCTTGGTTAAGTCAAAACTTTTGGTCCTTGCTTGATTCTTGTACAGAACTTCCAGTGACCCAATTATAAATCGAGTCGTGGAATGTTCAAAACGCTTTTGTCATTGAGGATCCATGCAAGTCAACATGAGGCACTGGACTGAATCGTAGTCAAAACTATGAGCAACGTAACCAACAACTTCTTCTGGTGTTGCATCCTTTCCGGGAGCATCACCCAGGTGTTGATCCAGCACATACTCCTTAGCACTCCTCATAACAAATCTCAGGTTCCGGATCCAATACGCATAGTTTCCACCACTAGCAGCCAACTTTTCTTTCTCTCACATAGGGGCTAAGTTGAACATATTTCGAGCCATTAATCTACAATGATAGACACAAAATTCATTTAGACATTTATCCATAATTAATGTTGCACTAGTGTTTAAACAAATTCCCATGGATGGTAGCATCTCATATGACGTGAATTTCAAGCGGTAGGCAATCCTTTTCCAATCATATCTCCATAAAACTCTTGTTCATCTTTCGATGCTTCATGCTCCGAGCTTAGAACTATTCTGCTAGAACTTCAAGGCAACCAAGTGTTTCTGCTGTGAAGTCCTACCTCACCTGCCTTTCACACTTCACTTCTCACTTGTACTCATGGTAGAATGAGTACTCCGAAAGGCCACATGCTAACTTGGAAGGGAACCTTTTAACTTGATATTTATTGAGAGATCACCCTAATAATTGACTACTGCACAATCAAAGGGTGGAAACAACAAAGGGATAAACTCTTAGGAAATTCATAAAAAGCATGATATGGTATAGCCCTGGGTGCCGGGAATCTCTGTGATCATCTTCAATCTTCAGTTGAAGCATTGTGACAACCAATATTTCATTGCCATGTCAATCGTTCCAAAAACATTGTCGTGTCGGCAATTTCAGCAAACGTTGTCGTGGCGACCGTTTCAGTAAATGTTGTCGTGGCACCAAATTCAGAAATTATGTCGTGGCACGAAATTATAGCTCGTCGTCCTACGCCATGTACACCTTCTCCACGTTGGGGTCCTCTGTGTACGGTTGCCATCGTCACATGTAACCTATAGGCTATCTCTATGATATTTACATTTACGTGGCAATCTCGTGGCTCCAACCATCATGCCGTGATGCGCAGGCCACTTAACATTACAACATATAACCATCTCATACATGAACTCATTATCAGGATGAAGGATTTACCACATCATATGCATACCCTGCAAAACCAAGTGAGACATCCTCTAATCAGTTTTAGCAAAATTTTAGTTATGCAGTTAACCAGTTTTAACAAGTAATACTAGCTACCTACGTCCACAGTTTAAGTGATGATTCTTGATGCTAGATTAAGTTCAGGGTGTGTGAAACAAGAGACTTAATTAAAAAATCTCTAGCCCCACACTAAACTTCGTCAAATAAATGTGACCCCCTAGAAGATCTTCCATCTTCGGCATAATCTTGCGTACGCGACGGTTCACTATTCTCACTATGGTGAAGCCCAATGAACTGTTAGCAGATCGTCAACAGCCAGAGCCGATCGATTGTTTTTTTTAAACAGAGGCAAAGACTTGCCTCATTAATTAATAAAGGAGGAGAGTTTTGGAGTACATAATAGTGGCTCCACAACATAGCCCGTCCGCCAACAAAATGAAAACAATAACTACTATCGCGGCATGATAATGCTCAGGTGCGTTGCTCCTGCCGTGACCCAAAGTTTGGCTTCATCTTGGATTAGTTTTAGATGTAGAAGGGCGGCGTTGATTTCTTCCTAAAAACTCTAGTGTTTCTCTCATTCCAAATGGCCCAACCAACAAGCATAGTAAGGGAAGACATGGCCTTCCGGTTCGTTGTATTGGGCTTTGACATGTTTGTCCACCAATGCCTGATATTGCGCTCCGCCTGCCATTGATGGATCTCGAGAGCCCCTAGGCCAAGCCACCCCTTTACCAATCTCCACACACGCAAGGTGAACCTGCACTGAAAGAAGAGGTGCACGGGCGTCTCGTTTGCCCTTCTGCAGAGGGTTCACAGGCTGCAATTCTCCCAACCTCACTTCTCCAATCTATCTGTTGTCCATATTCTGTTTTGAATCGCTATCCATGAGAAAAACTTGACCTTGGGAGGTTCCCAAACCTTCCAAATAGTCTTGTTCATGGTCGTCGTCATGGAGCCCAAGAACTGGACCCTATAAGCAGAGGCCGCCGAATACTCACCATTCGCCTCAAATTTCCAGGATATGTCGTCATCAATGTCTAGTGAAAGCTGGAATTGCTCCAAATGGACCCAAAGGTCCACCAACTACACAATGTGGTTGATTCTTAGGTTGATGGAAGGGTTGATCTTGTGCACCCAAGGCGATCGATTGTCAGAATCTTGTAAAAAGCGACACCATGCTGTCGATGAATTGAACCGAAGCAACACTCGAGGGAAGCATAGCAAGAACATCAACCCTCACAATCACATGTGATCTAGATCAGAACCTGCACCTACTCATATAATTGCTCATGATGCCATTGTTGGGAAACATAGTAGAAAACAAAAAAAAAATTGCGCCTACGATCACCCAAGATCAATATGAAGATGCATAACGGGTTGGGATCACGATTGTTACCGTCACATAGCTCTAGTTAGTTAACTAGGACCAACAAGAACTAGAATTACTAGAAGAACTAGAGGAGGCTCCAAAACTTGTATATTCAATAGAGCAAAAAACCCTAATATATATAGGTTGGAGGAGGAGGAGAGGGCAACCACCAAGGATGGAAAGTTCCTCCTTGGGGTGCCGGCCATGGGGGAGGAGTCGGAGTAGGACTCCTCCCCAAGTCCAATTCGCCCCCCCCCCCCTATATGGCAAGGGGGCGCCACTTCCTTATGAGCCCTTGTGGCCCATAATTCCTTCCACCTCTTGGCCTTTTAAGGACCGTTGATATTTAAATTAAATATAAAATGTTTTAAATACTTCTAGACCATTATATATATATATCTGTGTGTGTGTGTGTGTGTCTGTGTGTGTGTGTGTGTGTGTTTTAACATCTTCAGAAACATTTTGCACATATATACAATACCTGGTATTACTTGGTATTACCCGATATTCACCGGAACCCTTCCAGTGACCTCGAAACGCTTCCGGATCCTCTCGAAACTATTCCAGATATGGAACAATTACACAAATATATTCTCATCACTCCCATCATACTAATATTCAACAGATCGTGATTGCATTAAGCTTGTGAACCCATAGGTTCGGTTACTCATAGATATAAACGAAACTGTTTGTTCAATGACTGATAGCGGGGTCGTGGACACCCATATCAATCTCTATGAGCACATGAATCATATTCGAGTGAACCTTTGGTTATCATGTGATGTTCCCTTTGCTTCAGGATACTTCAAAAAACCCGGGATGCATCGGTATCCTCCTGAGTTATCACTATGCTCATTGTACCGAAATTCTCGTTACTGGTTATGTTCTTCTTTCTTGTTATTGTGTTTCAGCATCCCCATGATGAAGTCACTTGTGTCTGGCCAGACTATGATTGACGTTGTCACACCGATAGGTCTCTAAGAATATCTCTCCATCGTCGGAGGAGCAAATCCCACTCTTGAGCTATCCAGCCACTTGTCAATCTTTCCGATGAACCCGTAAGTTGTCGTTATGATCACCGTGTTACAGGTGATGTTTGAGCAACCCAAAGCCCATCGTACAGTAAGAAGTGACCATGATACTCTCATGATCTAAGGATTAAGATCACACGTTAACACTCCGTGTTATTACAATTGAGTATAGACGATATTTATCCAATTCACAACAAACAAGTTTGGGTCGATTCAATATGATCGTTCTTCCAACGTCATAATCTCAATGTTGTTTTAGGACTATCGTTACACTTAACGATATCCTAAGATATGGAAAACGGACTATCGTTACACTTAACAATATCCTAAGATATGGAAAACTTGATCACCAACAACACTTGAACTAGTCCTAGAGGCAAGACTAGGAACCTTTTATTTAACCGTTTATCATTCCACACGTGCATACGAGTTTTCCACCGAATCACATATTCCAGGATCATAGCAGTTATAGCATAGAGTATAAACTCCATAATTATGAATATGTAAGTGTAATAATACAAATATTATTGCCTCAACGTCATTTTTCCAACAATAGTGCCATGTCTCAACTGATGACCTTACCGAACTACTCAAACATGTCACTGGTACGCGTCGATGCTATACAAACAGTTTTTAACCCTTTCTGCGACGACGTTCAGAACCGTCACCTAGTGAGTGACTGTGATAGGGGGGGTCCTTCCCACACGACCCAGAAATTGTTAGGGATATGCTCTCCTGGCACACATGCTCGGCAAAATGAGGTCGTGTGCGACCGACGAGCGAGCAAATACGTTTATACATACAGTAGTGTTAAATAATATAGAATTATACAGGCGAAATCGTTTCCGGTCGTAAGTACATCCCACACAGTTAGTCCCCGCTAAATGTTTCCGTTCGTATATACATCACACACAGTCACTCCAGGGAAAACATTTGCGCAAGGTGGCGTAACGTAAACAGTTTTCAAGAGAATGTCGTGTGTGATTGTTCATTGATCCAACACGGTTTATTCCTAGAAACTGTGTGCGAAGCCTGATTAGCAGGATAATTGGCCAATTAGTAGGCTAATTACCCTATTATTAATAATCCATTTATTAATCTAATTCACATTCATATTAAGCACATAATATATTTCATTTCTATATTAAGGAAGCAGGATTTCATAATTGAAATACATCCGAGTACAACATGATGTAGCTTCAGCACTCAGCTACCCCATTACACAACTGCACTAGCTCCAAGTTTAACATGAAACATCTAGAACCTTTCGAAATTAGCTTCATAGACGGTACATAGACAGATGCATCTCATCTGGAAAACCGCTGAAGCGGAAGGCGAATACTGAGCCTTCATTCATGTTGAAGATCTTTGCAACTTTAGGCCAGTGCCTATGGATGATTGATCGTCCATCCTTCGTCCCCTTCAGGAACACTTCAATATTGAACTGTGGGTGTTGTATAAAAACTTTCCTCGCCTCCTGACCATAGAAGTGGTTTGAGAGGTAATCATCAGTGAACTGCTTTGGAAAGGCCTGAAAACAAGGATGTGCATAAATATCTTCTCTATATTGGAAATGGGGCAAAGGAATAAAAAAGGCAAGGTATAATAGTTAGTACCATCTTGTAAACCTCAGTGCTTCCCATTGTTTCCCTGCAACACATATAAGGTAGTTAGTCATCAAGTTAAGTAAGGGTTTGCACGCTATCAGTACTAGTAAATTGTACGTGCTTTGCACGTCATTTAAATATATATATAAAGCATGGAAAAATATATTTGAATATGTATTTCCTTTTCTAGAATCGTACTGGACAAGATCTAACTTGGTTCTTACCTCTCTAGAATCCAGATTGTTCTAGCTTCTTTTTATTAGATTATCGGATAAGCATGTGGATAGATACTTCTAGAACATATGAGATGGTACAGTTGGGTTTTCAATTAGAACACCAAGTGGCAGTATCCTATGAGTTAAAAACTATATCCAATGGATGATAATGCTCGGATTTGCCATCTCTTGACCGTTGGATGGGCATATCCAATGACTAATATTTGAAGCTATTGGCACACTATATAGTGGTATAGAAAATATGTTGATGAAAAATAAGCACATTGCAGATTCATCAGATTAATTCAAGCCACATGGAAAACCCATTTATCCAAACCAAGCATGCTTAAGAACTAGGAAATATAGCACTTGTATATGTTTCTCATGTATTAAGTACAGCCAAATTCGATTTATTCCTCACATGGTATACAATAACAGAATGCATCCACAACAATTGAACATCGCATTGCAGAATTGAACCAAGTAGTTAACTAAACACCACAACAAATGGACCAAACGTTAACTGAGCACCACATTGCACAATATAACATACTCCTAATAGAAGGTGAGACAGTTAACCAAACCAAGCATGCTTAACAACTTGGAAATATAGCAATTGTATTTGTTTCTCATGTATTTAGTATAGCCAAATTCGATTTATTTCTCACATGGTATACAATAACAGAATGCACACACAACAATTGAACATCGCATTGCAGAATTGAACCAAACAGTTAACTAAACACCACAACAAATGGACCAAACGTTAACCGAGCACCACATTGCACAATATAACATACTCCTAATAGAAGATCAGACAGTTAACCAAACCAAGCATGCTTAACAACTTGGAAAATTGCACCCTAAAGAATTGAGCATCACATTTGCAGAATTGAACCAAACAGTTAGCTGAACACCACATTGCATGACATATAGGACATATACACTAGAGCAGAAGATTGCATGGTAAAAGTAGATAGCATAATTCACTAGAATTTGTTAAGAGGCAGTAGCTAGCAAACTGAACATGGGTCCTTATAGTGAGCTAATAAGACAAGCTACTCATTGTAGAAGATATCGATGACGATTGGCTCCTTGGACATGGAAGAGGGCGAGGCCTCCACATCGTGGGTGCCCTCGTCGTAGTGGTGAGTTGCCTGAGCCACTCCAGGCACCAACCTGCTGGCTCTCGAGATGAGGTAAGCACATGCACACCGAGAAAACACCTCGTGGTCTTCGTCGAAGGTACCCACGATGGCCTCGAGAAAACGCCACAAACTATGTTTAAAGCAGACAACCGCGCCGTGGCGTCGGTGCGCGAGGTGTCGATGGTGGCCTCGACGGCGAGGTGCTCCTCCAAGATCTGGAGGTCGGCACGAATGGCATCCATCATGACCTCATCCGCGCGTGCGGCCGCGATTTGCTTCTCTGCTGCCAAATGCTCCTTGAGATCCTGGCTATACTGCGTGCACCATGGTTTAGGGTGGCGCTTATTTGGTGGAGGGGTCGGTGATTTGGGTGGAAGGTTTCGTGCTCGCGCCGGTGGTCGGGGCATGTGGGATGTGGAAGGAGGAGGAGGATGGGGTTCGGGTGTGGATTACCTGCCTGGATAGGCGAGGCCGAGCAACATGAAGGAGGGTCGCCGGCGAGGAGGCGGTGCTGCAAGCAAGGAGTGAAGGTTTCAACTTGGAAAGGAAGGCAGAAACAGAGGAAATGTGGCTTTTGGTAAGGGGGAGGGGGCAGGGAGGTAGATATTTCCGCGGAAGCCGAAAATTTGGAATCGCTTCAGCAAAAAAACTAGCGCGCAAAGTGTCATCAGACACGGTCCCTTATTCAGAGTGGGTTGTGGACTGTAGTCGTCGCACCTTCTCGCGTAAGTCATAGGCGTACTGTACACTGATGGTCCTCTAGGATATTTTTTACTGCATCTCACAGGGTTGGTGATAATAAACTATGTGGGGTCTACTTGATTTTTCATCTTGATTTGAATTACATAATGGGGTCACAGCTGCAAAGGATGGTGTTTGAATTTCTAGAACTTCTACCTGTAGTGAACATGCAACTATAGGTGTGTCGTCAAAATTTTTGGAATTATTCCGGGTTCGTTTGGACATTTTTATACGGTAACTTGGTTTTCTAGGCATTTCGGGTACACAATTCAAAATTAAAACCACATGCACATGCTCTGGTGCACCAAAATGGGTTGTAAAATGATATATGTGTCCATGGGTTGATGCTTACGTCCCATTCAAGAAATGGGGATGAATTTCAAACACCACGGCATCGTGGCTCTCCGGCAAACGTTGAGGTGCTTTCTTTTGAAATTCTAGTCAATCCAAAAGTCGTTCGAAATTCATGAAACTTGGCATGCTATCATGGAACGGAATCAAAATGTCGTGGTAAATTTTTTCTCCCATTTGGGGAAGGTTTGGGTATAAGCTTCTCATAAACTAGAGCTTCTCACAACAAGTGTGATGGTTTCGGTAGGGAACATTTCACCTTTCTGGACGAAACGATATCCGTTGCATCTTCTCGATTTCAATTTTTTTTCCGAGTGTCAACATAGAACATCAGGAGTGTTGTGTCAATCTTTGGGATTTTTTGGGGTTCGATTGGACATTTTTATACATTAACTGAGTTTTCTATGCATTCATGTGCATAGTTCAAATTTGAACTACATGCACATGCTCTAATTGTTGGAGATCGTTGCAGAAATTTAAAAATTTCTACGCATCACCAAGATCAATCTATGGAGAGGATAGCAAGAGATAGAGGGGAGTGCATCTTCATACCCTTGAATATCGCGAAACGGAAGCTTTGCAAGAACGCGGATGAAGGAGTCGTACTCGCAACGATTCAGATCTCGGTTGATTCCGATCTAAGCGCCGAACAACGGCACCTCCGTGTTCAACACACGTGCAGCACGGGGACGTCTCCTCCTTCTCGATCCAGCAAGGGGGAAGGAGAAGTTGGGGAAGAACTCCGGCAGCACGACGGCGTGGTGGTGGAGGAGCAGTGGTTCTCCGGCAGGGCTTCGCCAAGCTCAACGGAGGAGGAGGGGGTGTTGGAGAGGGGGAGGGCTGCGCCTTGGGTGAGGTCCTGCTGCCCTCCCTCCTTCCCTCTACTTATAGGGTGAAGGGGAAAGGGGGTCGGCCCCTCTAGATGAGATCTAGAGGGGGGGCGGCCAAGGGGAGGGGGCTTGCCCCCCAAGCCAAGGGGGGTGCCCCCTTTAGGGTTTCCCCCAAACCCTAGGCGCATGGGCCCTAGGGGGGATGGCACCCAGCCCACTTTGGGGCTGGTTCCCTTCCACATACAGCCCATAGGGCCCTCCTGGGCAGGTGGACCCTCCCGATGGACCCCTGGAACCCCTTCGGTGGTCCCGGTACAATACCGGCAAACCCCCCGAATACTTCCGATGAATGTATGATGACTTCCCATATATAAATCTTCACCTCCGGACCATTCCGGAACTCCTCATGACGTCCGGGATCTCATCCAGGACTCTGAACAACATTCGGTAACCACATACTATTTCCCATAACAAATCTAGCGTTTTCGAACCTTAAGTGTGTAGACCCTACGGGTTCGGGAATCATGCAGACATGACCGAGACAGCTCTCCGGCCAATAACTAACAGCGAGATCTGGATACCCATGTTGGCTTCCACGTGTTCCATGATGAACTCATCGGATGAACCACGATGTCGAGGATTCAAGCAATCCCGTATAAAATTCCCTTTGTCAATCGGTACGTTACTTGCCCGAGAATCGATCGTCGGTATCCCAATACCTTGTTCAATCTCGTTACCGGCAAGTCACTTTACTCGTTCCGTAATGCATGATACCGTGACCAACTACTTAGTCACATTGAGCTCATTATGATGATGCATTACCGAGAGGGCCCAGAGATACCTCTCCATCATACGGAGTGACAAATCCCAGTCTCAATTCGTGCCAACCCAACAAACACTTTCGGAGATACCTGTAGTGTACTTTTATAGCCACCCAATTACGTTGTGATGTTTGGTACACCCAAAGCATTCCTACGGTACCCGGGAGTTACACAATCTCATGGTCTAAGAAAATGATACTTGACATTAGAAAAGCTTTTAGCAAACGAACTACACGATCTTGTGCTATACTTAGGATTGGGTCTTGTCCATCACATCATTCTCCCAATGATGTGATCCCATTATCAATGACATCCAATGTCCATAGTCAGGAAACCATGACCATCTGTTGATCAACGAGCTAGTCAACTAGAGGCTCACTAGGGACATGTTGTGGTCTATGTATTCACACATGTATTACGGTTTCTGGTCAATACAATTATAGCATGAACAATAGACAATTATCATGAACAAGGAAATATAATAATAACCATTTTATTATTGCCTCTAGGGCATATTTCCAATAGTCTCCCACTTGCACTAGAGTCAATAATCTAGTTAATTGTGATGATTCGAACACCTAGAGAGTTCTTGTGTTGATCATGTTTATCTCGTGGAAGAGGTTTAGTCAACGGATCTGCGACATTCAGATCCGTATGCACTTTACAAATATCTATGTCTCCATCTTGAACATTTTCACGAATGAAATTGAAGCGACGCTTGATGTGCCTAGTCTTCTTGTGAAATCTGGGCTCCTTGGCAAGGGCAATAGCTCCAGTGTTGTCACAGAAGAGAGTCATCGGGCCCGATGCATTGGGAATAACTCCTAGGTCGGTAATGAACTCCTTCGTCCAGATTGCTTCATGCGCTGCCTTCGAGGCTGCCATGTACTCCGCTTCACATGTAGATCCCGCCACGACGCTTTGCTTACAACTGCACCAGCTTACTGCCCCACCATTCAAAATATACACGTATCCGATTTATGACTTGGAGTCATCCAGATTTGTGTCGAAGCTAGCATCGACGTAACCCTTTATGACGAGCTCTTCGTCACCTCCATAAATGAGGAACATATCCTTAGTCCTTTTCAGGTACTTCAGGATATTCTTGACCGCTGTCCAGTGTTCCATGCCGGGATTACTTTGGTACCTCCCTAACAAACATACGGCAAGGTTTACATCAGGTCAGGTACACATCATGGCATACATAATAGACCCTATGGCTGAGGCATAGGGGATGACACTCATCTTTTCTCTATCTTCTGCCGTGGTCGGGCTTTGAGCCGAGCTCAATTTCACACCTTGCAATACAGGAAAGAATCCCTTCTTGGACTGATCCATATTGAACTTCTTCAATATCTTATCAAGGTATGTGCTTTGTGAAAGACCTATGAGGCGTCTCGATATATCTCTATAGATCTTGATGCCTAATATGTAAGCAGCTTCTCCAAGGTCCTTCATTGAAAAACACTTATTCAAGTAGGCCTTTATGCTTTCCAAAAGTTCTATATCATTTCCCATCAATAGTATGTCATCCACATATAATATGAGAAATGCTACAGAGCTCCCACTCATTTTCTTGTAAACGCAGGCCTCTCCATAATTCTGCATATACCCAAATGCTTTGATCATTTCATCAAAGCGAATGTTCCAACCCCGAGATGCTTGCACCAGCCCATAGATGGAGCACTGGATCTTGCATACCTTGTTAGCATTCTTAGGATCAACAAAACCTTCCGACTGTATCATATACAATTCTTCCTTAAGGAAACTGTTAAGGAATGTCGTTTTGACGTCCATTTGCCATATTTCATAATCATAGAATGCGGCAATTGCTAACATGATTCGGACGGACTTCAGCTTCACTACGGGTGAGAAGGTCTCATCGTAGTCAACCCCTTTAACTTGTCGATAACCCTTAGCGACAAGCCGAGCTTTATAAATGGTAACATTACCATCCGCGTCCGTCTTCTTCTTAAAGATCCATTTATTTTCTATCACTCGCCGATCATCGGGCAAGTCTGTCAAAGTCCATACTTTGTTTTCATACATGGATTTTATCTCGGATTGCATGGCTTCAATCCATTTGTTGGAATCTGAGCCCGCCATCGCTTCTTCATAGTTCGAAGGTTCACCGTTGTCTAACAACATCATTTCCAGGACAGGGTTGCCATACCATTCTGGTGTGGAACGTGTCCTTGTGGACCTACTAAATTCAGTAGCAACTTGATCTGAAGTACCTTGATCATCATCATTAACTTCCTCTCTAGTCCGTGCAGGCACCACAGAAACATCTTCCTGAGCTGCGCTACTTTCTAGTTCAAGAGGTAGTACTTCATCAAGTTCTACTTTCCTCCCACTTACTTCTTTTGAGAGAAACTCTTTCTCCAGAAAGAACTCGTTCTTGGCAACAAAGATCTTGCCTTTGGATCTGAGGTAGAAGGTATACCCAATGGTTTCCTTAGGGTATCCTATGAATACGAATTTTTCCGACTTGGGTTCGAGCTTTTCAGGTTGAAGTTTCTTGACATAAGCATCGCATCCCCAAACTTTTAGAAACAACGGCTTAGGTTTCTTCCCAAACCATAATTCATACGGTGTCGTCTCAACGGATTTAGAAGGTGCCCCATTTAAAGTGAATGTGGCTGTCTCTAAAGCATATCCCCAAAATGATAGTGGCAAATCGGTAAGAGACATCATAGATCGCACCATATCCAATAGAGTGCGATTACGACGTTCGGACACACCATTACGCTGAGGTGTTCCAGGCGGTGTGAGTTGTGAAACAATTCCACATTTCCTTAAGTGCGTACCAAATTCGTGACTCAAATATTCTCCCCCACGATCTGATTGTAAGAACTTTATTTTTCTGTCACATTGATTATCTACCTTACTCTGAAATTCCTTGAACTTTTCAAAGGTCTCAGGCTTGTGTTTCATTAAGTATATATACCCATATCTACTTAAGTCATTAGTGAGGGTGAGAACATAATGATAGCCACCGCGAGCCTCAACGCTCATTGGACAGCACACATCACTATCTATGATTTCCAACAAGTTGGTTGCTCGCTCCATTGTTCCAGAGAACGGAGTCTTGGTCATCTTGCCCTTGAGGCATGGTTCGCATGTGTCAAATGATTCGTAATCAAGAGACTCCAAAAGTCCATCTGCATGGAGCTTCTTCATGCATTTGACACCAATGTGACCAAGGCGGCAGTGCCACAAGTATGTGGGACTATCATTATTAACCTTACATCTTTTGGTATTCACACTATGAATATGTGTAAGATCACGTTCAAGATTCAATAAGAATAAACCATTGACCAGCGGGGCATGACCATAAAACATATATCTCATATAAATAGAACAACCATTATTCTCGGATTTAAATGAGTAGCCATCTCGCATTAAACGAGATCCAGATACAATGTTCATGCTCAAAGCTGGCACTAAATAACAATTATTGAGGTTTAAAACTAATCCCGTAGGTAAATGTAGAGGTAGCGTGCCGACGGCGATCACATCGACCTTGGAACCATTCTCGACGTGCATCGTCACCTCGTCCTTCGCCAGTCTCCGCTTATTCCGCAACTCCTGTTTTGAGTTACAAATATGAGCAACCGCACCGGTATCAAATACCCAGGAGCTACTACGAGTACTGGTAAGGTACACATCAATAACATGTATATCACATATATCTTTGGTGTTGCCGGCCTTCTTGTCCGCTAAGTACTTGGGGCATTTCCACTTCTAGTGGCTGTTTCCCTTGCAATAAAAGCACTCAGTCTCAGGTTTGGGTCCATGCTTTGGCTTCTTCTCGGCAACTGGCTTACTGCGCGCGACAACTCCCTTGCCGTCCTTCTTGAAGTTCTTCTTACCCTTGCCTTTCTTGAAACTAGTGGTTTTATTGACCATTAACACTTCATGTTCCTTTTTGATCTCCACCTCCACTGATTTCAGCATTGAAATTACCTCAAGAATGGTTTTCACCATCCCCTTCATATTGAAATTCATCACAAAGCTCTTGTAGCTAGGTGGAAGCGACTGAAGGATTCTGTCAATGACCACGTCATCCCGGAGATTAACTCCCAGCTGAGACAAGTGGTTGTGCAACCCAGACATTTTGAGTATGTGCTCGCTGACAGAACTATTCTCCTCCATCTTACAACTGTAGAACTTGTCGGAGACTTCATATCTCTCGACTCGGGCATGATCTTGGAAAACCATTTTCAGCTCTTGGAACATCTCATATGCTCCGTGCTACTCAAAACGCTTTTGGAGCCCCTATTCTAAGATGTAAAGCATGCCGCACTGAACCAGGGAGTAATCATCACTACGCGACTGCCAGGCATTCATAACGTCTTGAGTTGCTGGGAAAACAGCTGCTTCACCTAGCAGTGCATCAAGGACATATGCTTTCTTGGCAGCTATGAGGATGATCCTCAAGCTACGGACCCAGTACGTATAGTTGCTACCATCGTCTTTCAGCTTGGTTTTCTCTAGGAATGCGTTGAAGTTGAGGGCAACATTACGTGGGCCATTTGATCTACAAGACATATTGTAAAGATTTTTAGACTATGATAATTAAGTTCATCTAATCAAATTATTTAATGAACTCCCACTCAGATAGACATCCCTCTAGTCGTCTAAGTGATACATGATCCGAGTCAACTAGGCCGTGTCCGATCATCACATGAGACGGACTAGTCATCATCGGTTCTTCATGTTGATCGTATCTACTATACGACTCTGTTCGACCTTTCGGTCTCTTGTGTTCCGAGGCCATGTCTGTACATGCTAGGCTTATCAAGTCAACCTAAGTGTTTTGCATGTGTAAATCTAGCTTACACCCGTTGTATGCGAACATTAGAATCTATCACACCAGATCATCACGTGGTGCTTCGAAACAACGAACTTTCGCAACGGTGCATAGTTAGGGGGGACACTTTCTTGAAATTTTATGAGGGATCATCTTATTTATGCTATCGTCGTTCTAAGCAAATAAAATGCAAAAACATGATAAGCATCACATGCAATCAAATAGTGACATGATATGGCCAATATCATTTTGCTCCTTTTGATCTCCATCTTCGGGGCACCATGATCATCATCGTCACCGGCATGACACCATGATCTCCATCATCGTGTCTTCATGAAGTTGTCTCGCCAACTATTACTTCTATTACTATGGCTAATGGTTAGCAATAAAGTGAAGTAATTACATGGTGTTTTCATTGACACGCAGGTCATACAATAAATTAAGACAACTCCTATGGCTCCTGCGGTTGTCATACTCATCGACATGCAAGTCATGATTCCTATTACAAGAACATGATCAATCTCATACATCACATATATCATTCATCACATCCTTTTGGCCATATCACATCACACGACATATGCTGCAAAAACAAGTAGATGTCCTCTAATTGTTGTTGCAAGTTTTTTACGTGGCAGCTATAGGTTTCTAGCAAGAACGTTTCTTACCTACGCCAAAACCACAGCGTGATATGCCAATTTCTATTTACCCTTCATAAGGACCCTTTTCATCGAATCTGATTCGACTAAAGTGGGAGAGACAGACACCCGCTAGCCACCTTATGCAACTAGTGCATGTCAGTCGGTGGAACCTGTCTCACGTAAGCATACGTGTAAGGTCGACCCGGGCCGCTTCATCCCATGATGCCGCTGAATCAAGATAAGACTATTAATGGCAAGTAAATTGACAAAATTGACGCCCACAACAACTTGTGTTCTACTCGTGCATAGAAACTACGCATAGACCTAGCTCTGATTCCACTGTTGGAGATCGTTGCAGAAATTTAAAAATTTCTACGCATCACCAAGATCAATCTATGTAGAGACTAGCAACGAGAGAGAGGGGAGTGCATCTTCATACCCTTGAAGATCATGAAACGGACGCGTTGCAAGAACGCGGATGAAGGAGTCGTACTCGCAGCGATTCAGATCGCGGTTGATTCTGATCTAAGCACCGAACAACGCCGCCTCCGCGTTTAACACACGTGCAACACGGGGACATCTCCTCCTTCTTGATATAGCAAGGGGGAAGGAGAAGTTGGGGAAGAACTCCGGCAGCATGACGACGTGGTGGTGGAGGAGCAGCAGTTCTCCGGCAGGGCTTCGCCAAGCTCAACGGAGGAGGAAGGGGTGTTGGAGAGGGGGAGGGATGCGCCTTGGATGTGGTCCTGCTGCCCTCCCTCCTCCCCTCTACTTATAGGGCGAAGGGGGAAGGGGGTCGGCCCCTCTAGATGAGATCTAGAGGGGAGGCGGTGGCCAAGGGGAGGGGGCTTGCCCCCCAAGCCAAGGGGGCGCCCCCTTTAGGGTTTCCCCCAAACCCTAGGCGCATGGGCCCTAGGGGGATGGCGCCCAGCCCACTTCAGGGTTGGTTCCCTTCCACATACAGCCCATAGGGCCCTTCGGGGCAGGTGGACCCTCCCGGTGGACCCCCGGAACCCCTTCGGTAGTCCCGGTACAATACCGGCAAACTCCCGAATACTTTCGGTGACCGTATGATGACTTCCCATATATAAATCTTCACCTCCGGACCATTCCAGAACTCCTCGTGACGTCCGGGATCTCATCCGGGACTCCGAACAACATTCGTTAACCACATACTATTTCCAATAACAACTCTAGCGTCACCGAACCTTAAGTGTGTAGACCCTACGGGTTCGGGAATCATGCAGACATGACCGAGACAGCTCTCCGGTCAATAACCAACAGGGGGATCTAGATACCCATGTTGGCTCCCACATGTTCCACGATGATCTCATCAGATGAACCACGATATCGAGGATTCAAGCAATCTCGTATACAATTCCCTTTGTCAATCGGTACGTTACTTGCCTGAGATTCGATCGTTGATATCCCAATACCTCGTTCAATCTCATTACCGGCAAGTCACTTTACTCATTCCGTAATGCATGATCCCGTGATCAACTACTTAGTCACATTGAGCTCATTATGATGATGCATTACCGAGAGGGCCCAGAGATACCTCTCCATCATACGGAGTGACAAATCCCAGTCTCAATTCGTGCCAACCCAACAGACACTTTCAGAGATACCTGTAGTGCACCTTTATAGCCACCCAGTTACGTTGTGACATTTGGTACACCCAAAGCATTCCTACGGTAACCGGCATTTACACAATCTCATGGTCTAAGGAAATGATACTAGACATTAGAAAAGCTTTTAGCAAACGAACTACACGATCTTGTGTTATGCTTAGGATTGGGTCTTGTCCATCACATCATTCTCCTAATGATGTGATCCCGTTATCAATGACATCCAATGTCCATAGTCAGGA
Source organism: Triticum timopheevii (assembly GCA_963921465.1). Lineage (NCBI taxonomy): Eukaryota > Viridiplantae > Streptophyta > Magnoliopsida > Poales > Poaceae > Triticum > Triticum timopheevii. Next base: position 367,202,682 of record OY997264.1, read on the forward strand.
AACCATGACCATCTGTTGATCAACGAGCTAGTCAACTAGAGGCTCACTAGGGACATGTTGTGGTATATGTATTCACACATGTATTATGGTTTCCAGTTAATACAATTATAGCACGAACAATAGACAATTATCATGAACAAGGAAATATAATAATAACCATTTTATTATTTCCCCTAGGGCATATCTCCAACACTAATGCATATAAATTAGTTGAGAATTGAATTCCGTGTCCTTGGTTGCATGCTTACGTCCCATGCAAGAAATGAGAATGAATGTCAAACACCCTACCACCGTCACTCGGCCGCAGACATTGAGATATATACTTGGTTCTTAAATTCTAGTAAATCCAAAGCTCGTCTTAAGTTCATGAAACTTGGCATGCTGACATGGAGCGGCATCAACATGGCATGGTAATTTTTTGTCCCATTTGGGGCAGGTTTGGGGATATGCTTCTCACAAACCAGAGCTTCTCACAACAAGCCCGATGGTTTCGGTAGGGAATGTTTCACCTTTCTGGACGAAATGATATGCATTGCCTCTTCTTGATTTCAATTTTTTTCCTAGTGTCAACATAGAACAACAGGGGCATTGTGTCAATTTTTGGAATTTTTGTGGGTTCACTTGGACATTTTTATACATTAACTAAGTTTTCTATGCATTCATGTGCATAATTCAAATGTGAACTACAGACACATGCTCTAATGCATATAAATTGGTTGAAAATTGAAATCTGTGTCCTTGGTTGCATGCTTAGGTCCCATGCAAGAAATGGGAATGAATGTCAAACACCCTGCCACCGTCACTCCGCCGCAAACATTGAGATACCTGGTTTTAAAATTCTAGTAAATGCAAAACTCATCTGAAATTCATGAAACTTGTCATGCTATCATGGAGCGGCATCATCATGCCGTGGTAAATTTTTTATCCCATTTGGGGCAGGTTTGGGGATATGCTTCACACAAAGTAGAGCTTCTCACAACAAGCCTGATGGTTTCTGTAGGGAACGTCCCACCTTTGGGGACGAAACGATATCCATTGCCTCTTATTGCTTTCAAAAAATTTCTCGTGTCAACATGGAACAACAGGAGTGTTGTGTCAATATTTGGGATTTTTCGGGGTTCGTTTGGACATTTTTATGCATTAATTGAGTTTTTCAATGCATTTATGTGCATAATTCAAATTTTAACTACATGCACATGCTCTAATGCATATAAATTTGTTGAAAATTCAAATTTGTGTCCTTGGTTGCATGCTTAGGCCCCATGCAATAAATGGGAATGAATGTCAAACACCCTGCCACCGTCACTTGGCCGCAAACATTGAGATACCTGGTTTTTAAATTCTAGTAAATCCAAAACTTGTCTGAAATTCATGAAACTTGGCATGCTATCATGGAGCAGCATCAACATGCCGTGGTAAATTTTTGGTCCCATTTGGGCCAGGTTTGGGTATATGCTTCTCCAAAACCAGAGCTTCTCACAACAAGCATCATGGTTTCGGTAGGGAACGTCCCACCTTTGGGGACGAAACAATATCCATTACCTCTTATTGCATTCAAAATTTTTCTCATGTCAACATAGAACAACAGGAGTGTTGTGTCAATTTTTGAGATTTTTTGGGGTTCGTTTGGACATTTTTATGCATCAATTGACTTTTCAATGCATTTATGTGCATAATTCAAAATTTAACCATTCACGTGACGCCACGTGTCTTGTTTTTAATGGCTATAGGTTTTATTGGCTCTTGATCGCAAACGTTTTAGAAAGAACACCCGTATGCAAAGTGAGAGCAGGATTTGTGCATCTCTTCAACGCAAACTGTTCTTTTGGATGACCCGTGTGCAACCACTTACAAACAATTTGGTAAGATTTGCATCTGTCATATTGGTTATGTTGCCATTTGTCAAACTGGAAAGATTGACATTTGTTGATCTAGTAACATTGTCATTTGTCAACCTTGTAACACTGCGATTTGTCAAAATATGAAGCTAAAAATCACTAGCAGTATCTAATTTTTGCAGCTAAAATTCAGTAATTAAGCATAGATGGAGGCGAGGATGCGTGTTCAGCCGGGCGTGCAGTGGGCGGCGCAGTACTATTTGATTTGACAGTGGGGGCGTAGTTCCCGATACGGCTTTAATGCAGACGAGGGAGAGGGTAGCGGTTCCCGAAATGTTAAACGGCCAATGATGCATCCTCCTTCAATTAGCATCATGAATGCATGAGGGAAGTAATGGGAGGAGGACCGGGAAAAGAGGCAGCACAATGTGAATGCAACGCAGTTTGCACTCATATAAAGGCGCCCCTCCATTCCAATGCATCTATCACATCGTACGCACCTAAGCATTTGCCTAAGCACCTACCCTAAGCGCAAAAGTGCTCACTCGAGACCCATGGTGGCGATGCGCACGAGCGGCCAGTGGCTGTGCCAGACGGTCCACGACGCCAGCTCGCGGCATGGCACCGAGGATTGTCTCCAGACGGTATTGGCGACCGACTGGTGGATGGCCGTCGTCGACGCCAGCTACGACTCACAATTGGACCAGATGATCGTAGCCACCACCACAAGTTCACCATCATCAAGAAGCTTGCGGACGACATCGCCGTACTCCTCCAGCCCGCGCGCCCGGGCTCCTCATTGCCTGCCACCCTAATCGGCCTCCATGGTCGGAACCTCTTTCAAGCATTGGTGGCCTTGCGACTGCCCGCCGACGCCACGAAGAATGTCCACCTAGAGGTCGCGCTCGCCACGAGGCGCCTCGCCCTGCAAGAATTCGTCGACCTACACATCCACGTGTATGAGAAAATCATGTATATAGGTATCTACAAGGCTAGTGAGGACGCTACAACGTTGGCCTTCTTCAACCGGCTGGAAGCCTTGGATGCCTTTGATGAGAAGCACCTTGACCTCGCCACAAAAGCCGCCGCTCCTTAGCCGCCGGTCGGTGGCCCGGTGCACTGAGTTGAGGAGGAGGAGGTCGTATGTTGATGGATGCATCTTTCTTCTTGCCTCCTTAATTCTTATTGTGATATTGCATTCTCATTCCAGTCAATACAGACATGTGTGATCCCTTTGCTTAATTATATGCATCACTGTAACTAGTACTTCATCAGTCAATTTATAAGTTGTGTTGCTAGTGTTTGGGGCCGGCGCATGACAGAATAAGCACACCCACGACGACACATACAGAGAGGACATCCAGCGGTTCCAATGGCGTTTTGTCAAAATATGCAGCTAAAATTCACTAGCATTATCTAACTTTTGCAACTAAAATTCAGTAATTAAGCATAGATTTCATTCATAGATTAAGCAGTCATGCTTAATTTATACAAACAGTTCAACTGCTATATGCATATATATGGTTGCTCGTCGTTAGGCGCCGCGGCGTGCTCTGCTCGCATCCGTCCGTGTGCTCGGGTTGTGGACAACTGTTCCTTGCGTGTTCAACTGCTATATGCATATATATATGGTTGCTCGCCGTTGAGGCGACCGCGGAGCGCTCTGCTCGCATCCCTCCGCGCACGCTCCACCAGCGGTTGGGCCTGTGCACGATCACGTCGGGGGGGCCATACGCATGCGGTTGCACCGCACGCATTGCCATATGATGCAGTTATGTGCGGTACGATGGAGTTACGCACTGCGAATTAGAACTGCCATCATGGCATGCTGTCCGGCCTCTCCTTTAATTCCCGTGGCCATTGTAACCTTAGTCTCTTCAACCTTTCCATCGCGCCCCACAACACAACAAGCACACCCACGATGACACATAAAGAGGGGATGTCTAGCAGCGCTCCAATGGAGTTCGGCGAGCATAAAGTGGAGACCCACACGAGGGAGACGGATATCTCAGTGGTGTACACCATCGACCCGGCCGTGGTGGACGACTACATCAACACCGTTGAGCAGTTGCTTGCTGGAGACAAGGACAAGGTGGTCGACATCGACCTCCAGTACACCTCCGGTCATCCCGGCATAGATCAGAAGGTTGTCGTTGCCCAGTTGTGTGTGCGTCATCATGTCCTCATCTACCACTACTGCATGGCCAGAGAGCCTTGCGACCGTTTCAACAAGTTTGTCAACAGCACCGACTACAAGTTCGCCACGGTGGAAACCACCGACGATGTAAAAGCGCTCAGTGCTACGGGCTTGGCCTGCCAGAACCTTGTCGAAATTCGTGACCACTACAAGGTCTGGAGCAGCACGAAGGACTCCCTGGTCGAACTCGCCTCGGCCATCATCGACCCCTACTACGAAAAGATGAAGCAGGATGCCCAGAGAACAAGTCTCGTATCCTGGCACAGGGCCTAGATGCAGCGACTGGATGAACCTCACCTCAGGTTCGTGGCCAAGAGCGTGTACACATGTTACGAGATGCACAGGCGGATCGTTGACATGAGAAAGTGCCTCGTTACCCAAATCAACGAGCCCGGATCGAGCCACAAGCAGAGCAAGCATCACAACAAGTAGATGATGATCAGATGATCGTTTATGCTAGTTAATCATGCATGTAATATATAGTTTACTTTATTGGTGTGTGGAAGTGTCATGTGTGTAGTAGCCACCCATGATATTATGCGTGTAATAGTTTACTTTGGTGTGTGCAAATGCCATGGTTGTAGTAGCCACCTATGTAATTGGATGTTTAATTTGGTTATGCAACCATGTCCTTATAAGTGTGTGTGTGTGTGTGTGTGTGTGTGTGTTGTTGTTGTTCTATATGCAATCCCATCGCACAACACACACGTCTTATTAGCAGCAATCGTCTGTGTTATTATCGGTCTTCGCACACATTTCTGATTACAGAACTGTTTGCCGCGTATCACACACATCTTATTATATTGAACCATTTATGTTCTCTTGTCTCAACACAAATAGTTCCTCCGTGTGAACCGCATGCCGTATATCGCCCACACCTTGATCTAGCTGACCGTTCTTTTGTGTTGCCTAATCACAAATAGTTCATCCTAGTGAACCGTATGCCGTTTATCGCACACGCCTTCATCTGGCTGCCCGTTTCTTTTGTTGCTCCTCATCGCAAATGGTTAATTGCACTGAACTGTATGCCCTACATCACACACGGAACTAAAATCTGAATCGTGTTTGATGCATCTGTCATTGCAAACGTTTTGCACCTTTTTTGACCGTTTTTTACGCCACCGTTGCGATTAATGCATCGCACACAGTTTCGTCAAATGGTCTCTGATCGTAGTGTCGCGTTAGCAGCATCCTGCAGTAGTGTGTAGACCAGATCAGAGGGAGAAACCATTGAAGAACACATCATGAAGATTGATTGATTGATAATATGTCTCACAATAGTTGCTCGATGTGATACACGATTACAAAGTATGGCTAGTTCAATGAGTGCTATGGTGGTAGAGATGGTGGCGGCTATGGAGGTGTAGATGGGAAATGGAGGCAGCTAGAGTTGCTGTTGATGACGAAGATGGAGGTTTCTATGATGTTTTGTGTTTGTGGTGTTTGCCTCTTCACGGAATTTGTTGGGTTGGATGAGGGGACGCCCATGGCAGTCCATATGATCGTGAATACGAGTGCGTGCAGTCGTATGAAACGCTGTCTTGTGCTCTGGTCTTCCTGCTGCGCCTCCCACTTGGTCTCCTCTATCTCCTTTTTACTCCTTTTCATGGCTTGATTTCGTCCATAAATAGCCCATTTCCCGTGGAAGCAAAATAAATATAGGATATATGCAATCCTTTGTATTCATTAGTCCTTTGTATCAATATTGGAGCGAATATCTCAGTTTTATGAAATATCTCAGTTTAAACTTAGGTTTGATGAGCGTAAAAATCACACTCGTCATGGGTCCACACTAGAAATCAAATAAACTTTGCTTCTAATTTATCCGTTATGCACTATGAACAATATTTATGTTTGAACTATCTCTGGATTATGAACAATTTGCATTTGTGTGCACTGAACTATGTTTGGGCAAGATAATCGACGTGCATGTGTTTGCATGTATTTGATGTTTGGAAAATAGGGATTCTAGTTGCAAATGGCAATATTTGAGGCCCGCCCGGTCACTGTCCGCGGGCATGTCAGCGGACGTATAGGGACCAGGATTAGCCAATTGTAGTTGTAAATGCTTTAAAGGAATCTACAACCGATCACCTCAAACCGGTCTCAAACGCTCGCACGGACAGATCGCTCATTGACCAGTCAAAAAAGCCGACCCAATCGGCTCCTCAAACGAGTGCCAAACACCCAGGCTGTCTGGTACCACTCATACTCAAACCAATTCTGGGGCGAATATGGGGAGGCGCGGGCGTGCTCGGACGCGCCCGCTATGTCAGTCCATCCCATGCTGGCCCACCATGACCATACTCCGTACAAAAACCCCACCTGGAGCAAAACCCTAGATCACTTCACTTTGCTTTGCTCTCCGTCTCTTCTCCCCCTTTCCCCAATCCGACCCGCTCCTCCTTTCCGTCAACCATATCCACCGGAGCGATGGATCTGATGACGATAGGGACACCTTTCTCTGTGATGTGGTGGGCGACAAGGAGGACTTGGCCCTCTTATCGCGATGCAACACTCGTGGGTGGACATGAGCGTCAGCTTCGGCTCTGCTCCATCCCCTGTCGCCTGACGCCATAGTGCTGAGTCGGAGCAGGTCCATCTCACGTCATGCACTGCGCCAACTTCAGGCCACTAGCCCACTACCGCCCTCTGAACTGTCCGTCCTCTACTCCTCAAGGGCAACAGTGGGTGTTAGTGTCTGCTTTGCCGGCACAGCGGTCATGCATGATGGAATCCGAGGTATGCACCGCCCGCTGTCGGTGTCAAAACCGGCAGATCTCGGGTAGGGGGTCCCGATCTGTGCGTCTAGGCTGATGGTAACAGGAAGCAAGGGACACAATGTTTACCTAGGTTCGGGCCCTCTCGATGGAGGTAAAACCTTACTTCCTGCTTGATTAATATTGACGATATGAGTAGTACAAGATTAGATCTACCACGAGATCGTAGAGTCTAAACCCTAGAAGCTAGCCTATGATGATTATGATTGTAATTGTGATCGGCCTTCTAAGGACCAACCTCTCCGGTTTATATAGACACCGGAGAGGGCTAGGGTTTACATGGAGTCGGTTACAAGGAAGGAAATACAATATCCGGATTGCCAAGCTTGTCTTCCACGCAAAGGAGAGTCCCATCCGGACACGGGACGGAGTCTTGAGTCTTGTATCTTCATGCTTCAATAGTCCGGACGATGTATATAGTCCAGCTGTCCGGATACCCCCTAATCTATGATTCCCTCAGTAGCCCCTGAACCAGGCTTCAATGACGATGAGTCCAGCGCACAGTCTTGTCTTCGGCATTGCAAGGCGGGTTCCTTCCCCGAATACTCCAATGTACCTGCTACGACGAATAGTGCCCGGCTTCCCATCAATGTTGTACTCCTCGGCTTCAGTGCCTTAATAAGGACCATCTCCACATGTCGAGTGAATGCGAGGAGCCAAGGCATTTTTGCATTTTCCACCCTCAATCCTTCGGGCTGACCGTCTATTTGAAGAGACGGGGATTCTCAGATCCAAACCTCACTCTCCCCCCTCGAGCAAGCATCCAACAGAGCGCTCCGAAAAAAACCATTCCAACATGGCCGGTCGTCACAACTCTTCTGCTCGCTCTCCTCGCTCCAAGCCGGGGGATTGGGAAGAGTGTTCAGTTCCTCATAGTCGTTTGATAGAGTTACAAATCCAAGGGTTTCTCCCACCGGCGTTCATGGTCCCCATCCGAGCCGGAATAGCCACTTATAACGGAGGGGAACAAGCTGAGGGATCTCCTAATCCATCTCTAGAGGAGCGAATATGCCTCATCCCGGATCTACTAAGGGGCGTCGGGTTTCCCATCCACCCGTTCCTTCGCGGGCTCCTGGAGTTCTACGGTCTCCAGTTGCACAATCTTACCCCTGCCTCCGTACTACACATAGCAGGGTACGTTGCCCTTTGCGAGCTATTTCTAGGATGCGAGCCTCACTTCGGGTTATGGAAGAAGTTGTTCTGCCTTGTCCCCCGCAACCAGGGAGAATCCCTATGCCAAGTGGGCGGGGCCGAAGTATGGCGTATTGCCGAGACCGGATACCTATCCGGCACTCCCAAGAAGGCACGAGAGAACTGGCCTTCGGAGTGGTTTTACATTGATGATGTTCCCCTTCTGGATCCAGTCCGAACAAGTCTCCCCAAGTTCAGTGACGCCCCACCGAGGGCACGTCTAAGCTGGCGCCCCCGAGGCCCCCAAGAGAAGGATACCAGGGAAATACACTTCCTGATGAGCAGGATAAAGTTACTGGCCAAGTCCGGACTGACGATAGTCGAGGTTATGGCTATATGCATAATACGGGGGTGCAACCGCTTCAATATCAGGGGAAGCCCATGTGGCACTTCAACGGGGAAGATGATGCCACCTGTTGTGGCCGTAAGGGTCCGGACTCCGCCACTACTCTGGCAAGGATATTGTCCGATTTATACAAAGGAGAAGAGGAAGAATTCCTTCACATTAAACCGCGGGATGGATTCTCCATGTACAAGCCCCCAAACTGGGTAAGTCATTATTCATTTCCCTGCTTCACTCATCGCGGCGTTCTTCGCTAAGATTATCTGCTTCCATATTTCCGAGCAGGAACTGAGGAGGGCCGTAGAAGGAATCTCCAGCCCTTCCCCGCAGCCAGAGGACCCTGGAAGGGCCCTAGATCTAGGACTCGAAGAAGATCCGGATATTACCGTGGAGCTTGTCAACGGGATATTTTATCAAGCGAGCTGTGATGGCGCCTCAGTGGCCATTATTGCCAACTATCCCGGACTGCTACCTACGTCGCGTGTAAACCAAATTGAAAAACCCTATCCTCCGAAGAGGAGTCCCTTCAGATGTCATGCCTTACCCTTGAAGTGTCGTGTTTTTTGCAGAGACGACGGTCGGAGCGCGGGGCTGATCCCCTAGGGACTCGTCGACCACGGGCGTCCGGATCGTGCAGGCTCAAGAGGAAGGCGGTAAGGGTCGACACGCCGCTGCAGAGGTAAGGCAAAAACATGTCCTGTGATTATGGTATTTGAAGTATAACAGCGCCCTTCATGTCCTGGCAGGAAGAGGAGTAGCCGGACTATATCCGGGGATCCCGCCAATCACGCCTCCACTAGCTGGATTCCAGAACCGGCTTCAAGAGCGGAGGCGGACACGGGGCCGATGTCGCATAGTTCTCCGACAGAGGACGCGGATATGCTCTCGGCCACGAACTCCGAAGTAGAGAGCGCCATGAATCACCGGCACCGACGGGCCGTGCTTGCGAACAACATCTTTTCCAAAGAGGCATTTAATGCCTTCAATTTGGGAGACGCATACATCTGAGTTGCTCAAGGCGGGCTTTCCCGAGCGATGGACCAGTATACCAAAGATATATAGGTAAGAAATGTTGATAAGCATGAATAGCAGTAGCCCCTGAGACTTGAAATGGTTGGAACAACTGTTTTAAGGATCAATTTATGCACAGGTCCTTGTAGATAAGAATGAACAATTGGCTCGGGAGCTGGAGGAATGCAAGGCCTAGCTGAGGGACAGGGTTGCCAAGTTAGAGGAATCCCAGAAGGCCTCATCTGGTAACATTTGTGTCAATTGTACGAAGATGCACCAGTTAGTAAATGGTTGGTATAACAAGTCTAACAGAGAATTTTGCAGACAGTCCCGGGGTGAATCCGGAGGGCGTAAGAGATGACGACTCGCATCTCAAAAGGAAGCTAAAGGCTGGCGAGCGCATTCTTACGCAAGTTAGGCAAGAGAAGAACAATCTTCAACATGCCAATATCTGGCTGGACGTAGAATTAAAGACGTCTGCGCCCAGCTGGCGGACTCCGTGAAGGAGAATAAAAGGCTTCGACGCGTCATTTATGGTGAGTGCCTAGACGAACTGTATGATAGTTCGGCGAGGAAGTATGTTGAAAGAATTTTGCTTGCAGGAATGTTAATGGGTCGCCCTGAGGAGGAGATGCCCTCATCTGCAAGTGATTTACTGCAAGACCTCTTGCAAGTGCACGAGCGAGCTCAGCAAGTGATGCAGGGTGTTTCTCAGGCCTTGTGGCCATCAAGCTTACTGTCGAATGGCATGGAGGAGCTTGTGTATATGCTTCAAGGAGCACGGCGACGCTTCCGATTGTGGAAGATGTCAGCTTGCCGGCAAGGTGCAAGAGAAGTCTGGGCTATGGTGAAGACGCGCTACACCAAGCTGGACCCGAACCATATGGCCGAAGTAGGACCGGCGGGGCCCGATGGGCAAGAAATTCCCGTGAGTCTGGTATATGACCAGGTAGCGTTAGCCGCCAAGTATTCTCACCAGGATTGTAAGCTAGATAGCCTGTTGGATGGTATAGATGAGGAATATAATCAGTCCAAGTGACTGTGTAATTTAATGGACATAATTAGTCCCTAGCCGGATTAAAATCATTTGTCATGGCGGACCTTTTCGCTTCAGCCGCCGGATCCTACAGTCCGGGGTGTGTCCGAGTACCCACTCAGTTATACAAAACTGGGGTATGCGTGGAAACCAGGCGTAGGGGTCATAAGTTCTTGAACAGACAAGTACCCAACTAGTTATGTTATATTACATGGATAGTAAGAAACATCTTCCAGGGAGAATAGTTCCGTTAGGGGTTCCTTTCCCTGGGTACGCATGCGACAATGCACATGTCCAGACTGCGAACGATGGCGCAGGATACAAGACTTCTGGGGATTTACGTTGTAATAAACGAATACATCTTTTGTTCACCGGCCGAATATTCTCTTAAGAAAGCTAGCTTTCGGCTTCACCCAGTCCGAGGTACACATCCGGCTGAACCGGCAGTAACAATCGCAGAGGTGCTCCCCTTATGCCCTAGCCGAATTGACGGGAATGTAGGGCATAAACACAAGAGCCAGGCAGCCCAGCTTGGCCACATCTTAAGTCATATCGATGCATATAATGGTGAAGAAAAGGCACATATGAAAAAAGAAACGCATATGTGATGGGCAAAAAGCCATTTGAGTAATTATTTTTAGCTTCTGTATAGGAAGCCCCCAGGTATTGCTTGCACACATAGTGCGGCCGGACTGATTCGGGAGTCCGCACTGTATTAAATACTTTGTGTGAAGAGGAAAAGGTCGAGAAAGTAAAAGGGGTGGAGCATAATTAAAAAGGAGGGGTAAGGAGACGAACACTGAGTTCGGCGTTAGGCGTAGAATCTCCGGAGTCTGGCCGCGTTCCATGGGTTCGGCTCGAGTCTGTTATCGGATGCATTTCGTAAGCGGTACGCTCCTCCAGTGAGAACTTTGTCAATGACGAAGGGACCTTCCCACTTGGGTTTGAGCTTGTCCTTCTTCTTCTCCGGTAGGCATAGAACGAGCTCGCCAATATTGTAAGTTTTGGCCCGCACTTCTTTGCTTTGATATCGTCGAGCCTGCTGCTGATAGAATGCGGCGCGGGCTTTTGCGACATCGCGCTCCTCCTCCAGGGCATCCAAGTTATCCTGCCGATCTAACTCGGCTTCCTTCTCTTCGTACATGCGTACGCGTGGCGAATCATGTATTATGTCGCAGGGTAGTACTGCTTCCGCGCCGTATACCATAAAAAATGGCGTATATCCGGTGGTGCGATTCGGCGTGGTCCGCAGCCCCCAGAGTACGGAGTCGAGCTCTTCGACCCAGTGCGTATCCGACTCTGTCAAGGATCGCACTAGTCTGAGTTTGATGCCGCTCATGATGAGACCATTTGCCCGCTCTACCTGGCCATTTGTTTGGGGATGGTAGACGGAAGCGTAATCAAGCTTAATGCCCATTTTTCCGCACCAAGTTTTCACTTCATCGGCTGTGAAATTTGAGCCATTATCAGTGATGATGCTGTGGGGGACACCATGTAGGTGTACGACCCCGGATATGAAGTCTATTACTGGTCCGGATTCGGCCGTTTTGACTGGTTTGGCTTCTATCCATTTGGTGAACTTGTCCACCATGACCAATAAGTATTTTTTCTTATGGCTTCCCCCTTTAAGGGGTCCGACCATATCCAGCCCCCAGACCGCGAAGGGCCAAGTTATGGGGATTGTTTGGAGAGCGGTAGGGGGCATATGACTCTAATTGGCGAAGAGCTGGCAACCGGCGCAATGTTGGACAAGGTCCTGTGCGTCTGCTCGGACCATCGGCCAATAGAAGCCTGTACGGAAGGCCTTGCTGACTAGTGCTCAAGCTGCGGCGTGGTGATCGCCCAGTCTGGCATGGATTTTAGCCAAGAGTTACAGCCCTTCCTCTTCGGAGATGCACCTTTGGAGCACTCTGGTCGCACTTTTCTTATAGAGTTCCCCTTCATGGACTTTGTAAGCTTTAGAACGCCGGACGATGTAGCGTGCTTCATTTTGGTCTTCGGGGAGCTCCTGCCTATTTAGGTAGGCCAAGAAAGGCTCGGTCCACGGGGCGATTACAGCCATGATTTCGTGGGCCGAAGATGTTATTTCGGTGGTAGATCCTCCGATTATGTCTGATGGTTCGGAATCTGGGGGTGTGTTCGGATCTGTGCTAGTATTGCTGGACTCCCCTTCCCATACTACAGATGGCTTGAACAACCTTTCCAGGAATATGTTAGGTGGGACAGGGTCGCATTTAGCGCCGATGCGGGCGAGGACGTCTGCCGCTTGATTGTTTTCTCGAGCCACATGGTGGAATTCGAGCCCCTCAAACCGAGCTCACATTTTGAGGAAGGCATTACGGTAGGCCGCCATTTTCGGATCCTTGGCATAAAAGTCTCCGATTATTTGTGATATTGCGAGGTTTGAGTCCCCGCGCACTTCCAGGCGTTGGATGCCCATAGAGACTGCCATCCGAAGACCGTGCAACAGAGCCTCATATTCGGCTGCATTGTTGGAGTCTGTGTATAATATTTGGAGGATGTACTGGACCATGTCTCCGGTGGGAGACATCAGGACTGCGCCTGCTCCCAATCTGGCCAGCATTTTAGAGTCGTCGAAATGCATTATCCAGTTGGAGTACGCGCCGTACTCTTTAGGGAGTTCGGCTTCTGTCCATTCGGCGACAAAGTCAGCCAGTACTTGCGACTTGATGGCCCGCCGTGGTTTGTATATTATGTCGAACGGAAGGAGCTCGATAGCCCATTTAGCAATCCGGCCCGTAGCGTCGCGGTTATTTATTATGTCATTGAGTGGTACTTCGGAGGCCACCGTAATCGAACACTCTTGAAAGTAGTGTCGTAGCTTCCGGGATGCCATGAAGACCGCGTATGCTATTTTTTGATAGTGTGGGTATCGGGATTTGCATGGGGTGAGGACCGTGGATACGTAATAAACCGGCTTTTGGAGCGGGAATTTGTATCCGTCAGCCTCTCGTTCGACGACGAGCACTGCGCTTACAACTTGATGTGTTGCTGCTATATACAGCAGCATAAGCTCGTCGATATTTGGCGTTGTTAGGACTGGATTACAAGCCAGTAAGGTCTTTATTTCATCGAGTCTGGCCGTGGCTGCATCCGTCCACATGAAGTGTTCGGTGCGCCGAAGAAGGCGGTAAAGAGGTAGTGCCTTTTCTCCTAACCTGGAGATAAAGCGGCTCAAAGCGGCCACGCATCCAGCTAGTTTCTGGATGTGCTTGAGGTCTGTTGGTATAGCCAACTGCGACAGAGCTCGGATTTTTGCCGGATTCACTTCAATTCCTCTGTTAGAAATGATGAAGCCCAGCAGTTTCCCCGAGGGGACGCCAAAAATGCATTTTTCCCAGATTCAGCTTGATGTCGTAAGTCCGGAGGTTATCGAATGTAAGCCTCAAGTCATCTATTAGGGTTTTGACGTGTCTTGTTTTTATGACCACGTCGTCCACAAATGCCTCCACTGTTTTGCCGATTTGCTTTTCCAGGCATGTTTGAATCATGCGTTGATAGGTTGCGTCGGCGTTCTTAAGCCCGAAAGGCATAGTGTTGAAGCAAAAAGGGCCATATGGCGTTATGAAAGCTGTTGCAGCTTGGTCAGACTCTGCCATCTTTATTTGATGGTATCCAGAGTATGCGTCGAGGAAACACAGCGAGTCGTGTCCTGCTATGGCATCGATGATTTGATCGATGCGAGGGAGAGGAAAGGGATCCTTGGGACAAGCCTTGTTGAGGTCTTTAAAGTCGACACATAGGTGCCAGGATTTGTCCTTCTTTGGTACCATTACCAGATTTGCCAGCCAATCCGGATGCTTGATATCTCTAATGAATCCGGCCTCGAGTAGTTTGGCTAGCTCTTCCCCCATGGCTTGTCGTTTGGGCTCTGAAAACCGCCTTAGTCTGCTTGACCGGTTTGTATCCTTTTAGTATATTGAGGCTGTGTTCGGCCAATCTGCGTGGGATGCCCGGCATGTCCGATGGGTGCCAGGCGAAAATGTCCCAATTCTCGCGTAAGAAGTCTCGTAGTGTGGCGTCCATTGCGGGGCCCAACTGTGTCTCTTTGGAAGCTGTCTTCGCGGGGTCCGTTGGATGGACTTGGAATTTGATTATCTCGTCCGCGGGTTTAAATGAGGTGGACTTGGGTCGCTTGTCGAGTATCACGTCGTCCCTGTCCACGGTGGCCCGCAGTGTTGTCAATTCTTCGGCTGCTAGGGCTTCGGATAATGCTTCCAGGGCTAGTGCTGCGGTTTTGTTTTCGGCGCGAAGTGCTACGTCCGGATCACTGGCTAGAGTGATGATTCCATTGGGTCCATGCATTTTAAGCATCATGTACCCGTAATGGGGTATAGCTTGAAAGCTTGTAAACGCGTCCCGCCCTAGAAGGGCGTGGTATCCGCTGCTAAAAGGAGCCACTTGGAATGTGATTTCTTCGGACCTGTAATTCTCCGGGGTGCCGAATACCACATCGAATGTGATTTTTCCCGCACACCGCGCTTCCCGACTAGGGATAATTCCCCTGAAGGTTGTGCCGCTTTGTTCAATGCGGCTTTTATCAATTTCCATCTTGTTGAGTGTTTCTTCATAGATCAAGTTTAATCCGCTTCCGCCGTCCATGAGTACTTTAGTGAGCTGAAAGCCGTCCATGATTGGGCTGAGGACCAGAGCGGCGGGTGCCCGGACAGTCTGGAATCGAGGTTCATCACTGGCGTTGAAAGTTATAGCAGTGTCGTTCCAGGGGTTTATTTTTGCCACATGGCAAATTTCAGCGGAGCTTCGATGAGCTCGCTTGCGCCCATTGTTTGAGGCAAAAGTCTCGAAGACTTTTAGTACCGTATTGTGTTCGTTGCCGAGATGTTGTTCTGCTTTATGGCTTGCAAGGAGATCCTCGCCACTTTTTGCAACCTGCCGGGGTATCCAACATGCCCTAAGGCTATGGGTTGGTGTTGTGTCTGGGGTGCTGTGGAGTTTACACGGCCCATTGAGCCATTCTTCCAATACGGTTCCCCGCCCTGGGGTGGGCTTTGGTTTCTTGGGGATTGGATCGGCCGACTTGCGAGAGTTCGCCCGTTTAGTTCGGACAAAGGTTTTGATGAGACCCGGACTATCCCAAAATTCTGTTTGGGTTTTCCAGGCGCTTTCCATCGCACAGTATTTCTGTACTATGGTTGCCAAGTCCGCAAAGTGTACTATGTCACGGCGACTTATAGCATTAAGGATTCCTTTGTTCGTGCAGTTTTTGCACAAAAGCGAGACTACGTCTTCCTCGCGGCAGTCCTTGACCTTGTTTAGCACAAGGAGGAATCTGGCCCAGTAACGATGTACTATCTCCTGAGGCTCTTGCCTGATATGGGAGAGACGGTTTAAGTCCGTGTGGGTGGAAATAGCTGAATCCGGATTCTGATCCGATCTAGTACCCAGGGGCATGGGAGCTTCCGAGCCTAACAGCTCGGGATCCGGGGCGCTGCCCAATTTCTCCGGCCCAATGCCCGATTCTAAGTCCGGGATCCGGGTCATGTCTTACCTTGGGCGGGTGCCTGGCTCAGGGAGATCGGTGATCCGGACATAATTCGTCCTCAAAATTGAGGGATAATCCGTGTGCGGTTCCTCCACTACCGCTATCTCATGGGTGGCCGGCGGGGATTTAATGTCCCTTTGGTCGGGTTTAAGCCCGATCCGGTCATAGTCCGTTGCGACTCCCAAAGCGGTGATGTGATCCAAGAGCTCATTAAGGGAGGAGAGCTCCGTCGAATCCATCTGTTCGGCAAGTTCCAAATTGATGCGAAGGTTATGCGTGATGACCCGAGAGGCCATCGTCGGGGCGACAGCCGATGGGGCGGCCATGATGAAGCCGCCAAGTCGGAGAGTTTGGCCTACAACCAGCGCTCCCCTAGAGGTAATGTTGTCCTTGACAACGAAACGAGCCATCGAGCCTTGCAGCGACGACACAGAGGAACTCTCAATGAAAGCACCAATGTCGGTGTCAAAACCGGCGGATCTTGGGTAGGGGGTCCCGATCTATGCGTCTAGGCTGATGGTAACAGGAAGCAAGGGACACAATGTTTACCCAGTTTTGGGCCCTCTCGATGGAGGTAAAACCCTACTTCCTGCTTGATTAATATTGACGTTATGAGTAGTACAAGAGTAGATCTACCACGAGATCGTAGAGGCTAAACCCTAGAAGCTAGCCTATGATGATTATGATTGTAATTGTGATCGGCCTTCTAAGGACCAACCTCTCCGGTTTATATAGATACCGGAGAGGGCTAGGGTTTACATGGAGTCGGTTACAAGGAAGGAAATACAATATCCGGATCGCCAAGCTTGTCTTCCAGGCAAAGGAGAGTCCCATCCGGACACGGGACGGAGTCTTGAGTCTTGTATCTTCACGCTTCAATAGTCCGGACGATGTATATAGTCCGGCTGTCCGGATACCCCCTAATCCAGGACTCCCTCACCCGTCACGAGAGGCAGCGGTCTAGGGAGAAGGTGGCGGCCTCGGGAGTGGTCACACAGTCCTTGCGCTGCCGCCACGGGGTGCCGGCAGTGCCCGATGAGGAAGAGAGGCTCCTCACATGGGTCTACCACATCTCGCTTACGACGGCGGAGGCATATGCCTGCTGGCTCCGTCGAATAAACATGAAGGCCCTCCGGCTATGGCTGGAGCAATCCGCGTGCAAGGCGGCAAAGGCAGCGATGGAGGCGGCGAGAGTGACAAAGCCGAAGAGGTAGCGGGACCGCGCTGTGTGGAGGATGGCGGGCTTCATCGACTCCTCCACCTCCTCCGACAACCAACGGCTCCGACGACGACTGCAACGACCCACCTCCTGTCGACGCCTACCTGGACACCTACAACAGCGCTGGTGACCTAAAGGGAAAAGACCAGGAGAGGAAGTGATGAAGCTCAACCCCCTCTCCATTTTTATTTCCGTTATTAGCAATCTAGTTTAGGACTTGTCCATCGGTTGAAATGTGGTGATCTTTTGGTGATTGGTTATGTGGATTATGTGCACTTCTATGTCTGTTTGTTGCCGATTTCTATGTCCGTTTGATGGTCGACATAGTTTAGTTTCACATTGCATGCTTTAGTATGAATATAAGTTGCTAGATTTGAGGTACACGATTGTGGACGCGTCGACTTGAGGATTGCCCGATCACTCGATCACTGCCCGCGGATATGCCCTAGCATGCCCGCGGACATATAAGGCGCTGGATTTGGCAAAATCGACTTTAGATGCTGTAATAACTCTATTTTATTCCATTACAACTTCCTCCAATTTTTTAGGACAGTAAAACTGAACCAGTTTATAGCCCACTCATGCCCTCAAGATTTTTGGCCGTTTGATTCATGTCTATAATGCTTTTGGCCGTTAATCGCTATCTAATCTTGTCATTAGTCGCTAAGTGGGCCAGCTGTCCTAAATGGAGGCTTCTCTGGTAGGAAAATCAGCTTAATGTGGTTGACTGGACCCTTCCACACGAAGCCCATTTCAGCAAACGAGTATCTCAACTCTACGTTGTGCTCCCTTTCCCCTCCCTCGTCTCTCTCCTATCTCGCTACCTGGATGAACGTGCGCCGACGCCGCTGTTGAAGCGATCCAACCCACTTTGGTATACTTATAGGAGTGAAAAGTAACATCGAACGCACAACAAATGAACTTCCCGGGCGGCCGGCTTAGTCGGACCGAGGCGATGCTTGTCCTGTCGATCGATTCAGGTCTCCTCCAATGCTGATGCAGTATCCTTGTTGTGGTGCTGGAGACGAACGGGAGCATTGAATTTAATTCGCTAGGAATAACTTTTCAAAGTCTTTGTCGTAGTGAACATCCTCTTATGTGTTCGATAACTCATGGTCACTCCTTGAGGAAAGGCATAGGAAACTTTGTTATCCAAACCGGATCTCAAAGGGCATCAACCATCTTTTCTGGCACCGTTGCCGGAGAGGCATCATGTCACCAGTCACTGCGTTATAGTTACTAGCAAAAGGGCCCGTGCGGTGCAACGGGTGAAAAAAAAAATCATAATCTTCAATGTGGGTGACCACATTTTGTTCACATCATCGCATGATTTTTTTTTAAAAGTCACAAATGCAAGAAAATGTTTCCTTTTTAAATTTTATTCACAAATCGAAGCAATGTTCACATTTTCAAAAAAAAATATCATGGTTGTCAAAAAACTTGATAATTCAAAGAATTATTTTGAATTTCAAGAAAAACTTTTTTAAAAATGTAATGTAATATGTATTCTGATACACCCTCATAGTTAATTCTTCAAAATCCGTGTAGGTATATAGTCACAAATACTCAGAAGCATCACTGTTTAACTACATACCTTCTATCATTCGTGAACACTTCTACAAATTTAGAAAGATTTTCAAAAATCCTGAACATTTTTACTATTTACAAATATATTTTTTAAAATTGTGAACATTTTTTATATTGTGGACGGTTTTTAAGTATTTTCTTTTCAATCGGCGAACAATTGTAGAATAGACAAACATTTTTTTCGAAATTGGTGGATTTTTTTAAGTTCACAATTTTTTTTGAAATGCATGAACATTTTCTAAATCAGCAAACATTTATGAATCAATAAACTCTTTTCTAATTCACTAACTGTTGTTAAACTTTTTGGACATTTTTTAAAATGCATGAACATCTTTTGAATTAGCAAACATTTTGTTCAATTTCATTAATAATTTTTCATGCACGGACATTTTTTCAAAATCATGGACTTCTTTTGATCTTACAAACATTTTTTTAAAATTCCGAACATTTTTTTAATATGCGAATATTTTAAATCCCGAACATTTTTTCAATTCACAAACATTATATATTTTCTTGAACATTTTATTTCAAAATTCTCATTTTTTTAAATTTTAAAAGTTTCCAAATTATTTAAATTAGAAAAAATGGAACCGAAAATAAAAAGTAAAACAAAAAAAGGAGCCCGCACATGGGCGGCCAAACGGGTGCGCCGTGTGTTCTGCAGGGCGCAGAGCGGATTATTGCAGGTCCCTATGCTTAGGCCGGCTGAAGCGGGGGATTCGCTGAAAACGTTTATGGCATTGATGAGTATTATTTTGAAGCTTTGGGTGCAATTTTACTGACGTATCACAAGAAGCTATAGCCCCTTTATTTAGGTATATAGGTATATATTGTTAAAGTTTCTATTTCAATTTATGTTTTAGTTTTTTGTTCTTATATTTATTTATTTTTCTAGTTGTGTTCTTACTGAAAACCCAAATCCTTTAATTCACTATAAGCTCCCTAAAATTGAAACTCCCAGAGTCAATTGAGGTATCCAATTTAGAAGTTACTGCGATTTTGACCAATTGTTGACTGTTAAAGCTTCAAAGACAGTTTTACCCTCCCACCAAAGTGCATAATACGGCACAAATGCCACCACACCAGTTCGTTCTTTCCTTCTCCAGACTTCCAGCAACAGAGTTTTCCTGTCCCGAGCCGAACACGGCCACCCACTGACCCACTTGGCCACCTCAACCCCGGCCGCCGGTCGTCGGAGCCTCTTCTCTACTCCGTCCGGTGGATCGGCGCTCCACACCCCCGAATCTCCCGTTCCAAGCTTCCTCTCCCTCCTCCAAGCCGAATCGAGGCTGAATCTGTCACGACCTAGGATCGGACGAGTTCGTCGCCGGCGAGTAGAAGGGGGTTCAGGTAAGAGAGAATTTGAATTCGCCAGGGAGGAAGAAGAGACAGCGAGGAAGGGGAGAGAAGAGCCAGTGGCTCGGGATAATGATCTATTTCATTTTCGATACCTCTCCCACACGCTACATGGCTAGTATATATCCACCAGTCCAGCTCTCTCATTACAAGGCCCATGGCCCAAACAATTACAAGGCCTGAAGCCCAAATCACTCTCTACTCATTTAAACTCTCCCGCGCCTAGGTTACGCCTTCTTCATCACTTGTTTGCGCCTTTCCCTCTGGTTGACGTCCATCGTAAGTACTGCAGTACTTACAGTACTCGCCCCTGAAGAACCAGCTTGACCCCAAGCTGGTGCCGCTGGATAACGCACCTTGAGCACGTCATAATCTTCCCAGGTGGCTGACGATGGTGGTACTGTAGCCCATTTGATCGAAACCTGCAAGTGAGGGTTGGTTCCTTTCTTCACCAGGCGCCAATCAAGCACTGCTTCTGGGATTATACCCAGTAGAGACAGATCCAACGGCTTGGGCAAGTTGACGAATACGGGGGTATGATCAGGCACATGCCCTTTGAGCTGGGATACATGAAAAACTGGGTGTACCTGACTGCCCCTGGGTAACTCCAGTCGATAAGCTGCTTCTCCAATTTTGTCCAGCACTTTGTATGGCCCAAAATACTTGAGTGCAAGTTTGGGACACGGCCTGTTGACCACTGTAGACTGTGTATAAGGCTGGAGACGCAAATAAACAATTCCCCCAACAGCAAACACACGTTCTGATCTTTTCCTATCAGTGAACTGTTTGTACTTGCACTGAGCGCGAGCCAAATGGTCTCTCAATGCTGCAGTATGGTGTCGATGTTCAGTCAACCAGGTTTGCACATCGGTACTGAGCGATGAGCGGTGTCCCAACAACTGTCCAATGTTCGGATCATGGCCATATAGAGCTTTGTAAGGAGTACAGCCCAGGGAAGAATGGTACGTTGTGTTGTACCAAAACTCAGCTTGAGATAACCAGGTGGACCACTTAGCAGGAAACTCATTCACAGCACAGCGTAAGTACATTTCTAGGCACTGATTAACACGCTCTGTCTGCCCATCCGTTTGAGGATGGTAAGCTGTGCTCATATGCAATTTTGTACCCCATACTCTGAACAGTTCTTTCCAAAAGGCACTGGTGAATATCTTATCTCTGTCTGACACAATAACTAATGGTAACCCATGTAGCTTGACAATGGTATTGAGAAAAACTTTGGCAACAGAAGCAGCAGTGAATGGATGTTTCAAGGGAAGAAAATGACTCACTTTGGTCAGTCGATCCACCACAACCAGAATTGCATTATATCCATCAGATTTGGGTAACCCTTCAATAAAGTCCATACTAATTTCTTGCCAAGGACTGTCAGGTATAGGGAGTGGTTGCAACATACCAGGGCTTTTACACAATTCATGCTTAGCTTGCTGACACACACTGCATTGCTTGACAAAACTTTCCACATCTGCTTTCATGCCTTGCCAGTTAAACAACTGTTTTACTTTGTGATAAGTTGGCAGTATACCAGAGTGACCACCTATGGGACTGGAGTGGAAGGCCTGTATTAACTTGGTTTGCAAGCCTGTATTTGCTCCCACCCAGATCTTCCCTTCATGCTTGATGAGGCCTTCCTGTAACTGAAAACCAGGGCAAGCCTTGCTGTCCACTGCTAACTTTTGTAGCATAAGTTGAGCATTAGGGTCTACAATATAGGAATTGAGGATTTCCTGAATCCACACAGGTTTGTTGGTGGATACTGCCTGTGCAACAAACAGATGAGCCACCTTGACAATGCATCTGTTGCAGTATTTTCTACCCCTCTTTTGTATTGTATGCTGAACTGTAATCCCACCAACTTTGTCATTGCTTTCCTCTGAAGATCTGAGGTCAGATTTTGGTCCCCCAAATGACATAAGCTTTGGTGATCCGTTTTGATAACAAACGGTGCCAACATAATAGCTAGGAACTCTTTCTCATAGATTGAAGTTTTTTGACTGGCCACTCCCAATGCTTTACTGTAATAAGCCACAGGGTGACCCTCCTGAGTAAGTACAGCTCCCACTCCAGTGTTGCAAGCATCTGTCTCTACTGTAAATGCCTTGTTGAAATCAGGAAGAGTAAGTACTGGAGTAGTTTCCATAGCTCTCTTCAACATTTGGAAAGCTTGCTGAGCAGATTCAGACCACACAAAAGCCTGTTTCTTCAGCAAGGTAGTCAGGGGTTTGGCAAGCAGACCATAATGCTGAACAAATTTTCTGTAATAACCTGTTAATCCCAAAAAAAAACCTCAATTCAGTGACTGATGTGGGAACATGCCAATTCACCATAGCTTCTGTTTTAGCTGGGTCAGTGGCCACTCCTTGATTAGAAATAATGTGACCCGGGTATTCCATAGATTGTTGTGCAAAAGCACACTTACTTTCCTTTACATAGAACTGGTGCTCCTTCAAAAGGTCAAACACAGTTTGTAGGTGCTCTAAATGTTCCTCAAAAGTCTAACTGAACACCAGAATATCATCCATAAACACCAAGACAAACTTCCTATTTGGTCCTGCAAACACAAAGTTCATAACACATTGAAATGTGCCAGGGGCAGTGGCCAATCCAAATGGAACCACTTTGAACTGAAACTGGCCATGGTGAGTTTTAAATGCAGTCTTGTGCTCATCTTCCTCTTTCATCCTGATCTGGTGATACCCAGCTCTCAGGTCTAGCTTGGAAAACCACTTGGAGCCTCCTAATTCATCCAATAACTCATCAATCACAGGCAATGGAAATTTACTTTTGATTGCCAGGTCATTCAACCTTCTATAATCCACACAGAATCTCCAAGTTCCATCTTTCTTCTTCACTAGCAACACAGGGGAAGCAAAAGGGCTTATACTGGGGGTAATCAGCCCTGCTTGTAACATTTCAGAGACCTGCCTCTCTATTTCATCTTTTTGTAGAGGAGAGTACCTGTAAGGTCTACAGTTTACAGGTACAGCATCAGGTTTCAAGTGGATTGCATGGTCCAGGGCTCTGTGAGGAGGAAGTGTCTTTGGATCTTGAAATACTTATTTGTTTCTATCCAAGATCTATTGCACTGCAGGAGGAACTTCTACAGTAGGTTCCATCATAATGCGGTTTAGAAGTGCTATTGCCCACACATCATTCCCCTTTTCCCATTTCATTAACTGTTCAACTGATATTTCTTCAATATGGTCTTGCTGTCCTGGCAACACTCCTTGTAATCTGACCTCCTGTCCTTCATATTGGAACTGTATCCACTTGGCTGTCCAGTGACACTGCATAACACCCCATTTCTCAAGCCAATCTATACCCAGAATAATGTCATGACCACCCAGGGGAAAAACATGCATAGGACTGGTGAAA
This sequence comes from Triticum timopheevii, assembly GCA_963921465.1. NCBI lineage: Eukaryota > Viridiplantae > Streptophyta > Magnoliopsida > Poales > Poaceae > Triticum > Triticum timopheevii. Next base: position 367,226,157 of record OY997264.1, read on the forward strand.
CTGTGTCCTTGCAACCACCAGGTTAATTGAGGGACACATTCAGTGCACTTAACCAGATTTCCATTTGCCACCCTGACTTGCATTGGCACTGGCAACTTTGCTGTAGTCACAGGAATTCTGCTCAACAGAGCCTGATCCACAAATGAGTGAGTACTGCCTGAATCTACCAGAATGAGAACAACCTGATTTCCAACCAATGCCCTCAACTGAATTGTTCTGGGGTGAGGTGCCCCTAACAATGCTGTTGCTGATAAGGCTGCACATTCCTCCTGGCCATTTGTCACAAGGGCATCTAACACTGCATCAGAGATAATCTCATGAGGATCCACCATTTCTGCAGCCTTGATTTGACCTGCTGGAACAGTGGGCTGGTTACACATATGACCTGGCATGAATTTCTCTCCATAGCTAGCTCCCATAGTTTGCTGTATAGTTTGTATAGTTTGTTTTTTTGTTTTGTTTTTGTTTTGTACTGTTTTTCTTGGTTCTGTGCTACTCTTTTTATATCTTAATAAAAATTGCAGTGGGGTTTTTACCCTACTGTTCATAGTCAAAAAAAAATGAATTTCCCTCCACACTTATAACATAACCCATTAGCACGTCTGTACTCCTTGAGCTGTTTTGCTTTCCATAAGTCACCTGTGGCTAGCTGAGGTTTATTGTCAGTCTTTGTGTATGAACTCCTGGAGAAAGGTGGCTTAGGAGTTTTTTATTGCAACAATAATCCTTCCTGAACTGAGGCATACAGGGCCGCCATTTGTACTGTAGAAGGTATCTGAACTTCTACCCTAGCTCGAAGTTCGTCTTTCAGTCCCATCACAAATCGAGTGATCAGAAAGGTGTCACTGATTGTCGGCTCATACAACCTGACTGTATACACCAAGTGCGGGAACTGGTGTTTATATTCTTCGACAGTACCAGTCTGCTTGAGTAGCATCAGCTCCTTCATCTTCTGACGGTAAACGTCCACATCAAATTCCTTCATAATGGCCTCACAAAATTGTTCCCAAGTATGGAATGCCACAGTCTGTTTGAACGCTTGGTACCAATGTGCAGCATTATCCGTCAGATACAGAGAAGCAGAAGTAACCTTGAAATTTTCAGGTATGTGATACAACTAGAAGAAAGCCTCGCATCTATCCAACCAAATCCTCACATCAGAACCATCAAACCTCGGAAAATCCATCTTAGGCATCCACTGGCGTTTGTTACTATTCTCCTCGACTGCGAACGGCATCGGCAACTGAACAACAGGCAGTGTAACCAGTACCTGAAGTGGTGGTGGAGGTGGTGGTGGCCTAAACCGCGGTCCTGCGCCCAGAATCCCATCCGAGACCTCCGATGCTGTGGGCGAAGAGCTCTCTCCTTGCCCTGTGGTCTTGCCTCCTCGCGCCGCATGAAACTGGCCCTGCTGCACTTGCCCCAGCGTGTCGCAGGACAGATCCACCTTGACCTGCACCTGATCCAGGCGCGCTGCTTGCTCCATGAGATTCGCATCCAGCGACGCCAGCTTTGCGCAGATGTCATCCACGACCGCCAATTTGCTCTGGTTTTCGCGAAGCACGGCGAATTCCTTGAGCATCCGCTCCTGGAGCGCCTCCATCTCGTCCGCCAGAAATCGAGTCTGCGGATTGGGCTTGAATGTCGTTGTGGCTGCGATTTCCCCCAAATCAACTCACCTCAGGTCCGGAATTACTCAGATCAAGCCCGAGAGCAATCTGAAACCTTCGCGTCGGATTTGCTGGGTACGAAGTGGGGAAAAAATTTCTGAGCGCGTGGACGGAAGCGGTGGCTCTGATACCAGACTGTCACGACCTAGGATTGGACGAGTTCGTCGCCGGCGAGTGGAAGGGGGTTCAGGTAAGAGAGAATTTAAATTCGCCAGGAAGGAAGAAGAGACAGCGAGGAAGGGGAGAGAAGAGCCAGTGGCTCGGGATAATGATCTATTTCACTTTCGATACCTCTCCCACACGCTACCTGGCTAGTGTGACGACCCGTTACGTTCGACAGAGTCAGGCGTAATGGAAGCCGTCACTTCAGAGTTGCGCCAGGATCAGTTAAGGAGAACAGTATCATGTACAAGACGGTGCAGCTGCCATGAGTAGGCAAGCTTTTATTACATTGACACCTCCAGTGTCGACTAAGCCTAAGCGACCATGACGATAGATCGTCATCCACTTCTAGTTATGAGCCTTATAGACCAACCATGGAGGGCATCTACTCTTCATAGCCTTGATTGTCGACTTCCTCATAAACATACTTCACTTCAGAATAACCGAAGTCATTAAGATGACCAGACTCATCATAAGTACCATTCTCTATCGCCTCAGAGTTCTCATAACTCTCTTGTTCTAAAAAACAACATAAGTGCAGCTGAGTATGTATAAAATACGTACTCCGCAAGTCGCCGGGAAAAGTGGATGCATGAGTCTTTAAAGAGGAAAAACTTTACCGGCCACGGCTACAACCAGCGAGCCATTAGCTCAAAAATACTTTGTAAGTAAAAATATTTTCCCTTAACCCTTTTTGTTGAAAACCAAATTTTATTTATAAAATCTACTGGCGACAGAGCGACGTGGGATCTTACATCCTATGTTAGAGGAAAACCCACACGACGCACTTCCAAACCCGGAAGCTGGGAGTGATATCACATTTACTCTGATCAGAGGTGTACTGTTTGCCCATAGCATCACTTGGTCCAAGTCGTCCATGCACTACCCGTGCACACAACTAGATCAAGGAACCAGAACCTTTAACCAGCCCGTACATTACCTCTGCTTTTCCACCTTGCCTTACTAAAGGCCCGCGGGTCGAGACCCCTGACCGGCGGTCCCGCCCTAGGCTGACTATACCTACCCGGCTACAGCCACCTTCTCACCCATGCAGAGGCAACTACTTGGCATGGGTAGTTGGTTCAGCCCGTCCCATTCCAGGTCTATGGTCAGTACGGTCTGCGCCGCTTTTGAAGTAAGCGCCAGTTGGTTGTGTCCTAATGTGATACCCTATGTAGAGGAGCCCGCCATCCAAGCCGACCCTCCCTGGGTTGCTTTCACCAACATGAGCTCCCCTACCCACCAAATATTTATTTATATTGTAACCCTACCCGGGTCATAACTACTTAATACAGATGCTTCACCTGATCTGGTCCAATTGCCAAATCAGTGGATCCACCTGATCCAAATTTTATTTTATTTAAGAAAACATTTATTTTTAATTCTTATGCAAAATTTTGGAAATGACCCATAGCCCGGAAAACATTTATCAAGACATGGTCAAGGAGATGACGACTTGCCGGATAGTGCTTCGACCAACTCGGAACCACCAGGCGTGGCCCCTACGGATCCGAGATCGGCTCCTGATAATTATTTCACAAACATGTTTATATTTCCTAATTTAAAATCTAAAGATCCAGCAACACGGCCATGTTGGGCAAGCCATAATTAGTTAACTAGGTTGTGATACGTCCTAGTGTTTCATTGAGAGATAAAATGCATCAAGCCATCCAAATCAGAGTAGCATGCACGTATGCCATCCAGTCCAGAGAGTAAAAAAATGATAGGTAAGAAGGAAACAGTAGCCTAGTACTGCACTACTAGTACTTTACTCGTTCAACCCAGCTCGTTCCTCTCCTCGCCTTCTCTGCTACCCCAAGAACAGAACCAGCCACCCACCTCTCTCTCTCTCCCCCAAGAACAGAGCATGGCCGCCGCCGCCTCGATCTGCCCCGTCCGGGCATCTCCGGCGACACGGTGGACACCTACAGATTCTCTTCGTCTCCCTCTACCATTTCCCCCTATTTATTTGATCCGCCGCCGCCAAAAACGTCGCCACCACTCAATCCTAGCGCCGCCTGATTCAGGTCCGGTGGGCTTGTCACCGGTTGCAGCGGCAACGCCGTCTCCATGCCTACATCCTCCCTCAGCGCAGCCACATGCACGAGGCGTGCAGCCACGGGCGTCGAGCGTGTGCGGCTTCACCGGCGCTGCTCGGTCGCATGGCTCTGCTGCTAACGGTGTGGACTAGCCACATCCTACTGCTACTACTGGTAAGTACTAATCCTGATTCTTTCTCCATAAGTGTTTCAAATTTCTCATGGAGTGCTTGCTAGATGTCAACGTGGGTGTGCATATATTGTTCATTTTATCTCAGGCCCTACTATTTCCCACTCAGCCATATTGCCTTCTTTTCTCTTTGTTTATCTCAAGGCCACAAAATTTATCAAGATTTAATCTATGGCGTGGTCATGGTATTGCTACTGATTAGATCTAAATGTTGTTCCTAACTAGTGCTACTCATCCTTGAACACCATACAGAAGCAAATAGTGACAGTGGAACTCCAAAATTAATTACTTGTGAGCAGATTATAAACATCAATCACTCAATGTTTGCTACAGATTGGCAGAGATTAATAATTAGAACAAGGTAGTATACACAGGAAGATTGATCTTTTGGATACACACATGCATGTCTTAGCAAGTTACTAGTACTTAGGATTTGATTCTTGGCATGTTAGATCTAGTACAAGCCGTAGATGTCCTTCACAGAAACTTTTACAAGCTTTTGCAAATTGATCTAATTAGTTTTGACTAACTTGGGTGTTTACACAAACATTTTGTTCTTTTTACAGCAGAGTAAATAGATCAAGGTGAATAGATGCTCATGGATTGATTCAAACCGAGGTGAAGATAGACAAAAGTCAAGAAAGAAGGGCTAACACAACAAGGGAATGAGATTCGGTGACTTGCTGTGGGCGAGTCACCAGTGAACAGTGGGGTAACTTGCCCCCCTCTTTAGACCATTCGATCAAGGATCAACGGACGGATCGGACGTAAACATTTGGACAGCTACAGTAGACTTCTACAGTATCCAGTCTACGGTACCCGTGAACAGTAAGTCGTGAATAATCTTTGTTGCTACAGGACTTGATCTGGGCTGTCCATTTCTGATCAGACGGATGGGTGCCCGCAAGTTACGGCGTGACTCGCTGTGGACAAGTCACCTAATCCCTGTCCCACAACAAGGTACTTGATTAGTACCTGGTGGCGCATGCAACCCAAAGGGCTTCACCGCAGTGAAGGACAGCAGTGTGGCAGAAGGTGAAAAGGCAAGTGGTAGGGGTACTCTAGCGTATGTGTGTGTGTGAGGTAGAATGGTCCACAGTGAAAGAGATGGCTTCTATTTATAGTGGGGTGAGTTGCAATGTCGGTTTGGAGAGGTATTACATCTGGCATGCATGTGTGGTTAGGCTTGCATGCATGCCTCCACTTGTGACTCTTGTGGGCTGTACTAGGGACAAGTGTAATTTGCTTGGATGGCCATTAGTTGGCATTTATTTTATGTGTAAGAAAATGAGACAAGGATTCAATTGTAAATTTGTAAAATGTATGAAGCTTTGGAGAAGAATTGTTTTGCAAAGCTAAATGGTATTTGTTGTAAAAAAAATGATGTTTGGGCAACGCCGTTGAAATTATCGTTATTATCATTTATTTTTATTTATTTTTATGGTTTTTACATCCCTCCCCCCTTAAAGAAAATTTCGTCCTCGAAATTTAAGTTGCACCTTGAAAAGGTAAGGATATTTTTCTTGGAGGTCGTCCTCTTTTTCCCAAGTCGCTTCTCGCACTGGATGATTTCCCCACTGCACCTTGCAATATTTAATTGTTTTACTCCTGAGTTTCTTTTCCTCGGTGTCCAGAATACGACTAGGATGCTCCTCATACGTTAGATCCTTTCGGAGGGTTAATTCTTCCTCCGAGACTCTCTCAAATGGTGGCTTTACGCTCTTGCATAATTGGGAAACATGAAATACGTCATGAACCCCTTGTAGGTGTGTTGGCAATTCTAATTTGTACGCCACCGTCCCTCTTCTTTTTAAGATCCGATAGGGACCAATATATCGCGGACTTAGTTTTCCTTGTACTCCAAAGCGCTTGACACCTTTAATTGGTGATACTTTTAAATAAACAAAGTCTCCGGGTTGATATTGTATATCACGTAGTCTCTTGTCTGCATAACTCTTTTGACGGCTTTGCGCCGTCTTGAGCCGCTCTCTAATTATGCGAACTTTTTCCTCGGTCTCTTGGACCAAGTCGGGTGCTAAGAGTTTCTTTTCTCCGGTTTCCACCCAACATATTGAAGTTCGGCATCTTCGACCGTATAAGGCCTCAAATGGGGACATACCAATACTAGCTTGGTAGATATTGTTATAAGCAAACTCTGCTAAGGGCAAGTGCTTGCTCCATGAGTCACCAAAATCTAGCACACAAGCCCTTAGCATGTCCTCTATGATTTGATTCACCCTCTCGACTTGACCGCTAGTCTGGAGGTGGTAAGCGGTACTAAAATCCAATTTTGTTCCTAATGCTTCTTGTAATTTTTCCTAGAACTTGGATGTAAACAAAGATCCACGATCTGACACTATTCTAGAAGGTGTCCCATGTAGAGCTACTATCCTGTGGATATATAGCTCAGCCAATTTTTCTCTGGAAGAACCCGGGGCTAAAGGGATAAAATGTGCAGATTTAGTGAGTCGGTCAACTATCACCCATATGATCTCCTCACGTTTTCTTGTTTTGGGCAGTCCGGTGATAAAGTCCATGTGGATTTCCTCCCATTTCCATTGTGGAATTTGGAGAGGTTGCAATAAGCCTGGTGGTCGCTGGTGTTCTGCCTTGACTCTCTTACAAGTGTCACACTCGTCCACATACTGAGCAATTTCTCTTTTCATATTTCTCCACCAAAATGTACCCTTGACATCTCGGTACATTTTTGTGCTACCAGGGTGTATGGTGTACGGAGTGTTGTGTGCCTCCTGGAGTATTATCTGCTTAATACCCAAGATATTTGGCACACATACTCAGGTTTTATACCAAATTGATCCGTCTTCCGCTATTCGGAATTCTGTTGGTTGACCATCTTGTATTCTGCGCTTTTCCTCACAAATAAACTCATCTTTGGTTTGTTTTTCCTTGATTTCGTCCAACCAATTGGGTCTGATTGCTAATGTGGCTAGGATTTTCTCAACCGGTTTATGTATGAATTCAATTCCCATCATCTCCAGCTCATGTATCAGATGCTTATCATAGGTTGGCATCTTGACATGATTGCATGAGGTTTTTCGGCTAAGGGCATCTGCCACCACATTAGCTTTTCCTGGGTGGTAGTTGACACTAAGGTCATAATCCTTAATGAGTTTTAACCATCGTCTTTGTCTCATATTCAATTCCTTTTGCGTGAAGATATACTTGAGGATTTTATGGTCCGTGTATAGTTCACAACGGTTTCCATAAAGGTAGTGCCTCCACATCTTCAACGCAAATACAACGGCAGCTAACTCGAGGTCATGGGTGGGGTAGTTTTGTTCATGGGGCTTTAACTGGCGAGAGGCATAGGCTATGGCTCTCCCATTTTGCATTAACACACATCCCAAACCAACTCTAGAGGCATCGCAATATACTGTGAATGCTTTGCCTGGTTCGGGTAGAGCCAATACCGGAGCGGTTGTGAGCCGTTTCTTTAACTCCTGAAAACTTTGCTCACACTTGTCATTCCAGTCAAATGGAACTCCCTTCCTTAGTAATTTGGTCATAGGGGCTGCTTTCTAGGAGAAGCCTTCTATGAACCTTCGATAATATCCAGCTAAACCAAGGAAGCTACGAATCTCTGTTACGTTGGTTGGGGATTTCCATGCCAACACTGCATCCACTTTACCAGGATCTACGACTATCCCTTTCCCTGATATAATGTGTCCTAAGAAGGACACCTCTTCTAGCCAAAATTCACACTTTTTGAATTTGGCATAGAGTTGTTTTTCCCTTAAGGTCTGTAGTACTATCCGGAGGTGTTCATCATGTTCCTCAATACTTCGAGAGTATATGAGGATATCATCGATGAACACTACCACAAACTTATCTAAATAGGGCATGAGGACTAGGTTCATCAGGTTCATGAAAACTGCTGGTGCATTTGTGAGCCCGAAGGGAACAACCATGAATTCATGGTGACCATATCGGGTTATGAAAGCAGTCTTAGGTATATCTTCTTCCTTTACTTTTAGTTGGTGGTACCCTGACCTGAGATCTAATTTTGAGAATACAGTGGCTCCTTTCAATTGGTCAAATAGATCATCTATCCGGGGTAGTGGGTACTTATTCTTAATGGTCGCCTCATTCAAGGCTCGATAATCCACACATAGCCTCATACTTCCGTCCTTTTTCTTAACGAATAAGACTGGTGCTGCCCAAGGTGACACACTTGGTCGAATAAACCCCTTTTCTTCTAGTTCATCCAATTGTTTTCTTAATTCCTTTAGTTCTTCCGCGGACATACGGTATGCTCGTTTTGATATGGGTGCCGTACCTGGGATGATATCAATAGTGAACTATATCTCCCTGTCTGGTGGCATCCCGGGCAATTCTTCTGGAAATACGTCCAAAAATTCTTGTACCACGGGTACATCCTTAGCCTCCTTTTTGTCCAAAGTGGCTACTGAGGCTGGGTTTGATTTCGCTCGGGTTCTTCTACTATTAAAGGTTATCCGTTTATTTTCTGGGCTTCTCAAGGATATGGATTTTTCTGCACAATCCATTCTTGCTCCATGACTCGCTAACCAGTCCATTCCAAGAATAATATCTAACCCTCTTAGGCCAATGACAAATAGGCTAGCATTAAAGGTTATGCCCTCAATGCAAATGGGACAGTTGTGGCAGACATGCTCAACAATTATTGGGCCTCCAGGTGAATCTACTTTTATGGGTTTGGCTAGGGGGGTCCGGTCCAGATTATGCGTCTCAACAAAGCGTTGTGATATGAAAGAATGTGTTGCTCCTGGGTCAAACAATACTAGTCCTACTCTAGGAGGGATTAGTAGGTTACCCGTCACTATGTCTGAAGCCGACTCCACTTGTGCCACATCCATATGTGCCAGGCGGAATGGTCCACGTGTGAGACCGCCACGCCCATGCCCGCGGTTGGTAGTAGACGCATTCCCGTGTACTTGGGCTGAATTAGCCTGCCGCTTATTTTGAGGTGGGACAGCTCCATTTGTACCAGATTGTGGTTGACTCTTGCTTGGGCACTGGTTTTTGTAGTGTCCCTTTTGCTCACAACCAAAACAGACAACACTCGCCTTTGGGCAATCTCGAGCCAAGTGTGGTCCACTGCACACATGACATTTGATAGGGGCTCTCGGAGGCATAAAAGGTGGTCTAGGAGCTTGACGGAAAGGAGGACGGACGGGCCCGACCATTGGCACGCGGACTAGGCCAACAGGACGATTTCCACTTTTCACGGCAAACCTTGGGTCCATCCTAGCTTTCTTCCTGCGCTCTTCCTCTACGGCGATTTGCCGGTTCTCGATTGTAATGACTCGGTCTACTAGCTCCCGGAACTCAGTTATTTTTATAGGAGCTATAATAAGTTGTATGGATGGGTTCAATCCTTCTATGAACCGGTACACCTTCTTGGTCTCAGTGTTTGTGTCCTCTGGTGCATAGCGGGATAGTGAGTTAAATTCATCTAGGTACTCTGCGATGGTTTTAGACCCTTGCTTAAGGTTCAGGAATTCCTTCCTTTTTATTTCCATCGCACTTTGCGGGACATAGTTATCTCGGAATCTCCTCTTAAATTCGTCCCAAGTGACTATGTGGTTTTCTGGTATGATAATTTGGATATTTCTCCACCATGTGGCAGCAGGACCAATTAACTGATGGGATGCATACCGAACCTTTTCTTGATCCGTGCATCCCACAGTGTTAAGTTTCAGCTCTATGTCCATCAACCAATCATCTGCGGCTAATGGATCTATGGCAGTTGAAAAGGTTGGTGGTCTAGTCTTTTGGAAGTCTCCAATCGTGACACCTTGTTCTGAGTTTTTAGTCAGTTGGCCTCTCATCATACCAAACATATGTTCCATGAACTTATTCTGGTGTTCTAGAGAGTCTCGACGAGATTGCTCCATCCACTAGTACATTAGAGCAAGTTGATCGGATCCCGGGGCATGAGGGGGTAATGGTGGCGGTGGAGGTAACGTCACTCTAGACGGCAAATCTGCCATGTTCCTTAGCGACTCGGGTGCTAAATCTGATGGGTTCCCATTGTTTTCGAACGACTGACTAGCTACCAAGCTGGTGGGCAAGACATAGGTTATTATGATAGCTACTTTATGTAAAATAATTCTATTTGTTTAATTAGCGATGATATTTTAGCTCAAACAGTACGCATCACGCTTACCTTCCTTTATTATACTTTGAGCATCACTTTAATCCGTGCACTTAACAGAGGCGTACTAGATTTTTTTTTTTACCGGTTGTTGGCCAAAGAATAAATATAGTCAGACTAAGTGAATATTTTTTTCCATAATAGAGGCAAGAGATTAATCATAAGTTAAAAAAAAAATAGAGTCACTTGCACATGCACGCCCACACACAAACTCTTCACGTACATGACTAAAAGCATATAGTCATCAAGTGTCGCACATACATCATTTGAACTCATGAAGTGCTAGGAGAAATGTAGCAGCATCGGCACATATATACTGGCCCAACACGTGATGTATCAAGGCATGTAATTGAGTGAAGGAGATCACCAAATAAAATTTACCATACATCAGATGCCATTATGAAGTACTAGCAGCAATGTCGCAGGATCATCACATACAATATTCCATTCAACAGAGTTAGGAATGCATAAAAAAATGAACATGGAGGCATGGCACATACATCATACGAGATCATCTAGTAATAGAATATCAATACATCCATAAGTCCACCAGTCCACATGGATACATCACATAACATAGTAGCAACACCACATATGACTCTATGTCGTGCATCATCAGGCTACCACGGCTATCTACATGTGTACCTGGAACAAAAGTATACCTGCCGACCTATCTGTCCGTCGGAACTAGTCTGACTAACTATGGCTGTGCAAACTCTGGAAGGGTAGCTACGGCTACAAGACCTTTCCAGATATGTACAAGATCCAAAAGGACAGCCTCCATGCATCTGCCTAAACATCTAATGAGTGGCGGAACTAACTCTGGGAGGAGTAGCTATCTAGCACGATGCTACAACCTTGCCAGAATACTAACTACTACTACTACTACTACTGGTAGCAAGTCAATCCTCCCTGACAACAGGACTAGGTGAAACGGTGAGGAGCAAGTCGGGGTCGAGGGCAGAAGTCGGTGCAGGCAGAGACACACTCGGTGCAGCAGCATCTGACTCGGGTACGCTGATGGTGCTAAGAGGGTACTCAGAAGGAGTGTGCTCGGAGGGAGTGACGTCAGAAGCGACACGAAGGTACTCCGTGGGCTGAGAAGACACCTGGCGGGAGTCAAGTGCTAGAAGCTCTGAGTAAGTGACGCCGATCACTGAAAACTCAGGGGTGCCATCAGGAGAAGGTGGAGCAGGGGCGGAGGGTGGAGAACCTGGTGGAGTGTGGGGAGTGTGCTTTGGAGGTGGTGGCACTACAACGGAACTCAGGGTAGGAGCAACCTGAGAGGAAGGCTCGTCGGCGACAAGAGACTCCTGGTCAATCGGGTACCCTATCTGGCCTGGAGAGGCAGAAGGTGAGCTGTCGATCTGAAGAGGGTTGAGGGCCATACCCGAACGGGTGTAGTCCCTCAACGCAGAGGACATCTCGCTGTTCGCCCGCTCGAGCTCGGAGCAGCGCCTCTGAAGAGTGTCAACCTGATCTAACAGGTCCTGAACAAGCTGAGGTGTAGGTGGACGCTCGTACGGTGTGGAGGGACGTGACACTGCTCGAGAGGAGGAACCCCTGAAGACTCTAGGAGCTGGGCGGTCTGCACGAGTGGGTGGGTCTATCGGGTACAGAGGTGGACGAGCGGCAGTCGGAGCTGGTGGTGGTAAAAATGTGGGAGGTAAGACAGGAGGACGTGGTGGAAGTGGAGGGAAAGAGGAAGTGGACGCAAAAGGCGAAGGAGCGACAGTGGGCGGAGGTGCAGACGAACTCCCTGCCTCCTCTAACTAATGAGGCCTCCTCTAACTAATGAGGCCACTCGCCTCTGCCCACGTACTCAAGGAGAGGGTGATAGGCGTGGAAAAGGTGTAAAGCGGCATCCCGTGCCGCACCCTGAAGTGCTGACACAAAGTCGTAACGTGCAACACTGAACCTAGAAGGGACATCTAAGCTCTCAGGAATGTGCACCGTGACTAAGTACCCCGTGGAACACGGGTCGTGAAACACTGTGTAGTATGGTGCAATCAACACATCCAAAAGACCAAGAAGCTCAACCAAGAACAGAGCAAAACCACCATACTCAGCACCCGTACCAAACAACCTACCACTCGTCATCCTACATTAAGCAATTAAGAATTTAGTTAGTTATAACACAATGCAAAATTAATTTACCTAGGACAGTAAAAGTAAAAACATTTTTCTTGCACAATTGTGTGGTCTAAATTATTTAATCTTCACTTGACTTGAGTTATATATTTTTTTACACAAAACGTATATATACATAGGAGAGATAGAACTTGAGAAGAGATGATGATTTTTTTTTTGAAAACTCTTATTTTATTTTAGGTAAGGAGCGAACATATCTTTCCTAGGGCTCGGACGGTCTCTAACTAAGTACATGACTGTTTCCTTAACCTGGCTCTATTACCACCTCTTCTGTGACGCCCGTTACGTCCGACAGAGTCAGGCGTAACGGAAGCCGTTACTTCAGAGTTGCGCCAGGATCAGTTAAGGAGAACAATATCATGTACAAGACGGTGCAGCTGCCATGAGTAGGCAAGCTTTTATTACATTGACACCTCAAGTGTCGACTAAGCCTAAGCGACCATGACGATAGATGGTCATCCACTTCTAGTTACGAGCCTTCTAGACCAACCATGGAGGGCATCTACTCTTCATAGCCTTGATTGTCGACTTCCTCATAAACATACTCCACTTCAGAATAACCGAAGTCATTAAGATGACCAGACTCATCATAAGTACCATTCTCTATCGCCTCAGAGTTCTCATAACTCTCTTGTTCTGAAAAACAACATAAGTGCAGCTGAGTACGTATAAAATACGTACTCCGCAAGTCGCCGGGAAAAGTGGATGCATGAGTCTTTAAAGAGGAAAAACTTTACCGGCCACGGCTACAACCAGCGAGCCATTAGCTCAAAAATACTTTGTAGGTAAAAATATTTTCCCTTAACCCTTTTTGTTGAAAACCAAATTTAATTTATAAAATCTACTGGCGACAGAGCGACGTGGGATCTTACATCCTATGTTAGAGGAAAACCCACACGACGCACTTCCAAACCCGGAAGCTGGGAGTGATATCACATTTACTCTGATCAGAGGTGTACTGCTTTGCCCATAGCATCACTTGGTCCAAGTCGTCCATGCATTACCCGTGCACACGACTAGACCAAGGAACCAGAACCTTTAACCAGCCCGTACATTACCTCTGCTTTTCCGCCTTGCCTTACTAAAGGCCCGCGGGTCGAGACCCCTGACCGGCGGTCCCGCCCTAGGCTGACTGTACCTACCCGGCTACAGCCACCTTCTCACCCATGCAGAGGCAACTACTTGGCATGGGTAGTTGGTTCAGCCCGTCCCATTCCAGGTCTATGGTCAGTATGGTCTGCGCCGCTTTTGAAGTAAGCGCCAGTTGGTTGTGTCCTAATGTGATACCCTATGTAGAGGAGCCCGCCATCCAAGCCGACCCTCCCTGGATTGCTTTCACCAACATGAGCTCCCCTACCCACCAAATATTTATTTATATTGTAACCCTATCCGGGTCACAACTACTTAATACAGATGCTTCACCTGATCTGGTCCAATTGCCAAATCAGTGGATCCACCTGATCCAAATTTCATTTTATTTAAGAAAACATTTATTTTTAATTCTTATGCAAAATTTTGGAAATGACACATAGCCCGGAAAACATTTATCAAGACATGGTCAAGGAGACGACGACTTGCCGGATAGTGCTTCGACCAACTCGGAACCACCAGGCGTGGCTCCTACGGATCCGAGATCGGCTCCTGATAATTATTTCACAAACTTGTTTATATTTCCTAATTTAAAATCTAAAGATCCAGCAACACGGCCATGTTGGGCAAGCCATAATTAATTAGACGGGAAACCATGAGGAACACCTTGTAGGTTTGCTCCGGTGGGACAACATGCAGGCAACAGTGGCAGCGGCTCAAATCTCCCGGAGAGGCATCCCCCCGTTTTATTTTCATGCATATGCGTTGCAACTCAACCACCTAGCGCTAGCAGTAGCAGTAGCACCCCATGTTTCATACCTTGATTTGTTTATTGCCTTGCTGCTCTTAGTAGTTTTACCTTACAAAGGGAACGATGACGCCCCCATCTGAGTTCCTTACCATCCCTGTTATGTTAGATTAATTATGCAAGTCAACTAAAAAAAGATTAATTATGCAAGTGGATGGACAGATGACCATGGATGGTTGTTGGGATCTTGTTTGTACCCTCACCTCCTATTTCTTCTCAACTAGTATTTGTCTATCATTTTTTATTCTAAGCAATTATATATAGACTGTAAGTAAATGTCTCAAAACCAACTAATCATCATGTGAGACTCATCAATTATGCTTTTTGACTTGTTATTTGTGCGAATCACACTAAACTGGGTATTTGGGTGCTGTGGTGTGCAGGTGTTGGATAAAATTAGGTTTGAGAGCCTGACGGACAAGAGCAAGCTGGATGCCCTAGATCCACAATGTTCCTGAAAAGGCCACAACCACACTCACGCTTGTCGAAGTGGTATTTGTATGTCCAAGTGAGACCTCGTGAACAACCTTGGTCCCATTGCAAGGTGTGGCACAAAGTATTTCATGGATGCCCTGGCTGCTGGTGCCACCGTGTCCATGATTGGTCAGTTTGGTGTCAATTTCTACTCTGCTTGCCTTGTTGCTGAGAGAGTTGTTGCGACCAGCAAGCACAACGGCGATGAGCAGTATGTTTGGGAGTCCCAGGCTGGTGGCTTTTTCACTGTAACACGTGATACTACTGGAGAGCCCCTTGGGAGGGTTACTAAGATCACCCTCTACCTCAAGGATGATCAGGTACAGAAAAACATAAGTCTTCTCCCTATCTGCTTGCTCATGCTTAATATGTTCTGGATACACTTGTAGTTCTTGTGGGCTGTTTAGAATTTCCATGATCCTATAAATGCACTATCAGATTGAAATGTTGTTCATATCTTATTTTATTTATTATATGCACTGGGTCACATGATAGGTTTTGTTGATACTGTACATGGTTTCTTTGAGTACTAAGCTATGTATGTTCTCAACCGCAGGTGTTCCCAACTGCTTCTGACAACCAGATGCAAGTGGGTTTCCGTGTGCTGCAAAGTGAGCTTGAGATGTCAATGGGTAGCAAGCTCTTGGGCGAGTTCGTTCTCATCGGCATCCTGCCAGCACCAAGGGCCATGTCACACTTTGAGGTGGCTGCCGCTGCCTAAGACCAAGCCCACCTCAAAAACCATGCGCCGGGAGAGGAGGAATGGCCACTGCTTCCTCCACCATGTTTGCATCGCCCCAACCAGAGTCGGGCAGCTTGCTTCATGTACAGGTGAGAACATTTCCCCTCTTTGTTGATCCAAACAACATGTCGAAGGACTGGAGATGTATCATTGTCCCACATGGACGTGATGCATACTTTGCATGTCCTAGTCACTAGTTAGTCTGTGATAATGAAGTGATGCATCCACCTCTAGCTCGGTTCTTTCCATGTTTGTTGTTTGATACTTTGAGCTCAGTCCGGATTGTGGTGTGCCTTTGTGAAGTTATCCAATAGATGCTTGAAAACCAACAAGTCATCAGAGTAGTTGTGAAAGAAGCTCGATAGAAACTATACCTTGCAAGCTTCAAATGTAGGTATCACTTCATTTCATTATGGATGACATTAGAATTGAATAGTACGGTTGTGATAGATAAATGTGATGCACCCTTTAATGTTCTTCGCGACGAGTGGGTCTGGTCTACTGTAGGTATCTTATCTTTCATATAGGTGGGATGTATAACCTGATGGCCAAAGTTGATCCAAGGAACTAATAATAGCAGCCCTACTTTCTGTCGGCAGGAAAGTTGTAAATATGTGCTTTTTCTATTGCATACCTGATTAATGTATGTTCTATCTAATCTTGAACTAGTATAATAACGGTTCTGAAGTACTATGATGTTGGTTGCTCCACCAGTTATATATGGTGTTGCATGTTCTTTTCATTTTGTTGGTGGCATATCACTGATCTTCCTCCCGTTTGCTATCATGTCTTGCTTGAGATGTTTATGTGATGCCTTTGTGTCGAGTCATTAGTAGATGGTGATGACTCCTCTGTTATGATCATGATTGTTTGTTATTCTGCAATTGAACTTTGGATTATTTGTTCAACTGATCTGTATGCTTGCTATGTCCATATTGTTTGTCGCCAGGATTCAAGGATTTCAATGGGAAGGAATACGCCAAGCAAACGACACAGCAAGGAACCATCTGACCCGTCATAGGTGGCTTTGACAGGCCCAGGACACACAGTTGTCATCGGAGAAGAATCTGTAGATAGAAAGCAAGTTCAGGACCCACACAGGACTCTGATCTTGGGCCGTCGGAGAAGAGTCTGCAGCAAAAAAGGAAGGAGACACACAATGCACCCAAGGTACTTGGCGTTTTTGTGTGCCGAGTTTGTTTATGCATCATTTGTTTATAACTGAACTGAGGAGAGGCTACACCATGACAATGCTCTCTTTAATTCACCTGGATCATGGTGTATGATAGTTATGCTATCTAGGCACCTTTGTCCATGCTTCTGTTTATGTTAGATGTCTGTGAGATTCTTTTTGTTCCTCTTGATAGAGAGCCTTTAATTTCTAACTGGAATACATTGTGTTGTCTTCTTGAATTGTAGACAAGTCCCAACACAAAGTAGACCAGACCTTGTTTGATATATAGGGTGATCCTTTCAACACTCTAGTGCTTTACTAGTGTGAGTGGGTTTGTATGAGGGAAGAGGATGATGTCTCAGTAGGGTCCGTCCTGTTATGACATATATAAACAAGCAATATTTGATGAATATGGATACTGCAAAACCAGTGAGTGTCAAGTTGTATAACCACGAAGACGAACCGGGTCAAATATCTATTACTCCCTCTGTAAAGAAATATAAGAGCATTTAGATCACTAGACACTCATATTTCTTTACGGAGGGAGTATTTTCTACCTACATGCCCCCATCTATAATGCCCAGTTCAAACCTGTACTAGATGGTTTGCATCTTGATATATACTCCCTCCGTCCAGAAATACTTGTCGGAGAAATGGATGTATCTAGACATATTTTAGTTCTAGATACATCCATTTTTATCAATTTCTCCGACAAGTATTTTCGGACGGAGGGAGTAGTTGAGAAGAACTCATAATGATGCTGGTGCTTGAGTTTTCATGATCAAAGTTGCACTTTCAAACAAGTGTGATCTGGCTTAATTTAGTGGCCTGTTACTACATGCATCTCTGCATGCGAGAGATGCACTATGTACAACCAAATGTGATCATCTATCTATCTATGTGTATCTCTACAGTTTTTCACCAAGCAGTTGCTACGTCATGATTCGCACCATGAGCATTTTTTTTATTATTTACATAGATTCACCTGATTTGTGGAAGCTCTAAAACAGAGAATTGTTTTCTTGAATTGTGACCTTGATTACTCCACTGTGATAGCAGCGTGTATATGTGTGGTTGGTCAGGACGAGAAATGAAATCTCCATTTTTTTGGTTGTGCAATTCTAAGATTTTAGGCAGCAAGCTGGCATGCCTCAACGATAGAACCATGGCTGTTATGCTGACTGATTAATGTTCAAGTAATCAGCAAAGGGTATTTCATTAAATTTAATTTGATTCATCACCATTTGCTGTAGTGGTATTTCATTAAATTAAATTTGATTCATCACCATTTGCTGTAGTTCACCACAACTGTTTGCTCAGCAGTTAATGACTCTTAACTGAGATTTTAGAGGCTTTTGTTTCAAAAAGGCTAAACTTTCACCAATGAGTAAATATAAAAACACCAAAGATTTTAGGATTAGGAAAAACAGATAGTGTGTCGACCAACTTTGTTTACGTTCCACTACAACAAATGACAGGAACCAAGTTTGCTACCAAATCTTTTGTATTCCGTCAATTTTCGAGGGAAGCTAAATTGTTGGCGGTTAGGAAAAAACTAAATTGTAGTGAGTAGAAGAAGAAAAAACATCCGATGGTTTGTTGGCGATTAGGAAAAACTAAATTGCATGGAGCAGTAGAAGAAAAAACATTGGATTGTTTGTTGTCGATTATGAAAAATAGATTGCATGGAGCCGAAGAAGAAAAAAACATCAGATGGTTTGTCGTCGATTAGGAAAATAGATGGTGTGACGGTACTACAACGGTGAACCAAGTTTGCTACTATTGCTTTTTCCTTTTTTTTCATTTTGAAAGGAAGCTAGGCGACAACCTAAACTCTGACGTCCTGCTGGCCCATTTCATTTCTTATCCAACCAGCCCACCACGAGCTGATTTGGTTGTATTACACGCTTGCCCACAAGAGCAGAGGACATGCATGCAAGAGGTTTAGTCCCATACCGCTTGGGAGGGAAGAAGATGACCACTTTATAAGGGGAATGTTGGCATTGCTTTAGAATTGCTAGAAGCACCCACATATTTGTGTAGAGAGCATTGCACATACATAAATAGCACGTGCGCTCGCTCAATTAAATATTACTTTTTGTTTCACATAAGGAACCACTTTTTTCAGCTAATCCTCTTTTCAACTACCGCTTGACCGTCTGTACAGTTGTACCTGGTGCATATATGCAGGAGAGGGATATTTGAGTGTCGTGTGTATACGGGCAATATCTGGAAAAGGCATATATAAAAGTAGCTTCAATTTTAAGCATTCTTGCTCATCGCTTTCACGTATCGGTTGATCTGGCTTGTCAAGGACCCTCCACTACATCTCGTCCTCATTCGGGTCCACGACTGCAAGCCTGCCATTGATGTCCAGGAAATAGAAACCCCGTCTTGGAAGACGGGGCTGTGAGATGAGATGACCTGAGAATGAATGTATATACGGGGCTTGTACTATAATTCTTATGATATGAACGAGACATGTATTAGCATATAAAAACAGATTAACCCGAGGGCGCCGCCTCCTGTACCTAATCTCATACAGATTAACCAGACATGTATTCGCATACAGATGAACGAGACATGTATTAGCATATAAATACACCCCACCGAACAAAATTGTCAGAGGGATGTATTTTTTATCAATTTTGTTCGGCAAGGGGTTAGATATGTAAAAAGAATCTTGCGTATGTACTCTATATGCTCTCCGTCCTCTCAGCCAAAACCATTATCCGAATCATACAGAAATTGTTAACCAACTACTAGCAAAAATGCCCATGCGTTGCAACGGGAAAAAAATGAAATATCATGTACCTGTTAGCAGCATCCAAGACAACTAACCGCCGTTAGCTTGTAAGACCCACATGCAAGCCAGTACTCAGTCGCTTAGACATCCAAGTAGCAACTTTCCTCCAAGCACCACACGCTGCTATAGTGGGTGACTTCATGTACCAACCTTGCAGTGTTCCTTTTGTGCGAACGCCGCTACTTCTTTGACGTCTGCAGTGTTCTTTTTTTTTTCTTGGACGCCGTTGGTAGTTAGTAAAATTAGCGGCAACGTCCTGTTTTATGGGGTTGCTAGTAGTAAAATTTTATATGAGGGTTCTTGCACTAGTGTTTCTTTTCTTTTCTCACCCCATATAACATACCTTTATTATTTTATAAAATGATACCGTAGAACTATTGTTCTACAGTTTGCGATTTAAAAAATATATTAATTAATGCTCCCCAGTTGAGCTGAAGCTACGCCTAAGATATTTGTATTGTTATAAAAAAACTAGCATAATGAGGTCGTATCGAACAAGGAGATTAATATATTAATGATCTAAAGTTTTTAAAATTTTGGACCTCTAAAACTTTGGGGCTGTTGTGCCGTCCCACACCACAGTCACAGAGGAGCTCAGCAGAGGTGATTGCCATGGGCAGCTGACCAAATGGACCTCCGAAATCAATCTGCAGTGGTGCGAAAGGACCACCCATGCATACAATATATGCCGAACACAGTTGGCATAAATACACCCCATAAAACAAAATTATCA
This sequence comes from Triticum timopheevii, assembly GCA_963921465.1. NCBI lineage: Eukaryota > Viridiplantae > Streptophyta > Magnoliopsida > Poales > Poaceae > Triticum > Triticum timopheevii. The sequence continues at coordinate 367,246,352 of OY997264.1, forward strand.
AAAATGCCCCGACGAAAGTGTGTTGTGCCAACACGTGTACCTTTCCCATACAGCTTGGCGGAAGCCACTTCCAACAATACAGGGTGGTTGAAGCACCCTGCTGCGACGGGCCTGAGGTCATTTGCGGTGCCACGTACACCCCGATGGTGGAAAGTACACGTGATGTGACGACAGCCATCCAGCAGGGCATTTTTGGCAATTTTATTCAGAGGGGTGTATTTTCTGTCAATTTTGTTTGACAAAGGGTTAGATAAGTAAAAAAAAACTTGCGTATGTACTCTGTGCTCTCCGTCCTCTCAGCCAAAACCATTATCCGAATCATACAGAAATTTGAAACCACCATTCGCTAGTACGGAAGTGATCATAGAAGGAAGACACCCCATCAGAGTGAGATCTCTCAGGGTAGGACTCGCCATGATACAAAATATTGTAGATAAAAGAACAGGTAAATTTAACAATTAAGGCACCCGTAACTGAACATAAACATAACATGCACGGTGGCCATTTTTTTCATGTAGGAACCAATCCTTGTAAATCTGTGTATAAACTAAAAATGACTAAACAATTATGTGCTCAGATACATTCCAACCAACAAGTTTGTTAACATTTGAGATGAGCTTCTGAACTAAATGTTTCTAGCCAACTCTTCAAGCCAACACGGTGTGTAGGTAAAAGAATATGTGATGACCCGCGTACTCGCAGAGAGAGGCGGAGACCCGGTAGCCATAGACCACCACGCCGCCAAGAACAACTAACATCGGGCCAACACCGCCGCCGAAGGGATAGCAGTAGCCGGCAACCAGTATTGCCCACGACCCGCCCTGCCAAACCGCCACCAGACGACAAATTCAGGTAGAATCCAGGTCACCGTCACCGCCCACACGCTCTACTGCCATAGGTCAGTCGCGCAACCAGAACTACTAGCAGACATCGGCACTGGGAAGAGATCATGCCGCGCCGTCTTGACCCTCGGAATACAGTACCTCGACCCGCACATGATCCACGTGTAAGGACACGTGTTACCTGCCACCACTTAAGGTGGTAGAGGAGGAGGGCCGGAAGGGTGAGGGCGCCAAGCGGCGGCTAGGGTCCCCTTCCCGTCGCTAGGGAGCGACATAGGAGGGGAGAGTTACCATTGTTCATCTTTTTTTTAGCGGTACCATTGCTTCTCTTGTCATTAGGTTGTTCGTTTTCGGGCCAATTGGACCCTGAATGATCTAGTGGGAGCAATAAGAATCTAATGGCCCAAAGTGGGACGGGAACGTTTCACGCTCGGGTGCTTTTGCACACGATTTTTTTTAAATGTAATTTGTAAGAAAGTCAAAGAATTCTAAAACTTTTTGTGAACAAAGTAGATTTTTTTTGAGTTGGATCTGTTCATCAACCGTCAAGGTACTACAAAGACAATAGTAGATTTATTGTTGCACTTGCATAAAATCTTTTATGAAGAATTGCCTTTCATGTTGTCGTGGGCACAAACGGAACAAATTTGTCACTATATTAGAGCTACACTATAAGTCTTGATTTTTTTTTGCCAGAATTTCGTTGGAGAAGATTTCGTTGACGAACATTTTTACACGACCATAATGATAACTCAAGTTTGTTCCCAAAAAGTTTTGGAAAGTTTAGATTTTTTTTCCGGAATATTTTAAACGGTAATTTAGTTATAAGGTGCACCTACCGCCATGTTCCAAGGGGTATTTCCCCCAAAGTGGCATGTTTCTTCTGCATGAGAAATAAAAACTGATACCGACCTGTAGTAGTAGTAACCTGCTTTCCTTATGTTTTCCTTTTTCTTTTTTGAGAGGAGTCTTTTCGCCCCCGCCGGTGGAAACTAGTCAAATACCCGTGCGTCCTATAGTGCAATGAGTGCATGGACCATGGAGTATTGACAAACCTCAACACCTTTCCGTTGCATTCTCGCTTCTCCTAGCAATCGCGCACCCGTCTAGTTTTTGTTCTCCCCATATCACACATTGCATCCCAATAGCATTGTTCCTCTTGTCATTGGGCTGTTCATTTTTGGGGCCAATTGGACCCTAAATGGTCTAATAGGAGCAACAAGGATCTAATGGCCCAAAAGTGGCCTCCAAAAAACAAGTAGCAAATTCCATCATTTACCACCCCCCCCCCCCCCCCCCCCAAACACACACGCACCAAAAAAAAGCAAATTCCATTCATTAAAATGGCTGGCACACAATTCGAGCAGCACAGTCGTTTTGGAACCACAGAAAAATCCTGCAGTCCAATCATTTCGCAACCGTTGCTGGCAGTTGACCGTACTATATGAGCTTGCACTTTGCCAGCACCCATATATACTAGATCGGCAACGCGCCTTGGCGCGAGGGTGCCGCTCCCAACGATCTGGCCAAGCAAGTAATGCTCAAGTTAGTAGGAAGTCAAGCTTAGCGTACGTATTCAAATAGGATAACAAACAAATATTCACATGTACTCCCTCCATTTCAAAATAGATGAACCAATTTTATACTAAAGTTAGTATAAAGTTGGGTCATCTATTTTAAAACGGAGGGAGGGCAAGACATCATCGATGGATACCAGATGATATATATATATATATATATATATATATATATATATATATATATATATATATATATATATATATAGTACAACACATCTCCATAGCGACCAGAACGATAGTAAACACATTTAAAGGATGCAAATGTTCATACATGGTAAATTGAAGGATGCAATGTCCATCCATGCAATGTTCGTACAAGGTAGATATTGAGTACAAAAGGATGGATAGACACGCCAGGCCGTGTTCACAAAAGAAGAGGGAGATCACACGGTTGTTTACATGGTACATCACAAGAGCTGGTGGCATCATATATCATCGGGTACTTGCCAGAGTTAGAATAGGTGATTGGTGACGTCCATCGACGATCAAAGCCATGGCCGTGGTGTGAAGAAAGCAATTGGTGCAAACACCTCATGCTCTGTGCCTGGGACAACAAACGATTATATATGTATAATATATTTGGTAATAGAATCTGCCAGGCCTGCAAGCTCAAAAATAAGAATAACACGATAAGTAAAGAATCAACGGTGGCACAAGCTAATATGTGAATCGGTGGTATTTAGATCGTTTAATAGATTCATTAGGTGAGTATTCGACCAAATAAAAATCAATGCCACAACTAAATCACAGTCAACAGATCTGGAGTATTCTATCTAAAATGGGTGTTCCAATGGACCATGAGGCTTTCACAACCATAGAACTGCAGCTACTGAAAACTGAACAATATTTTTGTGCACGGCCCAAAGAACAGTAAGATTTACTCACATGAATCCTAGATTGACATTACAAAAGTACGGAATTTATAAGTGACCGACAACTCATGTTTACCTTGTTCATTGGTGGCACCGTCGACTGGATTTTCCTTGTTCCTGTCGCCGGGGTGGCGTAGAAGAGCTCCCTCCGTGCGCTCTTGTTCGAGTACAACTGAGACATCAAGTTCAGAAAGGCAGTTCTATAGACCAGGATTAGGAATACATTCCACAGGTTGAAATACCATTCATAATACACATTAGGCAAGAAGGACCATACATAATGATAGCAAGGCCTGTATACGAAAGACCAACATAACCAGGTAGCAATATACACCCTCTGTAAAGAAATATAAGAGCATTTAGATCACTACTTTAGTGATCTACATGCTCTTATATTTCTTTACGGAGGGAGTACATAGGTAAGTGTGCAATGCCCCATTGCTCCCCACGGCGAACAATACATAAAGCTTACTGGCATGACTCGTTAACAATAAAATAATATCGAAAATCCTCCTTGAACTTTTCATGAACTAATAGCATCGCCAAACCATTGTTTATCCCAGAATATATACTGGACGAATCCTACACACAAGTCAATTATTATAACCAATGAATAGGAAATACTGGATACAACTGAGCTGTTATTGTTGGTTAATATGAGCAGGTTGGGCATAGCCATCATTTTTAAGAAGCATGGAGAATTAGACATCACCGGTAACCAAAACCAAATAGAATATTACACTTTATACAGAGTAACTGAAAGATAAATGAGCTTCTCCAAACGCATTTTGCTACACAAGCATCTTAAAAGTTTTGGTTTAGCTTCTGACATGGCACCGGGCTAGCTATGCAGGAGAGATAGACGATGGCCAACAGAGAATTTAGAGAAGCACATAAGAAAACTGCAACACAAGTTCTATCTAATGAGTACTGACAGATGTGAGCCTCTGAAACATTGTGGTGGCATCTCACCTTTATAACAACACTATCATCATATAGTCATCATCATATTGTAAATATAAGGGAAGGGAAAGGAGTTTGCAACCTAGTACTCCCATTGTCAGGGAGCAAGTATGTGTGGAGGCATTGGGGCTTCAGTTATTCCTCTTTCATCTGCTCATGTGCCACATCCGCCGCATCCGCGAGCCGCAATACAGCTAGGCAGGCGCACATGGTTCGCACACCGTCGCCTTGCCGAGAAACCTAGAGGCGGACAGGAGAGCAAAATTAGGAAATGGTGGAACTTAAGATCCACATGGTAACAACAATCTGTCATCACTTGCATATTTATCATTTTTAGTGATTGTTTCAGAAACCTACATCCACAATTGTATCATTTTTAGTGATTGCTAACATGAACACTAAAATTTCAAATAAACCAAGCTACAACACTACATAAAGGTATACAAACTGAAAATAATATTGTACCCTTTTGAAATTAAGGCAGTAGTCCAGATTATGTCTAATAGCATAATGATGGCGACATCTATATAGCTACGATGGATATTATATGCGGTAGCGTGAATAGCTGGAGCTCAGGGAAAGGTAAGCATGATCAACTCCCTCAGAAAAAATGCCATTGTGTTTGTGTCATATGAGCAAAAATAATCTAGTTTTCAGAGTTTACAGCATCTGCTTCCGCTGCAAATTAAGTACCCAACGAGTAACACATCACTCTGACGAATCATCAAGCACTGATGCCTTGCATAGCCATGAACTGGCATCGATGCCATCCTCGTCAAAATAGCATGAATAAATCAACATAGTGAGATGGAAGTATATTAAATTAAGAAAATATGTCACCATTATAAAAAATATCCAACTGCCTTGTTGTAATTGATCCTAGATAACCGAGACTACATGGATAATATACATGTGTAAGCAACCGCGGAGCTTTGACAGCCAATAATATTTTAGTGTCCTGCAATCAGGTCCTTTCTCCTCTACAGACACAGTACGTGAGAAATTTTGGAATATATATTCACTAAACAAAATACTTTATAAAATAAGACAATCTATAGTAATAATTCGAGACTATAAGCCTTGCTATACAACCCTACGATTTAGTGAGTATTGCATACATGTCATTCTTTCTTGGATCAATCTCATAAAAAAATACAAATACAAAGTAGAGAATGACCATCAATTTATTACTCTAATCTGCTGAGACAAATAAAAAGTGAGGCATAAATCAGTAGAAAACTGATATGTTATTTCGTATAGACCACCAGTTTATTTTTTAGGTTGAAGTTTTCCAACTGAAGAAAGTAGAAAATGAAATTGATGAGCGATTAAATAGTACAATCAAACCTTCTCTCTGACACTACTCTGTTTCAAGTCAATAGTGTTTGACATGGATGAACTTGATTGGACAATGGTAAGAGTTGTAGCAGGAAGCTATAAACCATACCAAGATCAATTATACTGTCCAAAAATGTGATCATCAGTGTGCAAAAAATAGGGAATCAATTATACAGTTCAAAAATGTGATCATCAGTGTGCAAAAAATAGGGAATCTTAAAAAAATGGAGTTCAAATTTGAGAAGGATCTTCAGCTGTCGCCCAATCGCTACCGCCGGAAGAGGTGCAGGACCAGCCAACCCCACATATGGACGCAATGGTCAACGGCCAGACCGCCCAAACGCGCCGTTACTTCAACAGAACCATCTCACAACTAAGTAATCTAATGCAGAAAGTTGATTAGTGTGGTATCTCTGCTCATATGATTTTCATAACCAGACTTTTACATAATGCTACATTTTTGGAATACTGCATGAGATGATTCTTTTGAAGATGCCGGGCACACGGAGCACCTCTGCCTTGCCATGGTGCTAAAAAACTGCCGATGGTGCTCTAATCTGCAACACCTCACTACTAACCTTGGAAACAATGGCTCTACTCCTCTACCTAGAAAAAATCTTCCTAATTAAAATCCCAATCCAGAGAAAAAAGGAATATCGTTCTGGATTTGGGACGAAGGAATGGTTCTTGGATCCAGGAGAACAAAAGGCGGACGAACCACATGTGTTCATTTAGCTGATGAGAAGATGAGATAAAGGGAGTAGTACCTACTGAGCGGAAGCGCGGCGGCCATCTGGACGATGGCTCGCTTATGGACGCCGGTTCCACCAGCTGTGCCGCCAAGTCATGGTGGTATCGGCCGCTCAAGTTCAAGGTCGGGGTAGGGGGGCAAGCTTGTTGCCATGGCGCTAGTCTGGGTCGCTGGGAAGTGTAAAGGAAAAGGTTAAAACCCTTGAAATTTATCCACTGAAAATTAATATACATACATACAACAGGGAGTTAAAGTCCAAAAAAGTGATCAAAAAAGATGTAATCAAAAAATGCATAGTTGAACAGTTTCTGAAATCTCTAGCAGTTGATTTGTTCGGCCATATGAAAATACATGTTAGTACGAAAGCAGTGTTAGACGATATCCGCTATAGACTAAAAAGGAGACGTGCTTAGTTGAAGCATCAGCCTAATATTTAAAGACCCTTTTCATCTAGATAAACCTGCAAGTATACATCAGACAAAAGATTCTCAAAAAAGTAAGGTCTACTAAGCAACTTTGTGGAGATGAGATTAAACATTCATTAGCAGTAGTATTCCAAGATCTGTTGTGCCTGCAAGTATATATTCGCCTATTAATCCATCTCTTGTGAATAAATGGTATTTTACGCTTAACACTGTCACAACACGCACAAAGTAGAGATGTATTCCGGCAAACGCATACAGTCAGCAAAATTATTCCAACTGAAACTCACATCGGGAGGAGGTGTGCCGATCTTAGGCACCCGACGCTGGAGCCTGCTCCTCCTTCCTTGCTTGCTTTGGTGAGGTCGTGGACGCCAGCGCCAGCCGCCGCCTCTACAGAATGGGCGACAGGGACAGAGGCGGCAGCGTGAGGACGGGGATAAGATGCGCAAGGAGAAGAACGGGTGAGAGCGAGAGACACCTCGCCGTCGCCGCTCCCGTCCCGGCCCTCCCCGTGTTGGGCTGGACGAGGCGGATCCCCACCTGTTGCCGACGAGCAGGGATGGATGCGGTGGATCTGGCCGGCTCGTCTCGCACGGGACGCTTGGAGGAGAACGACGACGAGGTAAACTCGTGCTGGACGATGCTGGCGTGGGAGGCGGACGGATTTGACCGGAGGCAGCCTCTGGGTGCCTCGCACGTCGGATTGGAGGCGGGTGACCTCGGGTCAACTTCTTGCCCTCCCGCGTGGTGCAGCTAGGGAGGAAGAGGAGCGCAGCGGCTTCCGCGACTGGCGATGGAGAGAAGAGACGCGACGGGAAGGGCGGGCCACGGGAGGTGAGGAGGCAGGGGCGGCGGCGCCATGGGGGCGACAGGAGGAAGAGAGGGGATTGGCGGAGTGAGGATCGGGAGGAAGGGAGACAGGCACCCTCACCCCCATCCACTCTCCAGCCAACCGGGGCCGGACACGTCACGGGCCCGGACACGTGAAATGACGAAATTGCCCTCGGCGGGGCTTGGTATTATCGGCGGTGGCACGGGATATTTGCCCGCTGACGGAGGCCACGCGCTGCACAGTCCACACTCCTAGCCAAAGTCGCTGACCGGCGCGGCCCACCAGCGAGTGACCCCACACGTCAGTGAGGGAGCAAAGTAATTGTGGAGTAAAAAAAGTCAGTAAGAAAACCCGAATGGAGACTACTATTCATCACTATTCATTGTAGCAGTGATCTGGGCTTGATCCGACGGCCGATATCATCTGAGGGCGTGATCGGACGGCCCAGAACGTATCAAAAAACTGATCCGACGACCAGAAATCCCGAGCGGGGAGGAGGCTGGGTGAGCACTGCTATGCTTGTTTCTGGATTAACTAGGTTGTGATACGTCCTAGTGTTTCATTAAGAGATAAAATGCATCAAGCCATCCAAATCAGAGTAGCATGCACGTATGCCATCCAGTCCAGAGAGTAAAAAAAATGATAGGTAAGAAGGAAACAGTAGCCTAGTACTGCACTACTAGTACTTTACTCGTTCAACCCAGCTCTCTCCTCGCCTTCTCTGCTACCCCAAGAACAGAACCAGCCACCCACTCTCTCTCTCTCTCCCCAAGAACAGAGCATGGCCGCCGCCGCCTCGATCTGCCCCGTCCGGGCATCTCCGGCGACACGGTGGAACCTACAGATTCTCCTCGTCTCCCTCTACCATTTCCCCCTTTTTATTTGATCCGCCGCCGCCAAAAACGTCGCCACCACTCAATCCTAGGGCCGCCTGATTCAGGTCCGGTGGGCTTGCCACCGGCTGCAGCGGCAACGCCGTCTCCATGCCTACATCCTCCCTCAGCGCAGCCACACGCACGAGGCGTGCAGCCACGGGCGTCGAGCGTGCGCGGCTTCACCGGCGCTGCTCGGTCGCATGGCTCTGCTGCTAACGGTGTGGACTAGCCACATCCTACTGCTACTACTGGTAAGTACTAATCCTGATTCTTTCTCCATAAGTGTTTCAATTTCTCATGGAGTGCTTGCTAGATGTCAACGTGGGTGTGCATATATTGTTCATTTTATCTCAGGCCCTACTATTTCCCACTCAGCCATATTGCCTTCTTTTCTCTTTGTTTATCTCAAGGCCACAAAATTTATCAAGATTTAATCTATGGCGTGGTCATGGTATTGCTACTGATTAGATCTAAATGTTGTTCCTAACTAGTGCTACTCATCCTTGAACACCATATAGAAGCAAATAGTGACAGTGGAACTCCAAAATTAATTACTTGTGAGCAGATTATAAACATCAATCACTCAATGTTTGCTACAGATTGGCAGAGATTAATAATTAGAACAAGGTAGTATACACAGGAAGATTGATCTTTTGGATACACACATGCATGTCTTAGCAAGTTACTAGTACTTAGGATTTGATTCTTGGCATGTTAGATCTAGTACAAGCCGTAGATGTCCTTCACAGAAACTTTTACAAGCTTTTGCAAATTGATCTAATTAGTTTTGACTAACTTTTGTGTTTACACAAACATTTTGTTCTTTTTACAGCAAAGTAAATAGATCAAGGTGAATAGATGCTCATGGATTGATTCAAACCGAGGTGAAGATAGACAGAAGTTAAGCAAGAAGGGCTAACACAACAAGGTACTGTACTTGATTAGTACCTGGTGGCGCATGCAACCCAAAGGGCTTCACCGCAGTGAAGGACAGCAGTGTGGCAGAAGGTGAAAAGGCAAGTGGTGGGGGTACTCCAGCGTGGACGCGGCTCGTCTGACGTACGGCCCACACACTGACGTGTGGGCCCGGACCCACCCGTCAGCGGCCCAACGGCAGGGGGCCGTACGTCAGGGGATCCGGTGTGTGTGTGTGAGGTAGAATGGTCCACAGTGAAAGAGATGGCTCCTATTTATAGTGGGGTGAGTTGCAATGTCGGTTTGGAGAGGTATTACATCTGGCATGCATGCGTGGTTAGGCTTGCATGCATGCCTCCACTTGTGACTCTTGTGGGCTGTACTAGGGACAAGTGTAATTTGCTTGGATGGCCATTAGTTGGCATTTACTTTGTGTGTAAAAAAATGAGACAAGGATTCAATTGTAAATTTGTAAAATGTATGAAGCTTTGGAGAAGAATTGTTTTGCAAAGCTAAATGGTATTTGTTGTAAAAAAAATGATGTTTGGGCAACGCCGTTGAAATTATCGTTATTATCATTTATTTTTATTTATTTTTATGGTTTTTATAGCTAGTATATATCCACCAGTCCAGCTCTCTCATTACAAGGCCCATGGCCCAAACAATTACAAGGCCTCAAGCCCAAATCACTCTCTATTCATTTAAACTCTCCTGCGCCTAGCCTAGGTTACGCCTTCTTCATCACTTGTTTGTGCCTTTCCCTCTGGTTGACGTCCATCGTAAGTACTGCAGTACTTACAGAATCGAGGGCCGCCCCCCAGCCACGGTCGACGCCGCTGCTCCTGTCCGCAAGATCCCCCGCATCCCCTAGCTGCTCCCCAATCTGCTTCGCTACCGGTGGCCCAAGCCGTCCCGTCGCGGAGCCCCCGAGCTGCTCCTGCCAAGGACGTGCCAGAGCTCCTCCCGCCACCAGTCGCCGCCCGAGTCCAGCTTCTCCTACGACGACGCCGACTTCGTCCTGCAACGCCATTGAGTGTGTGCCTAGGTGCATGGAATATGCCGGGCCGGCTGGGTGCGTCGGCGGCTGGAGTGCGTGCGTGCGTGGAGTGTGCCAGCCGGCTGGGTGCGTCGTGTGCGTGCGATGCAGTGCCCTGTGTGTGTCGGCCTTCGTCGGCTGGGTGCGTGGTGCTCGCTTGCGTCCGGCCAGCTGTGTGCGTGTCCTGTGTTGTGCGCGTGTGTATAGACGCTCGCCGCATATCTACTTTGTGGCCATCGGTTCATGTACCTATGCGGAGCGGGGTCAACAATAAATCCTTTTTTATGTAAAGAATAACAAGTTATCCCCTCATATCCGTATGTAGTCTATATTATAAACTTGTATTTAGAAACGGAGGGAATATTCAACATGGCACATTACACTCTGATTACATCAGCTCATGGAGCTTTCCAGGTACTCTTTTTTCACGAATACGCAAAGCTTGCGTATCATTCATTCATAGAAGATCACAACGAATACAAGATGTGATACAACACATGACACGAACGCAAATAGCGTGGACATGGTGATCTGAGCAGAGAAACAAGGGATGCTCGGCCCAAAATGAGAAAAACACGGCTAAACTCGGCATCCTGAGAAGTAGCGCAAACCACCAACAACCTCAGATCCAAGCCCGAGGATGCCATGGGCAAAGAAGACGACGCCTTCAAGAAGGAGAATGACGCCTAGACGGTGCCGCCGCCCGATCCGGATAGCCGGACCTAGGGTTTCCCTCGTTGCTCGAACAGGGGCTCAGAATCGGCCGTGACAACGCATCCAAGGAGAGGACGGCACCCGCGGGTGTCGCCGCTGCCAGCATCGAATGCAGGGATCTCGCCCTGGCCATAGTCTGAGCAATCCCAAGCCGTCAGAACACGATCGGAGTAGAGGAAGTCTGGTATAGGTCGGTGCCAGAACCGCATGAGGGGAGCCATGCCCGTCACCGAAGAGGCATCAGGCGCCGCCGGACTCGCGAGCCACGGAGCAGCGGAAGGACAAACGAGGCACGAAGGTGGGCGGCTGGGCGGAATGAGGGGCGACGAGGGATGCGGCGGTGGCCGGAGGCCCGAGCGAGCCACGGTCCGGAGGGAAGCGCATATCCTGGTCACGGGGACCGGAGCAGCAAGGACGCCGGCTAGCACATGGAGCTGGAAGGGGCCGCAGCTCCGTAAGCGCGCCGAATCGAAGACCGTCGGGATGGACGGCCACCCAAGACACCGACGGGGTGGGAATGCGAACGCGCTCAGGCGCCGGCGAGCCGAAGGAGCCGGAAGGAGCGCAGCTCCCGAGACATGTCGGGCCCGAAGCCGCCCCGGCCAGCCATGGACGCAGGAATGGGGCGCAGGTCCATGACCGCCGGGCAGGTCTCGCCCCTGTAGAGGGGGGGGGGGGTGGTGGGTGGATACACGCCGCAGCCAAGCCTCGGCCGGCCTGCTGCAAGAGGCAGCCGCCGCCGGGCACTACCAGGCACATCCAAGGCCATCGCTTGAAGGGGGAGCAGATCCGAAGCTCGCCAGGAGGAAGGGGAGGACGCAGCCGACCGGGGAAGCCGCAACCAGCCAGGAACGGAGCACCAGATCCCGACGGGCTGGAGGGGGCGGACACGGCCGCACGGGGGCGCGAGACAGGGTCCCGGAGCCAGCCCAAGGCACGGCCAGGGCACCCGCAGGCCTCGCCGGACCCGCAGGACAGCGGCCGCGAGGGAGGAGGCGAGGAACACGCGCCGTCACGGAAGGGGAACGAGGCTGCGAGGGGGAAGGGAGAGCGCGAGACGAGTCAGTTCCGCCCCCGCTGCCACCATCCTGGGGTCTGGCGCGGCTTCACCGACGGACCCTCCGGCGACGGCGAAGTGGGAGAAGGCAGCGGGGGGTGGTTGCTGGCCGGCGGCTAGCCCCCCCCCCCCCCCCCCCCAGCCGGCCAAGCAGGACGACGCGGGGGTAGTGGCAGTTCTCCTCCCTTTCTAGGAACTCTTGCAATCATCATTTGGTCACCCTGTTCCCTGACTGATGCAGCCAGCTCGTGTGCGAACACGTTATAGGTTCTCCTCATTCTGCTAATGCTATATGAGGCAAAACTTGTAAGACCTGCTCTAGGCCCAGTTCTTTTGCCAGAATCTGAGAATTCTTCTAGAATCCGATTTCTACTTAGCTTCTTCCAGAATCTTTGCGACCCATATGTTTTACCATCATGTGTAATTAGACCCTAACTAGATAGGATTGTAAAACAAATATGACTCAAAGATTCTGAAAAAAGCTGAGTAGAGGTCAGATTCTGGAAGAACCCCCAGATTCTGGCAAAAGAACTGAGCCCTATTGTCTTGGAGCAGTGCGTAGTTGGGCGACCGATTCTAGGCTGCGTCCTTTAATTCCATCGCAATCCTTTGGCGATCAAGCTCTAACGATACGAGCACCGCTATAGGGACGACACTGGCTGATCGAGTTTTGAACGATACGAGCACGCTATAGAGACCAAAACACCGCATTATTGCAAATAAAAATAAAACACGATCCATCGTCCCCCTCCACCCTCACTCTCCAAACCAAATATTCCCTCGGTTCCACAATATAAGGTGTATTATTTTTTAATAAGTCAAATTTCTTTTATTTTGACAAAGTTCAGAGCCAAAAATATCTGTATCCATAATACTAAATAAATAAAACATGAAAATTCATTTCATGATGAATCTAATGATACCGATTTGATATTGCGGATATTGATATATTTCTCTATAATTTTTGTCAAACTTAAAGAGGTTTGACTTAAAAAAACTAACGCACCTTATATTTTGAAACAGAGAAAATAAAATAATTACGAAAACCCAACAACACCAACGGCGCAGCAAATCGTGCCCAACCCTTCTAGTAAAATATTACGGCCCAACATCTTCAAGACTTCGCTTCGCTGCTCCAAATGAGAACTTTATGTGTGCACCAATTGCACAACCTGATGTTGCTACCGAGCAATATGAAACTAAACCCCAGTTAGTCTTGCTGCCGAGCAATATGAAATTAAGCCCTACTTAGTCATAATGGTTCAACAAGGAATTGCTCATGTTTCCTAAAACTGGCATTGGCTAGCCCTCTAAGGTTTCATGTAATTTGTACATTTATTTTTACTTTTGATATATTTACACCGTAGAACGATTGTTCTACGGTTTTCGGGTAAAAAAAACGGTTCAACAAGGCCAATTTAGAAGCACTGCATTAGAGGATGCCGACATGCACTTACACAATTTTACCGAGCTGTCTGATATGGCACATATCAAGGACCATGAACCGAACTCTCTAAAATTGCCTCTGTTTTGTTTTTCCTTGAGAGGAAAGCAAAAGAATGGCTTTTACCTTTACCTAGAGGAACTATAACTTCATAGACTGCTTGTTGTACCAAATTTTCATGTACGTTTTCCCCCCCAAAAAAATTATACAATTTCAATATCAAATCACAAGTTTTAAACTGAAGGAACGTCAGCCACTAGCACTTGCGTGGGATCGCATGAAGGAGGCTATCAGAAATTATCCTAATCACAGGATGGGAGAATGATTAATTCTTCATATTTTTATAAGGTTCTTAATCTTATGTTAAAAACTATGCTTGATACAGGTGCAGGAGGAACTATAATGGGAAGACCTATTGAAGAGGCCAAGAAGCCACTTGATGATATGCAAGAAAATCATGCCCGATAGCATGTAGAAAGGTCTATCACAAGGAGGGTCAACGCTATCTCCGAAGAGAAAGATGAAAGACCGACGTCAAAGATCGATGAACTCATCGACATCATAAAAGGTAAGAAGAGGTGGCCTAGTTTGGCAAGAAAGTTTTTAGAAAACCATGGTAATTGAAAACCACAGTATTCCGATGTGTGGATAAGGAATACCACAGTTTATTTAAACCATGGTTTTCTCGGTTTTACCAATACCCAGGTGTTTGGCTAGTGGCATCTCTAATCCATATGCCACTCGTCGCGGAAGTGTTGCAATCGGGCTGGACAGATAATTAAGGACGGAATATTGTACATCATAGAGGAGCACATACCATACCCCTAGTGGTGAGCTTGATTCCCTCATGATTGCAGAGACAAGATAGGAGACTCACACGCTACGCCGGCTGGAAGAAGGACCCGAGAGACCGACTACACGCTAATAAAACAGAATTGGCTACTAACCAGGAGATATAATACAACTCGTTTATATAACAGATAGAGAAAAAATAGGAGGCCATCACAGCTGATATTCTTATCTCGACATAGGCAGCAACGCCAATTGTGCTTCTATCCGTCTGTTTAGAAAAATGGAGGCCGGGGCCTCTTTTGTTTCCGGATACCGGAAAAGACCATGGCTTCTGTATACTATGGTTTACAAAACTTCAGTTTTTGCTGATGACAAACGCATCAAAGTATTCAAAATCATGGTTCTTTGAAAACCATGGTATTCTTCGAAAACTTTAAAAAGACATTGTTGCCAAACGTAGCCTAAATGTTAATGCAATCACCGAAGGTGATGTTATTGTTATTGGGAGGAAGTGTACACCGTACATACACAGGCACGCACAGACGACGTTTTGGTGATTGCCGGTGCAGCCGCTAACCAACATAGACAAATTTACACGTGACAACCCTTTACGATGCACGCCCGATGCTCGACTGTGCGGTTCCGCAAATTATATGTGGGATGTCGTAAATTGAATCAGTTTTCGTGATCCCCTAGACCGGTTGGAAGAGAAGGTTCCAAAAGTGTGTCTGCCCCATAATTTGCAGTGAAAATTGGTTAGCTGATGATCTGTTTCAGGTATCTTTGGACCAAAAGTTGCACCAATAAATCGAGCCTGCTGGATCCAGTCGGGGAGACGGGTGTGCCACACTGCACAACCACCATTCATTTATAAGCTGGCCTCAAGAAGTTGCTTCCATTTATAAGCTCGTGGTCGTAGTGGGGTTCGCAGGAAATATGGACAGAGATCAGGCGAGCGTCCCTCTGCTTGTAGTTGGAGTGCTGCTCACCTGCACTGTGATTGCAGTGCTCGCAGCCAGTCTAGCCGCCGGCGACACCGCGGCTGGACTAGCCGGCAGCATGGGCACCGCCTACAGAGTCGACGCGGCTACGGCGCCGCAGAAGCTCACACCGGTGGTGCACCGTCGCGTGCTCGCCAGCCTCGGCAACTCGGTCTTCGACCCTAACAGGCCGGCATGCATCCGGCAGTGCGGGGCCGCCGGGCAGCCGTACACCGGCCGGGGATGCGTGCGTGCGTATCAGTGCGGCTAGCGCTAAGTTAGCACCGCATCTGACAAGACGCACCGACGCAAGTTCACTCGATGGCATGCCGCAATAGTGCGTGCGTACACCCCTTGGTAGTTGTTATAGTACTAGTTGGATTGGCCGTAACCCGCAAGTGATTGATCCTTGTACGTGATAAATTTGTTATTGTTGCTTGGTGTAAAATGGTCTTATGTCTAATGCTAGATTGTACGTTATTCTAGCCAGCGGCGCACTTGAGTTTTCTCCAAAATGTGTGCATATGTTTTTTTTATGGTAATGTGTGCATATGTTTACACAACTTCTTAAATAAGCAATATCATTACGACGTCGCAAGAATATAGTAGATGGTGTGGATTTGACAGCAATGCAGTTGATTTAGGAAATGGTTTATTTTCAACCGGCTGATAACAGCGACGCGTAAGTTGCCTCGTCCTAGTGACACGTGTCCCGTTTGGACCTGGCAACGCGCACGGCTTATTCCTCCCACATGTCTCTCGATTCCCTTGTCTCTCACTACTCATCACTACCCAATCTCTCGAGTGCCGGTGTTTCACCGCTCCGCAACCTAGCCCCGCACCACTCCGCAGCCTAGCCCTGCCGCTGGCCAGCCCGGCCTTGGCGGCCACCGCCGACCACACCGGCAGTCACTCTGACTGCGGCGGGCACATAGCGCCTACCCGCAACCACTTCTAGTCTCCTGGGTAAGTCATGTCGCTATCGGATCTTCGCTTTGAGAGAGGCCATGTGTCGTGGAATTGTCACGTCAGATGTCTTAGTGAAAGGATTTAATCGTGGAGCCATCGCAACTAGGAAGCTTAAAAGGGTTAATCGGGACAAAGGACACGGGGTTTATACTGGTTCGGCCCCTTACGGTGAAGGTAAAAGCCTACGATCCAGTTTTGAGTGAGATTGCTTATGTCTCGATTACCAGGGAGCGAAATCGCTTGACTTAGCTCTCGATCTGATCTTACTTGCCCTGAACCGCCGTCGGGTCGTCCCTTTATATACAGAGGTCGACGCCCAGCGGCTCACAGAGTCCCGGCCGGCTCATAAACAGTGTCTGGCTCGGTCTCTAACTATTCTTGCCTTACAATACAAGCTATGTACATATGGTGGTTTATCTCTACGGGCCTTAAGTCGCCTTTGGGCTTTGGGCCCTTAACTGAACCGTCATCTTCAAGCTTTGTCTTGGGCTTCAAGAGTCCTCATAGGTATAACCCGGCCCCTCCTGGGCGGGTCATACCTAATAGTTATATCCCCAACACCATGCTTTCAAAGATCACATCTGGCGCTCTCTGCATCTTCCAATCAACTTCATGGCAGAAAATGGGCAGAGGGAATTCTTCTGGTGGCTGAGTTTACAAGATCCAAGATCCGTCTCACAGAGGAATCAGTAGGTACAATTTTTCTTCTTGCTTTGGAGGATAAGCCTCTCTCTTCAAAGTTCAGAAAATTCGTGACTCTCTTTTCAAGTTATCGGTTTCATTCATCAATGTTGGTTTTGCTATCTACAATGGAGGAAACATCTCGCTGCCTAAATTCAATCTAGGCTTCCTCCTCTGGGGCCCAAATGGGCCAAAACATCGATCTTTGCCAAATCCTGAGCAAGATGATGGTTGGATAGTTGTCTCTCGCTCAAGGAATTCAAATTCATATGCAGATGTTGTTCGAGCCCCAAGGTATTGAAGGAAATATGCCCTAGAGGCAATAATAAAGTTATTATTTATTTCCTCATATCATGATAAATGTTTATTATTCATGCTATAATTGTTTAACCAGAAACATAATACATGTGTGAATACATAGACAAACTTAATGTCACTAATATGCCTCTACTTGACTAGCTCATTAATCAAAGATGGTTATGTTTCCTAACCATAGACATGAGTTGTCATTTGATTAACGGGATCACATCATTAGTAGAATGATGTGATTGACATGACCCATTCCGTTAGCTTAGCACTTGATCGTTTAGTATGTTGCTATTGCTTTCTTCATGACTTATACATGTTCCTATGACTATGAGAATATGCAACTCCCGTTTTCCGGAGGAACACTTTGTGTGCTACCAAACGTCACAACATAACTGGGTGATTATAAAGGAGCTCTACAGGTGTCTCCGAAGGTACATGTTGAGTTGGCGTATTTCGAGATTAGGATTTGTCACTCCGACTGTCGGAGAGGTACCTATGGGCCCTCTCGGTAATGCACATCACTATAAGCCTTGCAAGCAATGAAGCTAATGAGTTAGTTATTGGATGATGCATTACGTAACGAGTAAAGAGACTTGCCGGTAACGAGATTGAACTAGGTATTGGATACCGACGATCGAATCTCGGGCAAGTAACATACCGATGACAAAGGGAACAACGTATGTTGTTATGTGGTTTGACCGATAAAGATCTTCGTAGAATATGTAGGAGCCAATATGAGCATCCAGGTTCCACTATTGGTTATTGACCGGAAACAGTTCTAGGTCATGTCTACATAGTTCTCAAACCCGTAGGGTCCGCACGCTTAACGTTACGATGACAGTTATATTATGAGTTTATAGTTTTTGATGTACCGAAGGTTGTTCGGAGTCCCGGATGTGATCACGGACATGACGAGGAGTCTCGAAATGGTCGAGACGTAAAGATCGATATATTGGACGACTATATTCGGACTACAAAAAGGTTCCAAGTGATTCGGGTATTTTTCGGAGTACCGGAGAGTTACGGGAATTCGCCGGGGAGTATATGGGCCTTATTGGGCCATACGGGAATAGAGGAGAGAGGCCAAAAGGAAGAAGGCATGCGCCCCCCCCCCTCTGGTCCGAATGGACTAGGGGCGCTGCCCCCTTTTCCTTCTGCCTCTCCTCCTCTTTCCTTCTCTCCTACTCCAACAAGGAAAGGAGGAGTCCTACTCCCGGTGGGAGTAGGACTCCCCCCTTGGCGCGCCCTCCACCTTGGCCGGCCACCTCCCCCCTTGCTCCTTTATATATGGAGGCAGGGGGCACCCCATAAAAACAAAAAATGATCTCTTGATCTCTTAGCCGTGTGCGGTGCCCCCCTCCACCATAGTCCTCGATAATATTGTAGCGGTGCTTAGGCGAAGCCCTGCGACGATAGAACATCAAGATCGTCACCACGCCGTCGTGCTGATGGAACTCTTCCCCGACACCCTGCTGGATCGGTGTCCGGGGATCGTCATCGAGCTGAACGTGTGCTAGAACTCGGAGGTGCCATAGTTTCGGTGCTTGATCGGTCGGGCCGTGAAGACGTACGACTACATCAACCAAGTTGTTCTAACGCTTCCGCTTTCTGTCTACGAGGGTACGTGGACAACACTCTCCCCTCTCGTTGCTATGCATCACCATGATCTTGCGTGTGCGTAGGAAATTTTTGAAATTACTACGTTCCATAACAGTGGCATCCGAGCCTGATTTTATGCGTAGATATCATATGCACGAGTAGAACACAAGTGAGTTGTGGGCGATACAAGTCATACTGCTTACCAGCATGTCATAATTTGGTTCAGCGATATTGTGAAATGAAGCGGCTCGGACCGACATTACGCGTACGCTTACGCGAGACTGGTTTCACCGTTACGAGCACTCATTGCTTAAAGGTGACTGGCGGGTGTCTGTCTCTCTCACTTTAGTTGAACCGAGTGTGGCTACGCCCGGTCCTTGCGAAGGCTAAAACATCACTAACTTGATGAACTATCGTTGTGGTTTTGATGCATAGGTAAGAACGGTTCTTGTTCAGCCCGTAGCATCCACGTAAAATTTGCAACAACAAAGTAGAGGACGTCTAACTTGTTTTTGCAGGGCATGTTGTGATGTGATATGGTCAAGACATGATGCTATATTTTATTGTATGAGATGATCATGTTTTGTAACCGAAGTTATCGGCAACTGGCAGGAGCCATATGGTTGTCGCTTTATTGTATGAAATGCAAACGCCCTGTAATTGCTTTACTTTATCACTAAGCGGTAGCGATAGTCGTAGAAGCAATAGATGGCGTAACGACAATGATGCTACGATGGAGATCAAGGTGTCGCGCCGGTGACGATGGTGATCACGACGGTGCTTCGGAGATGGAGATCACAAGCACAAGATGATGATGGCCATATCATATCACTTATATTGATTGCATGTGATGTTTATCTTTTATGCATCTTATCTTGCTTTGATTGACGGTAGCATTTTAAGATGATCTCTCACTAAATTATCAAGAAGTGTTCTCCCTGAGTATGCACCATTGCGAAAGTTCTTCGTGCTGAGACATCACGTGATGATCGGGTGTGATAGGCTCTACGTTCAAATACAACGGGTGCAAAACAGTTGCACACGCATATACAGATATGTCCTCGGAACACGGAGACCGAAAGGTCGAACGTGAATCATATAGTAGATATGATCACCATAGTGATGTTCACCATTGAAAACTACTCCATCTCACGTGATGATCGGACATGGTTTAGTTGATTTGGATCACGTGATCACTTAGATGACTAGAGAGATGTCTATCTAAGTTGGAGTTCTTAAGTAATATGATTAATTGAACTTTAATTTATCATGAACTTAGTCCTGATAGTATTTTGCAAATTATGTTGTAGATCAATAGCTCGTGATGTTGCTTTCATATGTTTATTTTGATATGTTCCTAGAGAAAATTGTGTTGAAAGATGTTAGTAGCAATGATGCGGATTGGATCCGTGATCTGAGGTTTATCCTCATTGCTGCACAGAAAAATTATGTCCTTAATGCACCGCTAGGTGACAGACCTATTGCAGGAGTAGATGCAGACGTTATGAACGTTTAGCTAGCTCAATATGATGACTACTTGATAGTTTAGTGCACCATGCTTAACGGCTTAGAATCGGGACTTCAAAGACGTTTTGAACATCATGGACCCTATGAGCTGTTCCAGGAGTTGAAGTTAATATTTCAAGCAAATACCTGAGTTGAGAGATATGAAGTCTCCAACAAGTTCTATAGCCAAAAGATGGAGGAGAATCGCTCAACTAGTGAGCATGTGCTCAGATTGTCTGGGTACTACAATCGCTTGAATCAAGTGGGAGTTAATCTTCCAGATAAGATAGTAATTGACAGAGTTCTCTAGTCACCATCACCAAGTTACTAGAACTTCGTGATGAACTATAGCATGCAAGGGATGACGAAAATGATTCCCGAGCTCTTCGTGATGCTGAAATCAACAAAGGTAGAAATCAAGAAAGAGCATCAAGTGTTGATGATTGACAAGACCACTAGTTTCAAAAATAGGGCAAAGGGAAAGAAAGGGAACTTCATATAGAATGGCAAGCAAGTTGTCACTCCCATGAAGAAGCCCAAAGCTGGACCAAAGCCTGAAACTAAGTGCTTCTACTACAAAGGAAATGGTCACTGGAAGCGGAAATGCTCCGAATATTTGGTAGATAAGAAGGATGGCAAAGTGAACAAGGGTATATTTGATATACATGTTATTGATGTGTACCTTACTAATGCTCGCAGTAGCACCTGGGTATTTGATACTGGTTATGTTGCTAATATGTGCAACTCGAAACAAGGACTACGGATTAAGCGAAGATTGGCTAAGGACGAGGTGACGATGCGCGTGGGAAATGATTCCAAAGTCGATGTGATCGCGGTCGGCACGCTACCTCTACATCTACCATCGGGATTAGTTTTAGACCTAAATAATTGTTATTTGGTGCCAGCGTTAAGCATGAACATCATATCTAGATCTTGTCTGATGCGAGACGGTTATTCATTTAAATCAGAGAATAATGGTTGTTCTATTTATATGAGTAATATCTTTATGGTCATGCACCCTTGAAGAGTGGTCTATTTTTATTGAATCTCGATAGTAGTGATACACATATTCATAATGTTGAAGCCAAAAGATGTAGAGTTGATAATGATAGTGCAACTTATTTGTGGCACTGCCGTTTAGGTCATATCGGTGTAAAGCGCATGAAGAAACTCCATACTGATGGACTTCTGGAATCACTTGATTATGAATCACTTGGTACTTGCGAACCGTGACTCATTGGCAAGATGACTAAAATGCCATTCTCCAGAACTATGGAGCGAGCAACTGATTTATTGGAAATCATACATACTGATGTATGTGGTCCAATGAATATTGAAGCTCACGGCGGGTATCGTTATTTTCTCACTTTCACAGATGATTTGAGCAGATATGGGTATATCTACTTGATGAAACACAAGTCTGAAACATTTGAAAAGTTCAAAGAATTTCAGAGTGAAGTTGAAAATCATCGTAACAAGAAAATAAAATTTCTACGATCTGATCGTGGAGGAGAATATTTGAGTTACGAGTTTGGTTTACATTTGAAACAATGCGGAATAGTTTCGCAACTCACGCCACCCGGAACACCACAACGAAATGGTGTGTCCGAACGTCGTAATCGTACTTTATTAGATACGGTGCGATCTATGATGTCTCTTACTGATTTACCGCTATCGTTTTGGGGTTATGCTTTAGAGACGGCCGCATTCACGTTAAATAGGGCACCATCAAAATTCGTTGAGACGACGCCTTATGAACTGTGGTTTGGCAAGAAACCAAAGTTGTCGTTTCTTAAAGTTTGGGGCTGCGATGCTTATGTGAAAAAACTTCAACCAGATAAGCTCGAACCCAAATCGGAGAAATGTGTCTTCATAGGATACCCAAAAGAGACTATTGTGTACACCTTCTATCACAGATACGAGGGCAAGATTTTCGTTGCTAAATTCAGATCCTTTCTAGAGAAGGAGTTTCTCTCGAAAGAAGTGAGTGGGAGGAAAGTAGAACTTGATGAGGTAACTGTACCTGCTCCCTTGTTGGAAAGTAGTTCATCACAAGAATCGGTTCCTGTGACAACTACACCAATCAGTGAGGAAGCTAAAGATATTGATCATGAAACTTCAGATCAAGTTACTACTGAACCTCGTAGGTCTACCAGAGTAAGATCCGCACCAGAGTGGTATGGTAATCCTATTCTGGAAGTCATGTTACTTGATCATGGCGAACCTACGAACTATGAGGAAGCGATGATGAGCCCAGATTCCGCAAAATGGCTTGAAGCCATGAAATCTGAGATGGGATCCATGTATGAGAACAAAGTATGGACTTTGGTTGACTTGCCCGATGATCGGCAAGCCATAGAAAACAAATGGATCTTCAAGAAGAAGACTGACGCTGATGGTAGTGTAACTGTCTACAAAGCTTGACTTGTTGCAGGTTTTCGACAAGTTCAAGGGGTTGACTACGATGAGACTTTCTCACCCGTAGAGATGCTTAAGTCTGTCCGAATCATGTTAGCAATTGCCGCATTTTATGATTATGAAATTTGGCAAATGGATGTCAAAACTGCATTCCTGAATGGATTTCTGGAAGAAGAGTTGTATATGATGCAACCGAAAGGTTTTGTCGATCCAAAAGGTGCTAACAAAGTGTGCAAGCTCCAGCGATCCATTTATGGACTGGTGCAAGCATCTCGGAGTTGGAATAAACGCTTTGATAGTGTGATCAAAGCATATGGCTTTATATAGACTTTTGGAGAAGCCTGTATTTACAAGAAAGTGAGTGGGAGCTCTGTAGCATTTCTGATATTATATGTAGATGACATATTATTAATTGGAAATGATATAGAATTTCTGGATAGCATAAAGGGATACTTGAATAAAAGTTTTTCAATGAAATACCTCAGTGAAGCTGCTTACATATTGGGCATCAAGATCTATAGACATAGATCAAGACACTTAATTGGACTTTCACAAAGCACATACCTTGATAAAGTTTTGAAAAAGTTCAAAATGGACTAGGCAAAGAAAGGGTTCTTGCCTATATTACAAGGTGTGAAGTTGAGTCAGACTCAATGCCCGACCACAGCAGAAGATAGAGAGAAAATGAAAGATGTTCCCTATGCTTCAGCCATAGGCTCTATCATGTATGCAATGCTGTGTACCAGACCTGATGTATGCTTAGCAATAAGTTTAGCAAAGAGGTACCAAAGTAATCCAGGAGTGGATCACTGGACAGCGGTCAAGAATATCCTGAAATACCTGAAAAGGACTAAGGATATGTTTCTCGTTTATGGAGGTGACAAAGAGCTAGTCGTAAATGGTTATGTCGATGCAAGCTTTGACACTGACCCGAACAATTCTAAATCGCAAACCGGATACGTATTTATATTAAACGGTGGAGCTGTCAGTTGGTGCAGTTCTAAACAAAGCGTCGTGGCAGGATCTACATGCGAAGTGGAGTACATAGCTGCTTCGGAAGCAGCAAATGAAGGAGTCTGGATGAAAGAGTTCATTTCTGATCTAGGTGTCATACCTAGTGCATCAGGACCAATGAAGATCTTGTGTGACAATACTGGTGCACTTGCCTTGGCAAAGGAATCCAGATTTCACAAGAGGACCAAGCATATCAAGAGACGCTTCAATTCCATCCGGGACCAAGTCCAGGTGGGAGACATAGAGATTTGCAAGATACATACGGATCTGAATGTTGCAGACCCGTTGACTAAGCCTCTTTCACGAGCAAAACATGATCAGCACCAAGACTCCATGGGTGTTAGAATCAGTACTATGTAATCTAGATTATTGACTCTAGTGCAAGTGGGAGGCTGAAGGAAATATGCCCTAGAGGCAATAATAAAGTTATTATTTATTTCCTCATATCATGATAAATGTTTATTATTCATGCTATAATTGTATTAACCGGAAACATAATACATGTGTGAATACATAGACAAACTTAATGTCACTAGTATGCCTCTACTTGACTAGCTCATTAATCAAAGATGGTTATGTTTCCTAACCATAGACATGAGTTGTCATTTGATGAATGGGATCACATCATTAGTAGAATGATGTGATTGACATGACCCATTCCGTTAGATTAGCACTTGATTGTTTAGTATGTTGCTATTGCTTTCTTCATGACTTATACATGTTCCTATGACTATGAGATTATGCTACTCCCATTTACCGGAGGAACACTTTGTGTGCTACCAAACGTCACAACGTAACTGGGTGATTATAAAGGAGCTCTACAGGTGTCTCCTAAGGTACATGTTGAGTTGGCGTATTTCGAGATTAGGATTTGTCACTCCGATTGTCGGAGAGGTATCTCTGGGCCCTCTCGGTAATGCACATCACTATAAGCCTTGCAAGCAATGAAGCTAATGAGTTAGTTACGGGATGATGCATTATGTAACGAGTAAAGAGACTTGCCAGTAAAGAGATTGAACTAGGTATTGGATACCGACGATTGAATCTCGGGCAAGTAACATACCGATGACAAAGGGAACAACGTATGTTGTTATGCGGTTTGACCGATAAGGATCTTCGTAGAATATGTAGGAGCCAATATGAGCATCCAGGTTCCGCTATTGGTTATTGTCCGGAAACAGTTCTAGGTCATGTCTACATAGTTCTCGAACCCGTAGGGTCCGCACGCTTAACGTTACAATGACAGTTATATTATGAGTTTGTAGTTTTTGATGTACCAAAGGTTGTTCGGAGTCCCGTATGTGATCACGGACATGACGAGGAGTCTCGAAATGGTCGAGACGTAAAGATCTATATATTGGACGACTATATTCGGACTTCGGAAAGGTTCCGAGTGATTCGGGTATTTTTTGGAGTACCGGAGAGTTACGGGAATTCGCCGGGGAGTATATGGGCCTTATTGGGCTATACGGGAATAGAGGAGAGAGGCCAAAAGGAAGAAGGCCTGCGCCCCCCTCTGGTCCGAATTGGACTAGGGGCGCAGTCCCCTTTTCCTTCTCCCTCTCCTCCTCTTTCCTTCTCTCCTACTCCAACAAGGAAAGGAGGAGTCCTACTCCCGGTGGGAGTAGGACTTCCCCCTTGGTGCGCCCTCCACCTTGGCCGGCTGCCTCCCCCTTGCTCCTTTATATACGGAGGCAGGGGGCACCCCATAAAAATAACAATTGATCTCTTGATCTCTTAGCCGTGTGTGGTGCCCCCTCCACCATAGTCCTCGATAATATTGTAGCGGTGCTTAGGCGAAGCCCTGCAACGGTAGAACATCAAGATCGTCACCACACCGTCGTGCTGACGGAACTCTTCCCCGACACCCTACTGGATCGGAGTCCGGGGACTGTCATCGAGATGAACGTGTGCTAGAACTCGGAGGTGCCATAG
This sequence comes from Triticum timopheevii, assembly GCA_963921465.1. Taxonomy (NCBI): domain Eukaryota; kingdom Viridiplantae; phylum Streptophyta; class Magnoliopsida; order Poales; family Poaceae; genus Triticum; species Triticum timopheevii. The sequence goes on from OY997264.1 coordinate 367,272,199, forward strand.
TTTCGGTGCTTGATCGGTCGGGCCGTGAAGACGTACGACTACATCAACTGCGTCGTTCTAACGCTTCCGCTTTCGGTCTACGAGGGTACATGGACAACACTCTCCCCTCTCGTTGCTATGCATCACCATGATCTTGCGTGTGCGTAGGAAAATTTTGAAATTACTACGTTCCATAACAGGTATTTTGATCATGCGAGCAATAATCATCAAAATCAGAGAAATAGTAGAGCACGATCAACGGTAGCAGTTACCACTATCTTCGATAGACCTCAATTGCCTATTGCTAACAATAATGAAGCGGGAATTCTGCCAACTCAAAACAGATTGGGAGCAGAAATGGGTAATACTTCCACCTCAAGGCCCAACATAAACCATCGTAAAGCCTTCCGCGTTCGGTGTCTCCTGGTGGGCCATGAGAGGCCTGCCTGCAAAAACAAAATCTAGTGCCATAATTGTAAAGAGTGGGGTCATGTTAGTAGTGACTGTCGATCGGCCTTCTGCTCGCTCGCTATGTCAAATCGCCTATCTGCCTCAATATCTGCTCATGCTGCTGCAAACCCCGTTAATGGTGCGATTGTGGTGCCTTCTTTGGTGAATGCTATTGTCATCTACGACAATCAAGATCCTAGAGTTACTCCCATACCTAACAATCAAGATAGAACCGCGGTCCAGGCCTCTAGCCCGACCACACTTCCCCAACCACCTACATTGATGGTTAGCAGATTACTCCAATCCACAGAGGTGAGAGGAGAGCTTGTCGCGCAGACCATGGCAAACTTCCCCTTTGACCCAACGTTGTTCCTGCCACCGCATCATCAAGCTATTCGGGTGGAAGAGACGCCAGCTAGGGTGTGGGTCATCACGGAGCCAGCCATGTCGCGTCATGAAGATTGGGCAATCGCCACCACTGTGCCCATGCCAAATCAACATGTACTTTTCCCAAATGTCAAGTAGATCATCGGAGAGTTCATCACACAAGTCAAACACCTAGCTTTTCAAGAAATCTGCCCTAGCCCTTTTGGTCAAGCATATGTCAGATTGCGAACCCCCTTTGATAGAAATACTCTGGTTCTCCAAAGCCCGCATGCTTTTGGAGATGTGCACATAATATTTCAAAGGTACAATCAATGCTTAAACTGGAGGAATCTAGCACTTAATAAAGATATATGGGCACTGTTGATTGGTTTTCCATTTGATAAGAGAGAGATTCATGAGCTTGCAAATGTTGTCAGAAGCTTTGAAAATGTTACTTTGGGACAAAGCAAGGAGCACTCAGGCTATTCTTATGGTAAAAATCAGGGTGGAAGATATGAGAGATGTGCCCATTAGCATTGTAGTTGGGGAATCTGATGATCCTAACTCTGAATCTTGGACAGTGCCAGTGGTGATAGTCCAGCAGGATATTTAGAGGGGTGGACCACCTGAAGAAGATCCAGTTCCCATAGATGGCAACCCACACCCACAGCCAGCAAACCCTTTTCACCATCCCAATCAGTTAAATCATTTTGTGGGGCCAATTCAGCAGCATTAAGCACAAGATATCATGGCTAAACACCAACAAAATTTTCAACAACAAGCCATGTAACAGGTGGATGAAGAAGATGAGCTAGAGGAAGATGAGCAACTTCCTGGATGGGGACACTGGGCTATGCCGGCAGAAGATGATGATTTAATGACCAAGAGCTATAAGATGGAGAATTCATGGAGCTTGCTGATCTTCTGCAGCCACTGGATGAACAACATATGCAGGAAGAACTCCCAGAGATGGACCCACACAGTGACTTGACTTTATCAGTAGGGTCAAATGGGGCTAAAGATGGAAATCATGCGGAAGAAGCTAACCAGATTTTGGAGGGAAATGATAATTTAAATCAAGTGGGACAGGCCCGGGATATCTTCAATGGCCTACCTGACCTCAACTTGATACTTAGGCCTGTACAGGCCCATCAACCTATTCTGCAGGAACAGTTTCCCCAAGAACAAATACATGCACCTCCAGCTCAAGATGAACTGTTTGAATTTATTTATTTGATGCCTCTAGCACAACAGTTGAATTTTGCAGGAACTGATCTCAATCAAGACTTGCCAAATTCACCCTCACAGCATGAAATTCCCAACAGTCAAGTTCAACCTCTGCAACCCATCCTGTCACTAGACAATTTACAAAGGGGAACTTTATGAGGAAGATGGATCTTTTTTAATGTCAAGTTAGCTGCTGGAGATGGCCATGTTATTCAGCTTGCCTCCCCAACTGAATATCTGCTTGCTCTTGAAAAATATGATAACCACATTACCACAGTTGCTGAGGAAAATGAAGTCATAGAATGCAACTCAGATGCTACCTCCAAGCCAAACTCGGGAACATAAAGTAATGATGATACCACAACTCATTCTTCCTCAGAATACTCTGCACCACTAGGTTATAATGTCAAAGAAAAATATTTATCTAAACCAGTTACTACTGACTCTCATGTAGATTCAGTAGGGCAGGTGTTTACAAGTTGGTCTGCCTGGGAACAGCATTTCTCACAGGATATTGAGGGAACTCCTGCAATTCAGGTACCATTAGATTGGGTGGACTTTATTTGTGCTACACTATTGACACCTGGTAAATTTGAATGGACTAAAATGTTCCTACAACCACCTATGTGGAATATTATCAGAGACGGAGCTCAGTAGTCAGATCATTTAAATTTCTTCATTCCTAAATCTTGCCTTGTAAGTAAAGCACCTTCATGCTCTTAGGTGCAAAATGCCATAGGAGATGGTGGCCCAGACATAACAGCTCCTCCGGAGGAGATAATCTTCAGCAGCCCAGCTACTCACCTCAAAGGAAAAAGAAAAGACATGATTCCAATAGTTGAATCTGAGTAAGGAGGAGTGAGAGGCTGCAACATTTAAATAAAAGATACAAAAATAAATCTTGTCAGGATACCAACTGCATGGCATGTACTGCTAAACCTCCTATCTGTGACATCAAAGTTATTAAAAACCTAAATTCCTCTTACTGCAAGGTTGACCCCAAGGTGTGAACAGAGGGGAACCTTCTAAGGAAATAAGCAAAGAAAGGAGGGAAGCCGCTTGCATGGAGGGACTAGAGGATAAAATGAACAGAGGGAGAAGGCTTTTAGGAGGCCTCATTTTAATTGAAATTAAGTGGCTATGTAATGATCCTTGTTATCATTTCACTTTTGTAACTCCAGATCTCTATGATAAGTACTTACCATGAAGCAATGGATTAAGTGGAACTGTAAGAAGATTATTTGCTTGTTATGCTTTAATTGCAAGTGTGATGCAAAAAAGCTCAGCTCTTCTGATAGTTTACTCTGCAATGAATAAATCCTGGAATATCCTGAGTTGGAATGCAAGGGGTATAGATTCAAGTGATAAGTGGTTAGCAATTTCCAGTAAAATAGAAGAAGCAAACAGCTCAGTGATATGATTGCAAGAAACAAAGAGAGAACATTTTGACAGTAGCTACATTAAAAAGTTATGTCCCAAAAGAATCAACAAATTTGATTACTTACCTTCAGAGGAAGCATCAGGAGGATTGCTCATAGCATGGAATGATAATATGTTTGAGGGTGAATGTTTAGACTTTTCAATCTCCATGAGGTTCATCTCACTTCATATTGGGATTCCTGGGTTTTGACAAATATATATGGGCCATGTGATAATGAGGGCGGACACAACTTTCTGTCATGGTTCAAAAACATTCAGATGCCTATAGACACATATTGGATTATTACAGGAGATTTTAACTATACCAGATATCCATCAAACAGAAAGATGGGAATGGGTGACATTAATAATATGATGCAATTCAATGAAGCCATCAACAACCTGGCTCTAGTGGAAATTCCATTAAAGGGTAGAAGCTACACTTGGAGCAATATGCAGCAAGCTCCACTTCTGGAAAAGATTGATTGGGTTTTTACCTCTGAAAGTTGGTCCACAAATTATCCCAACACCATGGCAATTCCTCTCTCAAAGCTAGTATCAAATCATTCTCCATATGTTATATCCATTGGTACAAGCATTCCAAAGGCACAAATCTTCAGATTTGAAAACTTTTGGCTGGAGCATCATAAATTCGAAGAAATTGTGCAAAGAATTTGGAGCCAGCCTCTTCTGGAAAGTGATAGTGCCAAATTGATCACTGGAAAGTTTAAAAGGCTCAGAAAAGGTTTGAAAATTTGGAGGAAAAGCATCTCCAATCTTGCTGGAAGTATACAAGCCACTAATCAAGTAATTCTGATGTGGGATCACTTTGAGGAATATAGGGTGCTCAACGACATTGAAACCAACAGCAAGGAAATGCTCAAGGAACATCTGTTAAAACTTCTATCTTTCCAAAGAATATATTGGAAGCAAAGGGCAAAAATCAGATGGGTAAAATTTGGAGATGAAAACTCCAAATTCTTTTAGGCAAAGGCCACCATCAAATACAAACATAATTACATCCAATCCCTACAAGATGAACATGGAAATGAGCAAACGGAACACTTCACCAAGGCTGCCATACTTAGGAAAACCTTTAAAGAAAGACTGGGGCAGACTGACAGTACATCAGATCCATTAAATCTGATCAGCCTCATCACGAAAGTAGAAGGTCTACAAGATCTAGCGACTCCTTTCACTAAAAAAAGAAATTGATAAGGTTATCAATGAACTCCCACCAAACAAAGCACCAGGTCTAGATGGATTCAATGGAGACTTCATTAAAGCTTGTTGGGACATTATTGCTGAAGATTTTTATAGATCGATTGTAGATTTCTATGAAGGAAATATTTCACTGCAAAGCATTAATGCTTGTTTCATCACACTTATTACCAAAAAAATACAACCCAGTTGGTGCTAATGACTTCAGGCCAATCTCCCTTCTAAATTGCACAATCAAAATTATCACCAAGTTATTGGCAAACAAGCTACAGACAGTTATCCTACGAGTAGTGCACACTAATCAATATGGTTTCATCAAGAGCAAAACCATTCACGACTGTCTGGGATGGGCCTTTGAATACTTGCATCAATGTCAGTAGACCAAAAATCCCATTGTGGTGCTCAAACTTGACTTTGGAAAAGCTTTTGACTTGATTAATCACAAGACAATCATAGCAATACTAAAGGCAAGGGGCTTTGGAGATAGATGGGTAAAGTGGATTACTATGAAAGCTTTTGTCTTGATTAATCACAAAACAATCATAGCAATACTGAAGGCAAGGGGCTTTAGAGATAGACGGATAAACTGGATTACTATGATCCTCTCCTCTGGTACTTCCTCAGTTCTGCTCAATGGAGTCCCTGGCAAGGTTTTCCACTGTAAAAAAGGAGTCAGACAAGGAGACCCTCTATCACCTCTCCTATTTGTTCTAGCAGCTGACCTTCTTCAGTCAATACTCAATGAGGTAATGCATAAGAACTTAATCCATGCACCTATACACAACCAAGAATGCCCTGATTTTCCAGTCATCCAATATGCTGATGACACCATTCTAGTGTTACCTGCAGACTTAATGAAGTGTCACAAATCAAAAATCTTATCTTGCATTACACAGAGTTCACTGGCCTGAAAGTCAATTATGATAAATCCTTCATAGTGCCAATAAATGTGACTGCACAACACATTATTGGCCTACTCAACATCCTGGGGTGCAAGCAAGGGCAATTCCCTTTCACATATCTTGGACTGCCACAGGGCACATCTAAGCCAAAAATTGAAGACTTTAACCTAATGATGCAGAGAATAGAAAGAAGGTTAACTAAGTGATCTACTATGCTATCCTATGATGGAAGATTAATATTGAACAAGTCCGTCTTTGCTGCATTACCAATCTTTTTTATGTGTACTCTGGCACTCCCTATTGGTGTCATTGAACAGATAAAAAAATACTTGAGAAACTTTCTTTGGAGAAAATTTGGAATGGAGGACAAGGGGACAACATTGATTGCATGGTCCAAAGTATGTCAACCAAAAAAGAAGGGAGGGCTTGGAATTCTGGATATTGCAATTCACAACAAAGCTCTGCTTATGAAAAACCTATATAAGTTTCTCAACAAAGAAGACATCCCTTGGATCAATTTTGTCGGGGAGAAATGTTATCACACAGAAGCACCCATTGGAAAATCAGAAGGCCCTTTCTAGTGGAAGACACACATTGCAATACTAGAGAGATTTAAACAAATGAGTAAATGCACAATTGGATCAGGGCAAACAATGCTATTCTAGAAAGACAAATGGCATCACTACAAAAAAAGACACATCAGTGACATTTTAGGCCGAACGATTTTTTTTTCTGTCATACATATGACACTTCTATGACGATAATTGTGACAAAACCCGGTATCATCATAGATGTGGTGGGCTCCTGCTTTTATGACAAAAAATCATGACAGAAAATGGGGGTTTTGTCCTGGGCGGGCCGGAGACGCAGCTGCATGACATTCTTTGGGCCGTCCATGACGGAAAAAACCATGGTAGAAGCGAGGGCGAGGAAAATTTTGGGGAGTTCCCGGTTACGATGGGTGGTCGGGGGCTGAGCGATGCGCGTTTCTCTCGTACACGTACGCGCGTGTGTGCGAGGCGTTGGCTCTAACTGAACCCGAGCGAGGCGTTGGGCTCTAACTGAACCCGAGCAATTGCACTGCAGGCTACGCGTTACTGAACCCGAGCGATCGATCGATGGCTGTTAACTAAACCCGATCGAGCGATTCCTTCGCTACTGCTGCTAGCTGAAGCCGATCGATGCTGCCTCTCTGGATGAACAGTGAGCATTGCGGGAGGGGGGGTTTGGATGAATAGTGAGCGGTGGCGTTGCCTCTGGATGAACATGACCCTGTGGTGTGGAGGGCTGGATGAATAGGACGACCCCGTGGAGGGCTGGATGAACAGTAGACAATGGAGGGGTGTCCGTGGAGGGGTGGTTGAACAGTAGCTGGTGGAGTAGCGCGCGGTGGAGGCTGGATGAACAGGAGCCCGTGGAGGCTGGAGGAGGTCGACGGTAGCCCGTGGAGGCTGGAGGAGGTCGACGATGGAGATGAACAGTATCCCGTGGAGTCTTATTTTGCGGTACGCCACACCCCTCCCGATGAACATGACCCCCGTTTCGACCGTAGCGCTCCAACACAAGTCTGTTTCGTCCGTTTTGCGGTACGCCACACCCCTCTCGATCAACAGGACCCCCGTTTCGACCGTAGGAGGTTCGTTTCGTCCGTTTTGCGGTACGCCACAACCCTCCTGATCAATAGGACCCCCGTTTCAACCGTAGGAGGTCCGTTTCCTCCGTTTTGCGGTACGCCAGACCCCTCCCGATGAATAGGATCCCGTTTCGCACGTGGCTGGTCGAACACAAGGCCGTTTCCTCCGTTCTGCGGTACGCCAGGCCTCGTTTCCATCGCCTGTACTGTCCAAGCCCTCCCGATGAACACGGCGACGCATTCCGTTCCGACCCAGCCGGTTGGCTCCCCACGAACACGAGATGACATTGTTTCTCCGTTCAGACCCAGCCATGTACACGAGCCCTGGCCGTACGTATGCGCGAGTAGGCGTTCGAGACCCCGCCCGTATGTACACATACGTGGCCGTATTTCCTTTCTTGCACACTGGCCGCTGCACGTACGTGTACATGCTACGTGCGTGCCTCTACTACGACACGTGCGCGCCTCTACATCCACCAGTATGTACGTACACGTTCGCGACCAGAATGACAACACTACGTACGCTTTGACCAGGTGGGTCCCGACTGTCAGGCACTTCCTTGCATGCGAAGATGTAGCTGGTGGGTCCCAGCAGTCAGGGGGGTGAATCGGTTTTTTTCGTACGCACTTCCTTGTGTGCGAAGATGTAGCTGGTGGGTCCCAGCAGTCAGGGGGAAACGTTTTTTCACGAAATATAGTGGCCCGTCCGGTGGGTCCCTGCTGTCAGGTGGAGGTATCATTATTTTCCTCGTAATAAGGAGGCACTTCCTTGCTGCGGCCGTGGACCCAGCTGTCAGCCTCTCCACGTATAGTCCACGTCCGATGGAAGTCGTTCCTTGACCATGTTGACCACGCCGCGCTGAGAGCTCCAGGGCGGTGGACGATGGTGAGGCCTAGGAAGGGGACGACATGGAGCCGGGGAAGACGCGGCAGTGGATGCCCACACGGAGAGGAGTACGAGGGTCCACTGGTCCGGCTGCGGTGTGAGGCTGCCGTCGCCGCAGAATAATAGGGGGTGTGGGTGAGTAGAGGGATGGCCTGACCAGCGGTGGGAGTAGTAGGAGGCGGCGAGGCCTCCGCGGCATCACAGCCGGCCACGGGAGGCAGGAGCATGCGGCACGACCGGCGCTGCTTTGGGCGGCTGGAGCAAGAAGACCAGAGGTTGAAGAAGCACTACGGTCGTTGGATGGACATCGTACGCTCACTGGAGCTAGAATCGTTCATATTGACTAAAGTTGACAAAGGCCCCCGTTCCATTCAACTTAGTAGGCCCACAAGTCAGCCTCCCACCATGGTGGGTCCCAGCTAGCAGGGGGAGTATTCATTTTTTTGTGCGTAATAAGGAGGCACTTCCGGTGGGTCCGAGCTGATAGCGGGGGGGGGGGGATGTTTTTTCGCGAAATATGGTGGTCCGTCCGGTGGGTCCGAGCAGTCAGGGGGAAATGTTTTTTTCGCGAAATACGGTGGCCCGTCCGGTGGGTCCTAGCAGTTAGGGGGAAACGTTTTTTTTCGCGAAATACTGGTGGCCCATCCGGTGGGTCCCTACTGTCAGGTGGAGGAATAATTATCTTCCGCGTAATAAGGAGGCACTTCCTTGCGGCTGCCGTGGACCCAGCTGTCAGCCTCTCCACGTACAATACTCTTCCGATGGAATTCGGTCGTTGACCATATTGACCACACTGCGCCGAGAGCACCACGGCGGTGGACGATGGCAATGCCTAGGAAGGGGACGGCGCGGAGCCGGGGAAGACGCAGCAGTGGATGCCCACGCGGAGAGGAGTACGAGGGTTCACTAGTTCGGCTGCGCTGTCGTCGCCGCAGAATAACAGGGGGTGTGGGTGAATGGACTGGAGGGATGGCTTGGCCAGTGGTGGGAGTAGTATGGGGGCGGTGGGCCTCCGCGGCAGCACAACCGGCCACGGGAGGCAGGAGCAGGCGGCACGACCGGCGCTGCTTTGGGTGGGTGGAGCAAGAAGACCAGAGGTTGAAGAAGCACTACGACTGTTTGATGGACATCGTACGGTCAGTCGATTTAGAATCGTGCATATTGAGTAAGTTGACAAAGCCCTCCGTCCCCGTCAACTTAGTAGGCCCACTATACTGGGTCCCAGCTAGCAGGGGGTATTCATTTTTTTGTGCATAATAAGGAGGCACTTCCTTGCGTGTGAAGATATAGCTGGTGGGTCCGAGCTGTCAGCGGCGGTAATGTTTTTTTCGCGAAATACAGAGGCCCTTTCGGTGGGTCCCAGATGTCAGGTGGAGGAATCATTATTTTGCGCGTAATAAGGAGGCATTTCCTTGCGTGCGGCCGTGGACCCAGCTGTCAGCCTCTCCATGTACAGTCCCTTTCAGATGCATGTCGGTCGTTGACTGATGACCCACAAGTATAGGGGATCTGTCATATTTATTTCGATAAGTAAGAGTGTCGAACCCAACGAGGAGCAGAAGGAAATGATAAGCGGTTTTCAGCAAGGTATTCTCTGCAAGTACTGAAATAAGTGGTCACAGATAGTTTTGTGATAATATAAATTGTAACGAGCAAAAAGTTACAAAAGTAAATAAAGTGCAGCAAGGTGGCCCAATCCTTTTTGTAGCAAAGGACAAGCCTGGACAAACTCTTATAATAGGAAAAGCGCTCCCGAGGACACATGGGAATATCGTCAAGCCAGTTTTCATCACGCTCATATGATTCACGTTTGGTACTTTGATAATTTGATATGTGGGTGGACCGGTTCTTGGGTGCTGTTCTTACTTGAACAAGCATCCCACTTATGATTAGCCTCTATTGCAAGCATCCGCAACTACAACAAAAGTATTAAGGTAAACCTAACCATAGCATGAAACATATGGATCCAAATCAGCCCCTTACGAAGCAACGCATAAACTAGGGTTTAAGCTTCTGTCACTCTAGCAACCCATCATCTAATTATTACTTCCCAATGCCTTCCTCTAGGCCCAAATAATGGTGAAGTGTTATGTAGTTGACGTTCACATAACACCACTAGAGGTTAGACAACATACATCTTATCCAAATATCGAACTAATACCAAATTCACATGACTACTAATAGCAAGACTTCTCCCTTGTCCTCAGGAACAAACGTAACTACTCACAAAGCATATTCATGTTCATAATCAGAGGGGTAATAATATGCATAAAGGATCTGAACATTTGATCTTCCACCAAATAAACCAACTAGTATCAACTACAAGGAGTAATCAACACTACTAGCAACATACTAGCACCAGCCCCGGACTTAGAGACAAGAATTGGATACAAGAGATGAACTAGGGTTTGGAGATGAGATGGTGCTGGTGAAGATGTTGATGGAGATTGCCCTCTCCCGATGAGAGGAGCGTTGGTGATGATGATGACGATGATTTCCCCCTCTTGGAGGGAAGTGTCCCCGGCAGCACAGCTCTGCCGGAGCCCTAGATTGGTTCTGCCAAGGTTCCGCCTCGTGGCGGCGGAGTCTCGTCCCGAAAGGTTGCTTATGATTTTTTTCTCATCGAAAGACTTCATATAGGAGAAGATGGGCGTCGGAGAGCCACCAGGGGGCCCACGAGGTAGGGGGCGTGCCCAGGGGGGTGGGGCGCTCCCCCCACCCTCGTGAGCAGGGTGTGGGCCCCCTGGCCTTCATCTTTGGCGACAATTTTTCTTTATTTATTTTAAGATATTCCGTGGAGTTTCAGGACTTTTGGAGTTGCACAGGATAGGTCTCCGATATTCACTCCTTTTCCAGCCAGAATTCCAGCTGCCGGCATCCCCCCTCTTCATGTTAAACCTTGTAAAATAAGAGAGAATAGCCATAAGTATTGTGACATAACATGAAATAATAGCGCATAATGCGATAAATATCGATATAAAATCATGATGCAAAATGGACGTATCAACTCCCCCAAGCTTAGACCTTGCTTATCCTCAAGCGAAAAGCCGATAACAATAAATATGTCCTAATGTTTAGAGGTAGAGGCGTCAATAAAAATAAAATACGGACATGAAGGCATCATGATTATTTCATAACAGAAACATATATAGATTTGTCATATGATTACTTATGTTCAAGTGATGATCTTTTCACAATGCAAAAGTATAAATCATAAACCTTATTAGGCACTAACAAATTATAACCTCAGTCATTGAAACAATTGCAATTTATCATAACATCGGAAAGAGTCTATGTCAGAGCTTAAAAGCAAGTCCACATACTCAACTATCACTTAGTCCTTCATAATTGCTAACACTCACGCAATACTTGTGGTTATGAAGTTTTAATCAGACACGGAGAAAGATTGGGGCTTATAATGTTGCCTCCAAACTTATTCACCTTTGGGTGATGTCAACAATAATAGTTCATGCTAACGTACATCCAATTGGATATATATATCAGGATCACCCCACCATGAAGTGCTTGCCAAAGGATAAAATGAAAAAGGGAAAGGTGAAGATCACCTTGACTCTTGCATAAGATAGAAGATAATAATAAAAGATAGGCCCTTCGCAGAGGGGAGCAGAGGTTGCCATGCGCTTTTTATGGTTGGATGCACAAAATCTTAATGCAAAAGAACGTCACTTTATATTGCCCCTTGTATGTGGACCTTTATTATGCAGTCCATCGCTTTTATTGCGTCCACAACAAGTTTGTACAAAGCTTATTTCTCTGCACTAATAACTCATGTATATTTAGAGAGCAATTTTTATTGCTTGCACCGATGACAACTTACTTGAAGGATCTTACTCAATCCATAGGTAGATATGGTGGACTCTCATGGCTAAACTGGTTTAAGGGTATTTGGAAGCACAAGTAGTATCTCTACTTGGTGCTGAGAATTTGGCTAGCATGAGGGGGAAAGGCAAGCTCAACATGTTTGAATGATCCATGACAATATACTTTAACTGAGACGCGAGAAAACATAATCCATTACGTTGTCTTCCTTGTCCAACATCAACTCTTTAGCATGTCATACTTAATGAGTGCTCCCAATTATGAAAGATGTCAATGATAGTATACCTATATGTGAAACCTCTCTCTCCTTATTACTTCCTATTAATTGCCATGATGACCAAAGCTAATTTGCCAACTCCTAACAACTTTTTAATCATCATACTCTTTCTATATGAAGTCATTACTCTCAATAAGATCAATATGAACTCTTTGTTTCTTTTTATTCTTTTCTTTTATTCACCCAGGATCATGGCAAAGTAATCAAGCCCTTGACTCAACACTAATCTTTATTATATATAGCTCACAGACTCGATTGCATAGAGGGATCATAAAATAAAACTCAAAACTAGATCATGCCATGACTTTACTCTACTAAATCAAGATACTACTAATAGGATCGAACTAAGAAAAACGGTAAAGATAGGAGTTGTGATGATGATACGATACCGGGGCACCTCCCCCAAGCTTGGCAGTTGCCAAGGGGAGTGCCCATACCCATGTGATTATGTATCCTTCTTTGTTGGTGGCGGTGGAGGTGTTGTTCATAATGCAAGCTTGTCATCCACCTTCCATGGCATAGGCTCACCCTCATAGAAGGATGATCGAGTCTCCGGAATCCTCAAATCTGCAACAGAAACAGCTCGAAACGAAAACAGAAGATATTTGCGTGATACGGTCGTCAAAACCTTTGGGAGAATATATAATGAATTTTTACCAACCAAAATACATATCGTGCAAGAAAACAGAGTTCGGAGGGCACACGAGGTGCTCATGAGGTAGGGGGCGCGCCCAGGGGGTAGGGCGCGCCCTCCACCCTCGTGGAGGCCTCGTGTCCTCCCTGGACTGCTACTTATTTTTCTATTTTTATAAATATTCCAAAACGGAGAAATATTGCCTTAGAATTTGTTTTGGAGTCGGTTTACTTACCGTAACACATACATATTCCTTTTCGGAGTCTGGAACATTCTGGAAAGTGTCCCTTATGTATTCCTCCGGGGTTATGGTTTCAATAACATTGGTTTCAACATTTATAGGATTACCTGAGATATAATGTTTGATTCTTTGACCGTTCACCACCTTCGGATTTGTGCCTTCGAAGTTGTTGATTTTTATGGCACCGGAACGATAGACCTCCTCGATAACGTAGGGACCTTCCCATTTAGAGAGAAGTTTTCCTGCAAAAAATCTTAAACGAGAGTTGTATAGCAACACATAATCACCTACATTAAACTCACGCTTTTGTATCCTTTTGTCATGCCATCTTTTAACTTTTTCTTTAAACAACTTGGCATTTTCATAGGCTTGGGTTCTCCATTCATCAAGTGAGCTAATATCAAATAACCTCTTCTCACCGGGAAGTTTGAAATCATAGTTGAGCTCTTTAATAGCCCAATATGCCTTATGTTCTAGTTTGAGAGGTAAGTGACATGCTTTTCCATAAACCATTTTATACGGAGACATACCCATAGGATTCTTATATGCAGTTCTATAGGCCCATAATGCATCATCAAGTTTCTTGGACCAATTCTTTCTAGACCTATTAACAGTCTTTTGCAAAATTAATTTGAGCTCTCTATTACTCAATTCTTCTTGACCACTAGACTGCGGGTGATAAGGAGATGCAATTCTATGATTAACATCATATTTAGCAAGCACTTTACGGAAAGCACCATGAATAAAGTGTGAACCACCATCAGTCATTAAATATCTAGGGACTCCAAACCTCGGAAAAATAACTTCCTTAAGCATTTTAATAGAAGTATTATGATCAGCACTACTAGTTGGAATAGCTTCTACCCACTTAGTAACGTAATCAACATCAACTAAAATATGAGTTTATCCATTAGAAGCAGGAAAAGGTCCCATATAATCAAAGCCCCAAACATCAAATGGTTCAATAACAAGTGAATAATTCATAGGCATTTCTTGACGTCTACTAATATTACCAATTCTTTGACATTCATCACAAGACAAAACAAACTTATGGGCATCCTTGAAGAGAGTAGGCCAATAAAAACCAGATTGCAATACCTTATGTGCAGTTCTATCTCCAGCGTGGTGTCCTCCATAAGCTTCGGAGTGACACTTGCGTAGGATTTGTTCCTGTTCATGCTCAGGTACACAACGTCTAATAACACCATCTACTCCTACTTTATAAAGATGTGGATCATCCCAAAAGTAATGTCTCAAATCATAAAAGAACTTTTTCTTTTGTTGGTATGTGAAGCTAGGTGGTATAAATTTAGCAACAATATAATTAGCATAATCAGCATACCACGGAGTGCTACGAGAAGTACTTATGACATTTAATTGCTCATCAGGAAAGCTATCGTCAATAGGTAGTGGGTCATCAAGAACATTCTCTAAACTAGATAAGTTGTCTGCAACTGGGTTCTCAGCTCCTTTTCTATCAACAATATGCAAATCAAATTCTTGCAGCAAGAGAACCCATCTAATAAGTCTAGGTTTAGCATCTTTCTTTTCCATAAGATATTTAATAGCAGCATGATCGGTGTGAATAGTTACTTTAGAATCAACAATATAAGGTCTGAATTTATCACAAGCAAATACAACTGCTAAGAGTTCCTTTTCGGTAGCAGCATAATTTCTTTGAGCATTGTCTAGAGTCTTACTAGCATAATGGATAACATTTAATTTCTTATCAACTCTTTGCCCTAGTACAGCACCTACAACATAATCACTAGCATCACACATAATTTCAAAGGGTAAGTTCCAATCAGGTGGCTGAAGAATAGGTGCAGAGACTAATGCTTTCTTAAGTATTTCAAATGCTTCTACACAATCATCATCAATGACAAATGGTACATCTTTTTGTAATAAATTAGTCAGAGGTCGAGAGATTTTTGAGAAGTCTTTAATGAACCTCCTATAAAATCCGGCGTGACCAAGGAAACTTCTTATACCTTTGATGTCCTTGGGACATGGCATCTTCTCAATAGCATCAACTTTGGCTTTATCAACTTCAATACCTCTTTCAGAAACTTTGTGCCCCAAGACAATACCTTCATTAACCATAAAGTGGCACTTTTCCCAATTCAAGACAAGATTAGTTTCTTCACATCTCTGCAAAACTCGATCAAGATTGCTCAAGCAATCATCAAAAGAGGATCCATAGACGGAAAAGTCATCCATGAAAACCTCACAAATCTTTTCACAAAAATCAGAGAATATAGCCATCATGCATCTTTGAAAGGTAGCAGGAGCATTACATAAACCAAAAGGCATACGTCTGTAAGCAAAAGTACCAAAAGGGCATGTAAAAGTAGTCTTTGATTGATCTTTAGCCGACACAGGTATTTGAGAGAAACCAGAATAACCATCTAGAAAGCAATAATGTGTATGTTTGCATAATCTTTCTAGCATTTGATCAATAAAAGGTAAGGGGTAATGATCTTTCTTAGTAGTTTTATTTAATTTGCGGGAATCAATTACCATCCTATAACCTATGATAATTCTTTGCGGGATCAATTCATCTTTATCATTAGGGACAACAGTAATACCTCCCTTCTTAGGGACACAATGGACATGACTTACCCACTGACTATCAGCAACGGGATAAATTATACCTACCTCCAGAAGCTTGAGTATTTCCTTCCTTACCACTTCTTTCATTTTACGATTCAAACGTCGTTGAGGATCACATACTGGTTTAGCACCGCTTCCAAATTTATTTTATGCTGACATAGAGTGGGACTAATGCCCTTAAGATCATCGAGAGTATATCCAATAGCTGCACGGTGCTTCTTCAGAGTTTTCAATAATCTTTCTTCTTCATGCTCTGAAAGGTTAGCACTAATAATAACAGGATATATTTTCTTTTCATCAAGATAAGCATATTTAAGATTATCAGGCAACAGTTTAAGCTCAAACACGGGATCACCCTTGGGTGGAGGAGGATCCCCTAGGATTTCAACAGGCAAATTGTGTTTCAGAATAGGTTCCTGTTTAAAGAATATTTCATCTATTTCCCTTCTTTCATTCATAAACATATCATTTTCATGGTCTAGCAAATAGTGTTCTAAAGGATCACTAGGAGGTACAGCAATAGAAGCAAGACCAATAATTTCATCCTTACTAGGCAATTCTTCCTCACGATGTTGTTTACTAAATTTAGAGAAATTAAACTCATGAACCATATCATCCAAGCCAATAGTAACAACATCCTTTTCGCAGTCTATCTTAGCATTTACTGTATTGAAGAAGGGTCTACCAAATATAATGGGGCAAAAGCTATCTTGTCGAGAACAAAGAACAAGGAAATCAGCAGGATATTTAGTTTTCCCACACAAGACTTCAACATCTCTAACAATTCCCACTGGCGAAATAGTATCTCTATTGGCAAGCTTAATTGTAACATCAATATCTTCTATCTCAGCGGGTGCAATTTCATTCTTAATTTCTTCATATAAAGTATGTGGTATAACACTAGCACTCGCACCCATATCACATAAGCCATGAAAACAATGATCTCCTATTTTAACAGAAATAACAGGCACGCCTACCACATGTCTATGTTTATCTCTATCACAGGGTTTAGCTATTCTAACAGTTTCACTAGAGAATTCAATGACATGCCCATCAATAATATCAGACAAGAGATCTTTAACAATAGCAATATTAGCTTCTACTTTAACTTGCTCAGGAGGTGTATAAGTTCTAGTATTGCTTTTACGAACAATAGTTGAAGCTTTAGCATGATCCTTTACTCTAGCAGGGAAAGGTGGTTTCTCAACATAAGAGGTGGGAACAATAGGATCATTATAAGTGATGGTCTTTTCTTCAACTTTAATAGGTGCAGCTACTTTTACTTCTATGGGAGGATGATATTTAAACCACTTCTCCTTGGGGAGATCAACATAAGTAGCAAAAGATTCACAGAAGGAAGCTACTATCTCAGAGTCAAGTCCATATTTAGTGCTAAATTTACAGAAAATATCGATATCCATAAAAGATTTAACACAATCAAAATTAGGTGTCATACCTGACTCCTTACCTTCGTCGAGGTCCCAATCTTCAGAGTTGTGTTTAATTCTATCCAATAAATTCCATCTGAATTCAATAGTCTTCATCATAAAAGAGCCAACACAAGAAGTATCGAGCATGGTGCGATTGTTATCAGAAAGCCGAGCACAAAAATTCTGAAGAATTGTTTCTCTTGAGAGCTCATGATTGGGGCATGAATATAACATTGATTTAAGCCTCCCCCAAGCTTGAGCGATGCTTTCTCCTTCGCGGGGCCAAAAATTGTATATGTAATTGCGATCACGATGAACAAGATGCATAGGGTAATACTTTTGATGAAATTCCAATTTCATTTCTTTTATAGTTCCACGATCTCGTGTCATCACATAGCTTATACCATGTCGATGCGTCTCCCTCCAAAGATAAAGGGAAAGCCTTCTTCTTAACAACATCATCGGGTATACCTGCAAGCTTAAATAATCCACAAATATCATCCAAATAGCGTAGATGCTCATCGGGATGCTTTGTCCCATCTCCTATAAAAGTATTAGCCAACAGTTTTTCCATAATACCCGAAGGAAATACAAAAGGAGTTTCATTTTCAATAGGTTCAGTAGGTTGAGGAGCAACTCTTTACTCTACTGGACGGGGCGAAGATACCCCGAACAAGCCCCTCAGAGATTCAGTTTCCATAGTAACAAGTGACAGAAAATTTCAGCACACTATAAATTTTTCCTTACCAAATTCCACCTACCAAAGGCGCTACACTCCCCGGCAACGGCGCCAGAAAAGAGTCTTCATGACCCACAAGTATAGGGGATCTATCGTAGTCCTTTTGATAAGTAAGAGTGTCGAACCCAACGAGGAGCAGAAGGAAAGGATAAGTGGTTTTCAGCAAGGTATTCTCTGCAAGTACTGAAATAAGTGGTAACAGATAGCTTTGTGATAAGATAAATTGTAACGAGCAACAAGTTAGAAAAGTAAATAAAGTGCAGCAAGGTGGCCCAATCCTTTTTGTAGCAAAGGACAAGCCTGGACAAACTCTTATAATAGGAAAAGCGCTCCCGAGGACACATGGGAATATCGTCAAGCTAGTTTTCATCACGCTCATATGATTCGCGTTCGGTACTTTGATAATTTGATATGTGGGTGGACCGGTGCTTGGGTGTTGTTCTTACTTGAACAAGCATCCCACTTATGATTAACCTCTATTGCAAGCATCCGCAACTACAACAAAAGTATTAAGGTAAACCTAACCATAGCATGAAACATATGGATCCAAATCAGCCCCTTACGAAGCAACGCATAAACTAGGGTTTAAGCTTCTGTCACTCTAGCAACCCATCATCTAATTATTACTTCCCAATGGCTTCCTCTAGGCCCAAATAATGATGAAGTGTTATGTAGTTGACGTTCACATAACACCACTAGAGGTTAGACAACATACATCTTATCCAAATATCGAACGAATACCAAATTCACATGACTACTAATAGCAGGACTTCACCCATGTCCTCAAGAACAAATAAACCAAATAAACCAACTACTATCAACTACAAGGAGTAATCAACACTACTAGCACCAATGCCGGACTTAGAGACAAGAATTGGATACAAGAGATGAACTAGGGTTTGGAGATTAGATGGTGCTGGTGAAGATGTTGATGGAGATTGCCCTCTCCCGATGAGAGGAGCGTTGGTGATGATGATGACGATGATTTCCCCCTCCCGGAGGGAAGTGTCCCCAGCAGCACAGCTCTGCCGGAGCCCTAGATTGGTTCCGCCAAGGTTCCGCCTCGTGGCGGCGGAGTCTCGTCCCGAAAGGTTGCTTATGATTTTTTTCTCATCGAAAGACTTCATATAGGAGAAGATGGGCGTCGGAGAGCCAACAGGGGGCCCACGAGGTAGGGGGCGCGCCCAGGGGTGAGGGGCGCGCCCCCCACCCTCGTGAGTAGGGTGTGTGCCCCCTGGCCTTCATCTTTGGCGATGATTTTTCTTTATTTATTTTAAGATATTCCGTGGAGTTTCAGGACTTTTGGAGTTGCACAGGATAGGTCTCCAATATTCACTCCTTTTCCAGCCAGAATTCCAGCTGCCGGCATCCCCCTCTTCATGTTAAACCTTGTAAAATAAGAGAGAATAGCCATAAGTATTGTGACATAAAGTGAAATAACAGCCCATAATGCGATAAATATCGATATAAAAGCATGATGCAAAATGGACGTATCATTGACCACGTTGACCACGCCACGCCGAGAGCACCAGGACGGTGGACGACGGCGAGGCCTAGGAAGGGAACGACACGGAGGCAGGGAAGACTCGGCAGTTGTTTCCCACGCGGAGGGGAGTACGATGTACGAGGGTTTACTGGTTCGTCTGCCGTCGCCGAAGAATAAAAACAGGTGTGGGTGAGTAGAGGGATGGCTAGGCCAGCGATGGAGTACGGTGGGGCGGTGAGGCCTGCGCTGCAGCACAGCCGGCCGCGGGGAGGAGGGAGCAGGCAGTCCCGTCGGCGCTTGTTTGAGCGGCTGGAGCAGGAAGAGCAGAGATTGAATAAGCACGACGGCCGTTGGATGGAAATCCAACAGTCACTGCTTGTGCGTCAACCTTTTTTGAGAAAAGCCTCAAATCTGTGGAAAACAGCATACAACCCATCTGCCATTATTTCTAATAATTTATATCCCATTTGCTAATTCTTAAGGTTTTTTGGAGCCCATATTCTTTTTGTTAGCATTACAGCCTATATTGTGGCTAGGGTTAAAAAATTATACGAAATTTTGCATATTTCAGTGCGGTCCGAACTGTTTTTAATCCCGAAATTCCGAGTCACATTCAAAATGATTTTAAAAATAAATGTATATCAATATAAAATCAAACAAATTGTCCACACATAAAATAAATGCAATTTGAAATCTCAAAATGAAAAAAAGATATTTGAAACTAATTGCCGGTTTGATGTGTTTTAAAAATGTACACCCCATTTCTCATTACAGATAGGCCATTTTCTCGGCCAGCCGAATGAAGCTCTCCTCGTCTTGAAAGATTTGCAGCCCAACAAGCTTGATAAAGCAACTTACTTGACAGATCACAAAAAAACTGGGCTAGCCATTTTTAGAAAGAAAAAAACTACTGGGCAGGTGTGTGGTAAACATAAAAGAAAAGGCTGTCTAGACAGGCCAGAGTGTCCCACACAGCCCAGTTGACACCCTGCTTCCGTCTCAAAACAAATTAGATAAATGACATTCCAATTATGGCGATTCATAAAAATGCCACTACAATTTCCAAACTTTGCAAAATGCCACTGCAATTTTTGTAAACTTTGAATAACGCCACTGCAGTTTGCAAACTTTGAAAAATGCCACTCTAGACTTCAAAAAATGCCACTAGAAATGGCATGAAATGGCGTTTTTCAAAGTTTGGAAATTGCAGTGGCATTTCTCGGAAACACCAGATTTGGCGTTGCATTTATTAAATTAACTCAAAACAAAAATAACTGGGCGAGCTGCTGGGTCCCTAGTGTCAGCCGCTCGTTGTGCAATTCTCTCGTTTATTGACTACGTTGACAATGGCATGGGACCCAGATGTCAGAAATCCACTAGGAGGAGCCATTTTTATTGGCTTGAAATAAGGAGACACTTGCCTGCGTACTGCCATGACCTTGGCGGGTCCCTACTGTCATCCTCTCTACGTACAACCATCTCCTGATTGTGTACGCGTCAACTTGGTAGGCCCACAAGTCAGCCTCTAAACCCGTGGAGGACAAATACAACCCATTTTAAAAAATAACAGACCATTCCATATGTTCAAACGGAAAGTTCAACATTCAGAGCAAAGTAACAGGTCTGATCCACATATAGAGTACTGAACTTCCACGTTGACAACCATCATAGCCAAGTTAACTATCTACTCCCACTAATACTCTAGTAGCGTACAAGTACTAACTTACTCTTAGCTAACTAGACGTGCCGGCCGCCATCTGTGGTACACGCTAAACACCGGCACCGGCGTCCTGCGCCTCGCCTCGGACTTGCAAGAGGTGTGATAGGGCGCGTTGCTCGCGCGCGTTGGCCCTTTCCATGCCGGCGTGGTCCACCAAAGCTTCGGCTTCCAAGCGGGAAACCCACTTGACAAGATGGTAGTAAAAAATCGGCATCGCAAACGTGTGCGTGCCCGACAGCCTCCAAGGCTATTTGCCGGTCACCGGCCTCCACGTAGTCGGCCCAGTTGCGGGCGCTCTGCTCGCGACTCAGAGCGTCGGTGCGCTGCTGCTCCATGTCCCGCTGGCGGCGCAAATCAGCGATATGTTGCTCCTCCTCCAGGCGGTCATGCTCCAACAACTCCTACTCCTCCGCCAGGCGGTCGCACTCCAACAACTCCTCGATCTCCGCATTGCCATCTAAAGACAGATAGAATGCCTCCTCCCTCCGTCTGCCTTCCGGTGAAAAACCGAACACTAGTTCCGGCGGTGACCGCCTCCGGCGTCGCCTACCGCGGACGGGCGGGGGTATGGCGGACGTGACGAGCGACGTCGGGCCG
This sequence comes from Triticum timopheevii, assembly GCA_963921465.1. Taxonomy (NCBI): domain Eukaryota; kingdom Viridiplantae; phylum Streptophyta; class Magnoliopsida; order Poales; family Poaceae; genus Triticum; species Triticum timopheevii. Next base: position 367,293,859 of record OY997264.1, read on the forward strand.
GTGGGGGCTTATGAGGATATGGCGAGTTGGGTCATGGTGCCACTGGAGAAGGTCGGGAAACAGTACTTATATGCGGAAGGTAGCGCGACGGTCATCGGAATTCAATGCATAATGGCTTAGCGCGCCAGCTTTCCATGGAAAACTAGAGAAAATGAAATTATGTTTGTGTCGTCCCGTCCCGTCTGGGTCGCACGCCGGCATGGCGGTCAAACGAGTGCACTCGAATCATCTCCCTCCTTGTCAATAATGATTCCACGGATTTAAAAAGCCCGCAACAATTAAAGTGCATCTTTTTTCGCATCAGTTAGTTGACTTAATTACGGCCGGCTGCATGCAGGCACTCAGGATCGCTTGTAGCCAGTACGCGGAGCAGCATGCAATGAGTCGCAGCCGAGGGCACGCATGCAGCCACTTAAATCGCTGGAATTAATTAGGCTTAAACTTCTACATGCCATTAATTATTGGCATGCCTTGGTCTTGCTGCTTTGCTCACGGGACTAATAAACCCGGACGGAGGGAGTACCTTGGTTGGTGAGAGGTTTGAATTTAGCCCTGCAAACCGGAAAGGAGTTACTAGTACTACGTGCGTGATCTGCTATTTATTCGTGTAGGATCGAGTAGGTCGTTTCTTGAATTGAGCCCTGCAAACCGGAAAGGAGGTAGTACGTGCGTGGTCCGCTATTTATCCGTGTAGGATCGAGTAGTAGGCATTTTTATTCAAAAAACTGCCACTTTGGATCTTGCGTCGCAAATAAAACTGCCAGGAGCGTGTTAGTAGGCTAGCTAGTGATCGATCGGTAACTTGTAAACACTGAGCGAACAGAAATAAGTAACTGTTAATGCATCTCAATGATTCACAGATCATATACAAATATGTAGCTCCAAAAGCAAAGATCAGCCACTTTGGATCTTGCGTCGCAACTAAAACTAACTAGTGCGATTCCCATACATAAGATCAACATGTTAATGCATCTCAATGATTCACAGATCATATACAAATATGTAGCTCCAAAAGCAAAGATCTAGAAAAAACATATGTTCTTCCTACTAACATGGATGCTTCTCTTGGCCAATATTCAGCACAGACTGAAAGACAAATTTGTTTGTGAAGTCTACAATTCCTCTTGCAAACGTAAGTGGTTTCACCAAAAGCAGGAACCATGAGAATGAACCACACATGATGGAGGAACATCCACTGCAATATGATTTGGTCTTCTCTCAATCACACCGCGAGACTATTTTCAGAATACGAACTTTAACTTAGGCAAAATGATGCCCATTGTATAATCAGACCAAAGTAATGAAGCACCTAGTGTTGGCCAATAAATAGTACAGTACTACTTTTCTGCAGTCCATGAAGTGACTATCCAATCTTTTTGTGTCTATTTTCAAATGACACTGCATGCAGTGACTATACTATTCTCTTGTGCAGTTCAACCAGAATTGCGGACACTTTGTTTGTTTGCCAAATAGCAACGGGCAGACATCTCTGTCTGCACAAATATCAAGCAGCTAGTAAACATATACCACACCATGTATTTTTGGTTTAAACATGTCTCTTCCGCTTAGCATCTGTCATGTTCTGCACTGGGCAATCTGATACAGTTATGTTTTGCCCTGGACAATTTCATACCGAATTGATTTGCTGGTTCAGAGCAGAAATATAGCGCATATTCTTCATCAGACCAAGGATATCCATGTTCGGAGTGATGGAAGAGGTGAAATCGATACAACCGAAATTGAGCATCCAATCATTGAATCCTGTCCTGCACCTCCAATGTAGGTCCACCCTGCCAATAAATTCACATGCAAACCACTAGTATTACTATCTAATGACAGTACAAAAAGAGTAGCAAGATAGTAGCAAACCATGTACCTTCGTAATGAACAGCTCATAGTGCCACCAATTGGATATAAAGGTTTGGAAAAAAACATGCTCCTAATGTTGAACCAGTTGGACCTTTTGTGCACTTCCACTAAAATCGAGCATCCCCGTTTGCATAGATATTGAAAATGTGATTACTATAAAAGTGGCACTAGTTGAAGCATAGACTCACAAATATAAGCATTCCAATTTCTTAATGGGAAAAGGTAGCAAGACTGTTTCTATCCACCTGTTTGAAGAAATAAATAAAGCAACAACGACTGATGTCAGGAAGGCATACATAATTTTTTCTGAAAAACTGAGCCATTCCTGACCTTTCCTCTTCTTTTAAGCAAATTTTGTGCAGTTCTACTAAAATAAAATGCCATCACCGCCTTGACAATTCAGTGACACTGTACAAAAGGAAATGACTTAACATTACATCATGATGTCAGGTATGTAGTCGACAGGCATTAGAGACAAACATACAGACCTCCTCAGATAACATAATGAACATTAATTTTAACAAAGGTGTGACTAGCTTTATCGGGATAATTTGAGTGAAGTCTACACCCTCTGTTCCTTAATATAAGACGTTTTCGCGATTCAATTTAAAGTACCCAAATGTCTAATATTTAGAAAAACAGGTAATAGTTTTCTTGAGCACATATCTGGGAAAGCTTGCCACACTTTATTTATGTCCATACGCTAATGCAACACCATTCGAATACTACAAATATACACTAATCCAGTGGCTAGTGCAACAATAGAGTAGTTAGTTTATTACAAGGTACAGTACAATGGTTTTACTGAACAGATTTCAATAAACTCTAGCACTGGAAGGTTTCTATAAGAATTAACAATACAAAATGTAAAGGTAACAAGTTTCAGCATTGGTATAGTAGCTGTACATGAGCATTAAACCAAATACAAAAGTCTGAAGGTAACTAGCATTATTAACTAATGACAGTATAAAAAATTTGCAAACCATGTACCTCCAAGGTAAATATCATTTCGAACTCGGGGGGACCTTAAATATTGCTATCCCAATCTTGATAATCGATCAAACATAAAAATGAGAACAGCCGGAGGAGGAGGTGCCCACTCTTGACCTTTCCTCTTGTCTTCATAATTATTTGTGCAGTTTAACCAAAATAAAATGACATCAGCGCCTTGGCATTTTGGTGACACTGTACAAAAAAATTAACTTATCTCATGAAAGTGAGGTATGTAATCTATTAGCATTAACAGTGCAAAAATCTGAAGGTAGTAACAAGTTTCATTGTTGGTATACTGGCTGTGCAACAGCATTAGAATGGCTTAGCTGAAAAATCTTTAATACATCCACAATCAACAGCTAACCCTCAAATAATCTAGTGACATTAAATGCCATTGCTTAAATTTATCGGTGGCATTGGACTGAGAGTGGCATTAGTTAAATGTGGCATCACTTTAGCAGTAGCATTGCTTGACTTGACTGTTGGCGTTATACTAACAGCAAAAAAGTGGCAATATGAGCATGGGAGGCCCATTTGGATAGTGGGTGCACCAGTACGATGTACCTCCATGGACGCAGAGTGGTGAGGGAGGTATGGTTGCCCAGAGCAACAAATATCCAGGCAGCATATGTGGATTGCGTCCCATTTTTGTTCTCTTTAGCCACCTTTTTCCTATGTGAGGACAACAAACCGATCGACCTAGTCATTCTCTATTGCGTTGTCATGCCTTTCTACCCTTCTTCAACCAAGAGATACGAGACTCGTTCCTTAGCTACTGATTTTCCCCTTTTCAACCTAGATGCGGGTTCGATGCCTACTCTCTTGGACAGTACAGTCTCCCTTCCTTTCCTTATTCAACCTAGACATGGATTAGTCTGCATGAAGTAGGGTTTCCTTTAATAGTGCAAATTATGGTTTCCGTCTGCGTGGCCTGCAGAGCAGAGGATAACAAATTGGGAAGATGGTGGAGTGGAAAAAGATCCGCATGCAACGACGTGGCAGATGGGGCAATAGAACAAGGGTATGGTTCGAAAAGAGGTAGCATACCCGAGGGTCGGCGGGAAGTGGCTTCGCTCGTGGTCGTCGTCCTCCGCACACACTACGGCAGCGAGCTTGGGGACGGAGGCCATCCCGCGTGGACGCTAGGTCTGAGAGGATGGCCTTGTCGTCAGTGCGCGACCTCGCTCGCCGATGACGAGTGCGTCAACGCTGCACGTCCTTTTCTTCCCCGGCGGATCTGTGACCACCGGCGAGGAGGGAGAGAGAGGTCGTCTTTTTAGATCTGGAGAGAGGGTGATAGTGTGAGAAACAAGTGGGCAGCCCTTAGCAAGAAAGCGCTGAAGCTCCAGCCTATATATCTTTTTTATACTACTAGTACTGGAGGTGGAGTAGTGGTAGAGTAGTTTATATTTTCTCTGCGTACAGTACCAGTTAGTCGTGCTTCAAAACTGAACAGCACACCATTAAAAAAAATAAAGGTCGATAACTAATGCGGCACCTCGGGCCAACGCGGCCAGATCGCATTTTGCACGAGAAATTACACACCATGTTTCGTTGACATGTGGTCCCGTTCCAACATATCAGTGAGACGATGGCGAGTCCTTTTCTACTAGTATTTCCGAACGGATGTGTAGGCCGGGGCGCCTCTTCATGAACCGTGGCAAACTGGCAACCGTCCACCGACTCTTCGCCTTTCCCTCTCGATTTGGAACTGCTGTCGCACGCTCTTCCTCTCCCTCCTCCATTTTCCTTCAGTCCTTCACCCTTCCTTCTACCATTGTTCGATCGTCTTCTCCATGGAGGGAACAGGCCGGAAATGATCCCGTTATTCTTGCCCCGATCTGAAAGATGATGTGGTGGAGGAACTCATTGATCGGTGCGACGTCATCACCTCGGCTAGCATGGCAGGTTCGTTCAAGCCTATTCTCGACTCAACTAATAACATCATTACAAGGAACCCAAGAGTCAAGGAGAGGTTTGATCTCCCTTGTCTTCTTTGCCGTGACCCTGATGACTGGCGCAAGGACGACGGAGGCCTCGCCTTGTGCAAGTTGATGTCGCTTGATCATGATACTTATGATGTTAAGATGCCATCGCTTGAGGGTAAGGCTTGGGCAGGCGCAAATGGAGATTGGGTTGTTTACATTGGGTCCAGCTGCGAGTGGGAACTTGTGAATGTGTACACTCATGAACGGGTTCCACTTCCAAAAATCTCAGCAGACTGCCCAAAGGTTGAGCACACCGGTATTGTACGCACGTTCAAATACGATCATGGTGACTGTCTTCTACGGAAGATAGCAATTTGTCGAGTTCCCAACTGCTCTTGGAATTACAACTACTATGAAGTTGTTGCTATCTTCGATAAGCTTGTTACCGTCCTTCGTGGTTCGACTGGATGGATATTGCTCAAAAATCAGTTTATGTACACGGATGAGTACTATGATGCAATTCAATACGAGGGCCTTGTGTTTGCTGCCACCACTCGTGGCACTGTTTTTGCATGGAATCCTTATGCTTTCGGTATGTTTGTCTTCCACCGTAATTATAATTGTTTCATCCACATGCATGCGGGTTAGCAAGTTTCCCTTTACTAATTAACCTTCTTCTTGTGTTTCCAAGGTCCTGTGAACATTCCACCACCTATACTTGAAATTTTTTATAACCAAGGGGGAGATGACGATGGTGATGATCACGAGCATGAGGACGAGCAGTGCCCATATACTCTGTGACGCCTGGCAACTAATTCCGATGGATCACCTCTTCTTGTGTGTATACAACCCACTGATGATGTTACTACTAAGGAAGCAGGTGTAGTCTCCCATGGTCGCATTCTTCGGACCTATTCCAACACTCGTTGCATGGTATTCGGGATGGATACTAGTGTGCTAGCGCCAACACCTTCTCCCTGGTACAGAATTGATAGTCTTGGAGAAAACTCGCTCTTCCTTGGACAAAACTATCCAATGATGGTGAAAGGCGATCCAACTGCTATTGACACAACGTTACTAGTACCATTTATGAGAAGCAACTGTGTCTATACCTCGGACATTTGGGTGGTTCCCTACCCTGGTACTGATATAGTAGGCCGCTTTAGCCTGGATGATCAGTCCTGCGTTGGTCTCGAGATCGACAATGGATGGCCCGTCCCAGAGAATCACTTGTGGTTCAAAGCAAGCTTTTCCAATGCTGAGGATTGGTTGAGTTGAAGTTCATTTCATTGCTTGTTATTTGTTGTGTGATGAAAACTTTAGTATTTATAATGTATCCTCGTTGTCGATGTGGGTTGATGACCTGTTGTATGTAATAAAATGATATGCCTATGATAAACTTACTAAATTTATGAATGGCTTTCGAGTCGCTTCTCTGAGTGACTGGTGCGATGAGGCAAAAAAATATTTTTCAAATACATAATTGTACATGCATTGCAGCAGGTTATCGGATGAGGCCAATCAACAATAGTAGTACACTATTTGTACTAGCTTCACATGCTTCGCGCGTCGGGCGGGTGTTTTTACTGTAGCCATATGTTAATGTGTTCGTTGTACGTAACCAGCACCTCGAATCCTCGATACTAGTACTATATAGTAAGTAGTAGGAGTAGTAGGGTGGCATGGGCCAGAACAAGCATTCACGTCCAGGAGTACGGCACACGCCACCACCACGACATCCATCTGACACCATATTATTTCTTGGAGTCCATGCTAGAGCAATCCCTTCAACCTCGTCGTTTCTCTAACTTCAGCCATCGCGCGGCGGGCGAGGTGGGGGTTTGCCGATAGTCGGTTTCCTCAACTGCGGTCCCACTTGTAAGGCGAACTCCAACGCACGACCCCAAATGGACCTCCGTTTTGCACGAACTCCAATGATAATTTTGACTAGAAAAGTAAGACCAAAGAAAACAAGAACCACAAGAATACATTTTACTACTCTAGAAGATATCCAACTTCCATAACTGCTCCTGTAACTTGGATTAGTGCCTTCTCGATGCATTCATTGTTGATCTGCGGAGGCTCGATCTTGCGTGCTTCTTTCTTCTTCCAGTCTAAAGAAGTAGACGTTGATTCCTCGCATCTAGTCTCATGTCTAGCCTCTATTCTAGTAGGAGTATCAACAAGTGCACTAGTCTCATCTCTAGCCTCTATGCTAGCTAAAAGTGCTAGAACATCTACTAAATTGTGCTCTATCAATATATCGATGTACTCTTCTTCCCTATACCAAAACTTGCATCCATTCTAGTACACAATAAATTTTTTAAGTTAGCACAACTAGTCTAATCCGAGAGCACAACCGAAGATTTGGTCGGGTTCTTCCTCCTTCTGCCGACGCGTGGGACATCCAGCATCCAGGTCGTGTCATGCAAGAAAATAGAGTGGTAGTTGAAGCCACGTGATGTGCATCTTGGGTTAAACTGTAAATAGAATCTTACTACTCTTGAGTAACTCCAAAAGTAGCCACCAAAGATCTTTATGGGATTTGTTTTTCATCACCAGCACGTCGAGGTGAAAGATGTGCAGGTTCAGTGGGTCCTCTTGCGTTTTCACTGACATGTGGGACTGCATGTGAGCAAACAGACGATGGGCTCCGCGCGTCCGCTGGATGGCTGAGAAGAGAGATAGAGGAGGGCTGAGCACAGACTCCAGGAAATTTGTTCTACGTACCTCGATATAGGCTTGATATAGTGGGATGGCATGGGCCATAACTAGCATTCACGTCTAGCAGTACAGCACACGCCACCCACACGAGTCCCATCCAACACCAATTTTCTTGGAGTCCGTTCTACAGCCATCGTGCGGTGGGCGGGGTGGGGGTTGGCCGATAGTCGGTTTGCTCAACTGCGGTCCCACTTGTAAGTGAAAATGCAACACCGCACGCATTCCCCCTTGTGTGGTGTGCCGGACCAACCGTGTGGGGGTGCAACACGAACATGGCAAGCTTTTCCTTTTGAACTCGTAACTTGTAAAATTTGGTTCAGCTCCATGGCGCGACCGATAGATAGAAAATAATGATTTTGCCTAGAGTAATGAGAAGTTTGGTTCTGGCGCCATTCATGCATGGAGTACGTACGAAAATTATAAATTTGATGCGAAAGGTAAGATAATTACTAGTACTAGTACCATATACTACTAGTACATGGATTTGACAGAAAGATAAAAATACATACGGATCCATCAACGACATCCTCACGCCCTAGTGCGCCAGGTCACCAACCGACGTGTGAGGAGCAGCGGCGTTGGCGGCGAGCTCAACGTGCTTCTGAACAATGCCGTCCAAGGTTGTCCTGCGGTCCAAGAAGGCCAGCGTCTTATCGTCCTCCTCTTGCATGTAGTAGTCCTTGTGGATGATTTGCGCATAGACGTGGGTGATTATGTCGATGGTGTCTTGCTGCACCAGGCGCTGCGCGGTGAGCGCGACCTCGAGGTGGACATTCTTCGGCGCGATGGTGGGCAGTCGCAGGGCCACCAGTGCGTCGAAGAGGTTGTCACCATAGTGGCCGTTAAGGGTGGCAGGCATCGCAGAGCCTGGGCGCGTCAGCTGGAGGTGTACGTTAAAGTCATCCGCGAGCTTCTTGACGATGGTGAACTTGTCGAGGAAATTGACGAGGACCTCGTCGAACAAGGAGACGAAGCTGTCGTCCAAGCGGCCCCTCGCCCTGGCGGCCTCAAGCAATACCTGGAGACGTTCCTCTGTGCCGGGCCGCAGGCCGGCGTCGTGGACCATCTGGCACAGCCGGCTGATGCTCGCGCTCATCGCCTCCATGGATCTAGCTTAGCTTCTAGTCAACTGATCTTGCGATTCGAGTGATCACTCTTGCCCTTGGTTAGCGTGCGTAGGTGCGTAGGATTTCGTACTACTCCTCGGGCCTCTACTACACCTGCCTTTGGCTGTATGATAGGTGGGCCAGCCACCCCTTGGGCCCATGTGTCATTCACCCAAAGGCAGTTGCAGTAAGTCAATGAAGGTGCGTACCCCTCCGTGCCGGTGCAGTATAGTGATCTCACCGGACCTCTAATTGGGGCCAAATGAGAGAAGTTTGATGTTTACTAGTTTATTGGTCCCCTTTGCATTTTGCGCCAAGTTTTGACCTTTGATTTAACTAATAAAATGTTAATGCATGTAAACAAAAATGTTGTGTAAGTCACCTTACAAAAACCAAATAATCCCAAAACACTTAGGCACCGTGCATTAACTCCCTCCCTGTTTCTTACTTCGTGACATATCAACCAATGAGAGATGTGGGCCGTGCATGCTTTAAATGACTTGAGACTACCAAACATGACATGCAGTGTTTAGTTCATTGCATGTAATCCTATTAGTACTCTAGTTAGCAAAAAGACATTAAGTTCTCTCGCTGATAGGAATAAAACACCATGTATTTATTTACAGAGGGAGTAGTACATTTTTTGTGGCATGCATTACTAGATATTGCTAGTCAAATACTAAAATCCAGATGGACGTGGTAGTACTCCTAAATCCAGACGGTGGTGCTACTAGTACTAGTAGTAGTACTACCAATGTAGTAGGAGTACTAGCACTGTACTACCGGTTGGTCAAATTATTACGTGCTGCTCCTCACAGTGAAGTGACAAGACCCTGCGCTGGAGATGACACCTGGGTATAGGCGCTGTGTTCGGCATACCGTAGTCAGCCTCACCGTCTGCAGTCACTATTATCATGGCTGTAGAGCTAGCCTGCTTACAACTAGCCTTGTTCGACATAATTTCCCGTGCGTAGATGCCCGTGCATTGCACGGAACACCAAGATTGAGGGTGGACGGCGCCGGCAGCGGCCATCGCGCCGGATTTTTCCATGGTCGTCTAGATGTGGTGGGGAGGAGATAAGGATGACTGTGAGAGACAAGGAGTTGTTTGTAAATAGGGAACAAGTGCGGGCATCTTTTTGCAGAAATGGAGAAGCTTGGTTTGTATGCGTCAGATCTAGATCCAACGACTATTGGTGAAAGATGGGAGGCACAACATCATCACCAACTCAGGACCTGTTTGATTCGCATGATTTTGAAAACGCAGGAATAGGACACGACAATATTACAAGTTTCAAACTGATATTACAAATGTTAGGAGTAATGTTGCACCTACGAAGAGGTTATTACTAGGAAGTTTACGTAAGAACTTTCGTTACTTTAGGTGGATGCAGCATTGTCGTACAAACTAAAATCCACCACCCTAACAAGTCACTAATGGGCAAATAAGTTTTCGAGTCTCTGGCCACTTGATGTTTCAAAAACAAATTCAGCTTCTGCGGAGACTTTGCCATTTAGGCTTAGACGCTTGCGGTGATCAGCACGCCATTCATTGTTGCGCTAGAGAACGCCAAACCTCGTTACCTTGAGCACACTTGCCTCCAGAACAAAGAACATGGCCAATTTAACCTTAGATGTGCTGCCTCGGTAGTCAATCTAATCAATTTCTGTAAGATGGAGATCAAGGCATTCGATGAGATTGTTATACCGCATCACATTTTTCACTTTCGGGTCTTTTTTTATCTGCAAAAGAAGAGAACATATTAGAGCAGCTGGCTGTATAAGATTGTCGTGTCATCAAGAGGTACCAATATCATTCGCTCATACGATAGGGTTGGCTGGCTAGTGATATTTTTTCACACTCTCTCTCTCTCTCTCTCTCTCTCTCTCTCTCTCTCTCTCTCTCTCTTTCTGTTTCCTCTCATTTAACTAGGAGCACGTGAAGAGCTTGGGCATTTGTTGCCTTCCACTATGTGGCCGATGCCATATTTCGCAAAAGTATGCCACATAATACGCATCAATGTCAAATCAAAAGATTTTGGCACCGCTCTCACGATGTGAGAGAGTTGGCACCGCTGTGCACACGGACCCACATGTATAAACAAATCAATCAAACCAACTACACCAGCCTCTCACTCTCTCAAACAAGTGTTTTTTATTGCCTCAGTCCTCTCTCTCTTGCATGCAGTGTTTTTTCATTGCGTGAGTTAATTTGGCACCGGAGCAAAGTAGGTGATCCAGATTGGGGCACCAGGTGAGCATGGAGGGGCATCGATGCCAAATGCATAACAAGTGAATTTTGCATGTGTTTTGGCCTACATAGCCCACTTTTGTACTCCCTCCATCCCAAAATTCTTGTCTTAAATTTGTATAAATACGGATGTATCTAGTTACATTTTAGTGTTGGATACATCTGTATCTAAAAAATGTAAGACACGAATTTTGGGACGGAGGGAATACTACCTCGTATTTAGTATAAAATTTTGACCATAGATTTACCTAAGAAAATATCAATGCATGTCACTAAAAATTACACCATTTGAAATTATGTTCAAATACGAATCCAACGATATAGTTCTTAGTGACATGCATTAACATTTTGTCAGTTAAATCTATGGTCAAATTTTGGTACTACAAAATTGGAAGAGTAAACCAGGACGGAGGTAGTACTTGCTCTTAGGGTAACCATAGAGTTACTGGAGTAGTCTAAGTTACTTTCCACTATGACTAGCCTAGGCTACTATAGTAGTACAGCATAAAAACGATGCAGGTGATCACGTGAGAAAAAAATACTAAAAACATTTCTTTCGGTCCAGTGCGTAGATGCAGTTTTGAACACTACACTTGTCATCGTAATTTAGGAAAATTACGACAAAATTGAGCTACATTGTGATTACCGTTTACTTATAGGAAAGAAGTTTCACCTCGATGAGTAGCTTCTCTATGCATTGAAAGCATGTAAGGAATTCAACAACTTGATCCGGATTGGGGCCGATAGATTTTAGTGCCAAGATCTTCACTGTGCGCATGAACTGGGTCAAGCTTGTGGGAATCCTTTTCTGGAAGACGGTCGTAAATACATCAAGAAGAAATTTAAAAATGTGAATTTCAAGAAGACGGAGAAGAAGATGAGTGCTGTACCTGAACGATTACGGATCCAATAAAGAGTTCGGAGAATTTGGTAGACGAGTACACCAACGCTGTCAGTTTTGGCGCGTCAATGGCCCTGATTTTTGTTGGACCTTCTAGATCCGATACAAGCAATCTCTCAAGGAAAGACGCATTCTCAATGACCATAACGTGGAACAACTGGAGTGATCTCTTCCCAACTGATGTCTTGTTGCGGGGCCAGCAAGACACATAAATCCATCGGAGATTCGTCGAGGCGATGTGGAGGCTAATGAACCCATGGATCTGCTCAAGACGAAGGTACCCGAGCGCAGTACAGCTGTGGAGCAGGTGCTTAATAGCCTTCTTCAAGATGACAACCTTGAAGAGGTCGAGCTACTTGAGTTGAGGGAGAAGAAGGGCGGGCGCGGCATTAATCTGGGGAAGGTAGCAGGAGCTGAATCTGGCGCGGCGCAGCGTTGGCGTGAGGCGGAGCACGGACGGCGACAGAGAGCGACATCGTCCAACTTCAAAGCTGAGCTCCTCGAGCTGATCTAGGGCGGGGGATAAGAACCACTCGTCGAACTTGGGTTGGACCTTGCAGTTGGTACTGAACATGCGGATGTCAAGGCGTCTGGCTGGCCCAGGGTGCGATGAAAGGATCTTGGAGACTGCGGCCATGCGTTTGCAATCCCCGTCACAGAGGCAGCTGTCGACGGTGAAGTTGAGGGGGACGCAGTGCCATAGGGGGCACCACCACCGGGAGAGCAGGGTGGTCCGCACGGCAGATTTGGTGGGGAGGAGGCCAATGATGATGAGCAGCATGTCATCGGGGAGGCTGCTGATGAAATCCAGGCTCGCCGGATGCGGTTTTGGCTCGAGCCGCCTCCGCTTGTTGGCTGCCTCGCCGTCCATCTCAACCGGCAGCGACGTCGGTGTACACGTGTGCTGGTGTGTGTTGTGTGCTGGGTGTGCGCGAGTGCGTCCTTCTGTGCATGGCGCTGCGCAGTGGTGAATTGTGCGCGAGTGCGTCCTTCACGCGCAAGAAGTGTGTCCTCAATGCGCCCTCAATTTACTAGTGAGCGGAGTGCTACCCCGAGTGGTTTCAACTTTGTTTACTTCACCGCGTGTCAGATGGGCGTCTAGTTTACTTATTTTCACCCACTGCCGCATGGGCCAACACACGAAGGTACAGAACACAAGCTGACAAGGCAGCGTGTGGATTGGTTGACCGGTCAACTAAACAATATACGGAGCTATACGCTGACACAGTAAGCGTATAATCCATCGGTATAGAGAGTTTGAGTGAGAGGGGAGGCCCGTGAGAGAGAAGAGAGAGAGAGAGAGAGAGAGAGAGAGAGAGAGAGAGAGAGCTACTCCCTCCGTTTGATAATGTAGTTCCAACATTTCTTTAAAGTCAAACTTTTGAAACTTTGACCAAGTTTATAAAGAAATTACTTATATCTACAATACCAAAGATAAATGATAGTATGAAGTAAGTACATGTTGTGATGAATCTAATGATCGTTCCAGATGTAAATATTTTTCTCTACATATACCTGGTCAAACTTTTCTGAGGTTTGACTTTTCAAAACATCCATATGCTTATGGACGTGACAGAGTCCCTAACTAGAGAGAGAGAGAGAGAGTGAGAGAGAGAGAGTGAGAGAGAGAGAGAGTGAAAAAAGTGTGTGTGCGTGTGTGAAAGAGACATGGACAACACATGATAAAAGTAGAGAAAAAGCGTGTGTGTCTTATGCAAACATATCACACATGCATCTTCGACAACGGAGGCAAGGTGAGGAGATAGTGTGTGGTTGTTTGGAACCGAGAGAGCAAGACCCCTAGCACGTGGCCAAGAGGGGTCTGACAAACAAGGGAGAGAGGTCGAGAGAGACGTACGGAGAAAATGCAGACATGGGGAGGAGAGAGTGTATGTTTGTCATAGAGAGATCCCCTAGAGATCGTGATGGGACTACATGGGTGGGAGATCGAGTGACAAGGTGTGTGCACGATAGAAGATGCCCCGAGAGATATCGAGATAGACGTATGGATGGAAGGAGACAATACGTGTGTTCCTGATGGCTAGTAAGAGATAATCATACTTAGGAAGGGGGGAGTGCTTGCGCCTATGATGGAGTGAGGGATTATGGTACTTAGGGGGGTGTGTGTCACATGGAGAGAGAACAAGGGCGGAGAGTGTTGGATGGGTCTATATGTATAGCGCGAGCGAGACATGTGTATGTGTGAACCAGGGAGATATAAGGTCAGTTTGGCTTGCGTCCTGAGCATCTTTTGCCTGGCCTGTGGTTGTGGCTGGATTTCATGCACGCTTTTTTGGTTGCTACCCTGTGAAAAAGAAAGCCCGCCTGCCCTGGGTTCCCTTGCACTTTAATTAGCCTGGCTGGACTCCAGACACTGCAAGTAGCCTGGCCCAGGCGACCAATTTTGAACGCCTGGCTGTGCCTGGTCGTGCGGCCACGAGGCTAACAGCAACATGGATGGATATTAGCATTAAATAATTGCTGCATGGATTGATTGATGGGACATTGATGCTTTGCCTGGCCCAGGCATGAACCAAACGCTTCAGCACCACACAAGCCTGGCCAGGCAAAAATATTTTACATCTCACGTCCACACCAGGCAGTACTGGCCATCAAGGCATGAGGGTCAGGTCACAAACCAAACTAACCAATAAAGTTTGAGAGAGATTGAGGAGCCCCGATAAGGCTGAGTGGTGCGTCAGATAGCTGAGAGGGGGAAAGAGATATTCCATCTGCTCGATAATGCAGTGCATGTAAATTTTTTAGAAGTTAAACTTTGGAAACTTTGATCAGGTTTACACAAATGTTATTTATATCTACAATACCAAAGATACATCATACAAAACTACATCTCATGGTGAATCTAATGGTATATGTTTGCCATACTAGATGTAATTGTTTTTCTCCACGTACATGGTCAAACTTTGTGATGTTTGACTTTTCAATAAATCTATATGCTATGGACCGAGGAGAGTGCCTAAGTCGAGACAGATCAAGTGCGTGTGAAGGAGAATGAGTAAGTGTGCAAAAAGAGAATGTGTGTGAAAGAGAAAGTGACAACAAACGATAAATTAGAGAGAGTGTGTGTTTTTTCATTTCTTATGCAAACCTATCACGCATGCATCTCCGAGATAGAAAAGCGAGGCGAGGAGATACACGAAGATAGCTAGTGTGTGATTGTTTGCAACGGAGAGAGACACCCCTGTAGCACATGTCCAATAGAGGTCTGGCCAATAAGGAACAAAGGTCGAGAGGGACACATGGAGGACATGGACGCATGGGGAGGGAGAGAGGGTGTGTTTGTGATAGAGAGATCCCCTCGAGATCGTGAGGGGACTATATGGGTGGGAGATCGAGGGAGGTGCGTGTGCGATAGAAAGATGCCCCAAGAGAAATCGAGATAGACCATGCACATGTTTGTGATGGAGACTAAGATTAGCTAGTCATATACATATAGGGGGGACTGTGTGTGCCTACAATTGAGTGAGAGACCATCATACTTGGCTAGCTAGGCATGAGATTGTGTGTGTGTGTGTGCGTGTGAGATGGAGAGAGAACGAGGGAGAGAGATGGAGTTTTAGATGGGCCTATCGAGTGCAAGTGAGATATGCATGTGTATGTGTGACCCAGGTGTATGGAGAGTTTGATAGAGGGGGGGAAGAGCTCCGAGATGACAGAGTGGTGCGTGAGAGAGTTACGGGCAAAGAGCCAAGGATTTGTGTGCGTACGATAAGTGCACCCAAGATATCTAGCTTGGACTAGCTAGAGTATCATACATAGTGTGCGAGAGAGACCTATAGATGGTGTATATATGCATGCAAACTAGAAAGACCCTCCCCACACACACACACACAAAGAGAGAGAGAGAGAGAGAGAGAGAGAGATGGAGAGAGAGAGAGAGAGAGATGGAGAGAGAGAGAGAGAGAGATAAAGGGAGAGGGACCAACAGGGTTTTTGTGTCGGATGCGTGCGACAAAATTGAAGATTGTCGAGAGAGAGAGAGAGAGAGAGAGAGAGAGAGAGAGAGAGAGAGAGAGAGAGAGAGAGAGAGAGAGAGAGAGAGAGAGAGAACAGGAGTCCGGGAGAGGGGGAGGTTGCGTTTTATGCATCAAAGACTGATATAAACCATGTTTCGATATAAACTTGCATTCAAATATTTAAATTGGAGAACATGTTGTCTGCAATCCACATATGAATGGATATATGCGTATATCAAACAAGTTCATTGATTTGACTTTCAACATGTTCATGGAGTACTATAATATAATACTGTACAACATGCTACTCGATTGAGGTGTTCAATTTTAAATTTAGTTCACTATTTTGACCTAGTGAACGAGCTATTTCATTGAATCGAGATATTTCATTTTGGGTTTGATTCACGTTTTTGAGTGGGTCAACTATTTTTCATATAGTAAATCGCTAGCAACGTGCATGTAAAAACACATTACTCCCGAGCATCATCTCTCCATCTAAAAAAGAAGTGGCAAGCTAATATTTCAAAATTTGATTCGAATCAACTTGGTAAGGTAGATGTGGATGCTCGTTCTCCCAAAATTTGAACGAACCATTAAACATCCTCTCTTCTCGGTGGAATTCGCCCGAGCAAATAAATGGGAGATGCAAAATTACCGTCCTGTGGGACACACATCAATTGGCCCGTTGTACATCGAGGGTAGGTTCATAACTTCATCCAAGCGCGCCTTCTCCTCGGCCGAAATGACATGTGCCAAATAATTCATAAACCATGATCGGCAAAACACGCTCTCCTCGCATGAAATAGCTCTCGCCTACTATTTCAAAACACGCTCTCCTCGCCCGAAATCGCTCGCGCCCATTATAGTTCAAAACACGCCCTCCTCGCCAGAAATCGCTCCCGCCCACTATTTGGGGAGAAGCAAAGTTACTCTACTATCCCCAACCCTCAGTACACAGACCCAAGCCGAGAAGCCTAAAGGCAAGGGTAGAACTGTAACTCCCCCTCACATTTCAGACAAATGCGTCCATAAGACATGGTTCCACTCCCCTCCCAATCCCCCCCCACCCGCCCCCCATTCATACCTCGTGGGCGCCAAATCACCTTCTCCCCGGGAAGCTCCCTTCTCCCGAGCCGCAAAACCTCAGCCCCACCTCCATGGCGCCCCCCACCGCACCAATTTCACAGCCGCCCTCATCCCTAATGCCGGAGACGCTGTCCATTTGCCGTCGTGCACTGGGCCGTGTGCCTCTTACTCCGTGCTGCTGGTGATGCCTCGACGACGGCCGCGTGAACCATACCGGAGCCGATTCACCCCCGCCGTTGTTCACGGCGCCGGAGCGGCTCCAATTTCGGATCCGTCCAGAGTCCTGGCGCTGCTTCCCCGTAGCCGTCGATCGTCGCGACATCGCTGTTTCCCTACCGCCGGTCGCCACCACAACTACGCCGGCCTCACCGACTCGGCAGCTGGACCTGACTACTTCACCATGCCGCCAGATAGGTCGCACCCTCATCTCAAATCACTTTATTTAGGCGTCAGTTTTCTGAATTTTTATTCTAGGCCAATCGATTCCCAATGGGAAGCAGCACCCCTCGAGGCGGCGGAGCTCCTAGGCTGTCGGTTGGCTGGTGTCTAATGTAAGGGTGCGGGGCCGCAAGTTCGCCACGGAAGCAGCGCTTAGATGGCTATCTTTTAGAGTTGCGTGGGTTGAAGGTACTGCCGCCGCCGGATCTGGATGACGGGGAGTCTTTGAGGATTGGCCCGGGGGTGGCGCAACCACGGCAGTGCGGTGGGGCGGGGAGCGGGGTTTTGGCCAAGGCCACGGACGGCGGAGGCAGGCTGCTCTGCCGTTGGTCGCTGGCTCTTCGGGGAAGATTCCGAACAGTGTCAGCCGGGAGGCACAAGACGGCCATCAAGCCATCCGGCATAGATCGGACAGTACCAAAATAAAATAAAATCGTGTGACCCCAATTTAGTCTTCAGTCAACAGACGTGTGACCACTCTCGTGCCTTGCTGTTGATCTCTTAGTGTATTTCTTCAG
This sequence comes from Triticum timopheevii, assembly GCA_963921465.1. Taxonomy (NCBI): domain Eukaryota; kingdom Viridiplantae; phylum Streptophyta; class Magnoliopsida; order Poales; family Poaceae; genus Triticum; species Triticum timopheevii. Next base: position 367,311,650 of record OY997264.1, read on the forward strand.
ATCAAAGAGATACGTCGTTCTTAACATTATGCGTTATCTGCATCTTCAGACACACCGTCTTCCGACTCACCGCAGCTGCTCCAACAAGGGAAGCATACACCAGAAGGTAGCTATAGTCCTCACTCAACAGTTCCCTGCATCGAATGAGCGTGCCCGACATGGACAACCACAACAAGTGCAGGGCCATCGACAAGTCAGCACATGATGCTCACTCCTATGGATGGCAGCCAGATAGGTTGTACCCTCATCTTACTTGTGTGCAACATTTATGGCTTTGTTATTCATCTAAGCATGGAAAATAGATCATCACATTTCACTGTATATTCATGCTGATCTCTTACGGGTCTTGTTCAGGAGTTAACGATGTTCCATAGTTCAGCTAAGATACTTGTTCTTTAGGTAACGTTGTTCCATAGTTATCATCCATCAGCCAATGCTATCCCACAGGCTGGTGATTATAGTATTATACCACTTCTAGTATTACCTATGTTGTTCTTTAATACTTTTGTGTGCCATCTAGTTAATCTCGAGTACAAACGATACATATTCTGTAGCTTTCATCTGTGTTCTCCCTTTAGTTTATGAGACCTGTTGCTGCTAGTTAACCCCAGTCCTACTATTTATGTCGTCTCCTACAGGCACTCATTACATAATCTAACTACTAGTTGTCTTCCATGCATGTCAGATATAATTGCACACACTGATATATCCACAAGAACCTCATGGAGCAATGTAAAGGCCAATAAATTTGATATCAATGATACCCAATATGATGGAACATGTAAAGGCAGTTCTTCAGAAGACTTGCAGAAAGATGATGAATCCTCTTCACCCCACAAGGTCCTTGCTCTAACTTGGCCTATGATATGGGTACAACATGCATATAATGTCCTGGAGTGTATCTACTCTGTTGCAATGCCATGTCCTTAGCATGCTGATCATGCATGTAAATATGTCATGCCTTCCTGTTTTTCAGTACCTGTTCCATTCATGATAACATGTTTTCAAATTCAAGTACTGTCATTCTACTCTATCGCAATGCCATCTGCTTAATTTGGACATCATGCTTCTGAATATCTTATGCATTGTTATCCATCAGTATGTACTTCATCTATCTACCATACCATGTTTTTTTACATTGAGGTGATGTTCTAGTGCTATGTTGCAATGCCATCTTAGTTTCCCAATCATACACGTGTATGTTGCCTTAATTATTTCTGTACGTATTCCGCTAGCATACAGTTTTACATTCAAGTAGTATTTTTTTATGTGTTGTCCTGTCGTATCCCTAGCTCTTACACCATACTCCCTCTGTCCGGATTACATGTTGCCGAAATGGATAAAAAAGATGTATCTAGAACTGAAATACGCCTAGACCCATCCATTTTTTTACGGATGGAGGGAATACATGTCAATATGTCATGCCTTTCTATTCTTCAGTACTTATTCCATCTCTCTGCTGTAGCATGTTTTATAATTAAATCACCACTCTTCTATACAAGGCATGCAAGGGGAAGACGACTATGTTAGAATCTGAAGGGTTACAAACAAGTCCTTTGTAAAAGATCCAAACGCCAGGAGATAATAAACCAACTCCAGTTTTTATAGATACTGCTCCAGCACAGAGAAACCCAACTCCTACTGATAATAAGCAGATTCCAGTGGCCAAAGAACTAGTCCGCTCCAGTCCATCAAAAATATGTCAACTCCATTCTAAGAAGCGTGTGTGTATCCTTGCATCATGAAATTTTATAGCATGCTGATCATATTTTCTACATGTTTCTTACCCATCTCTCTTTTAGAAAATAAGCTTAACAGATAGAAGAATTTCTGCAATGGTATCGTTTATGAGGAAAGATTCTTGCAGGAATTCTCTGTGCTCCAATGTAGATGTAAGTACCTATTGTATATCACTATATTTTTACATCAGCATGTATTTTGTTAATCAGCGTGAATCCAACCTTTATCTGATCTAAATTTAGTTGTAGCAAAATGTATGATTAAAGGCCACAATGTTGATTTTTGTAAGGAAAACTGCCTGGTAGTTTTGCATCCTGAGCTGCATGAGTGTACTATCTCATATCAGTGGGTTTGAATACTTTGGTTCTGCAATGGGTTTTCAGATTTTTTTTTTGCTGTATTGTCCTGTCGTATCCCTAGCTCTTACATCATACTCCCTCCGTCCGGATGACATGTCGCAGAAATGGATAAAACTGGATGTATCTAGAACTGAAATACGCCTAGACCCTTCCATTTATTTCCGGATGGAGGGAATGCATGTCAATATGTCATGCCTTTCTATTCTTCAGTACCTATTCCATCTCTGTTGTAGCATGTTTTATAACTGAATCACCATTCTTCTATATAAGGCATGCAAGGGGAAGACGACTATGTTAGAATCTGAAGGGTTACAAACCAGGTCTTTGCAAAAGATCCAAACGCCAGGAGATAATAAACCAACTCCATTTTTCATAGATACTGCTCCAGCACAGAGAAACCCAACTCCCACGGATAATAAGCCGATTCCAGTGGCCAAAGAACTAGTCCGCTCCAGTCTAGCAAAATAATGTCAACTCCATTCTAAGAAGCGTGTGCGTATCCTCGCATCATGAAATTGTATAGCATTCTGATCATATTTTCTACATGTTTCTTACCCATCTCTCTTTTAGAAAATAAGGTTAAACGATAGAAGACTTCCTCCATTGGGATCGTATTCGAGGAAAATATTTTGCGGGAATTCTCTGTGCTCCAATGCTGATGTAAGTACCTGTTGTATATCACTATATTTTTACATCAGCATGTATTTTGTTAATCGGCATGAATCTAACCTTTATCTAATCTAAAATTAGTTGTAGCAAAATGTTAAAGGCGCCAGTGTTGATTTTTGTAAGGAAAACTGCCTGGTAGTTTTGCATACTGAGCTGCATGAGTGTACTATCTCATATCATGCACATTACTGAATTGTAGTGTTTCTCTGGTTGCCCATTCATTCATTGTGTCAATGTTGCTTTCGTATTACCTTACCTGGCTAATGATAGTTGTGTCATATTGTGTTAATTTGGTGTAGGCTAGTTGCCCAAACGTTCGTTGTGTCAATGTTGCTTTCCTATTATGTGACTTGGCCAATGATAGCAATGCTAGTGTGTTAATTTTGTGCAGGCTGCTGAAGATAAGAAGACAAACTCTAAAGACAGCAAGGCAACCCCATTGTTTCTTTCCAATAAATCTAGGCCAGGTAATATGGCAATAACTCATGATTAATCTATTTAGTTCCCGTCCTAATTTATGTTATGATGCAGTGGTCAAGACACTCTCCACTATCAATAATACAAGCCTGCCAAAATCGCCATCTGAATCTGTTCAGTATCCTCTGTCTAGAATGCAACGGAATAAATGTATGCTTGTGAACCAATTAATGGCTGAAGCAATAATGGAAATGGTGGATGAATCAGAGGTGCAGAGTCGTGCGACACAACAACCGATCAATATTTTCAGAGACAGTGTAGCAAAGCAGCAAGAACTTGCCCACATGCTTATGGGCGTCATCTGTGCTGAGGTTGCAGATTGTGACGTTGTAGATGGTTAGGTTCTGCTCATTTATTTGCACTGGCATCAATCTTTGATTACCCATTGGATGTAATTTCCTGTAATATATGCTGGATGTGCAACGTTATTCCCTGTATGTCGTACCTTTGCTTGATCAATTTTGGTCCTGTGCATAATTGCTCATCGTATGGGCTCAAATTATCTAATTTGGCCTAAAGATATGTACGAACTTTAGTGGGCCCATTAAGTTAATGGGCCGTTACTAGGCCGAAAGTTAATGGTCGGCCCTCTTACCTCCCGGGTCGTTAACAGGCCGACATCAAAGCGGGCAACAGGTGAGCCCAATTTATTTCACGGGCCGTTAACAGGCTGTTACTAAGTTTGGGCTACATATGGCCCAACTATATTGTAGGCCTTTAGCAGGCCGAAAGAGACAGCGGGCTTGTACTGGACCATGAAGAGCATGGGCCGTTAAGAGGCCGAAAGTCAGGTCGTATTGCAAATGGCCCAACTGTGTTGTGGGCCTTTAGCAAGCCGAAAGAGAAACCGGGCTGGTATTGGACCATGAAGGGCATGGACCATTAAAAGGCCAAAACTAAGGTTTGACTACAAATGGCCCAACTCATTTATGGTCCGTTAACAGGACGAAAGGCACACAGGGCCGGGAATTGGCCCAACACTTAAATGAGTCGCTAAAAGTCCAAAACTCAGGTCCGACTACAAATGGCCCAACTGATTTATGGGCCGTCAACAGGCTGAAAGTAACACCAGGCCGGAAATTGGCCCAACACTTAAATGGGCCGCTAAAAGGCCGAAACTCATGACCGACTACAAATGGCCCATCAGATTTATGGGCCGTCAACAGGCTGAAAGACACACCGGGCTGGAAATTAGCCCAACATTTAAATGGGTCGCTAAAAGGCTGAAAGATGTACATCCTGAAAAATTAGCCCATCCATTGAATGGGCCGTTAACAGGCCGAAATCTCATTGGGCCGATATTGAGCCCAAATATATAGCGGGCTGTTAACGGGCTCGAACTGACGATGGGCTGCAATGGTGTCAAATGTTTAATGGGCCGTTGACGGGCCGAATTGGCACATCTCGTATGGGCCGTGGGCTTAAATGGACCTGACACAAGTAGGCCTTATATGGGCCGTCCTGCTAATTTTTACTGGGCCGGCCTTTTTCACCGGAATGGGCCACTGTTGGGCCGTGCCACGTGTCAACCTATTATAGTTGCCTCCTGTCCAATGAGTGGATGACATCTGTCCCAACGGTGAGGCAACACGTGTTTCCTGCGGCTAATGATGATTTTACACGTGGAAAATCCCCATTGGTCCGGGCTGTTAACGGGTTATCGGATCCAAAACCGGACCCGATAGCTTAACGGCGTTCCGTTACGGTGGATGCCACGTGTCGGTCACCCTTGACGAAAGCACTTTTGTAACGCACGATTTATCGTCATGGAATTGGACTCTTCCGTGATGATAATTTTGGTAATGTCATGGAACACTTCTACGACAGCACAGGTATGACTATCTTGATTCTGTCATAAAATCGTCATGGATGTACATGCATGACAAAAAACGCGACATACTGTGACAAACACGTATCATCACAGAAGTGTATTTTTTTTGTAGTGCATGAGCAAACACTGCACCAATCATTCCCACAACTTCATTCTTTTGCAACTGATGAGGTCCAAACAATTCAAAACTTTTATGAAGTGCAAGATTGGACTGAACACTTCCACCTGCCAATGTCAATTGAAGCATATGGTCAATTCAATCAACTAGCGGAAATTGCCCCTCAACTGCATCCAGATAGAAAGGATAAATGGACCATTAATGGGTTAGCTGGCAAATTCTCAGCTATCCACATTTATCAACAGATGATGGGACATAAGGAGGAACATCCCATATTCAACATCATATGGAACAACTCCAGCAGACTAAACACACAAGATCTTCTTCTGGTTAGTAGCACATTGCAGAATCAATACCAGGGCACTTATCAAGAGAAAAGGCATGCATTTAGATGACCCCTACTGCCCCAACTACAATCAAAAGGCAGAAGAGACCACTATGCATTTGCTATGGTATTGCAACTTTGCCCGAGAATGCTAGAACTCCTTGATTCCAAATAAACAAAGAGGAACATCTGTATTTGAGGACACCATTATTGCGGTGGATCACTTATCAGAACAATTTTCCACTGAAATTATCATCTTGAGAAATGGCAAAGTTTTCAAGGCACAACAGCAATCAATTCAATCATGGAGATACCATCTCAAGCAAGATTTAAAAATTCTTCAACACAAGATCAAGAATAAGTATGAGCAAAGATTTTCGAAGTGGATAGACAATAACATGTAAAGACATGACCTTTATACCTAGAACATGCATTGGCTAGCCACGTGTCAAGTTTTGACCCTTTGTGGGTTTTTATACTATTTTTATTTATATTAATATAAAATACCATAGAACAATTGTTCAATGGTTTGGGGTTCAAAAAATCCCAATCTCCTTTTGCCGATGCAGGAACAACAAGCCTCCACCGACCACTGGGCCGTCGTCACCGGCGACAACCACTGTTTCAGGAGCCAGCCAATCGCTGCTGCAGGCATCACCAGCTGTTGCAATCGCTCCACTTGCTTCTTTTCTTTTCTTCTAGACACAAGCACAACAGCGCCGCGACCCACGATCTCGTCGCCCTGCAGGCACGCTGCAACGCGATTCTCGCCATGGCGGCGGAGCTGCAGTGCGGTAAGCGGCACACAACCCGTGGAGCTCATGCCATCAGCACTGCGTTGGAGTTTCCTCGGGGCTGCAATGGAGCTCGACCGGAGTTGCAATGGAGCTTCGGCGGAGCCGCCGGCACTGTGTTGGAGCTCTGCCAGGGCTACAATGGAGCTCGACCGGAGTTGCAATGGAGCGTCACCGGAGCCGTCGGCGCTGCATTGGAGCTCTGCCGGGGTTGTAATGGACCTTATCCGGAGTTGCAATGGAGCTTCGCCGGAGCGTTGGTGCTGAGTTGGAGCTCCACCGGAGCTATAATGGAGCTTGTGGGAGGCCATCGGTGTTGTGTTGGAGCTCCGTTGTGGCTGGAATGGCGCTGCGTTGAAGCTGCCGCGCTCGCTGCTGCCATGGCACTGTTGTGATCCAACGACCACCAACGCACTAATCCAATGGCTGAATAGGCCGATGATTTCTCTAAAAAAATCACACGCTGATTCGTAGCAGCCCGTTGATTTAACAATGTTTCTGGTGTCAGCTTTAGTTGCATCTCTCACGGGTTCCAATTCCACTTTTTCAATTGTTTCATGTGTTTCAATTGCGTTGTCTCAACCGTATGCGTGTCTCAAGTGCACCGTTTACGAGTTAACAAACTGGTAAATGCTTGCCTTGTCTTTCCTCCTTCATAACAAAACATCCCAGACTTTCCTTCCCCCTCTCCCCCGTCCATCAGCGCTGCCGCTAGTCTGTCTCACCTCCGATGGCCTTTGGGCCATGGAGATTCAGAGGATCTCGGCCCCACGCTGGTGGGAGGGACCCCATTCTTGTTTCTGTTAGGTTTATCATCTTGGTTGGGGTTGTGTGGCGACGGCGATGTCCCTTAGTAAGAATAGTGTCTTCCATGTTCTATCTCCGTTTCGATGATGCGTCTAGCTTCGTCGGGGAGCATGTGGTGGTGTGTCTCCATCGGATCTCGTGGGATTTGGTCGGTGCTGGTCTTTGGATATGTTTGGATCCGGTATTCCTTCGTCTTCGTGTAGGTGTTTGTAGGTTTGATCCTTCTGATTTACGACTTTCTTCATCGGTGATGATTACTACTCTGGTGTGCTGGTCCTATGCGGCCTTAGTTCGACGACTTCCCGATTGTCTATTACAACAAGGTTTGCCCGGCTTCGATGAGGGAGGGGCGATGATGGCGACGCACCTTCCGCTCGCTCTAGTGCTTGTAGTCGTCGTTAGGTGGTCTACGGACCTGATTGTAATTTTTATTACCTCGGGTGTTCTTTGTACTGTCTTGATTGAATATGAATAGATTAGAAGTTTCTTACAAAAAAATTGTCAAATGTTTACCTCGAAGTTGCACCCTTACATAATAGTATCACACACGATGTCGAATTCACAGGAAGTAGTGCAATGTAAAACCATGAAGCTACCATCTTTCATAAGCACATATTTTTTGTGATGATGAAAGTAGAGGGTTTATGCCATGTCAATAATTAGATTGTATTGACTTGTCCAACCATCCATATAATTTCAATGGCTTAGATTAGAGAATTATTCAATTTAACTTTGAACCAAACACTACTGAAATTTTAAAAAATAATTACCCTACTAAATATTCGAGATAATATATGCAGAGAAGATGGTCCATAGGTTATACAAAAGGCAAGGGCGAGTGGTGAGCGCAGAGTGTTATACCTATTACATCATGCAGAAACTCGTAGAGGCACGCACCTTCCAGCTGACAGCCGCCTGATTGCCTTGCAATCCGCAAAGTCGTTGGATTCCGCATAACACACCAAATTTTAAGTTTTAATTCTGAAATTTGTAATTTTGTCTTTTTCTCGTATCAAGTTTCAACAGTTGAAACTTCAAGAAGTTATAAAAATGCATCAAACTTTATTCAAAATGGGGATCTTATTTTGAAAGACCTCATCAAAAGAAACACGAATATACAAACGAAACTTAATTCATACTTTTGGTTCCAAAATATATGAAACTGAAAATCAAAAGCCAAAAGAAAAAAGGGGGTCGGTGCCCCCGCGTGCCACAAATACCCTCCCGAACTACGAGACCTCCTACTTGATGCACGTGTACGTCAACTAGAGTGGCTTTTCTGAAGCTAGGGCAAATGAGCCAGCCCGTTTTGCCTTTAGTCAGTTTTCACCAAAAAAACAGCTGTTATTTTTTAGGAGCTAGATACTTTGAAAACCTATTAAAATTAAAAAAATATGTGTTTACAAAAGAATCAATATGCGTCATATAAAAGTTCAGTATATATTAACGAAAGTTCACCGTGTATCAGAAAAGTGTTCCCTGAGTATTGAAAAAATGTTCATCGTATATTTAAAAATGTTCATCATATACTAAAAAATGTTCAATGTATACAAAAAAATATTCATTGTATATTAAGAAAAAAATAGTATGTATTTGAAAAATGTTCACCGTAAACAAAAAAATCAGTGTGTATTTCAATAAATGTTCACCTATATTGGAAAAGAAGTTCATTGTATATTGTAAAATTAAAAATGTGAAAAAATAATAAAAGTAAAAGGAGAAGAAAATCAATATCCAAAAACAGAAAGGGAAAAGGAATAGAGAATAAAAGAAGAATAAAAATAACAAAGAAAAAAAATGAAAACAACGGTTTTTACATGGGCCAGCTCATCTAGAGGAGTGTTGAGTGACGCATTGACTATACGACACATGCCGGCGTTACATAGGATTCCCCCCCCCCCCCCCCCCTACCTCCCGCCCGCTCATACTTCTTGGACAATGCTAATAGACAAGCTTCAAGAGGCTAGACAAGCTTCAAGAGGCTGAAGCTTGCCCTCTAATAATAAAAGAATTTTATTTACTATCACTCCGTCTAGCCTAGCTCCCAAGCCCATGTATCACCTATAATCCCTACATTGATCCAAGTAGGAAAAGGGACTGACCTAGTTCCCAAGCCCATATGTATCACATGTAAATCCCATCCTCCCCTAAAAAACATGTAAATACAGTCTAGTACATTGATCCAAGATGAAAAGAGAACGGACCCAGCCTAGTTTCGCAGTTGTCTAATACCTTGGTCATCATCCTTCGTAGATTTGGTGGGTTGTCTTGGATGTAAGGGATGTTTAGCTTAAGGGATTATCAGAAGGATTGGAACTGGCAAAACTAGGAGTATATGGGAACATAATTGGATCCCTCGAGGGATTGATGAGACCATTATCATTGTTGGTTGATTAGTCGCCCAGAATGTTTTCGGAACTGATCGATGCCTCATTTGTTGCATGGCGAGAGGATCCCATTTTCTTGCCTTTCGGTGTTGAAGCAACTTTAGGGATCCCACCATGCACAAGGAGACTCAGTGACTTCTAGGATAGGGAAAAGGACTGGCGTGGCAAATTATTGATGAGCTCAGTTTACAAGATGGTTGTTTAGACAAAGGTACAAAGGGAGAATTGGTTGGAAAATGTTGAAGGCCTTCTAACACCAGAACTGAGAAGAAGTCATGTAACGTCCTTGTGGAACATTAGAGTGCCCACAAAATTGGAAAACTTCTTGTGGAGATTGTGTTAGGACTTGTTACAGACCGCTGACCTTTTGCAGCACTGTAGCATGTCCACAACATCTGTGTATTCTTTATGTGCACCTGAGGATAATTGGACGCATGTCTCGATCGAGTATGAGAGGTGTGGTGTGTCTGGTCACTCTCATCTGAAGAAATGGGGAAACATATGTGTGCTAACCAAGAGATGGATGCAAAATAGTGGTTATTTATGATGCATGAGACTCTTACACATGCGGAGTTTACAATTTTGGTGGTGACTATGTGGGCGATTTGGAGAGCCAGGAGAAAGTCTACTCACGAGGACATATTCCAAAGTCCCTTGTCAACCCATTTTTTTTCATCATTCATTGCTGACATCCAAATTTTGGCGAAACTTATACAGGTTCGAGTCGAAGCACAATAGTTAAACCTTCTTCATGGTTAGGTCTGCGAGTGGAACACATGAAAATTAACACAGATGCTTCTGTCATGAGGAACGGAAGTTATGGAGCAGTGGTTGTTATGTGCCGAGACTATGGGGTAGTTTCTGGGTGCGTCATCCACCACCTTTCGAAATATTTCGGACACTGTTACACTTGAAAATACAAGATTTTTCACTCCTCTGTAAACTAATATAAGATTTTTCACTTATTTGGATGATAATATTGGGAGTAATGGCTATTTTGCTAGAAAATCCAAATTTTGATTCAAAATTTGATATTTTCCTATAAAAAATCAGTAAATACTACATATGTCCAGTAGTAATCTAGGAAATTTTTAGTTTATTAGGGTTGCAGATTTAGGAGATAATAACTATTTTCTAAGCAGATCAAAATTTTAGTTTGTTATTTGATATTAATGAAGGGAGACAAAGCTACATGGGGTTTTCTATAAAAAAACGTATACTTTGCTTATGGTTAACTTTGAGACCACCCTACATTTTCTTCTTGGATTCTCCACTACCTATGAGCACCTCGAGATACTAAGTCGGTAAACTTTGAGATTGACAAAGTTACCATAGACACGTAGTCTATGACCGTATTGTCAATGCTGAAATAAATCCAAATTAAGGCGCGCACATGTGCCAAGTTTAAGATACAAATTAAGTCGTACAAAAATGCATAATTCATATGTAAGTCGGGACATTTATATTTATGCCCCTAATTTGCGCCCACTCTTAGATTTACACCTAACTTTATGATGTGCTCAGATTTGCCCCTAAAATGCATTTTAGGTCACGAGAATGCCCTTCCAGCTGGTCAAAGTTGCTTGATCAAAACTTTGAAAATCAAGAACAAATTCATATGAACTTAGAAGGATGCAAATAAGACATCACAATGTTCATAAAAATATCACCTATACGCACATGTCATTTATGTTCATCACCTACACGTGCTATTGTTTGCATTCACCCTAAATAGGTTTTTAATGTTATAAACCCTAAAAAGCTTTAAAGAGTGCTTTGTCATGAACGTATATGACAAGTGCATATAGGTGATGTTCTTATGAACATTTTGATATCTTATTTTGCATTCTTCTGAGTTCATATGAATTTGTTATGAATTTTCAAAGTTTTGGTCAAACAACTTTGACCAAATGGAAGGGCATTCTTGCGACCTAAAATGCTTTTTAGGGCCAAATTTGAGCACATAAAAAATTTAGGGGTAAATTTGAGTAGTGGGCTCGAGTTAGGTGCACAAATGTGAATGTCCCTTGTAAGTCTGTCCCACTCAGAGGTTGATGTGAAAATTTATGTGCTTGGAACCATTTTAAAAAGTTCCTCACTATTAGTTATAAAACGGATAAGTATTTAAAACTGAAACTAAGGTGTTATTTGTAGTTGGGCTCCAGGTCTGTTTTCTAAAGAATAATCGATGCAACACCATATTCCGAAATAAAAAGTGGAGGAAATGCTTTCTCACTTGATTTGTTTATGTGTGTATGACAGATGTGGGTATCGAATATGGGTTGCCTAGCTCACCAACAGTTGTTGGACAACTCGATCAACCTAAGAGGCTTTGCTTGTGCTTATCTTCTTAAACCTCATCTTATTAATTAATAAGTTTATCTAAGACGAGAAGAATAATCGTGTCAACAAAGTCGAATTAAGATACCATTTGCTTTTCCCTAACCGGCCAATGTAGCTGAAATGCTGCCTTCTCTAAGGCCCACTTCGCATTTGATTTTGGCGACAATGATTGTGGTATGGTCCAAACGTTGCGAACTTTTTGTATGTTTCATTCTTTCGGAATTTCCAACAAATGTGCACAACCAGTTAAAGGCATCTCTAATACTTCCTCTGTTCATAAATATAAGTTGTTCTGACTTTTTTTGAATATAATAACATTTTATGTAGTTCATATATTAAAATAACTTAAAACATCTTATATTTGTGAACGGAGGGTGTAGCTTGTAATTTACTTTGGTCATGAAAATGTACTCCCTCTTGTGGGATGCATAAATCGGACTTCTAGGTGAGTAAGCACGCGTGTGTTCTGTTAGTGCTAGATAATAGCGCATGATTATCGTTGTAAGCCAAAAGATGTTGTACCCTCTCGCCTCTAGTAGAAAAGAAAAAGACATTGTACCAGCTCTTGTACCCATGATTGGCGGCAAAATTGGGCGGTCAGTTCTGTGCGCACCACACCGACTCTACATTTAAATACGGCCAAAGGGGAGTAAAGCAAAGACATGGTGGGGCCACTAGAATTGCCCAATACCAAACCTCCGTTTATAAGCTGCCGCCCGAGTCTACCGTGACACGCGACGCTCTCTCTCCTCCAGCTGCAAAGCATTGCCATACACCAAAGCATCTACGGTCCAGGGCAAGTGACAGAGAATGGGCAGATGCCTCTCCTTTCTACTCCTCCTGGGCGTCGCGCTTGCGCTCGCCGGCCCGGCTAACGGCGACATATCGGCGGGGTTCGCCGCTTCAGGGGCAGCATACAGCATCGACGCCGCGGTGCGGCAGCTGATGTCGCCATCATCGATGAAGCTGGAGGACGGCGTGGACCCTGAGCTCAGTGTCGACCTGGAGGTGCACCGCCGCGTCCTCGCCGGCATCAGCCCCGGTGCCCTGAGCCGCAACAGGCCCGCCTGCCCCGGCGCGTGCCCGGCGCCCGGAGGATCGTACACCAACCGGGGATGCCAGAAGAAGTACCAGTGCCGTGGCTGAATGGAGCAGCAGAGCACTCTGGCCGGCAACCTCCTGCACGCATGCACGTTCGACCGGCGTAAATTTTCATTTCACATTTATATTTCGTTCCGCTATCTTGGAATAATGTGGCAATCTTGTTGGAACAATAGTGACGTGATATTGATCGTTCTTGTTCACAGAAGCATGTCATCGATAGTTTTGACTTTAGCCATCTTCAAGGCTGACCCGCAAAGCGGATGCCGTATTTGTCCGCCCACATGGATGCAGAAATCGATCATCCAACGTTACCTGCATATATTGCAAACACTCTTTAAATGAACCGGACGAATTTCATCAAACACGGCGGATTTCATTAAAGTTCCGACATAATTTACATAAAAGGGTTGACATTTCATCGTTTAACTAAACATTAGAAGAAAATAAACCTAAACCCTGTACTGAACGACCACCTCGTACGCGGGGTCGCCCTGCCTTGCCGCACAGCCGTCGCCGTCCGTGCCATCATGGTCGTCGTCGTCCCTTCAGGGGCGGAAGGGTGCCGGAGGGCCGCAACAGCCTTGTCCGGCGGCAGCCTGCCGATCGCGGAGGAGTTGCTCAACCTCCTCCCGGGCAGTGCGGATTGCCGCCGCAGCCAATGCAGACGACGCATGCGATGCTCTGACGACGGGCTTGCCCCTGCCGGCATTGGTGAAGCAGTCACTATGCGACCATTGCTCATTGATCTTGGCAAGTTCGCCGTCAAGGTGGCGGCGACGTCTCGCGGTCGTCTCCGCAGTCGTGACGAAGCGGTCGAGCGCCCACACGACATTCCAGCCCGCGTCGGACTTGACGAACACTGAGCGGCGGTCGGCATTGCGCCGGTCGTACCGCGCCTGCTGCCTCGCCGCGCTCCTCCTTGGAAGCAACGACCCTCGAGCCAGAGAGACCGCCGACACCGCCGCCTCTGAGGTAGTGGAGGATGGGGCCCTGCGCCTTCGTTATCTCGGGTGGCGGCTCCTCCTTGATGAGGCGGCAGCTACATTGGGGTGGCAACGTGTGCCCATCGATGCGGGCGTACCGGCTATGCACCGGCGGCGACACGGGCACGTCCTTGACGCAACGTTTGATCTAGACGCCGCAGTTGTACGTGGATGACTCTGACTCCTCCTTGATGTAGTGCAGCGAGGACGGCGACTTCTCCTTGACTCGCGCCAGTGATGATGGTGACGTCGAGCCCGTCCGTCGGAGCAAATGCTCCGTCATGATCTTCATCTGACGGACGAATTCTTCATCCGTCAGAGCAGCTTCTGCGAGCATGCATGTTCGACCGGCGTGAATTTTCATTTCACATTTATATTTCGTTCCGCTATCTTGGAGCAATGTGGCAGTCTTGTTGGAACAATTGTGACGTGATATCGATTGCTTTTGTTCACAGAAGCATGGCGTCGATAATTTTGACTTTAGACCATCTTCAACACTGATCTGCAAATCGGATACCGCATCCATTCGTGGATATAGATGTAGAACTCAGTCATCCAATACTACCCGCATACATTAAAAATACTATTTAAATAAACCGGAAGAATTTCATCAAATACGATGGATTTCACTAAAGTTCTGACATAATTTGCATAAAAAGATCGATATTTCGATCGCTTAACAAAAAATTAGAAAAAAAACACTAAACCCTATACCGGGCGACCACCTTGTATGCGTGGCCGCACAGCCGTCGCCGTTCGTGTCGTCGTCGTCTCTCCACCGGCGGAAGGGGTACCACAGGGCCGCGACAGCCTTGTTCGGCGGTTGTCTGCTGCTCGCGAAGGAGCTTCTCAGCCTCCTCCTGGGCAGTGCAGAGGGCCGCCGCGGCCAATGCAGATGACGCTCATGAAGCTCCGACGACCGGCTTTCCCCTGCCGACATTGGTGAAGGAGTCGATATGCAACAATTCCTCATTGATCCTGGCAAGCTCGCTGTCAAGGTGGTGGTGACGCATGACAGTCGTCTCCGCTGTTGTGATGAAGCGGTCGAGCGCCCACGCGGTGCACGAGGTATGGGTCGTTGCGGACCCGTGTCGGACTTTGCGAACACCGAGCGGTGGGCGGCGTTGCGCCGGTTGTACCGTGCCTGTCACCTCGCCGCGCTACTCCTGGGATACAACAACCCTCGAGCAGAGAGACTGCCGACACCGCCACCTCCGAGGTAGTGGAGGATGGGGCCCCGTGCCTTCGTCATCATGGGTGGCAATTCCTCCTTCATGGGGCGGCGGTTGCAGCGGGGCGGTGACGTGGGCCCATCGATGCGGGTGTACTGGTTGCGCGCCGACGGCGACACCGCGGTAGCACGGGGGCGATGCCGACTCCTCCTTGATGCGGCGCTCGATCTGGATGCCGCCGAAGTTGCGCGAGCGCGGGGGCGGGGGAGGGGCTCCGCCTTCATCCGCCGGAGTGGGGACGCCGGCTCCTGCTTCACGTGGTAGCACGGCGGGGACGGTGGCTCCTCCTTCTCGCTCAGCGACAATGGTGGCGCCGTTTTTGACTGACAGAGCAAATGCTCCGTCATCATCTTCATCTGGCGGACGAATTCTTCATCCGTCAGAGCGGCCTTCGCGAGGGGACGGGGCTGCTAGTCCGACGTATGGTCCTCCTCGTCCCTGAAGGAGATGACGATCTCCTCCTTACTGGAGGAGCCGGCCGCCAAGGATGCCGATGGGCTCGAAGAGCGAGATGGCACCAAAATCCGCGTGATGATGAACCGTCACCATCACCGCCTCCATTTGCCGGCACGGAGAACCATGACTTCTGCATCGCAACATGAGTTGAAGGGGCTCGGATAGGATAAAGTGTGGCTGTGCATCGCCGGTGTGCGGCTTAAATAGCCGCTGCCAGTCCGTGCGAAGGGTCGGCCAGTCGCTTCAATGTGGCGCAACAGCCGGAGTTGGTTCGTCAGGAAGCCGCGTCCACATTGAAGCAGCGGGTCATGAGAGGTCGTGTCGGTCAACGCCGCCACCCGTTCGGTCAAATCATTCGGCATTAATATCGGCCATTGCATGCTCTAAGCCGACATGAATGTGGCGCGGGTAGTGGCGTGTGCATTGGACAGAAAGCGCGGGGGAGTCTCCCAGTTTGTCTTGGTATGTTGGAATAAATATGTCCGAACGGGCCTGCGGACTAGTACAGACACGCATTAGATGACAAAACACGTTTGAACCGCACAAAACGAATGATGGGGGCTGTTTATTTTAGATTTCTCAACAAAGTGTACTTATCCTTCACCCGAAAAAAAAGTTGTGCGTCCCCATTGCTTGGCATAAAAACACTGCAATTGGACAAAGGAGGTGGTGGAACTGCAGAAGATTGTGTCGGCCAAATCTTGAAGTAGGGACGCCCGGCTGCTGCCCACTCACGTCATACTTTGTGTGCTGCGGGCATTCACACAACTTTTCCAGCGCATGACAAGCACTTCGGAGAACCGACACTAAACCCCCCATGGATTAGGTGATCCTCTCGCCCCATCAATCGCTTTCCTTTTTCTTTTACGTTTCCTTTTGTTTTTTCCTTTCATATTTATAATTTTCTTTTTCACTTTTCTGAATTTTTTGGAAACATGAACAATTATAGAATTCGTAAATTTGTTTTTGAAATCATGAACATTTTTCAAATCCATGAATATCTTTTACCAATTCGCCATTATCTTTTCAAATTGTGATTTTTTTTGAATACTTGAACTTTTTCTACAAACTCATGAACATTTTTCGTAACTCTTGAATATTTTTTGAATATGATTTTTTTAGAAATTTGGGAATTTTTTCAATTCACAAACATTTTTTGTTTTTATGATTTTTCTGAAATGCATGAACATTTTCTGAATCCATGAACATGTTTTGAGTCATCAAAAAATTTCTGAAAAGTTAAAGATTTTTTGAAATTTGGGAACTATATTTGAAATTTGTGAACATTTTTTGTTTTTGTTAACATTTAAAAGAAATTAACGAACATTATTTGAATTGTTTTAATACACATCATTGTTCAAAACTTTGATTTTTGTTTTGAATATGTGAACATTTTTTTTCAAAATCCTGAACATTTTTTGAATGCGCGAACATTTTATGAGTTTTCTTTGAAAATCATGAACAGTTTTTCTAATTCTCGACCATTTAATGACTTCTTAAACATTGTTTTTCAAAATTCACAATTATTTGGAAATTCAAAACTTTATAAAAATACCAAATCATTTTTAAAAATAAAGAGAATAAAAAAAAAACAAGGGGCGTCCCGCCCCGCGCATTGGGTCGGATAACAAGGCGCTGGGCGGCGCGTAGGAGCTCCCGGGCACAAGTGGACGCGAATGTGTCTTTGGGACAGACGAGCTATGAGCTCGAGTTGGTCCATCTAGCCGAGCAAGTTTCTCCTCACTCCAACCCATAGTAATAATTAAAGTTCAGAGATAATTATGGTGACGGACGAGTAGAAGTATGCCTTTTGCCTCAAAGAAAAACTAATGCCTTTAATATTAAGAAAAATAGTAGGTATAGATATGATGCCCTGGCTGGTGCTTTAAGTCAGTGCTCCCTCTATCCGGGTTTATTGGCCCTCCTCGTATTTTGGGTCAAATTTAGACCATATATATTGACTAAAAAGTATAAAATATATGCTATAAAATGTATATTGTTAAATTTGTATTCGAAAAAGGTTTTTCATGGCATAATTCTTGTGACATATAATTCACATTTTATTAGTTATAAATCTATGGTCAAACTTTTGCTCAAAATAAGAGGGGCCTAATAAACACGGATGGAAGGAGAATCAAACAACACATTAAATAGCCATCCTGTGCATTGCAATCATAGTCAAACATCAAGTGGTGCTAAAATAAGCGTTAGTTCTTCCCAATTTAAATGCCCAAGAGCTACCCGGTCAAACCCTTCTTACCCAAGTCACTTGTCTTTGCCTTATATGCGTACCCACCCGTACGTTGCCACTATGATATGCTTTGAGCTAGCCCCATCCAAAGGCATACTACTCACATTTGCCACAGGATTATGGCGGCCTCCGGGATGAAGCCGTCCAGCATGCGCGCCGTGCAGTATAGCGGCTACGGTGGCGGTGCCGCGGCCCTTAAGGTGAGCTTTTGTGCTAGCTGTCCTGTCCTGTTTATGTCTTGGTGAACTTCAGAGCGCATGATTTTGGTAGCTTTGACTGGAGCCATGCAGTTTCATGCCAACTTCGTTTGTTCCAAGAGGTCTGTAGCTTCAAATAGAGCGTAAAACTTCTTGATGAATATTGAGTTTGTTGATCTGGAGCCATACTACCATTTGAATGTGGAAAGGGAAATGTAGTTAGAGGTTCTCAATCAAGAGCCATATCTTAGCACATAGGGCCTCTGAATGTAGTTGACTTCTCGTATTGAACAGACTGAACTGCAAGGAGCTTACTTTTTTTCTTTTCTTTTGAGCACTTAGGTAGTAAGCACTTTCTCCGTTTAGGTTTATTAGGCCCCTCTTATTTTGAACTAAAATTTGACCATAAATTTAACTAAAAATACATATGATATGTCACAAAAATTATACTGTATGGAACCTCTTTCAAATACAAATCCACCGTATACATTTTATGGCATGTACTTTCTATTTTGTTAGTCGTATAATGATCAAACTTTGACCCAAGTAACGAGGGGCCAATAAACCTGAACGTAGGGAGTAATATTCTGCAAGTTCAAGTACTTAGCACATTGCAGTTAAGTTTGGCCGGTGAAGTTATCTCATAGAAAAAAAAAGAATTTTAATTTGTGATGATTTCGGAGTAAGATGTGTAAAATAACAACACATCGACTTGGTTTTACTTCAGTACGTGGATATCCCAGTTCCTTCACCGAAGAAAGATGAAGTTCTCATAAAAGTTGAAGCAGCAAGCATAAATCCAGCGGATTGGAAGATCCAGAAAGGGATGCTCCGTCCTTTTATTCCTAAATTCCCGTTTATTCCAGGTACTCACGCATAACATATCTCTTGCACACCAGGCTTTGTCTTGTGATGACAATATTTCCCATGGAGTTGATTGCAATTTGCAAGGAATGCTTCGGATAGAAATTCATAACTGGTAATTGGATGCAATGATAGAGATATGTAAAAAAAAATATGAAGTGAAAGATATATCACATCCGACCTTTGCTTACTACTCCCTCTGTCCCAAAATAAGTGTCTCAACTTTGTACTAGCTCTAGTAAAAATTTGTACTAAGTTCAAGACACTTATTTTGGGACGGAGGGAGTATATCATAAGATAGGTATATGTTATATATTCCCTCCGTTCCTTAATATAAGTCTTTCTAGAGATTCAACAAGTGACTACATACAGAGCAAAATGAGTGAATCTACACTCTAAAATATGCCTACATACATCAGTATGTTCTAGTTCATTTGAAATGTCTAAAAAAACTTATATTTAGGAACAGGGGGAGTATATTTTTGAGGGAAAAAACAGGACTCTATTGCTTATTTTTAGCAATTTAAAGAAATACAAGAGTGAAGACTTGAAACAAAACAGAACAGGGAAAGAAGAGAAAAAAGGTCTATACTAGCTAAAATTACATTACAACAACATAAAAGCAAGGATCAATTATCTAAAAGAGTTGACCCACGTTTCAAAATACAGGTACTCATTGGTATATAGAGTAGTATATTGTTTTTTTAGAGGGAAAGAGTAGTATATTGTTTTGTCACTTTTGTTTGCGGGTATATAATACTAAACGCTCTTATATTATGGGACGGAGGGAGTATTGCCAATCTAAGCACTCCTTTTTGCTAATGAAACAGTAACCGACGTTGCTGGAGAGATTGTTGAGGTTGGTTCTGCGGTTCAAGAGTTGAAAGTTGGTGACAAAGTTGTGTCCAAATTAGTCTTTTGGGTAATTCGAAAAGCCCTGATTTGGACAATTCAGTTTATGTCTCATTTATATACACATCATTTCATGACAGAAGATATTTAATTACAGAAAGCTGGTGGCCTCGCCGAGTATGTTGCAGCATCCGAGAGCATCACCGTCGCCCGACCCGCCGGAGTATCCGCTGCGGATGCCGCAGGGCTGCCCATCGCCGGCCTCACTGCTCTGCAGGCCCTGAAGGCCATCGGCACAAAGTTCGACGGCACATGCCGCGGCAGCAACATCCTGATCACCGCGGCATCGGGCGGCATCGGCACGTACGCCGTCCAACTCGCCATGCTCGGGAACCACAACGTCACCGCCACCTGCGGTGCGCGCAACCTGGAGGCCGTCATGAACATCGGCGCCGACGAGGTGCTGGACTACAAGACCCTGGAAGGCGCGGCACTGAGCAACTCTTCGGGCAAGAAGTACGACTACATCGTGAACACCACGACTGATGGCAAGTGGTCGGCCTTCAAGCCGGCCCTCAACTGCCCTGGCAGAGTCGTCGACATAGCCTCCAACTTTTGGAACTTTGTCGCATCAATTCTGACGTTTTTCTCCAAGAAGAAGCTGTCCATCGTGATCGAATCCATGGGGAAGGAGGACCTGAGGTTTTTGCTTGAGCTGGTGAAGGAAGGGAAGCTCAAGACGGTTGTCGACTCACGGCATCCATTCGAGAAGGCAGCGGACGCGTGGGAGAAGAGCATGAGCGGGCACGCCACAGGAAAGGTCATAGTTGTGATGTGAGCTTCATGCATATATGTACACTTTTACTGTAAATTTCTGCTGTTATGTTCGTCAAGTGCTTGATTGGTCTCGTTTGGTCGTGTAATTCATAAGCAAATCAAACATCTAGTGTTTTTTATTTGCAGGAAGAGATATTTACCATGAAGTGAGTATAAATATTATGACCACTATTTTTTAAACAATATAGAGATTCCTATGATTTTTTTTTGCGGAGGAAGATTCCTATGATTTTATTAACGAGGCCAACAGATTACACAAGTTGAAGAAGTGTCAAAAGCAAATGAATCACGTCATCTCGAACAAAGGTATAGGACATGGCTACAATAATATCCTCTACGAAACATTTTCCCGAAAAAATGGACTTGCAATGGTGCTATACAATTACATGGGACATAGTACATGAAAGCAACTTTATGTTCACCATCGAAAACCGCGGGTGGCCATGTATGACCTGTTGTTACTCCTTGGCGGGAGCCAGTGCCTCATCTATCATCCACATCACCATGATTGGATGCAGCCTCTGATTTGCTCCCACCGTTCACGAGAGAGTTTTCTCTCTAGCCTTTATCAGGGCATATGATGCCCAATTTTTTGATGCTTCGAACACCGATTGATGATTTTTTTTCTTGAGTGAGAACTTGTGATGATGTCTTTGAGGCCATCTGGTCCTGACAGATACATATATACACCATCTCTGACCAGAAGGTGATGTGTTTGAGGCCACTGCTCATGGCATGTTCTTCAATGGTTGGACCCGGCAACTTATCCATCCGTCTCCAAGCACATCCACTGTGTACAATGCCGCTAACTCTTTTGTCCGAGCTAGGTGGCTATATGACGAATGGATCCGCCATTATTGATATGGTCGAATAGGATGTGCTTGGATGCATGGTTAGTTTGTGCAATATACCTTCTAGATTGAGTATACCTTCATTGATTAAATTAGGCATGGCCGACATGTTTAGTGTACGTCATCTCCTCTTGAAGGTGTTGGTTTTGAAGATTAAGATCGTAAGTTGCTTCCATGGGAGTTTTTGGTCTAACCATTACTAGTTGGACCGACTATCGTTCTTTGGCAGCATTATAGTTGTTTGTTGTAACTTCCGTTCTCATAGTGCGGATTGTTTTCACCAATCCACATCTTGTACTCCAACAATAATAAATTATGTTATATACATCATAGCTGCAAAGGATGGAGTACTAAAATACCTTTGAAATGTGTAGTTGAAGAAAAAATTAAATTGGAAAATGACGAAAGAAGCTCATGTTGATAAGGTTGTATGAGTCATCAATTTGCAAGAAGTCCACCAATTTTTAAAGTCAAGCATGTACCCCACATTTTGCTGGCACCCTTACTATTTCTGGTTTGGCTAAAGTGGTTCTTTAATTTCTTTTCATAGCTCCTACCATCATCCTTTTGTTTTTAATAAAGGGCACTTCATTAAAGCGTCAGATGAAGCAAAGAACATTTGGACTCTGACGATATGATGTCAAAGAGACGTTGGAGATGCACATACCGCCAAAAGTAAAAGAGAAAAGAAAAAAGAATGGCAGCCTACTGTCATAACGTTGCTGGATTTGTGTCTCACTCTTGAAGGTGTTAGTTTGGAAGATAAAGATGGAAATTTGCTTCCAGTTCTAGGGATGTTTTCAGCCTTTTATTTTCTTCAATACTCATGGAAGCGTATCATTACACTGATAGGCAGAGTAGGTTACAAAGGTGGAGAACCTCCAACACGTACACTAGTGAGGCATGTCGGAGATTCTCATGAGCATAAGAAAGGGATTGATCGGCCCCAAAATCTAATATTTACGTTATATCAAGCAAGGCTTGGATCCCTTTTGGCGTCGGCTTTGGCCCAAGTGCGCACTTCATCTTGAATGGTCGAGAACAAGTTACCGATGATCAAAGATAACAACATTGCGATGTTTCCATATTGTCCAAGGCATCAAAGGGACAATGGACACAAGGCCCTTTGCGTAGGCATGCAGGTGATGCGGCTGGCGCCGCACTCCACCAGTCATAGAGGGGCATGCGACCATCAGGCGGAGGGGTGGTACTTGCACCAGGCGAGGGTGCGGTGCCAAATTTTCCTGGAGAGCATGCAGCTCGCGAGAAGGTGGTGGATGTCCTCGGTGCCCTGATCACAGAGCACACAACACGGTGGGAGGTGAGCCAAGTCGCGCCTAGCCAGTCTCTCGGCCGTCCAGCACCGGTCTTGCTTCGCGAGCGAGAGTA
Source organism: Triticum timopheevii (assembly GCA_963921465.1). Classification (NCBI taxonomy): domain Eukaryota; kingdom Viridiplantae; phylum Streptophyta; class Magnoliopsida; order Poales; family Poaceae; genus Triticum; species Triticum timopheevii. The sequence continues at coordinate 367,334,516 of OY997264.1, forward strand.
TAATTTTGATATTAAAGGGAGCACATCCTTTCCAGGTAAGCCGCCAATTTGGGTCGGGGATAGATATGTGGAATAACGCACAGTAACAGAAAGATGTAGTATAGGCTCCACTTTCATTCCAACGCCAACGGATGATGTCCGGCTCTGATGAAAGTGTGCTTTCAGTTTAACCATTACTGGCTGGACCTACTATAGTCGTTGGATGGTAATGTAGGTATTTGCATTGTCACTTCCGTTTTCGTAGCAAGGTTGGTTCCGCCAATGGTGGCACATCTTGTACCCCAACTATAATAAAAAATTGCAGGAATAATTAATTATGGTGTGTAGTTCTAGTTTATGTAACAACATGGCATCAAAGAGACACTGAGGATGCACAATGTTAGAAGTAAAAGAAAATATAAAAAAACACGATGGCATCGAAGAATGTTGACACCAATGAACACCAATGACAAGAATGTCAAAGAGACACTGAGGATGCACAATGTTGAGCGTAGCATCTCGATTGTACTGCCTTAAGAAAACATGAGTACGGAGCATCTCACCACTGAACGCGATAGAATTTCAAATGAACTACAAGCAATGTTATATAAGAACCACCATTCATAATACTCCCTCAATTTTTATATACAAAGCCACTACGGAACATACATTTTGCATCTATACAAGGCCACTAACAGTAGGCAAAGTTAATGATATTTTCTTGTACTAACAACATGTTTAATACTTGCATGCATGCAATCATAATGACAATCAACTATTCTTCCTCCACTTGGTTTCTTTGCATGCATGCGGAGTATTAATGATCCCAGGGCTCAGCCGCCGCCGCCTAGTAACCCTCCAGCGCCCTTCTCCCCCTCCGTCGCTGCCGATGATCAACGCCGGGCAAAGCCCGTGCGTGCGACGGCGGCGGCGGAGGGTCTCTCCTCCCTCTCTCGGATCCATGCCGGGCGGGCGTCCTGATCCGCGGGGTGCGGCCCTCCCAGCGGCGTGGCGGATCCCGGAGGCGGCGGGCTCGCGGCGGTGCACGGGTGCCCAGATCCATGGGTGTGGGAATCCTGACAGCGTGCGGGCTCCCGACGGCGGCGGGATCGGTCGATGGCGGGCTTGGGCGATGGCGTCGACCACGCGGTGCCGGATCTCGTCGCTCGTGGCGGATCTCGCCACTCCGACCATCGTGGAGGAACCTGGACCTGGGGCGGCAGCCTCGTTAGGCATGGCGACGGTGCCCTCGGCTGGCGACGTTCGCGGGTGGTGGATGGACGGCATCTTGACCGCGTGGGCGGTGAGTTGCCAGTGGATCTCCTCCGCACTGCAGGCCTTCTCCCGCTGCATTTGGTGGCTTAAGATCGCGGTTGTCGGCCCCGATGCGTTCGCGGGGGCCGGTAGAGGTGACATCGGACCGGAGGAAACTCTGGATGACTCATTCATCGTGACGGTGGCGACGACCAGGGTCGCCGTTCTCCTACTTGCAGGCGCCGTCGAGATCCCTGCCCTCTACCTCGACTTCATGCTCGGGTGAAAACCCAAAATCTCCTTAGATTGGGCGGTGGCGGCACTGCGTATGTCGTACCCTTCTTGGAGGCGCCGCCTGGGGCGTTTGAGTGGTCGGTTAGAGGAAGTGCAGGCGGAGGGATGGGACCAGTGACAACAGGTGGTGTTCGTGACGGAGTAGCGGCGTGGCATCTGGCACGTCGACATCGGCGGGTCTCAGCGGCATGGAGCATCGGGGTCTCGCCGGTGGGCATGTGATGATGGACGAGTGCAGGATGGTGGCGTTGTCTGGTGTCGTGGTGGCGTCGACGGCAGCTAGACCAGGCAAGGTAGATGCATCAGTACAACATTGAAGATGGATTGGTGCCAGGTGGCTGCGGCAGCCTCATACCCGGCAGGGGTCCTGGTTGAGGAGTGCGCCGGACTGGTGGGTGCCCCATATCCGACAGGCGTCCTGGTTGGGACCTCAAGTCTTAGATGTTAGGTTTGGCTGTGAGGTCTGTTTGGTATTAGGTTCAGACTATCAGCATCCCTTCATCAACTGGATAGGAGTAGCGATAGATGTTGCCTAGACAGTGGCTTTAGTCTTACTATTGTATCACTTTGTAAAATCTTGTGTGAATAATTAATAAAGTGACTGCATGCATTATTCAGATGCAGAGGCCGGGGGTCCTCCTCCTTTTCTAAAAGAAAAGTAAACAAGAAGAAAAATTAACCAGCAGGCATTAAATTTTACATTGATACCTGTAATCCGAGTTTGTGGCTTTATATAAAAAATAGAGGGAGTATTCATTTCATGTAAACATTGTGCGTCTCCACACCTGTGCAGAGGGGATTATCCGCATCTGACACCGCATGATGCGACGCGTTCATCGCATTGGCAACTACTCCCTCTGTCCCAAAATGTAAGACGTTTTTTTGGTCTAAATCTAGAGCAAAAAACGTCATATATTTTGAGACAGAGGAAGTATTCTTTTTCTTGCAGGGTCATTGCATTCAGCAAACTGCATAATGATCGGTGCGGCGATTGCGACAACAATTGATCAATATGACAAGTAGCCTAATTTATAATCAGAGTCAAACACCAAGTGGTGCTAAAAGAACTGTTGGTGCATTAAATTTCGAAGAGCTAACTCAATCGCGGTCAAACCCTTCGTACCCAAGTCAAATGCCTTTGGTAGATGGCGGTGTATGCAGAATTGCAGACGCCCTCAAATTGGGGCACTATATGCTCCTGTGCTATCTTCTAACCCAGCTCCATCCAAGAAGTGCAGTACGCAGGTTTAGCTCAGGAACATGGCAACCGGCACCGGCGGGAGACCAGCCACCATGCGCGCCGTCCAGTACAGTGGCTACGGTGGCGGCAGTGCTGCCCTCAAGGTCAGCCTAATTTGCAGTTTTCTTCTATCTCGCAAGTACTGTACTTTGGAATGGATGATCTTGGTAACAATTTTGGTGGAATTGCATCTGCTTTTCTGCAAATCTACTGCCCATAACCTGTTTATCATCTGGAGACATACTATACTAGCCATTGTTAAGGAAATCGTTAACTGTTAGCTGCTCGGTTGGTTGGTGAGTTAATAGGTTAATCGGCAAGTTAATCTATTAATCGGACGATTTATCAGTTTATTGGCTACTCGGTGACCCTACAAAGAGGGATTAATCAACAAGTTAACTGATTAATCGGACAAATTCTTGAACAGAGATACTACCATGTGTATTTGTGCTGAAATTCCCGCACTTATCGGGATTTTGTTAGATATGGTAGCTTCCTAGAAATAAGTAGATCGTGGAAGGGGATACGGGCTACACTCTGTGAAGCCAATAGAGTTGACTTTGTAACGTTGGGGGCACTGTAAAAAGCCAAACCATTTTCTTGAAAGAACACTACATGCTGCTGCAAATAAGTCATGGAGTTTTTTATTTCTTATGTACTGTTTTGCTACTCTTGGAGCTTTGCAAAAGAATTAGTTCAATTGGCTTGAGAGCCCATTCTTTTGCTAATCTGAAAACAAAAGGAAAAAATCAATCTGTTTTTATGCAGTATGTGGAGATCCCTGTTCCATCACTGAAAAAAGGTGAAGTTCTTATAAAAGTTGAAGCAGCAAGCATCAATCCAGCCGATTGTCGGATACAGAAGGGACTGCTACGTCCTTTTGTCCCTAAATTTCCATTTATTCCAGGTATTGATGCATTTACTAGTTTATTTATCGCGGTAACAGTGAGTACTGATGTAGTAGTAAGAGATATTACCTGTTCACCATATTTTAGCTCCTGCATTTCCAATGAAATTCAGTCGGAAGGAATGAATGGCTTCGCTTTAGATGATACATAATTTTTTTCCAAATTATCAAAATGCTTGCGATTTGTCAAACAGTAACCGACGTTGCTGGAGAGATTGTCGAGGTTGGTTCTGCGGTTCAAGAGTTCAAAGTTGGCGACAAGGTTGTCTCCAAGTTGATATTCTGGGTAATTTCGAACTTGCTCAGCATTTAACATCCATTTCATTTGGTGGCATCCATCATTAACGAGAGACGAATCGCGCCGGCAGAAAGCTGGTGGCCTCGCAGAGTACGTGGCGGCATCCGAGAGCATCACCGTCCCCCTCCCTGCCGGCGTGTCCTCTGCGGATGCCGCAGGGCTCCCCGTGGCCGGCCTCACGGCGCTTCAGGCCGTGAAGGCCATCGGCACCAAGTTTGACGGCACGGGCGTTGGCAGCAACATCCTGATCACCGCTGCGTCCGGCGGCATCGGCTCGTACGCCGTCCAGCTCGCTAAGCTCGGGAACCACAACGTCACGGCCACCTGCGGCGCGCGCAACCTGGAGCTTGTCGCGGACATGGGCGCCGACGAGGCGCTCGACTACAAGACCCCGGAAGGCGCGGCACTGAAGAACTCTTCCGGCAAGAAGTACGACTACATCGTCAACACCACGAACGGCGGCAAGTGGTCGGCGTTCAAGCCGAGTCTCAGCAGCCACGGCAGAGTCGTCGACGTAGCTCCCAACTTTGGGAACTTTGTCGCGTCCATTCTGACGCTATTCTCCAAGAAGAAGCTGTCCACGGTTATCCTGTCGCTGGGTATGGAGGACCTCAGGTTTCTGCTTGAGCTGGTGAAGGAAAGGAAGCTCAAGACGGTCATCGACTCGCGGCATCCATTCGAGAAGGCAGCAGATGCGTGGGAAAAGAGCTTGAGCGGCCATGCAACGGGGAAGGTCATAGTTGACATGTGATTGTTTGACTTTTATGCATGCAAGGCTTCAGTGTTTATTTCTGATGTTATACTTGGATCTGTTAATATCCGAAACATCTTGATGTTGATTTATACATGTATTTATACATAAAATTACTTACATGTCCAGCATAGAATTATTACTTGCTCAAACGTACTTAAGTTTATATGTTTAAGAAAGTTGGTCGATTATGTTAGTATAATACAGATCTTGGGTTCGTTCCCACGGCCGGGTCATGTCGGCTGTGTGCGTGCGTGAGGCTATTTCAAGAGCCTGCGTTGTGTGTAGAGTAGTGGAGGGGCCAGAGCAAAATGTAGCCGTGTGTAGTGTTGTGAGTTCCTGTGGTTCGTGGAGCCGGAGTTTGTGCTCGGGGAAAGAACAGTGCCGTTCGTGCGGCGGGCGTTCAAGCGCCAGGAAAACTTCTCTGTGTCCATCCTGTCTCTTTCTTCTTCCTTTTTTTCTTCAGTGAGCGCCAAGGAGAGGAGTGCATCGAGGGGAGGAGCTACGGCAACAACAATTGGTATCATGAGCTGGTTCATCTTGGATGTCGTCCCCTTGCCGGAGGCGTGCCAGCGGTGGCGGCGTTCGCCGGCGGCTGCGCGGTGAAGCTCCGGGCCGTGTGTCGGCTTGTGGAGGTGCGCGGCGCTTCGGCTGCCATGGCGGACGCGGAGGCGGCGTGCGGTGACTCCACAGCGTGTGGTACGGTCGGGCTTGTCGGGCGCGTCGGGTGCGCGCGGGACGTGCGGGACGCACTGATGCGGTCGGGCTCGTCGGGCGCGTCTGGTGCACGCGGGACGTGCGGGGCGCCGGGAGACGCCAGGCGTGTGTTGCCTGTGGCGAAGGACCTCGGCGTATGTTGCCGGAGTCGTGACGGAGCATGGTGGTGACCAGCATCAGTGCGCCAGGTTGAGTACGTGGCGGTGGCGACCTGCGTCAGTGCGCCAGGTCGAGTCTGTTGTCGCGACGATGATGACAATGGGAGCAACAATGTCAACTCTGGCAATGACGAACAGGCGGCACGTTACAACGACGGGCGGATTCAGTTCGAGGAACAAATGCACGGTAAGTTCAGAATTAGGGGAAGTTTGTTAGTATAACTAGCAAAAAGGTCCGTGCATTGCAACGGGTGAAAATCAATATCAGACGCTCTTGCCGTTTCGCAGCTTATCCTCTCCCTGCCCTTGTCCACGATAGTTGTGATGTCAACGTGATCACAATGCACCGAAATGTGATCAATCCCGAGATGATGCGTTGATCCACCACATAACACACTACCTATGTAGGCTAGCATTAGCCGACAAACTCATGTGGAATTAGTTTTCATACATGGATATTGTTAATAGCTAATGACCAATAGATGAAAAGGTTAAAAATATCACTCTAAGGCGGCACCAACAAGAGCGTTTAAAATGCTGAGCAAATTAACATGCACAATCATACGGCTCTAGCAGCTACATTGTGTATACGTTTTTCAATGTTAGACTCTAGGCTATGTGTCGATGCTAGGAAAGTAGCCGGGACGATGCAAAAACTGCAAGGATTTTATTCCTAGCGCCCGCATTGTACGAGCCCTGGCAAAAAGTACTTTTAATTTTCTGAAAAAACTAAGATGGCTTTTCTGAACTCTTCTTGATCATGTATATCCATATGGCAGGGAGCCTCCCAAAGCTCACAAGCAAAAGAGCAATTGAGGCGAGGCAACATTACTTTGTTCCGTAGTGGACATCTTATTGTGGAGATGAAGAAGTTCCTCGATTTGCATGGATTTGTTTCATCGAAAATTGAGTGCAATAAAAATAAATTTGCTCATAATCTAGCTAATATTAATTGCTAGGTAGCACCGCTAGTTGGTTGTACCGGTTTGAACCCGTATATCTAAATTTGTATTAACGCACTACAACACTATTACATTTATCCCGTGAATAAATATGTTTGTTGGCAATTGGTGCAGGCAAGCAGCTGGTCAACACAACCGATAATGAAACCGATAGCAACAATGATGACTTGAAGAGGACGTTAGGGAAGTGGAAAAAATAAAAAGCGCATAGCCGTGAATAGATAGAGCGCCTTTTCTCTACTTCATTTCTTAAAACAAAGCGGCAAAAAACGTCAATAGGCCACATGAAGTCTGTGTACGTGGACCAGGCTGGTCATTGTGATTTCCATTTATTGACCAATGTGTAGACCGTTTTAGTTGCACAGATTGAGTGAATGAAATGTGTCCTACCTTCCGCAATTTACTCGTCTTTCACTTTTGCCTCCCCATGCAACGTGGTTAATTCTTCCCTCCGCTTACCCCTCCCCATGCAATGTAGGGCTTCCTTTCCTTCCTTATTTCCTTTTTGTGCGGATTTCCTTCCTTATTTACAAGGGCGCATATTAAGGACAGTAAAATTGAGCCTAAACTGAGCCATCTCAGTGGATTAGCGTTTTCGGCCGTCCATTTCACGATCTAACCTTTCTTGGCCGTCAGATTTACTGTGCAAAGTGATCTGTTGCGCGGCCTGTGTAATGTGGCCCAACTGTCCTGTGGGCTGCTGTTCTAGAGGCCGAATCGAAGGCCTGTGGTTAACTGGGCCTTTCCCCAGCCCATTTAGACCAATCCCGCATTCGTTACGCAAGAAGGGCTGTATCGATCGCAAACCTCCGGGGAAAAAAAGGCTTGGTTCACGGGTTCGCGTGGTCGTAGTCCGAACCCGTGATCGATGGCCAGGAGCGACGACTCGATCGAGAGGACGAGGGGACGAGCAGGCGGAGTGAGTTCCGGACCGCACGCCGATTCAAGTCGAGGCAAATCGGGATCTGGCTATTCGGCTGTTCGGTGAAGCAGATCGTCCACACGGATTTGAAGGAGGCAATAATTTTCAGTTTCTAGAGGCATTCATGACGGATTTTGTGCGCCACTTGCGGAGATTAATTGAGGTGTGCCTTTCTGTTTTCCCAGCCTGCTGCTGCTTCAGTATATATGCTTCCTCGCCTTAGCGCACTCTACCGCAGATCCAATCGCGGGGCGATTCGAGCGCTGGCGAGGCTACACGATTCGGACCTACTTCGATGAGGGGACGCATGCGGTGGCCGGCAAGAGGAAGCGCGGAGCACCGGCTCAAGGATGAGTTGGGGATGCTGGTCGGCGGTGGCCAGATGACGCTGGTCGGCGGCTAGACAACAACACTAGGATAGGGCAGGTTGATGTTCCCTCTCTCTATCTCTACTTGCCTGCCTCTCCAATGTCTTGTAAGGAGATAGAGATCTGTGTTTTGTTGTTGTGCTGTAGATTCTGTCTCTCAAGTCTCAACCAACCTTTCTCTGCAGTGAGCATGGCCAACTATGGGGATATCGAGCTAGCCACCAGGAAAATATGAACCTGCCAATCTTCTTCCGACATGCTTCTGGTTAGAGGTTCATGCATGGATCGATCCATGTAATAGGTGGTTAGTAGATGTATTTCACTGTGCCATAATTTCTGTTGTTCCTTTTGTACGTTACCTTGTAAAAATTCTGATTGGATATAGAAGGTCCGCATCTGGCCTTATGTTCTATGGCAAATCAGTTGTGTAGTTAGTGTTTCTTCACAAGGTTCACCTATGGGATTTTCATCTCATGATTATATTGGCAATCGGTTATCTTATCATTACCTTCACAATTAGAATGCTGCAATCCTGTACTTCTCATAGCTTGGTGCTCATTCTGTTGTGTGCTTGCTACCACTGGTTTGATGACAAAATGGTGTATGCTTTATTTCTTGCCGCTGTTCTGAATTTCTTCATTGGTGAAAAATGACAGTACTTAGAAATTTATTTCAGTTAGATTTTCAAAGTTTGGTTATGTTTAAAAATATATTAGTGTTCATATCCTCATCTTTTTTTATGTTGCAAAAATTGGAAGTTATGCGTTAGTTATGTTGCAGCCAACCAAAGGCATGAATGTTGCTGGCAGCCACAAGGAGCTAGAGTCCATCGGGTGGTGCCTCTTGCCCAGTCACCAACGATGAAAGCAAGCTACAATACCAGCCTGCTCAGCCAATGGATCCTGTGGCCATCATTGGACATAAACTCCTATGCTTGAGCCTTTAGTTCTCTCCTCTCAGAGAGCAGCTGCAGCATCCATGGTAGATATTCATTCGTGGCTGGCCTTCTCTGTTTGTAAATCTTGAGGCTCACCCCATTATTGGTCCATCAGGTTTATTCAAAGCCTCCCATGGTTGCCCTTACATTTCTAATTTTGGTAAACTTGAGTACTCGATGCAATTATAGAACGAAGAGGGAGTGCTAACTATATTATTGTTTGTTCAGCAACTCCAGAATGTATTATAGCGTTGATGCACTATTTATGGCAGATCTCTACATTGCCCATCAGATGCTTGTCGGGACGTCTTAATTATCTAACAAACCTTAAGGTTCTGGAAGGATTTTCTTTCACTCCTTTAGAATAGTTTTGAGCTATCTACGGCAACATTTTGGTTGTTGCTCAGATGATTCAGATGTGAAGATATTTTCATAGGTTCTGAGCTATATGTTAATATGCTCTTTACAATGCCTCCAATTCTTGGTAGTATCGAAGGATTGCTTACATTGGCCAATACTTATACTACATTTCGTTCCTCAAAGTTTATCTCAAATGTAAGTGTATATGTTTTGTTTATATGCAGAATCTCTGGAGTTTGATTCAGATGCCAGATGGTATTGCCAATGCTTATTAATTGTTTCTACAACTTAATCTGGGTATACCTAATGGTTCAATTACATCAATATCTGATTAATCTTTCTTGAAGGCATTTCCCTACTATAGAGCATATGTCACACTGCGTGTATTATTAATGGAGAGTGGGTTTTTTCAGGGAATGGAGAGTGGTTTTTTTCGGGGAATGGAAAGTGATTATCTGTTATGACATGCCGAGCATGTCATCCTTTGGGCGGTCGGTGAAGATTTTACTAATGCATTATGCACTAAGTGTACACTGTACTTTTGTCATACCAAAGCAAATTTGTACATGTCAACTTATATATACATAATATTTCTTTCGATTACTGACTATTAGACGCTTAAGTTTATGCAAAATTTCATATGTTTCATGCATCTATTATATATATTTATTGTATAAATAGACGGGCGCGGCAACGCGCGCCTTCAATGATCTAGTACATATAAAAGGCCTCCTCTTTCCTTTCTCTTTCCATCCCTTTCCTTCCTTATTTCTGTGACATTGCTTCTCTTTTCTTCTTTTTATTTCTCATGTAATTAGCCTCATCTCATCCTTCCTCAGCGCGCCCTTTTCCCTTCTTTACTATTACTATATCGATTTTCTCTTCTTCCTTAATTCGTTCCCTTATTCTCAAGGCGGCTTGCTGATTTTAGATTATAGATATATATAAATTAGTGAAATAGGTTGTAAAGGAGCGATGTGGTACTATTTAATAACAAAGCAAATCCTCATTTTACACACAATCAGGAGTTGGCTCAGTTGGGCATGGTCTTTGAGAGTTCGACCCCTCGTATTGGCAAGGAACTTTTAGTTTTAGGATGTGTCTCTAACGAACCGTTGATGGAGTGGAGCAAGCCCAGCCGAGGCCCAATAAGACTTCGTGGCCCAGGCGGAAAGCATACCACACATAGCGCTCAGGAATCTAACAAAAGGAGAAGCTAGGTGAGTTGGTAGATCATGAGTTCAATCCTTGCTTTAATCAAATTATTTTTTGCTCCATAAGCTGTGTGCGCCCCAACTGTGCATGGACGGCCGAATTTTCTGTACGTCAAACTGCGGGTTGAATACTAAGAAGGTTAGGGCCGGCCCAGTCTGTCGGCTGTTTAGATAGGCAGGTAAAATAGTACCACCTCAGATATACAAAATAATATAGGTGAAAAAAACTGAAAGCGTAAATTCACGGGAAGAATCGTATTGTGACAGTGAATCCAAGGAGTCAATCCGTGCTTTATTATTACTAGCAAAAGGGCCCGTGCGTTGCAACGGGAAAAAATAAATCCACAAGAATCAGGCTCTTTTCTTAGTGAAACTAATTCATGGTCAATGCTAATATGTGTTTCAAGGCGGATGCATGGTGTTAAGGTCATAACATGTTTAATAAAGTAAAAGGCTGGCCCCATTATTTCTATCTGATCGATTAAACACAAGGAACATGCCCAAAACGCAGGCACTGGCACTACAATATCGGTGATAACCATGATTGCATCCTTTCTGATTTTCAAATTGATGAGACTGTGGAACATCTATTTTTTGAATGCCAATTCTGTTTCTTTGCTTGGCCAGCCTTTGTTTATCATGGCCTTCTAGTGGATCTCGACTTCAAACCATAACCTCGGCCAAGGACGCTTGGGGTCGGCCACTATTCATGGAGGTATTCTTGCTGGCTGCTTGAAGTATTTGGAAGGATTGCAACAACAAATACTTCAGAGGAATTGCACCATCAAAAAAAATCTTGGTTGGACACATTGAAAGCAGACTTTTCCCTCCTAACCTATAGGGTTAAGGAGAAACACAAACACCTCGTCCCCCCTTTGCTTGCCTCTTAAGAGGTGTACTGTTGTATGTTGTTGATTTAAACTTTGATAACTGATGAGATATATGTGTATATACTATATAGTTAATCTATATTAACACATGCACACACGCACCTTCGGTGTTTCCTAGCGGCGCCGAACCTCACGGGGATAGACTTAGACCGAACTGAGGTAGGTCAAAGATAGACGGCTGTCAGAGCAGCTGCCGCTGCTCCAGCGTGACGGCTGCCACTGTATAGATCCATAATGTGCAGTATTTTGCTAATGTGTGTACAGTTGTACACTACTAAATCCATAATGTGCAGTCTCAGCAATGTATCTGAGCATTCATTAATCCACACACGGTACAAGCATCATATACACTGGGGAGCTCACCATTGAGAAAAAAAATCTGAAAAAAAAGAAAGGAAAAAAGAAGAAATTACTGTTGTATTTTGCTAGATGTGGCGTTGATGAGACCTTGCTGGATGGACAGGTGAAGAAGCAGCTTGCTCGAAGCAGGTCCAGTGTGGGACGACACGGAGATCTGTCTCGGCGGCTTGCGCCGTCGCGCGCGTTGCTGGAGTAGACGCCTAGAATGGGAAAGGAAGGCATGGTAGAGGGCGGGCGGAGTGTATTCGACAATTACAATGAACAACGACGAGGAAGAGGCAAACGGGTGTCTAGGACTCTAGGTTCCTGCCTTAAGCAACTGGATTGTATTCATATTACATGTAAATGGGCGACACAAAAAGAAAGCCTCGGTTAATTGAATCATCGCCGGCCAATACACAATCACATCACCAGGTACACGCCAAACCGTTCTTTGCACGTGGCTTGGCTCGGCTTGATGAAGGCGCCGATCTCGTCTTGCTCTTGAGAAGCTTCAGCCCAGCCATCGATCCAATCTGCTCATGATAGTTGTGGCCTGCGACCAAGCGCGAGCCCACTCACTGCCTCCCTCCCGCCCAATGTTGCTACCTGTCCAGTGCCGCTTAACGCCTGTGACACATAAGCTTGTACGGTGTCCTCCAAATTAAGGAATCAATCTACTCCAACCAGCCCATGGGCGTAGCTCCTGTCATCTTGTCATCATCAGCCAACGCACGGGCCTCTGCAGCCAGCCAACCCACGTCCAATCTCATCCCATCCTCGTCTTCCTTCCTTCTTCCTCCCCAATCAACAACTGCGGATTCCCTCGATTGATCCAGCAGGAGCATAGGCGATGAAGGTCTCAGGCTGCGACAAAAGTGCCATGGGGATCTCAGATTCGCTCGTCAACTGGCTTCGAAGATTCCCCGTTCGCCTCTTCGATCTCACGGTCGTAATCTGCCTTGTCGTTCGACGGCTTCATCTGATGCTGCCTCGCCTCCACCGAATCACCTCTTCCCTCGCTGATATTTATTGGAGGAATTAGAGAGATATGGAGATCGAGTCTAATTCGTGTAGAGAGGGCAAAAGAAAAAAAACGGATTGTGAAACATGCGTGGGAATAAAAGAAGTGTCAGAGGCCCAGACCCATATTCGAGAAGCGCTCGTGACAGGCCGAGGAACGCAGGCCTGGCCGAGCTGCGAGTTTTTTTAACGAAATGTGACTCCACAAATTAGTACCACCTCACATATATTTCACGTAACGTAGGAACAAATTGTAAAAGCGTATTATGACATAAGAAAAAAGCGTATTGTGACGGTGAACCCGGAGACCCAATCCGTGCTTTATTATTAGGGAGAGATTAGGGAAAGATACAGATCCTGGGTTTGTTCCGCTACATGCACCGCCGGGTCATGTGTGGCCGGTTGCGTTAGTTGACTAGTTGTGTGCATGTGCGTGTGCATGCACAATTGGTTAGTGGGTGCGTGGGTTAGGGGCACAAAACTAGGCCAGGTTTGTTGCCCCGGCTGTGTGCGTGCGTGAGGCTATTTCAAGAGCCTGCGTTGTGTGTAGAGTAGTGGAGGGGCCAAAGCAAAATGTAGCCGTGTGTAGTGTTGTGAGTTCCTGTGGTTCGTGGAGCCGGAGTTTGTGCTCGGGGAAAGAACAATGCCGTTCGTGCGGCGGGCGTTCAAGCGCCGGGAAAACTTCTCTATGTCCATCGTGTCTCTTTCTTCTTCCTTTTCTTCTTCAGTGAGCGCCAAGGAGAGGAGTGCAGCGAGGGGAGGAGCTAAGGCAACAACAGATTATGAGTGAAACACTATATGATGTATTGCTCCTTTAAAGAATGATGTAGTACTCGTGATAGAGGCAAAGGTGTCCTGTCTTTCGTTGAGATGATGGATATTGCTTTGGTGGAAGTCAACTTTGACGATCCGACTACGAACGTGTGAGGACGTCGCGCATTAGCAATCGCTAAACCAACTCCGAGAGGTTATTGACCACACCGGAGCACGATCAACCTGACCACGAGGGTCTGTTTCCTGCGAGCAAACGAAGAACAAGTAAGAAACTGAGATTGCAATCTGGATATTGCGAATATAAGTTGAAAGCTTTATTGATCAAGGTGGGGTTCTGTGACGCCTTTGTCTGGTCGTTGAACACAAACAAAGTACGCCAAGTTGCAGCTATGGCGAACTTTTAATCTAAATAAAACCCAAAGTCTAAACCGTGCCCTAAGGGCTGTATATATGGAGGAAGAGGGGGAATTTCGTGGCCCTTGGTGGAGGGGTCCGAAATCAACCCTATCTCTTGTTTCCCCACACATACGGACTCTAAAAATAGCCTATACTTATGTATTTCGAAATTACATGGGTCTGGCCCAATAATAAGGTGACGCAGCACATAGAATAGCCTCTGGACGAAATTTATGGAGTGGCATCTTGTATATTTCGTCCAAGGCTTCATGCACTCATTATGGTGGCTTCAAAGTCCTGAAATCATCACTTGTAACTCCGTTCTTGTTCCCCTTGTGCATGCCATCATCTCCATGCTTGTTCTTGCTCCAATGTTCATCCTTCTCCAAGCTAGGCCCTTCATTTGTAAGCAAAATAAATGTATCCAATTTAGGCAGCATCATATTCTCATGAACATTAGAATCATTACCAAGAAACGAAAGTACCTGATAATTTAATTGGCGTGCGCGAGCTCTAGTAATTGGTCCAGTATATGTAGCAGTAGGGGCTGTGAGTGTAACAATGGTATTGATGTCCTCATCATCCTCCCCTTCTTGAAATGAAGTCGTCCTCGACGGAAGCTCATCTTCCTCACCCAAATAAGGCTTCAAATCTGCAATGTTAAAAGTGGGACTAACCCCAAAATCTGCAGGTAGCTCAAGTTTATATGCATTATCATTTATTTTCTCCAACACCTTAAAAGGACCATCAGCACGTGGCATTAACTTTGATTTGCGCAAATCAGAAAATCTATCCTTACGCAAATGTAACCAAACAAGATCTCCAGGTGCAAACATAAGATGTTTTCTACCCTTGTCTCCAGCAAGTTTATATTTAGCATTCATATGCTCAATGTTTTCCTTAGTTAACTCATGCATTTTTAAAATCAATTCAGCACGTTGTTTAGCATCAAAATTAACCTTCTCCAAAGATGGAAGAGGCAACAAATCAATAGGTGCATGAGGTAGGAAACTATACACAATTTCAAAAGGGCACATCTTAGTAGTAGAATGCAATGAACGATTATAAGCAAATTCAATATCAGGCAAGCATTCTTCCCACATTTTCTTATTATTCTTCAAAACAGCCCTAAGCATAGTAGACAATGTTCTATTGACTACTTCAGTTTGTCCATCAGTTTGGGGGTGACAAGTAGTACTAAAAAGCAGTTTAGTCCCCAATTTAGCCCATAAACATCTTCAAAAGTGGCTAAGAAATTTAGTATCACGATCTGAAACAATAGTATTGGGCACACCATGCAAGCGAATAATTTCACGAAAGAACAAATCAGCAACATTAACGGCATCATCGCTTTTATGACATGGTATAAAGTGTGCCATTTTCGAGAATCTATCTACGACAACAAATATGCTATCCCTTCCCTTCTTTGTTCGAGGTAAACCTAAAACAAAGTCCATAGATATATCCTCCCAAGGAACACTAGGTACAGGCAAAGGCATATATAAACCATGAGGATTGAGTCGTGACTTAGCTTTTTGACATGTAATGAAGCGAGCAATAAAACGCTCAACATCCCATCTCATCTTTGGCCAAAAGAAACGTGTAGCAAGTACGTCCTCCGTCTTCTTCACGCCAAAGTGTCCCATTAATCCCCCTCCATGTGCCTCCTGCAACAACAAAAGACAAATAGAGCTAGCTGGAATGCATAGCTTGTTAGCACGAAACACCAATCCATCATTAACGACGAACTTGTTCCATGTTCTCCCTTCTTTATAATTCTGCAATACATCTTTAAAATCAGCATCATGCACATATTGATCTTTGATGGTCTCCAAACCAAATATTTTGAAGTCAAGTTGTGAAAGCATAGTATAGCGATGAGACAATGCATCAGCAATAACATTTTCTTTACCCTTCTTGTGTTTAATAACATAAGGGAAAGTCTCAATGAATTCAACCCATTTAGCATGTATACGATTCAGTTTAGCTTGACTTTTAATATGTTTCAAAGATTCATGATCAGAATGTATAACAAATTCTTTGGGCCATAAATAATGTTGCCATGTCTCTAAAGTCCGAACAAGAGCATATAATTCTTTATCATAAGTAGAATAATTCAGACTAGGCCCACTCAATTTTTCAGAAAAATATGCCACAGGTTTGCCATCTTGTAATAACACACCTCCTAATCCAATTTCACTAGCATCACATTCAAGCTCAAAAGTCTTATTAAAATCAGGAAGTTGGAGTAAAGGAGCATGTGTCAACTTATCTTTCAATACCGTGAAGGCTTCTTCCTGTGCGGTACTCCAAACAAAAGGCACATCCTTCTTTGTAAGCTCATTGAGAGGTGCAGCAATGGTGCTGAAATCTCTCACAAAATGCCTATAGAATCCAGCAAGGCCAAGAAAACTCCTCACTTGTGTGACCGTTTTGGGCTGCGGCCAACTCTCAATAGCTTCAATCTTGGCTTTATCAACTTCAATTCCTTGTGGAGTAACAACATAGCCAAGAAAAGACACTCGGTCGGTGCAAAAGGTGCAGTTCCCAAGGTTACCAAACAAATGTGCATCACGTAGAACAATAAAAACAACACGTAAATGTTCCAAATGTTCCTCCAAAGTTCTGCTATAAATCAATATGTCATCAAAGTAAACTACCACAAATCGTCCAATGAAAGCACGTAAAACTTCGTTCATTAATCTCATGAAAGTACTAGGTGCATTAGTTAACCCAAAAGGCATGACTAACCACTCATATAATCCAAACTTAGTTTTAAATGCTGTTTTCCATTCATCCCCCAATTTCATACGAATTTGATTGTATCCACTACGCAAATCAACTTTGGAGAATATTGTAGAGCCACTCAATTCATCAAGCATATCATCTAGCCTAGGAATAGGATGACGATAACGAATAGTAATATTATTAATGCCTCTACAATCAACACACATACGCGATGTACCATCCTTTTTCGGCACTAAAATAATAGGAACAGCACAAGGCCTAAGGGATTCGCGTATATAACCTTTGTCGAGAAGCTCTTGTACTTGACGCATAATCTCCTTCGTCTCCTCTGGATTGGTACGGTATGGTGCATGGTTGGGTAGCGATGCACCGGGAATTAAGTCAATTTGATGTTCAATCCCTCGAATAGGTGGTAATCCCGGTGGCACGTCTTGTGGGAAGACGTCAGCGAACTCCTGCAAAATGTTAGTGACAGTAGGGGGCAAAGAGGAAGGCACGTCCTCGAATGAAAATAATGCCTCTTTGCACACAAAAGCATAGCAAACAGATTTGCTAAAATCTAGCTCATCAATATCAGATTTAGTGGCAAGTAAACATGCACTTTTCAATTTAATTTCAGAAGCAACACTAGATGGTTTATTATTAGGCTTCATTTGTTGCTCAAATTCTTTTGCCACAATCTGATTTTCACTCTTATTCTTCTCCTGTTTTGCTTTATTAGCTCTATTAATATCATCTTTCAAAATGGAATCAGGAGTCATAGGAAGCAAAGTAATATTTTTATCCTTATGAACAAGAGTATACTGATTGTTTCTACCATGGTGGACAGAATTTTTATCAAATTGCCATGGTCGACCAAGTAATAAGGAACATGCTTGCATAGGTACCACATCACAATCAACATAATCAACATATGTAGAGATACTAAAATGCACACGAACAATACGTGTTACCTTAACCTTGCCGCTGTTGTTGAACCATTGGATGTAGTAAGGATGTGGATGTGGTCTTGTGGTGAGAGAGAGCTTCTCCACCATCTCCCTGCTAGCCAAGTTGTTGCAGCTCCCTCTGTCTATGATGACGCACACAGATCGTTCCTTCACAACTCCCTTTGTATGGAACAAATTATGTCTCTGATTTTGCTCAGCTTGTGTGACCTGCACACTCAAAACACGTTGAGCAACTAAACATTCATACCTGTCAGCGTCTTCAGGAGCCATGTATTGCGTCTCATGATCAGAATCATCTCCACCGTGTTCTTCACGTGTAATAAGAGCCAACGTCTCCTCATCATAGTCACTAGCGGACTCATACCCACCATCCTCAGTAGCAATCATCACACGCTGAGATTTGCATTCTCTCGCATAATGACCTCTTCCCTTACAACGACGACAAATAATATCACTTGTGTGCCCAGTTGATGCCATGGAAGAAGAAGAGCTCTGTGTAGGCCCGACAGGTGCGCTCTTGGCAGATAGTGGTGGTTGTTCCTGCTTTCTTGTATCACGGCTGGAGGTGGCACCTAATGGAGGTTCTAGTGCAGTGGAAGTAGAAGATGCACGCGGTGTCCATGATGAAGGTCGACCTGCAGAAAAATTAGTTCGCGCCAATGCTTGTCGATCCTGCACTTCACGTTCAGCTTTACAAGCAAGATGGAATTAACGAATGATATTAGTATACTCCTTATACTCTAGAATGGTCTGAATCTCTCTATCTAATCCACCCATAAAACGTGCAAGCATAGGTTCATTCTCCTCAACAATACCACATCTAATCATGCCAGTTTGTAATTCCTGATAATATTCTTCTACAGAATTTTTTCCTTGTCTCAAATGCTGCAATTTTTGAAGCAATTCACGTTGATAATATGGTGGAACACAACGAGTACGCATAGCGGTTTTCAAAGCAGCCCAAATAGCTGGAATATGATATAATCTACAATGTTCAGACCACTAAACATATGCAAAGCTAGTGAAAGCACAAACAGCAGCAGGAACACGTCTCTCCTCAGGATATTGTAAACATGTAAATCGTTGTTCAGTTTATAACTCCCAAGTAAGATATATATCAGGAACATATCTACCCTCAAATGGTGGAATATTCAATTTCAGTTTAGGAAGATGGTCATGATCTCGTACCTGAGGGAGAGCCCTACCATTATGATTATTTGCATGTGGACGACCTGGTGGTTGTGGTGCTGGTGGTTGCACATAGTTCTGATTTTGATCAACCTCATCCTCGTAATCTCCTGCATAATCATCCTCCGCATCAGCAGCAGGAGCCATAAAAGTATCAACAGCAGCACCAACAGTTTGGCCAGGCTGAAGAAGGACATGGCTCGCTCGGCGGAGGGCTGTTTCGCGACGTGGAGGTAGTTATTGTTGTTGTTGCAGAGGTGCGGCAGGTGCAGCCGGTGGTGGAAGACGCGCAAGCAGTTCATTAAATCTGTTATCGAGATTTGTTTCGAACGTCTTCTCAAGGCCAGTGATCTTCTCCATGGCCTCTTCAAAATTGTTCAGCACATCTTGCACCTGTTCAGTTATCATTTGCTGAAACTAATCATGAAGCTCCTTGTTCGTTAAGTTCTCCCAGTCAATCTCGTCGTCTTGTGATCCTGGCATGGTTAGCAGCAATAGAAACACACAAGAATATGATCCTACAGACTACTAACAAGTGGTGGTGGTGGGTGTCACAAATCCGTCAAGCAAAACTCAAATTCTTACCAGTTCTTACCCAGCAGCAGGCGGTGATCGGCAACCGTTGTAGTCAAAACTCTCAAAGCTTGGATAGAGCGATTACCAGGGAGAGTCAAACACACGACGTAGATGTATGTGGAGCTGGGAAGGCTTATAATATGGTAGCAAAAAGGATCAGCAATAATCAATTCAAAGATGCAAAGTTGAATAAACGCTCAACGACGGTACTGTGCTGGTCCTAGGCTAGACAGTGCTAGAGACGCGAGCCTAGAACACTAACAAAATCACAGCACTACACTTAAACAAGGGAAAAGCACACTCTGGAATATATATTTTTTGCTCTTTTTTTGCGCTGCTTTTTTTTGCGAAAAATCACTATAATGGCGAGTGTCTCAAAACTCTTCCTAGGTCAAACTGACAAGATGGGCACGAAATTTTTTGACAATTTTTTTTTCGAAAATCAGGGCAGCGACGACGAAAAAGTGCGACAAAAAATCACTATGATGGTGAATGTCTCAAAACACTCATGGGGACCTAAAAATAGGATAGGGAAAAAATATTTTCGGTCGCGAATTTTTGGCCTCAAAACTGCCCGGAGGTCTCCAGATTTTTTTTTCCGAAACCTACTCAGGCAAGGAAACACGAATTGGAAATTAGATGGATCTCGGAAACAAACCTACTACGAAAAGAACTCGGATTGGTGGTGTATATATGGTGGTAGGATATGGCAGCCGTGGTGGTATATGATAGCGGTGGTGGTATATGAATATGGATCGGTGGTATATGGCAGCGTTGGTGGGATATGGCAGCTGTGGTGGTATATGGCAACAACGATGAAGATGGTGCGGCGGTGGCGTGACAAACTGTGACAGAACTCGAAACTCTAAAGGACTAGACGCTAAGACCAGCAACTAGACACGACGATGCAACCACAAATTCAACAAAGCAAAACCCTAAAAAGATTATGCAAAGGCTCAGATTGGTTCGGATATGATGAACTAACCCTAATTTTTTTAAGGCTTTTTCGTGGACTGTAGGTATGAAGAATCGACTCGATCTAAACTACTAAAAACTGTAAAATCTCACCGAGCAACCTGGAAATCTGATACCACTTGATAGAGGCAAAGGTGTCCCGTCTTTCGATGAGATGATGGATATCACTTTGGTGGAAGTCGACTTTGACGATCCGACTACGAACGTGCGAGGACGTCGCGCCTTAGCAATCGCTAAACCAACTCCGAGAGGTTATTGACCATGCCGGAGCACGATCAACCTGACCACGTGGGTCAGTTTCCTACGAGCAAACGAAGAACAAGCAAGAAACTGAGATTGCAATCTGGATGTTGCGAATATAAGTTGAAAGCTTTATTGATCAAGGTGGGGTTCTGTGACACCTCTGTCTGGTCGTTGAACACAAACGAAGTACGCGAAGTTGCAGCTATGGTGAACTTTTAATCTAAACAAAACCCAAAGTCTAAACTGTGCCCTAAGGGCTGTATACATGGAGGAAGAGGGGGAATTTCGTGGCCCTTGGTGGAGGGGTCCGAAATCAACCCTATCTCTTGTTTCCCCACACATACGGACTCTAAAAATAGCCTATACTTATGTATTTCAAAATTACATGGGCCTGGTCCAATAATAA
Source organism: Triticum timopheevii (assembly GCA_963921465.1). Classification (NCBI taxonomy): domain Eukaryota; kingdom Viridiplantae; phylum Streptophyta; class Magnoliopsida; order Poales; family Poaceae; genus Triticum; species Triticum timopheevii. Next base: position 367,355,385 of record OY997264.1, read on the forward strand.
GGTGACGCAACACCTAGAATAGCCTCTGGACGATATTTATGAAGTGGCATCTTGTATATTTCGTCCAAGGCTTCATGCACCCATTATGGTGGCTTCAAAGTCCTGAAATCATCACTTGTAACTCCGTTCTTGTTCCCCTTGCGCATGCCATCATCTCCATGCTTGTTCTTGCTCCAATGTTCATCCTTCTCCAAGCTAGGCCCTTCATTTGTAAGCAAAACAAATGTATCCAATTTAGGCAACATCATATTCTCATGAACATTAGAATCATTACCAAGAAACGAAAGTACCTGATAATTTAATTGGCGTGCGCGAGCTGTAGTAATTGGTCCAGTATATGTAGCAGTAGGGGCTATGGGTGTAACAATGGTATTGATGTCCTCATCATCTCGCCTCTTGGGAGCCTCCGCGGGTGAGAGTACCCTCCATGTCGTCCATTTTGCGGTGGCATGCCAGGGGTCTCCCTAGGGCTTTTCGTGTTGTCTGATCTGTCCGAACGGCGCGCACCTAGGCCACGTGCCTTGGAGATCCATGACGGAGGGACTGTGGCCCGGGCCGCAATCATCTGGAGTTGTCATGTGCGCCCGCGTGAGACCTCTCGCGCATTGCCCCGCTCACGATGGCCAGACCGGGTCTGTCTGTCAGCGTCCTTCCCCCCATGCTGGGGTGCTTGGCTCACGCCAGCCGACCGCATGCCTCCTTGCAGCCTCCGCTGGCGAGGAGGCCTTTCTCGCCATCCGTTTTGCATTGGCCTGCCATGGTTGGCTTCCCGAGGCACTCCGCACCTTTTGATCTACCCAGACGGCGCGCACCCGGGAGACATGCCTCAGGGTTCCATGACGGGTGGATCGTGGGCGTTGCATTTGTGAGACCCCGCTTGCGTTGGGGTGGAGATTGCGTGTCGTCGGCTGCCCAAGTGGTGTTGTTCGCTGTCATACGTCGTTGGGTGCGCCCGTCCGTTTGGGGTCGGTTGGGTGCTCGTATATAAGGGGGTGGACCTCCTCTTCTCCCTACTTGCCTCACAGCGTCGTCTGTTTCCAAGCCACCCGACAACAGCCTCTCGTAGGTGTTCGTCCCCTACAATCTGCCACCTTGCCAGATAGAGTCGTCGTGCCATGAGAATCTCGTCCTCCGGTCCCTCGCTTCGCTCCTCTCTAGATTCTCTCAAGGTTGGCTATGCTTCTCGTCTGTGTTGCCCGGTATTGCCTGTCTTTTGGCTCTGATACGGGTTTTCTCTTTCTTTTCTCTGGGTTAACTTCTTGCCTAACTGTGGTTGCCCTCGTTCTTCATTCTTTCATGTTCCGCAAGCTCTTCTTGTCATCGTTGGACCCGTACGATGCTTGACTAGGTTGCTTCTTTGCCTGTTTATTCCTCTGTTCTTGCTCTCTTTGTCTTGCTTCATTTTGCCTAGTTTTTCTGTCTGAATCATGTTGCGAAAGGAGCCATTGCTTTCTTTCCTGAAGTTGTCTTGCCATTATAGCTTCAGTTTGGACTGGTGATGAAAATCTATTTCCAGTCGGTGGAGATCAGATAGCCCTTTTCTCATTTTTAGATTGGCTGATTGTCTTATCTTGCCTACTTGTTCTATATGTGTAGGTTTAGTTCCAGAACCCTATTGATGACAAATGAGCACGCTGCTCCCCGCTCCCACCCGCAGCCAGCACCGGCGGCCACTCCGGCCCCGGCGTCCACCAGCCGAAGCCCGCCCCTTGCGGCATGTCCTCTCCCACGCCCTCTGGCGGGGGCTGTCCCCGCGAGCTGCGCTGGCTGGAGGACAGCCCGCCACCCTCAGCGAGCCCGCTCTGCTCCTACCGCAAGGCGCTCTGCGACGAGCCCACGCCTTCCCTGTGCCGGCGATGGCGGTCGTGTTGGGGAACGTAGTAATTTCAAAATTTTCCTACGCACACGCAAGATCATGGTGATGGCATAGTAACGAGAGGGGAGAGTATTGTCCACGTACCCTCGTAGACCGTAAGCGGAAGCGTTATGACAACGCGGTTGATGTAGTCGTACGTCTTCACGATCCGACCGATCCAAGCACCGAACGTACGGCACCTCCGTGTTCAGCACACGTTCAGCTCGATGACGTTCCCCGGGCTCCAATCCAGCAAAGTGTCGGGGATGAGTTCCGTCAGCACGACGGCGTGGTGACGGTGATGATGTTCTACCGACGCAGGGCTTCGCCTAAACTCCACGACGATATGACCGAGGTGGAATATGGTGGAGAGGGGCACCGCACACGGCTAAGGAACGATCCATAGATCAACTTGTTGTGTTTTAGGGGTGCCCCCCTCCCCCGTATATAAAGGGGAGAGGAGGAGGGGGCCGGCCAAGGGGAGAGGCGCGCCCTAGGGGGGGCAATCCTACTCCAAGTAGGTTTGCCCCCCCTTTCCTATTAGGAGTAGGAGAGGGAAGGAAGAGAGGGGAGGGAAGAAGGAAAGGGGGGCCGGCCCCCTTCCCAATTCGGATTGGGCTTGGGGGGGGGGGCCTCCTTTGCTCCTTCTCCCTCCTTTCCACTAAGGCCCAATAAGGTCCATATACTTACCGGGGGGTTCCGGTAACCTCCCGGAGCTCCGGTATATTCCCAATCTCATCCGGAACCTTTCCGGTATCCAAATATATCCGTCCAATATATCAATCTTTATGTCTCGACCATTTCGAGACTCCTCGTCATGTCTGTGATCACATCCGGGACTCCGAACAAACTTCGGTACATCAAAACTTATAAACTCATAATAAAACTGTCATCATAACGTTAAGCGTGCGGACCCTACGGGTTCGAGAACTATGTAGACATGACCTAGAACTGTTTCCGATCAATAACCAATAGTGGAACCTGGATGTTCATATTGGTTCCTACATATTCTATGAAGATCTTTATCAGTCAAACCGCATAACAACAGACGTTGTTCCCTTTGTCATCGGTATGTTACTTGCCCGAGATTCGATCGTCGGTATCCAATACCTAGTTCAATCTCGTTACCGGCAAGTCTCTTTACTCGTTCCGTAATACATCATTTCGTAACTAACTCATTAGTCACAATGCTTGCAAGGCTTAAGTGATGTGTATTACCGAGAGGGCCCAGAGATACCTTTCCGACAATCGGAGTGACAAAACCTAATCTCGAATTATGCCAACTCAACATGTACCTTTGGAGACACCTGTAGAGCACCTTTATAATCACCCAGTTACGTTGTGACGTTTGGTATCACACAAAGTGTGCGTCCGGTAAACGGGAGTTGCATAATCTCATAGTTGTAGGAACTTTGTATAAGTCATGAAGAAAGCAATAGCAACATACTAAACGATCAAGTGCTAGGCTAACAGAATGGGTCAAGTCAATCACATCATTCTCCTAATGATGTGATCTCGTTAATCAAATGACAACACATGTCTATGGTTAGGAAATATAACCATCTTTGATTAATAAGCTAGTCAAGTAGAGGCATACTAGTGACATTATGTTTGTCTATGTATTCACACATGTATCATGTTTCCGGATAATACAATTCTAGTATGAACGATAAACATTTATCATGATATGAGGAAATAAATAATAACTTTATTATTGCCTCTAGGGCATATTTCCTTCAGTCTCCCACTTGCACTAGAGTCAATAATCTAGAGTACATAGTAATGATTCTAACACCCATGGAGTCTTGGTGCTGATCATGTTTTGCTTGTGAGAGAGGCTTAGTCAACGGGTCTGCAACATTCAAATCCGTACGTATCTTGCAAATTTTTATGTCTCCCACTTGGACTTGGTCCCGGATGGAATTGAAGCGTCTCTTGATGTGCTTGGTCCTCTTGTGAAATCTAGATTCCTGTGCCAAGGCAATTGCACCAGTATTGTCACAGAAGATCTTCATTGGTCCCGATGCACTAGGTATAACACCTAGATCGGAAATGAACTCCATCCAGACTCCTTCATTTGCTGCTTCCGAAGCAGCTATGTACTCCGCTTCACATGTAGATCCCGCCACGACGCTTTGTTTAGAACTGCACCAACTTACAGCTCCACCGTTCAATAAAAATACTTATCCGGTTTGCGATTTAGAATTGTCCGAATCAGTGTCAAAGCTTGCATCGACGTAACCATTTACGACTAGCTCTTTGTCACCTCCATATACGAGAAACATATCCTTAGTCCTTTTCAGGTATTTTAGGATGTTCTTGACCGCTGTCCAGTGATCCACTCCTGGATTACTTTGGTACCTTCCTGCCAAACTAATAGCAAGACACACATCAGGTCTGGTACACAGCATTGCATACATGATAGAGCCTATGGCTGAAGCATAGGGAACTCGTTTAATTTCTCTCTATCTTCTGCAGTGGTTGGGCATTGAGTCTGACTCAATTTTATACCTTGTAATACAGGCAAGAACCCTTTCTTTGCCCGATCCATATTGAACCTTTTGAACACTTTATCAAGGTACGTGCATTGTGAAAGTCCAATCAAGCGTCTTGATCTATCTCTATAGATCTTAATGCCCAATATGTAAGCATCTTCACCGAGGTCTTTCATTGAAAAACTTTTATTCAAGTATCCTTTTATGCTATCCAGAAATTCTATATCATTTCAACAATATGTCGTCCACATATAATATTAGAAATGCTACAGAGCTCCCACTCACTTTCTTGTAAATACAGGCTTCTCCAAAAGTCTGTATAAAACCATATGCTTTGATCACACTATCAAAGCGTTTATTCCAACTCCGAGAGGCTTGCACCAGACCATAGATTGATCGCTGGAGCTTGTACACTTTGTTAGCTCCCTTAGGATCGACAAAACCTTCCGGTTGCATCATATACAACTCTTCTTCCAAAAATCCATTCAGGAATGCAGTTTTGACATCCATCTGCCAAATTTCATAATCATAAAATGTGGCAATCGCTAACATGATTCGAACAGACTTAAGCATCGCTACGGGTGAGAAGGTCTCATCGTAGTCAACCCCTTGAACTTGTCGAAAACCTTTCGCAACAAGTCGAGCTTTATAGACAGTTACATTACCGTCAGCGTCAGTCTTCTTCTTAAAGATCCATTTATTCTCAATGGCTTGCCGATCATCGGGCAAGTCAACCAAAGTCCATACTTTGTTCTCATACATGGATCCCATCTCAGATTTCATGGCTTCTAGCCATTTTGCGGAATTTGGGCTCATCATCGCTTCCTCATAATTCGTAGGTTCATCATGGTCAAGTAACATGACTTCCAGAATAGGATTACCGTACCACTCTGGTGCGGATCTTACTCTGGTAGACCTACGAGGTTCAGTAGAAACTTGATCTGAAGTTTCATGATCAATATCATTAACTTCCTCACTAATTGGTGTAGGTGTCACAGGAACCGATTTCTGTGATGAACTACTTTCCAATAAGGGAGCTGGTATAGTTACCTCATCAAGTTCTACTTTCCTCCCACTCACTTCTTTCGAGAGAAACTCCTTCTCTAGAAAGGATCCATTCTTAGCAACGAATGTTTTGCCTTCGGATCTGTGATAGAAGGTGCACCCAATAGTCTCTTTTGGGTATCCTATGAAGACACATTTCTCCGATATAGGTTCGAGCTTATCTGGTTGAAGTTTCTTCACATAAGCATCGCAACCCCAAACTTTAAGAAACGACAACTTTGGTTTCTTGCCAAACCACAGTTCATAAGGCGTCGTCTCAACGGATTTTGATGGTGCCCTATTCAACGTGAATGCGGCTGTCTCTAAAGCATAACCCCAGAATGATAGCGGTGAATCCGTAAGAGACATCATAGATCGCACCATATCTAGTAAAGTACGATTACGACGTTCGGACACACCATTTCGTTGTGGTGTTCCGGGTGGCGTGAGTTGCGAAACTATTCCACATTGTTTCAAATGTAAACCAAACTCGTAACTCAAATATTCTCCTCCATGATCAGATCGTAGAAACTTTATTTTCTTGTTACGATGATTTTCCCCTTCACTCTGAAATTCTTTGAATTTTTCAAATGTTTCAGACTTGTGTTTCATTAAGTAGATATACCCATATCTGCTCAAATCATTTGTGAAGGTGTGAAAATAACGATATCCGCCACGAGCTTCAATATTCATCGGACCACATACATCTGTATGTATGATTTCCAACAAATCTGTTGCTCTCTCCATAGTACTGGAGAACGGTGTTTTAGTCATCTTGCCCATGAGGCATGGTTCGCAAGTACCAAGTGATTCATAATCAAGTGATTCCAAAAGTCCATCAGCATGGAGCTTCTTCATGCGCTTTACACCGATATGACCTAAACGGTAGTGTCACAAATAAGTTGCACTATCATTATCAACTCTGCATCTTTTGGCTTCGACATTATGAATATGTGTATCACTACTATCGATATTCAATAAAAATAGACCACTCTTCAAGGGTGCATGACCATAAAAGATATTACTCATATAAATAGAACAACCATTATTCTTTGATTTAAATGAATAACCGTCTCGCATCAAACAAGATCCAGATATAATGTTCATGCTCAACGCTGGCACCAAATAACAATTATTCAGGTCTAAAACTAATCCCGAAGGTAGATGTAGAGGTAGCGTGCCGACCGCGATCACATCGACTTTGGAACCGTTTCCCACGCGCATCGTCACCTCGTCCTTGGCCAGTGCTCGCTTATTGCGTAGTCCCTGTTTCGAGTTGCAAATATTAGCAACAGAACCAGTATCAAATACCCAGGTGCTACTACGAGCTCTAGTAAGGTACACATCAATAACATGTATATCACATATACCTTTGTTCACCTTGCCATCCTTCTTATCCGCCAAATACTTGGGGCATTCTGCTTCCAGTGACCAGTTTGCTTGCAGTAGAAGCACTCAGTTTCAGGCTTAGGTCCAGACTTGGGTTTCTTCTCTTGAGCAGCAACTTGCTTGCTGTTCTTCTTGAAGTTCCCCTTCTTCTTCCCTTTGCCCTTTTTCTTGAAACTAGTGGTCTTGTTGACCATCAACACTTGATGCTCCTTCTTGATTTCTACCTCCGCAGCCTTTAGCATTGTGAAGAGCTCGGGAATTGTCTTGTTCATCCCTTGCATATTATAGTTCATCATGAAGCTCTTGTAGCTTGGTGGCAGTGATTGGAGAATTCTGTCAATGACGCTATCATCCGGAAGATTAACTCCCAGTTGAATCAAGTGATTATTACACCCAGACATTTTGAGTATATGCTCACTGACAGAACTATTCTCCTCCATCTTGCAACTGTAGAACTTATTGGAGACTTCATATCTCTCAATCCGGGCATTTGCTTGAAATATTAACTTCAACTCCTGGAACATCTCATATGCTCCATGACGTTAAAACGTCGTTGAAGACCCGGTTCTAAGCCGTAAAGCATGGCACACTGAACTATAGAGTAGTCATCAGCTTTGCTCTGCCAGACGTTCACAACATCTGGCGTTGCTCCTGCAGCAGGCCTGGCACCCAGCGGTGCTTCCAGGACGTAATTCTTCTGTGCAGCAATGAGGATAACCCTCAAGTTACGGACCCAGTCTGTGTAATTGCTACCATCATCTTTCAACTTTGCTTTCTCAAGGAACGCATTAAAATTCAACGGAACAACAACACGAGCCATGTATCTACAACAAACATAGATAAGCAAAATACTATCAGGTACTAAGTTCATGATAAATTTTAGTTCAATTAATCATATTACTTAAGAACTCCCACTTAGACAGACATCTCTCTAGTCATCTAAGTGATCAAGTGATCCAAATCAACTAAACCATAACCGATCATCATGTGAGATGGAGTAGTTTTCAATGGTGAACATCACTATGTTGATCATATCTACTATATGATTCACGCTCGACCTTTCGGTCTCCGTGTTCCGAGGCCATATCTGCATATGCTAGGCTCGTCAAGTTTAACCTGAGTATTCTGCGTGTGCAAAACTGGCTTGCACCCGTTGTAGATGGACGTAGAGCTTATCACACCCGATCATCACGTGGTGTCTGGGCACGACGAACTTTGGCAACGGTGCATACTCAGGGAGAACACTTCTTGATAATTTTTAGTGAGAGATCATCTTAAAATGCTACCGTCAATCAAAGCAAAATAAGATGCATAAAGGATAAACATCACATGCAATCAATATAACCGATATGATATGGCCATCGTCATCTTGTGCTTGTGATCTCCATTTCCGAAGCATCGTCGTGATCACCATCGTTACCGGCGTGACACCTTGATCTCCATCATAGCATCGTTGTCGTTTACGCCATCTATTGCTTCTATGACTATCGCTACCGCTTAGTGATAAAGTAAAGCAATTACAGGGCGTTTGCATTTCATACAATAAAGCGACAACCATATGGCTCCTGCCAGTTGCCGATAACTTCGGTTACAAAACATGATCATCTCATACAATAAAATATAGCATCACGTCTTAACCATATCACATCACAACATGCCCTGCAAAAACAAGTTAGACGTCCTCTACTTTGTTGTTGCAAGTTTTACGTGGCTGCTACGGGCTTAGCAAGAACCGTTCTTACCTACGCATCAAAACCACAACGATAGTTCGTCAAGTTAGTGTTGTTTTAACCTTCGCAAGGACCGGGCGTAGCCACACTTGGTTCAACTAAAGTTGGAGAAACTGACACCCGCTAGCCACCTGTGTGCAAAGCACGTCGGTAGAACAAGTCTCGCGTAAGCATACGCGTAATGTCGGTCCGGGCCGCTTCATCCAACAATACCGCCGAACCAAAGTATGACATGCTGGTAAGCAGTATGACTTGTGTCGCCCACAACTCACTTGTGTTCTACTCGTGCATATAACATCAACGCATAAAACCTAGGCTCGGATGCCACCGTTGGGGAACGTAGTAATTTCAAAATTTTCCTACGCACACGCAAGATCATGGTGATGGCATAGCAATGAGAGGGGAGAGTATTGTCCACGTACCCTCGTAGACCGTAAGCGAAAGCGTTATGACAACGCGGTTGATGTAGTCGTACGTCTTCATGATCCAACCGATCCAAGCACTGAACGTACGGCACCTCCGTGTTCAGCACACGTTCAGCTCGATGACGTTCCCCGGGCTCCAATCCAGCAATGCGTCGGGGATGAGTTCCGTCAGCACGACGGCGTGGTGACAGTGATGATGTTCTACCGGCGCAGGGCTTCGCCTAAACTCCGCGACGATATGACCGAGGTGGAATATGGTGGAGGGGGGCACCGCACACGGCTAAGGAACGATCCGTAGATCAACTTGTTGTGTCTTAGGGGTGCCCCCTCCCCCGTATATAAAGGGGGAGAGGAGGATGGGGCCAGCCAAGGGGAGAGGCGCGCCCTAGGGGGGGCAATCCTACTCCAAGTAGGTTTGGCCCCCCTTTCCTATTAGGAGTAGGAGAGGGAAGGAAGAGAGGGGAGGGAAGAAGGAAAGGGGGGGGGGGGGCGGCCCCCTTCCCAATTCGGATTGGGCTTGGGGGGGGGGGGCGCCCCCTCCTTTGCTCCTTCTCCCTCCTTTCCACTAAGGCCCAATAAGGCCCATATACTTACCGGGGGGTTCCGGTAACCTCCCAGAGCTCCGGTATATTCCCAATCTCATCCGGAACCTTTCCGGTATGCAAATATATCCGTCCAATATATCAATCTTTATGTCTCGACCATTTCGAGACTCCTCGTCATGTCCGTGATCACATCCGGGACTCCGAACAAACTTTGGTACATCAAAACTTATAAACTCATAATAAAACTGTCATCATAACGTTAAGCGTGCGGACCCTACGGGTTCGAGAACTATGTAGACATGACCTAGAACCGTTTCCGATCAATAACCAATAGTGGAACCTGGATGTTCATATTGGTTCCTACATATTCTACGAAGATCTTTATCGGTCAAACCGCATAACAACATATGTTGTTCCCTTTGTCATCGGTATGTTACTTGCCCGAGATTCGATCGTCGGTATCCAATACCTAGTTCAATCTCGTTACCGGCAAGTCTCTTTACTCGTTCTATAATACATCATTTCGTAACTAACTCATTAGTCACAATGCTTGCAAGGCTTAAGTGATGTGTATTACCGAGAGGGCCCAGAGATACCTCTCCGACAATCGGAGTAACAAAACCTAATCTCGAATTATGCCAACTCAACATGTACCTTTGGAGACACCTGTAGAGAACCTTTATAATCACCCAGTTACGTTGTGACGTTTGGTAGCACACAAAGTGTTCCTCCGGTAAACGGGAGTTGCATAATCTCATAGTTGTAGGAACTTTGTATAAGTCATGAAGAAGGCAATAGCAACATACTAAATGATCAAATGCTAGGCTAACGGAATGGGTCAAGTCAATCACATCATTCTCCTAATGATGTGATCTCGTTAATCAAATGACAACACATGTCTATGGTTAGGAAATATAACCATCTTTGATTAATGAGCTAGTCAAGTAGATGCATACTAGTGACATTATGTTTGTCTATGTATTCACACATGTATCATGTTTCCGGATAATACAATTCTAGCATGAATGATAAACATTTATCATGATATGAGGAAATAAATAATAACTTTATTATTGCCTCTAGGGCATATTTCCTTCAGGTTGCCCCCATGCGGATTCCGCGTTCGGAGATCCACCGCATGCCCGTGGCGGTGGAGCCCGCGCCTGCTGACGAGGCGCCCTGGGAGGTGGCCAGGAGTCGCCGTGACCGCCGACTCCGCTCTTCGCGTCAGCGCCGGCCGAGACCCCGTCACCGCGCCCCGCCACGCCGCCTGGCCTCCCCTGCTCCTCCGGTGCGCCGTGACACCGACGCCTACTTCAAATGCCTCTACCCAGGGCACCCACGTGCCGAGTGTCGCCGAGACTAGCGCTGCCGTCGTTGTGGCTACTACGGCCACATCGCACACGCCTGTACCTAGCCTTGCCCCCGCCCCGCGGCTGTGGCTCCCCTGACCAAGCGCCCGCGTCCGTGTTCCCCGGAGTCCTCGACCTCCAATGTGGACGAGCCTTGCCGCCTGCCTCCCCTGGGTCTGCCTCCGGTGCCGGCGCCGCCCCCTCGCCCCTGAACGCCTGCATGGCCTCTCCGACCCTCGACGCAAGCTCTCCCACCTCGGCCACGGAGCCCTCCCCTGCTCCTTCGGTGTCCACTGTCGGCTGCTCCCGAGACTCCACCCACGGCCCCGTGCCCTTCTCTGGCCACCCCTCGCTCCGTCCGACCGGGGCCATCTGCTACCTTCCACTGCCTCCTGAGGTGCGCGATGCCGAGGCAGCCCTGGGCCGCGCGCTCATCATCACTGTCACGGGCAACCGCACCCACGTCCCCTGTTCTGAGGTGGTGGAGGCCATCGCCTCGCGGCACGGCCTGGACACACACGATTTCTCCATGCACCGCCGCCCAGAGGACTTCCTGGTGCGTTTCCGCTCCGGTGACATCCGTGCTCGTGTTGCTGTGACAAACCTACGCACGCAGAAGTTCCGCTTGCTGTTCAGCCCTTGGGGCAACCTCGCCAGCGCCGAGCTTGTCACCGCCCGCATGCGCGTCTCCATCGAGATCACCGGGATTCCAGACCATGGGTGGCATCAATCCTCGGCCGAGACCCTCCTCGCGCCGTTCTGCATGATCGAGCCGCTTGCTCCTGAGACTGCCAGTGGCAGTGACATGTCCGTCTTTCGCCTCACGGCATGGATGCTGAACCCCGACGCCATTCCTAGGACTTCCGAGCTGCTCCTTCGAGTGGACGACGGCGTGCCGCTCGATGCCTCGACCGATTCTGTGAGCCGCTTTGCCCTCTTCCTGGCACGGTTTCCGGTCGCAATTCACGTCTCGCAGGTCGAGGACTGCAGATTCCCGCCGCCGCCGCCTTCTAGGCCGGGATCTGATGGGGATGCTGCCAATGGTGATGAAGCTAGCGACTCCCCTCCTCGGCCGCCCAAGTGGCCGCGCTGCCATGACTTCCCGTCTCATCGCTCCGGCTTCGGCGGTGCTGGGGCTGCCCACGGCGGCCGGCGTCACTGCGGTCGTCGCCATCCCCCTTTTGCGGTTACCAAGGCATGATGGGCCCCTACCCCTCCTCCCCGCATCAGAATGCCAGGCCACCACCTCAGCAGCGTTTGTCCTACCCTCTGCTTTTGGATAAAGCAACCGTACCGCGCCGCAGCACCTGCCAGTCCATGCCGTGGACTAGTTTCAAAATTCGAAACCCGGCGCTGGCTCGTGTCGAGAATGGCCTGGGAATTCCTGCCCGCACCGCCCCTGCCCAATCAGCGGACTGCCTGGCTGCTGGGCCCGCGCATCAGGGCGATCCGGTGCCGGTCCACCAACCCTTTGTCGCTGCGCCAACCGAGGATTCCTACGAGGCTTCTGCGCATGTCCCACCACCAGCGCCTGCGCGCTAGCTATTGATTGGCGGCATCCTGCCCACGCCGGGCCTCGGATCCCCAACTGTTGCCCTCTCCGCACGGTCGTTGGGGACTGGTGCTTCTGTTTTTGTCGGGGGCCCCGGGATCTGCGCCTTCGCCACCACCCACCCCGACAGCCTGGCTGTGCATGGGGATGTCACATCCGTGGCCCCACCTGTTTTGGCGCCTCCCACCGTTGCCTCATGTACCATGGAGGGGGATAGCATGCCCCCATGCAACGCTGCTACCATGCATGAGCCCCCTGCTGTCGACACGGTCCAAGCCCAGCCACCAGTCCCTCCCCTCCAGCAATTCATCGGGGCCGTTCAAGCCCCAACCGTAGCGCTGCCATCCCTTGGACCCAGACGACGGCGGGCCATCCCGATCGACTTCACCCCACACCGGGGCGATCGGATTGCCAAGGCAGACCGGGGCCTCGACTCTTGAGACTAAAGCGAAGCATGTCCTCCTCTGCAGACTTGGGATCCTCAAGGACGACGAGCCCGCCTCTGCCAAGGCTCTTGAGCAGTGTGCCAAGCTGTTCGCCAAGCCTCTGGCTGCTAACGTTGTCCAGGCGTTCGCGGACTTCTATGGTTGGTGGTGCCCCACCAACTGCTAGAGAGTTTTGTGCCGTCGACCAAGTCGGAGGCCGAGCCACGCCTCGTTGAGATTTGACCGCGACGTCTTCGTCACCCCCAGCTCCCCCTTCTCTATGGATAGCACAAAAAATGTATTTTGGAACGTCCGTGGCTTGAATAACCGCGCGAAGCGAACGACAGTCCGAAGCGCGCTCTCCGCTTCCTACCTTGTATCGTCTGTCTCGAAGAAACAAAACTTTCGTTGGTCTCGTTGGATCTTGTGTGTAAAACTCTAGGCCCCCGTTTCCAGGATTTCTTCTTCCTCCCCGTGGATGGCACCCGGGGCGGAATTCTCATTGCTTGCCAGCGTGCTTTGGCTACTCTATCCAACCCAACCATTGGCGACCACCACGTCACGCTCCTTGTGACCTCGCCCTTCGGGGATTAGCACTGGTGGCTTACGGGAGTCTATGGACCGCAAGGCGACACTTGCAAGATCAGCTTCCTCAATGAGCTTCACGATCTCCGCGACACAATCGCCGGACCCTGGTTTCTCGGGGGAGACTTCAATATGATCCTTGGCGCTGAGGATAAGAACAACAATTGACTGAATCGTCGCATCATGCACCGTTTTTGGCGCTTTGTGGCGGACATGGAGCTGCATGACATGTACCTTCACGGCTGGCGGTATACATGGTCTAATGAGCAGGATTCCCTGATGCTTGTGCATAACGAAAGAGTGCTTTGCACCCCTTCCTGGGAGACGGCGCACCCCGCTTGCATGCTAAGTTGCCTGGCCTCCACCGCTTCCGATCATTGCCCTCTCATGGTTGACTGCACCCCGCGCTCTCGGGCCCCTAGGCGCTTCCACTTTGAGCGCTTTTGGCCCAAACTTGAGGGTTTCCAGACCGTGGTGACTGGGGCCTGGGCCTCGGTGCCCCCGGATCCTGACCCGTTCCGGCGCATCTACGCTCTTCTCAAAGCTATGGCCAAGCACCTTCAGAGTTGGAGCGCTAAGAAGCTTGGTCACATCACGATCCAACTGATGATTGCTCGTGAGCTCATCGTGCACCTGGATGCCGCGCAAGATATCCACCCCCTCTCCCCGGTGGAAACCTGGCTTCGCCGAGAGCTTAAGCGGGCATACCTGGGGCTCGCTTCCCTGGAGCATTCTATTCAGCGTCAACGCACTAGATTTTCCTAGCTCCGGGATGGTGAAACTAACTCTGCCTTCCACAAGATCCATGCCGCTCATAGGTAGAAAAAGAATTTCATTGTCGAGCTGCGTGTTGGTGATGATGTGATCCGCAGCGAGAAGGGCCTTGCCCGCGCGGCCTTCAAGCACTTCTCGGGCATCCTTGGTGCCACCGACGAGCGTCCCTTCACCCTGAACCTCGGCGTCATGGATAGGCGCAGCTTCAATCTCTCCAAGCTTGAGAGACCCTTCTCCGAGGACAAGCTATGGAATGCTATTAAGCAGCTCCCCACGGGCAAATCGCCGGGCCCAGACGGATTCTCCTCAGAGTTCTTACGCTCTTGCTGGCCAATCATCAAGGACGACTTCTGGGAGGCCTTCGATAAGCTATTCACTGGCAATGGGCGTGGCTTCCAGAAGCTCAATCAAGCCCTTATTGTTCTTCTGCCAAAGCGAGCCGATGCTTCCATGCTCTTCGACTACCGGCCGGTCAGCCTTATTCACCTCATTGCCAAACTTTTTGCTAAGGTGCTTTCGCTTCGGCTCGCTCCTAGGCTTGGTGAGCTTGTCTCTACGTACCAGAGCGCGTTTGTGGCTGGGCGCTCGGTCCATGACAACTTCCTGTTGGTGCAACAAGACAGCTAGATACCTCCACCAGATTCGCGCCCCGCTAACTATGCTCAAGTTGGACATTGCTAGAGCTTTCGACTCCGTCTCTTGGGCTTTCCTGCTCGAGACCATGCAACACCTCGGATTTGGACCATGTTGGTGCGAGTGGATATCCATCCTCCTATCTACAGCCAAGACTCGAGTCATCATCAATGGACAACCAGGCCCATCTGTACTTCACGAGAAGGGGCTGCGCCAGGGCGATCCCGTTTCCCCATGCTCTTTGTCTTGGTCATCGACACGCTAAACACCCTCATGCAACACGCGGTCAGTATGGGAGTTCTTCGTCGGCTTACCTCCAGACGGATTGCCTCGAGCATTTCGCTTTTCGCGGACGACGTCGTCTTGTTCTGCCACCCGGACGAGGACAAGCTGACCTCCGTAAAGGCCATCCTGCACACCTTTGGGGCGGCCTCTGGTATCCACACAAACTATGCCAAATGCTCGGTCACCTCCATTCAGTGCTCCGATGAGGCTACAGCTGCGATGGGCGCAACTCTTGCATGCCAAGTGTCCTCCTTCCCGGTAAAATACCTCTGGCTGCCGCTCTCGATTCACAACATCCATTCGTCAGCCCTCATGCCCTTGACTGACAACCTTGCTAGGAAGCTTTCCTCCTGGCGAGCCTCACTTCTCTCCCGTGGCGAGAGACTGGCACTTGTTCGGCACGTCCTCACGGTGATGCCTATGCACATCATGCTTGCCATGGCGCTCTGCCCCACCATCTTGTCAGGCAGCTGTCTCGTCAACTGGCAAAGAGTGTGCCGGCCGCGGCAGCTTGGGGGCCTCGGCATCCGTGATTTGCAGCGCGCTGGTATTGCACTGCGCGCACGTTGGTTGTGGCTCCAGGCCACCGTTATGAGACCCTGGAGCCACCTTCACCTGCCCGCCGCTTCTGACGTGAGACAGATCTTCCGTGCCTCGACCTCCTGGACGCTCGGCGATGGTAACAAGTGTCTCTTTTGGATCGATCCCTGGCTTTACGGCTCCTCCATCGCTGAGATTGCCCCGCCCTGGTTGCCCTTGTTCCTAAGCGACGCCGCTCTCACCGGCTGGTTTCCGAGGTAATTCCTGGCAGGGCCTGGATTGGTGACATCCAAGGGGCCATGGGAGTGGAATCTACCATCCAGTACGTGGATGTCTGGCGGCGCCTTAGTGGCATATCGCTCCAAAACTCACCAGACTCCATCCGCTGGACATGGACTGAGAGCGGCACCTACTCCGCCAAGTCTTGCTACCTCGCGCTCTTCCACGGTTCAATCGCTTCCCCGACGTGGAGCCTCACTTGGAAGCCCTGGGCACCAGAGGGGATCAAGATCTTCCTCTGGCTTGCCGGTCTCACCCGCTGCTGGACCTCTGCTCGCCTTGCCCGCCATGGTCTACCCCACAACGCCGCCTACGCACTCTGCGACCAAGAAGATGAGACGATGCACCACCTTCTTATGGGGTGCGTCGTGTCCCGCATGGTGTGGTATGATATTCTCTCCTGGTGCTGCCTTACTACGCCTCCTCCGAACGGCACCATGGACTTCTACGAATAGTGGACTATGGCCCTCCATGACTCCTCCACAGGCCAGCGCAAAGGCCTTGCCTCCCTCGTCGCGCTAACTGCATGGAGCATCTGGAGGCATCGCAACGCTTGCGCCTTCGACGGTGCAACCCCTTCCACCACCCTCCTAGTTCATGACATTAAGGAGGAAGCTCGCACCTGGGCTAACGCCGGTGCTCGAGGGGTTAGTTCGATCATTGGTGTAACCTGACCTTGTTGCATGTGGGCTGAGCAACCCCTTCCCTGCTCATTGCGACCTCATAAGCGCCTTTCAGTGTACGCTTACTGAGGTTCGCCACTGTTTGTTTCTCCCCTTCTATCAATGGAATGATATGCTCCACGCGTATTCGCGAAAAAAAAATCTATATGTGTAGCGCGCATCCAGACTTACTCTTTGATGGATGGGCAACTGCACATTATAACCACAATGAAGTGAAGAGGCCGCGGTAGGAGAACACGACCCTACAAATATCGTCTGTGAAAGTGAATGGTTGTCGAGAAAGGCTTGGCATGGGATGTTTTCTTGCAGTCGGGCGAGTGAGATCATTTTCATGGAGGGATGCAGTCTAGGTTGTGTTGCCGATCTTCTGGGGAGGCGGTTATAGAAGGTATTGATGTGGTTTACGGGCATTGTTGTTAGATCTTCATTGTCTCTGTTCGTGTATAATCATCGTGCTTCGTTGTTTTTTGTGTTTAATAATTCTGTACGCAACACTGCCTTGGAGCTCGAACTAATGGATATCGTTTTTGGTCATCGTTCACGTGTTTCCCATTGCTCAGATGTGAAAAAATAGAAGGTGTCTCGCATGCAATGAGATGTCGTTTTTTTGTTTCTCATGTTTAGGGCCTCTCGGCCCCGGGTTGTGGTTTGGATAGCCACAAGTGGCTTGTCCATCCAATCATGTGGGTGCCCTCTATGCACGATCAAGAAACCCATGGTTTTCAGCGTAGGAAAGGTTTTCTGTGCAAGATGGTCCATGTACTATTGCACAATCAAGTGGACGCCAAGACTACCGATGTGCGCCCGGCAAACAACTGAAAGTTTCCTCCATGAGACTTAACTCGGAACAGTAAACTTCAAGAAAATCATTATCTCCGAATAGCAATATAATTAGCCTAGAGATGTGAACTTCATGTGGCTGCAGACTTGGTTGATAACTCTAAGATTCTATCAGGAAATTCAAATCAGCAGAAAAATGCGTCATCACATAAGTAACTTGTGATAGAAGCCCACGTGCTTGAGACGCAGTTCATGAGAGCAAGCAAATGATGGTCACAACATAGGCTGTGTCGGTTTCCATATGTAATATCTCGCAGAAACAATGGCCACGACTTCGATCGTTGCACTAGTCACAAGGGTGTCTGTTAGAAGGGAGAGAGAGATTTGGTGGAATAGTTTTTTTTGTATTGCTTGAGCCTCGTGGGCGTATATATAGGAGTATATGATCTACTTGGAGTGCAAGGTAAGCCAGAATATTTCCTAGTCTAACCTATGTTTCCTAATACAATCACGTTACTGAACATGCCCTCGCAGTCACAACGGTAGCGACGCAGACGGTGAGACTGGAGAAGAATCCGAAGGCAAGCCGATGGACACCCCCCCCCCCCCCCCCCGCCCACAGTCGTAACGGTCGATGCATCGCGGAGTCATGGCTGGAGTGGAAACCGACGAGGTTGCTCAAGCAGGCGGTAGCCCTTTGTGCCGTTTGTCGATGTAGCTGAGAGCGTGGGTGGTGGGGCGGTGGTCGAGGTAGCCGTGCGACGAATGCCGTGGTCGATGTCGAGTCGGGGTAGCCAGTGTCGAGGAAGTCGCCGTGGAGCCGCGGGCGCAAGGGGGCGCCGAGTTAGCATGGGCGCTGTCGTGTCGAAGTAGGGGTGCGCCGGGAAGAAAATGTTGTTGACGATGCGTCGCGGCGTGTTTGCCAAGCCCGAGGACATATCATGGACAAAGTCACGCACCGGTGTTGCCAGCACCGGGCATGCGTAGACGGACGAAGACGAAGTTGACGAAGCGCCGACCAGGCTTGCCAGGCCTGGGGACACGTCGTGGATGAAGGCACGCATCGGTGTTGCCAGCACCGGGCATGCGTAGACGAGGGACCTGCACGAGCTGTATGCCATGTCGGAGAAATCAGAGGGGCCAACGAAGAAGAACTCGACGATGATTGCGGCGTCCATCGGCGCGGGGCCGATGTCACCAACAGTGGTCGGGGTAGATGAGGCGACGCTGGCGACGGGCTGGTGCTTGGACGAAGACGAAGGGGGTGGACGGGCGGCGGCGGCTACAAAGGTAGCGGCGGCAGCGGCGGTGGCTAGGTCAGGCGTGCGGCGGCGGTGCTCGAGGTAGATGAAGAACCCTGATAGCGTGACGAAGACCGGCGTGGGCGATGGCGTTCCCGCGCCAAGGAAGACAGCGCAACGCATACCACGGGAGGTCGAGGCGTGGTGACTGCGGAGCAAACCGTGGGCCGCGGCGCTACGGCCCGACAGGGCGACGCAGCGGCGGCAGGCGGGTCGGGGCGACGACGGGAAGACCTCTGGGCGGCGACGGCGACCGCGGGTCGCGACGCTGCGGCCCGAAGGGCGACACAACGGCGGTTCGCAAGTCATTGCAACCGCGGGGACTGCCTCGGGGCGGCAGTAGGGACCGCGTATCGCGGCACTACGACCCGAAGGGGCGACGCGGCGGCGACGCACGAGTCGATGCAGCCACGAGGATAACCACGGGGCGGCGGCGCTACGGCCCAACGGGGCGACGTAGCAGCAGCCCGATGCTCGATCGGTGGAGAGGCGCGCTAAACTCGGGGACGATCTTCACGGAACCTGTGGAGGCGCGTGAAATCGACGTGCCAGGTTGGTCGCGTGGCGTAGATGAGGCGGATTGTAGCGGCGAACGGGTGATCAAGCCGATCGCACGCGAGGTCGGGGACGCCGCTCGGTGGTGGCGTGGTGGCGGCGGAGTCCGAGATGAAGCCGGCGACGACGAACAACATGGGACGTCATGCGGATGAGCTTTCAGCACCGACATCCGGGTTGCCAAAGCAACGCCGGCGCCCGGGCAGCAAGGCCCGAGCGACCAACGGAGCAGCGGCGCCCGAGTTGAGGCAGCCGATGAGCCTGACGCAGCCGTCCCATCGCAGCCGAGGACGAGGCTGGCGTGGTAGACCGCAGGGCCGCGGTGCAGACGCGGCGAAGGCGGGTGATGTGTATCAATGGGCGGGCCGGCGCGCGAGCGACGACTATGATTGGCCGCCGCATGGAGCGAGGCAGCCGGGTCGGGGCGATGCAGGTGTCCCGGTCGGAGCAGGGTGGTGACGGCCGGCGCAGGGCGATGGGCGGACCGACGCGCGGACGGCGGCTGGCCATGACGGTCCGCCTCAGCGCGCGTGGTTGCCGGGCGGATGTGAGGCTGGCTGGTCGTGCTGGGGTCGGAGTAGAGGCGCTCGGGGTCGACGGTGGCGGTGGGGGACGCAAACCGATCAAGAATAGATCGGAAAACCAAAAAGAAACTGCGCGATAAAGATGACCGATGGGAGAGATTAAACCCCGGAGTAAGGCTCGGGGAAAAGACTCTCTAGGGTAGCCGGTCAACACGATCGGCGGACGAACCCTAGGTACGGGCCGTGCGTCCCCCGGCGGCTGTCATGGAGGCCAACCGCCACGGGGGCGGCGCGCGGGTGCGGAACTGGCGGTCGCTAGGATTTAGGATTGACTTGCGATAGATACCATGTTAGAAGGGAGAGAGAGATTTGGTGGAATAGTTTTTTTGTATTGCTTGAGCCTCGTGGGCATATATATAGGAGTACATGATCTATTGGGAGTGCAAGGCAAGCCAAAATATTTCCTAGTCTAACCTATGTTTCCTAATACAATCAGGTTACTCAACAGTGTCGTAGCTGGGTGAAGTGCATACCTCAGTAGGTTGGTGTCGCGATGAGAGAGGTTCATCGAATAGATGGCCAGCACCATTGCAACAAAATCGATGGGGTCGATGACATCTTACGCCTTGTTGGTCACTAGAAAAAACCATTGAGAAAGGGCATCAACGGTCACCTCCACCGGTGTGTGTGCCTCACATTCCTACAAGTCATACTTGGGATCGATATCGAAAGTGATCGTCTCGGGAGGAACGACCTCCTTAGTGATAAAGGATGTGTCGCTGTTGGTGGAGGATGTTGCCTGCACCGAGGCAAACTGCTCGACCTCCTTGCTATTGTGGTCGGCCGCGGGCTTGTGGTAGACGATGATGGTCATGTCATGAACTTCGTTGACGACGGCAGTGTTGACGACTTGGTTCAAACCATCCATCGAACACATGACTAGCGCCATTGTGAGGTAGCCAAAGGATGCGTCATGGATGACCTCGATGACCTCCTCGACCTTGGTGGTGGAGCGGGAGATATTGGGGACGACCGACACGACATCGGTGTTGATCGTGAAGCCTCCATCGGAGGTCGCAATCGTGGAGCTCACCAACTGCGGAGAAGGAACCACCATGTTGAACTTGGAGTAGAAGATCTCCCGGTATTGGAGTAGCCTGACAATGTCGCTGGTCCGCGCCTTAGTCTCTCCATGGAACTTGTATAGGTAGATTTTCAAGGCAAGATCGATGGTGGTGGAGGTCGATGGAAGGGTGGGGGAAAATTGGGCAGAATATTGGTCAAATGGGGATGGTGGTGAGAAGGCTCTGATGCTAGATATTAGGATATCTCTGACTCACTCAAATGCACCAGTTACATGATAAGTGTAGTCTAATTATAAGGACCAGTATGCTAAAGAGGGAAAACAAGGAGGAGGAATATGAGATCTGAGGTGGAAGTGAGAAGAGTCGGTGGCGTTTCAGTCGTGCTCCTTCTGGATAGTCCGTTCTTTGGCTCCCTCCGAAATACTTAGGGGCATGTTTGGTTGCCCGCAAGAGATCCAACCAGGCCCGCGCGGGAAGGATTCGGTCTGTTTGGTAGCCCGCATACACTATTGGGCCTGCATCGCACGCTTCTTAAAGCACCTCAGGGCCTGGCTCACTTGGAACACACGAATCGGCTGTTTCTCCAGGGCCAGGCCCGAGCGGTGCACGTGGGCGGGCGCGGCTGCACGCGCGCGGCCACGCTCGAGAAGTCGCGTTGCTTCCCGAAGCACAGGCAGTTATTAGCCTCACCGCCCCTCACCGCTCCCTCTCCCCACTCTTCCCCACTCTCCCAACTCTCACCGGCGGCGGTGGATCGGAGCAGAGGAAGAAGACCACCGGACTCCATCACCAGCGGCAGCGGATCGGAGCTGAGGAAGAAGACCACCGGACTCCATCACCAGCAGCGGCAGATCGGAGCTGAGGAAGAAGACCACCGGACTCCATCAATGGCGGTAAGCACTTCTCTCTCTTCGACATGAACGCTAGATTCCATCCACAGCGATAGATTTGATCCACGGCGGACGGGAATAGGGAATGGAGGTAGCTAAGCATAGGATACTAGTTCATAGCAGTTTATACGAGTTCATACTGGCAAGATCGGAAGATTTTGGGATTGGGAGATAGGGGAATAGGGGGAAAGGGGGTACAAAACGGACACCGGCTGAGCGGAGCGGCTGGTCGAGCCGCTGGCCTTCATCTTCTTCTTCATCGCCGTGCGGGCCGGCAGGTCGTCCTTGTCGTCCTTGGCAGAGTCGAGGTCGATCTGCCAGGTAGGACGGACTGGCTCCGGCGCCCTAGCTGGCATGTGCATCGCCTCTTCTTCCTCCTCCTTAGGCTCCCCGCCGATGACCGCCGGTGGTGCGATACCCGTCTCCTAGTACACTGCGGCACGACGGTCATTAGGAGCCCAGTAGGTCTTGTACTTGCGCCACTTCTTCCTCTGTTTAGGTTCGTCGGAGATGGCTTGATTCATGGCCCAACGAATGATGTCAACTGCCATTGCACCCTTCGCTGGGTCAGGAATCAGCGTCTTCAGCTCATCTTTAGTGGCCTTCATGAGCACGACATTCGATTCGTTCTGCATGTCTAGCATGGAGCCGAAGTTCGAGCACACCTCCATGGTGTTCTCGAACTTGGTCCGGTCACCAGCCGTCCACCCGAGGAAGAAGGCCCTCCAGCCAATACCCCAAGGGAAGGGGTTGCCGTTGGAGCTGGAGCTAGAGCTCGTGGCGATGGGGAGGAGGAAGGTTGACAGTGAGAGAAGAGAGGGGGTGGGTAAATAGTGGTGGGCAGGGTGAATAAATATAGGGGGTGGAGAGGAGGAGAAGAGTGACAGTCATGCCGTTTTAACTACATGCTCTTGAATTAGCCATGAACTCTGTGCAACGCCTGACTCCATGACTTGTGTGCAGATCGAGGATAGCAATGAGATGGGCACGGAGGTGCTCCCGGCCGTTGATAGCAAGGGCAAGCAGCCCCTTCACCCAATGCCTGACGAGGTTGAGCTGCCGCCCACCGCCGAGGAAGACCTGAAGACGCCTGAGGGTGGCGACGACGAGGGCATGGAGGAGCCCCCCAGCAACAAGCGCCGCAACTACGACCACTACCATCAGGAGGATGGCCCAACTCACTTCTGCAAGGTCATCCTTGCACCGAAACTTGAGTGCATCCCCATGCCCCTGGACTTCACCAAGCACTTCGTCGCGGTGCCGACGGAGTTCAAGCTCAGGAACAACACCGACTGCTCCTGGAAGGCGACGGTCAAGATGATGAACGGCAGGGTGGCCCTGGATCAGGGTTGGGCCACCTACACAGCCGTTCATCAGATCAAGATCGGCTACATGGTGACGTTCAAGCTCCTCACTCCCGACACCCTCAAGGTCATCATCTTCGACGACGATGGCATTGAGGTCGTCAACAAGTGCGGGAAGCACGATGAAGCCTTCGCCGCCAAGGAGTAGGGCTGGGGCCTCCCTAAGTACTATCGAGTCTGCTATGGTTTATGCGTAGAACTGTTATGAACTGTCGTACTGCTTATATCTGAATTATCTAGTTGATACTCTGTTATACTCTGTTGTGCTTATGATGTGTGATGCCGAAGTGTGGTGTAACCTCATCAACTAGCCAAAGAGGTTACCACACATCAGGCCTCGCATACAACCAAACACCATGCCTTGGGTTTGTGGACTAACATGCAGGCAACCAAACACCAGGCAGTGCGGTTCAGCCCATGCAGGTAAGAGGGCAAGCAGGCAACCAAACAACATGCATGTGGTGCATTTGGGGTTGCATTTGCATAGCCAGGTTGGGTGGAGAAGTGTATGCAATGCGGGTACTGTAGCGCATGGCAACCAAACACGCCCTAGAATCTTTGATATAACGCATCTTGCATCTAATAGAACCCTGGCGCACAAGGCAACCATAACTATGCAGACCCATTTAGTTTGTATTGTAGCGACCACATACTGTGGGGAACGAACCAGTGCAACGACCATGCATTGTAGCAGCCTGGTAGCTCCATCGAATCGAACGCTGTAGTGGCCCCCACACACTAATACAGTTTTTAGTCGGTTTTGAAAATTACATTTTTGAATATGATTATTTTGTTATCAAAGAAAATATTTATTGAAACATGAACATTTTTTTTGAAAAATACGAATCTTTTCGAAACTTCGAACAATTTATGAAAATATGAATTTTCTGAAAATTCTCAAACATTTTTAAATTTCTGGTTTAAAAAAAACAGGAACCTCTTTTGAAATTCCGAACAGTTTTTGAGAACACGTAATTTTTTTGAAAACATGAATTTTGAATTTGTGAACAAATTTTAGAGTAGGGAACATTTTTTGAAATTCCAAACAAAAAAACTGAAACATTTCTTCAAAATCCTGAAATAGTTTTTGAAATTCTGAACATGTTTTAAAAAGGAAATTCTTTGGAAATAGGAAAAAACAGGCAAATGAAGAAGAACAAAGAAAAATAGAAATAAAACCAAAAAGGAACAAAAAAGTAAATACCCCTTCGTCCCAAAATTCTTGTCTAAGATTTGTACAGATGTATCTAATACTAAAATGTGACTTAATATATCCGTATTTAGACAAATCTAAGACAAGAATTTTAGGACGAAGGAAGTATAACAATAGAAAAAGATTAAACTGGCTCAGGAACCTTCTAGAAGGTCCCAAACCGGTTGCCTTTTTTTAGACAATCCCAAACCGGTTGGCTGCTACTGTGCAATACGCTCAAAGTGGGCCGATGGGTCCGTACTTGTAGGCTGCATTGGCTTGGGGTGGTGCACCGCCTGGCCTGGCCCATGTGCTTGTCGAAATGGGGCCGCCCATGTATCGAGGCTCTAACATATTTGGCACGCTCGCCGGAAGGCAATCCATGAAAATATATTCCAAAGTCCAGCGGGCACGCACCTTTTTATTGATCGTTTCATCTCAGAGATATCAGCCTCGAGACCTACGCAACAGAACCATGTGCGACCTCCAACGGTGCTTCAACGCTGGATTCCTCCACCACCTGGCCACTGCAAGATCAAAGTGGATGGGGCTACAACCAAATTAGCAAGGTGCGGATCAGTCGGTGTCATCTGTCGAGCTAACGAGCCATTGATGGCTCGTTCATGGGAGCTTCAGCCATATGTTTTGAGGGTGTTTCCGACCCGGCGTCTCTTGAAGCCCTAGCTTGCAGGGAGGCTTTGGCTTTAGCGTCCGATCTAATGCAAACACAAGTGGTTGTCGCATCGGATTTCAAGGAAGTGGTCTCTAATATTTCTAAAGGCAATGGAGGAAAACATTCACACATTATCCGGGAGATCAAGCAAATGGAGTCTGATTTCCAATCTTGTTCTTTTATTTTTGAACGTAGAACCACAAATATCGAGGCACATAGCCTCGCTAAATACGCGCTTAGTCTGTCTATTGGTCGCCATGTTTGGTTGCTTCAACCTCCAAACTTGAGATGTATTCCTCAGAACATTCTTGAGTAATAAAGCGTGTGTTTCAGCCTAAAAAAAAACATAAGTTTGCTGGTGTTTCTGATTGGCTCACAATGGAGTAGTTCGCTGGTGGAGCCACGTGGATCGCCTCGTGAGTCCTGATCGCGAGAACCAATCGCGGTCGCCTGAACACGCGCAGGCACACAAAATCCGCACGCGCTGACTCGCATCCCATCCCACACTCTTGTCTGACTAAGTTTTGCCACACTGCAGTACTGCAGCCGACGGACGCCCCACACTCTCTCCATCTTTCTAGGGTTTCGCCTTGCCAACGCTACGCCGCCGAAAATATGCCCTCCAACGCCGGTGACGCCCGCCGTGACGCCCAGCTGGGAAGCGGCGTCACCGCGGATCTCGTGCGCCTTCCCCGTATCGTGCGCTGCGAGGCCAGCTTCGACGCGGCCGCGCGCGAGGAGAAGGCCGCTGCCGACCAGGTCGAGCCCGAGCGTACCTCGCTCGGCCGCGTGAGGCCGAAGGACGTCGACGATGCAGAGGTTTCTGCACGCCGGACAATCACGGAACTCGCCGAAGTTGTCGCGCTGCAGCCGGCATCGGATGGATGCGTGGAGGAGGAGGAGGTTCCGATCAACAAGAGGAAATCCGATTTGGTGGAAGGAATCCATGTTAGCGATGGTGAAACTGTCGTCGCAGCCTCAACGTCCAAGATCTTGAGGATTAGCCACAAGACGAAAGTGGCCACAGGAGGCAGCCGAGGTCGCGGCCATGGTCCTCATCGTGGCCGTGGACGCGGACGAAGCTCTGCAGGTGAGTCGGTGCCGAATTCTTCGTCCTTACGAGGCAACAGGTGCTGGCTGATTGCGCCCTCTCCTCCGGTGCCTAACCGGCGCCTGTTTACAGCGCCACCTCCTTCTCCAGTGGGTGACGACGGCCATCTCCAAGTTGAAACTAGTTCGGAAAATGAAAGCAGTGATGGAAGTTTGGAATGGGACGAAGTAGACGACACAGCATTGTATCTGCTCGCTAGTGTTTCTGAGATGGTCGCTAACGATAGTGATGGTGATACAAGAAATAATGCTCTTCTTCCTGCGAGGAGAACTAGGAAGGACGTCATCATCCATGGTGAAGGGACTTCACAAGAAGGTGGAGCTAGAAACTGCACAGGAGGTACACTCTAGAATACAGTGCTTAAATATTCGTAATTATGCAAATGCTCACAGTTACATATATACTCCTCCTTTGTTCTTCACTACTAGGAGAACTAGGAAGGACGTCATCATCCATGGTGAAGGGACTTCACAAGAAGGTGGAGCTAGAAACTGCACAGGAGGTACACTCTAGAATACAATGCTTAAATATTCGTAATTATGCAAATGCTCACAGTTACATATATACTCCTCCTTTGTTCTTCACTACTAGGAGCTTCCCGGGGAGCCCGATAATTAAGCTGGAAACACCAAAGAAAAGAGAAAGGGGCATACAGGTGTGTTGTTAAAATTCACTATCAATTTATTAAAGGTTATGAAGAAAAATATATATTGATCCTTGGATTGTCACATATTTTACGCATACAATCTCCCGGGGGAGTTTATTACTTCATGCATCTTCTTAAGTGGGATTATAAAACAAAGTTTTATTCTCACAAAAAAAATGAACTTCCGGCGACATGTACACTGACCGTTTGAGTCCGTATATTATATTGAGAAAGGCTTTCGCCCCGCTTTATAAATAAAGAAAACCGCCATAGAGCACACATACAAGGACTAGTCCAGAACACACACACCCAAGTCTCACAAGAGGAAGTACAATAGGTTTTGCTGAGGGCACAACTCAACAAGCCCAAACAAAAAATAAAAAAGGGAGCCGGAGAACACGTCCGGCGCCTAATCTAGCTCCGGTGGTGGCGGAGGGAGCGGCGGTGACAGTCAGACGGCCATCGAGCGAAGTTCGGTGATGAAGGCGGAGATGGCGTCCCGGTCCTGTGGACGGCTAAGCGCCGCCAAAGCTACAAGTAACTAGACAGTTTGAAGAGAGCGTCATTAGCCCGTCGAAGAGGAATGCGCTGGATCACAAGCTTATTTTGGATCGTCCAGAGGGTCCAAGCGAGGGCCCCAATCTCAAGCCACCTAATGTGGCGAGAAGCTAGGGGGGAGTTATGAAGTTCAACGAATAGATCAGGGAAGTTGGTGTGGCACCAATTACCACCCACCACCTCACTAAAGCAGCTCCACACAAATTGAGCGGACACACAAGAGAAAAAGATGTGGTTCGAGTCTTCGGGGACACCGCACAACGGGCATAGGCGAGAACCAGGGCCATTGCGCTTGCACACCTCCACCCCAGACGGGGTCCGTCCGCGGATCCATTGCCACATGAAGATCCTGATTTTTAGTGGCAGGCGGATGGACCACACCGCAGTAAGGGGGGAGGGGCGGTGGAGGGGGCAATGGCCTGGTAAAGGGACTTGGTGGAGAATTGACCTGACGGCTCAAGACGTCACCTAACCTAATCCGAACCAGCATCCACAACCGGCTCGTGGAGAGCGACGCAATCAAGAAACTCACCCCAGGCGGTGGAGTCCGGAGGCCCAAATGGACTCCGGAATGCGAGGCGCTCTAAGTCAATAAGGAACCTCTCTACTGAGATCGAAGGGTCGACGGCGATGGAGAAGAGGTCGGGGAAGCGCGCATCGAAGGGGGTGTCCCCCGCCCACCGGTCAAACTAGAACAAAGTCGCAGCCCCAGATCCAACCGAGATGGAGGTCCCAATGCGGAGGACTGGGAGAAGTTGGATGACCGACTGCCAAAACTGGGAATCGCCAGATCTCTGACAGAAGGCTAGGGGTTGCCCACGTAGGTACTTGTTCTGGATGATGTCTAACCAGAGGCCACCATGATCTTGCGAAATGCGCCAGAGCCAGCGGGATAAGAGGGCAATTTTCATGCGCTTAGAGCACATGATACCGAGGCCTCCTTGTTCCCGAGGCTTGCAAATGTCAGGCCAACTAACCATATGGTATTTCTGCTTATTGTTATCGCATGCCCAATAGAAACGAGACTGGACTTTGGCGATCTCATGGTGCAGAGTGTCGTGCAGGCTGTAGAAGCTCATAAGGAACAAGAGGAGGCTGGAGAGGGAGGAGTTGATGTGAATCGGCCGAGCCGCCTTCGACAGCCACCTACCCTGCCATGGCTCTATGCGCATTTCCAACTTGACCACGGTCGGACGCAAGTCAACAACGGTAAGCCTAGAGTCACTAATGGGCGTTCCCAAGTATGTCGTGGGGAAGGAGCCCAGGCGGCAGTTGAGCCGGTTGGCAATGTCCAGGCACTCCGTCGGAGAGTAGCCCATCACCATCACATCACTCTTGCCGAAGTTGATCTTGAGGCCAGACATTTGTTGGAAGCAGAGGAGAAGGAACTTAAGATTAGAGATGTCCGCCTCCAAGCCCTCGACCATGATGATGGTGTCGTCAGCGTATTGGAGAAGGTAGATCCCAGAACCACCGGCCAGGTGGGGGGTGATCCCACGAATATGGCCCGCAGCCTTAGCTTTGTCCAGGATAGCGGCCATCGTGTCCACCACCATATTGAACAAGAATGGGGAGAAGGGGCCGCCTTGTCTAACCCCACAGAGGGTGGGGAAGTAAGGACCGATCTCGCCATTGATGTTCACGGCAGTGCGGCCGCAAGAAACCATCCGCATCACTCTGGTGACCCACCGGTCGTCGAAGCCCTTCCGGAGCAGAACTTCCCGAAGGAACGGCCAACTAACAGTGTCGTAAGCCTTATGGAAATTGATCTTCGGTAAAACCGCCCTGAAGTGTTTAGATCGGACCTCATGAAGGACTTCATGAAGCACTAGCACCCCATGCAGGATATACCGCCCTTGAATGAAGGCGGATTGGTTGGGGTGGGCAATGTAGTTAGCAAGCAGGGTCACCCTATTGGCGTACCCTTTTGCCAGAATCCAGAAGATCACATTGATAACCGTGACCGGTCGAAACTGGCGAATGTCGGAGGCCCCGAGCACCTTGGGGATGAGTGAAATGATCCCGTAGTTGAGGCGCCTGAGGTCGATGGACCCAACGTAGAACTCGTCGAAGATGGCCATGATCTCAGGCTTAATCAGATTCCAGAAGGTCTGAAAGAATTTAACCGGGAGGCCATCAGGGCCCGGGGCCGAGGTAGGGTTCATGCCTCTAATGGCCGCCCAGACCTCGCCCTTGGAGAAGGGGGCCGTATAAGGGCCGCATTCTCCTCATCGGAAACTGGTTGGAGGCCGGTCCAACAATCAGGAGCCAGAGAAAGGCCGCTCCTAGAAGCGGCGGAGAACAGGGACCTGTAGAACACGTCGACATGGGCTCGAATGTCACTGGGGGACTGCAGAAGGGTCGCGCCATCCCAGAGGAGGGGGCTGGTGTTGCGTCTACGGTGGCCATTGGCAATGGCCTGAAAGTATAAGAATCTTGCATATCCATCAAATTTAGAAGTAATCAAATGGGATCTTGCGGAGAGAACATCGGCGCTTCTGTCCTCGTCTAATTAGTTCATCGTTTGAGGTTCCATGTTAGTGGCAGAGTAGTGCTCGCCTGGTCAATCTAGTGGGAGTTCTACATTGTTTATTTTAAAGATGCATAAATACTGAAACTCAAGGAAATTAGGTAACTTGTGTATGCTGGGAAAAGCAGCCCTCACACACATGAGTGATGCTCAATAAAACCCATTTTCAGGCAAAATAACTCACTTCACTGAGCATTTTTTTAAACATGATTTGGCATGTGCATACTTCTTTGGAGTTAACGGGCAGCTCGTACAAACTAGAGTTTTGTTTATTTTATATTATGAGAAGTACATTTGTTGTTTGTGGTTGTTAATTAATAACAAAATGATAGATCGATATTAATAAGGAGATATAATATATAAACATGATTCTGAGTATTACGTTCGCACATACTTTTTTTGTGAAAACCTTTGCACATACTTTTTATCAAGTAATCTGCACCAAGTAGAAACATATATCTCATTGCAGTGTCGTATACACAATATTGTATGTCACATTTTTTTGTTGGTCCCCAAGTAACATTATCATCAATATTGGTTCCTAGAAACTTTGCATTAATGTTTTGTGCCAATTAAACTCTTAAAATGATTTTGTTGGACATATTATGCTAATTTATTTGATGGTTTCCATATTATCACATGTTCTGTAGTGGGATTATTTTCTGTTTTGAGGGTGGGATTATGTTCTCTTGGTACAATAAAAGCCTTGCCTGATGTATGCAATCTTGGGAGCTAATATATTTTGAAAACAAAATTGTTTCACACTAGTTGGTGGAGTGTATGGAGGTGTGCAGATGTGAATACATCCACCATGGATTGAATCTGAATTCTCAATTTATGCACGCAAGGGAATGCGTTTGGTAGGAAGGTAATTTTTTAGATGTGTTAATATATACCCAACTCGTGAGAAATGTATATGTCCGTACAAAAGTCTGCTCAGTCTTATTATGTGTCTGGTGGTATGTGTACATGGATGAGTTATTCCTCGTATTAGAAAAGCACAGGAAGTCATAAAATATACCGACAGAAGAAGACCGTACGTTCCTGAAACAGAATAGTCATTTCTCTGTTAGCGAGGTTTTGTCGGTTCCATTATATGTAAGCAAGAGATGGATTAGAAAATCACATCTACGATTTATATAAATGGCCGAAACTCAAGGAAATTAGGTAACTTGTGTGTGCAGGAAACAAACAGCCCTCACACACGTGAGTGATACTCAATAAAAACCTTTTTAAGCAAAATTACTCACTTCAGTAAGCATTTCTTTAAACACGATTTATCATGCATACTTTTACGAAGTTAACGGGCAACTCATACAACTAGAGCTTTTTATATTATGAGAATTGCATTTATTGTGTGTGGTTGTTAATTGGTAACAAAATGATAGATCATTTTTTTCGAACCATGCATGAGGACTGCATGTAAATATATAGATAGAAAGAGGAGTACAACCGGCAAAATCAGGCACATGTACAAATACAACACAAGCCAAAACAAGCAGAGAGAAAAGGAGAGGAAACTCTAGGAACAAAAACAAACTAATCGAACTCCGCTATATCAGGCACAGCCATCCCATTTTTGCTTGCAGTGTCCCATATTTTAGCCTCCGTTTTGATCTTGTCAAGAAGCCGCTGAATCGGAGTGTGTGGCTTTTTTTTATCAAAAACTCTACTGTTCCGTTCTCTCCAAATCGACCAAACGACCAACATAACTACAGAGTTCACTGTTTTTTCTTTAGCACCTTCCATCCTTAGCCTTGCTCGACTCCTCCACTCTCCAAGATCAGAGCCAGCAGTAGATCGATATTAATGAGATATAACATATAAACTTGATTCTGAGTATTACCTTAGCAGATTCATTTACTTTTTTGTGAAACCTTTATATTTTATAACATATACTGTTTGATATTAATAAGGAGATATAACATCAGTATTAACTTTTCTTTGAATCTTAAAAGCCTTGTCTGATGTATGCAATCTTGAAAACTTATATATTTTGAGGAAAAAAGTAATATTGTCGCACACTTGTTGGCGGAGTGTATAGAGGTGTGCGGGTGAAAATACATCCACCATGGATTGAATCTGAATGCTAAATTTATGCACGCATGGGAATGTGTTTGGTAGGAAGGTAATTTCTGAGATGTGTTAATAAATACCAACTCATGAAAAATGTAGATGTCCATACAAAAGTATGTTCAGTCTTATTGTGCATGTGGTGATATGTGTACGTGGATGAGTTATTCCTTGTATTAGAAAAGCACAGGACGCAGTCATAAAATATACCGACAAATGATCGTTCCTTCCCGTAACAGAATAGTCATTTCTCTGTTGGCCGGGTTTCGTCGGTTGCATTATATGTAAGCAAGAAATGGATTAGGAAATCACATCTATGATATATATCACAGAGAAAAAAAGGTCTAATTGACTCAAGGAACTGATAAATATTATGGTCGCTGGGAGAAGGGTTCCTCGTTGTTATTGGCCGTGGAGCTCATTGTACACTATATATGGGCATAAATGACGATTATAGCTCAATAGTTCTACATCCCTTATGCTATTGAAGCAATCGCCCTTGATCTATCAAAGATAGTTTTCCATATGACATATGCAACATGTTGTGTTGTACCACATCTAGAATTTCTAAGTCAAAACCAATAACATATACCTAGATATTATGCATGTTCGATCTCCGAGACAACATATTTTGATGCTTTGTTGTAATCATTATATTATGTAATTTATTAAATTAATAGTGTAATTAATTGCCACCCAGTGTTCCGTTATTACAGTTAGCAATATTGCCATCTCAAGTTGGTATTGCTAGAGTAATATGTGTAAGTTCGAAAGTTCACTTTTTAGGAGTTAGGTTGCTATTGAAGTGAAATTTTCTAGGTGGTGTTAGAGAAGTATCTTGACAACTGGGTAGGAATAACAAGACTTTTATTGGATATCTAATGAAGGCGCACTATGTCAGTAATTGCTTCTAGAGGTAGTTTGGGTTCGCAGACCATCTGTTTTAGTAACTGTGTTTGGGGCCGCCACCACGTGGATCCTCCCACCACGTCTCCGGGGCCGCCGCTGCGAAATCCTGCACCTTTGCCCCCATCGAAAGGATCAGTCCCCTCAAAGCCACGCCGCGAGCTCCAACATCTGTCTGCACCTGAGCGTCGCCACTAGGATCTGCATAAGCATGAGAAGTTGATGTCCGCGAACTCACATGCCTGAAGAAATGTCATGACAACAAACTCCGCGAGCATGACCTTCAGGTTGGGCGGCAACTCCAAACGCCTCCCCCACGGGATTTACAGACATTTTAGGACTCGGGAGTGTTGTGTAGCCTGGGAATCAAATTGGCTTCCTCGCGCGTGTGTGTTGCTTGCTCTGTTGTGTAGTTGTACAAGATGATGGTCTGGTGACTAGTCTGATTGGGTATGTGCATGCTATCATGGGGCATGTGGAGAGTTGATTGTTGTTCTTGGAATATGTTTGTCATGTGCATGTAGTGGTCGTGTCCATACATTTTTCGCAGGAAATATTTGTTGGATTGTAATTCAGAACTGCTCTTGCTTGCCAAATACATTTCTGAAATATCAATTCTTGTAAGATAATTGACTTACTTATTATTATTTTCAGGTCACCATTGGTATAAGGATTTTGCATCAGTTCCAAGAGTCATGTTTGTCGAGCTAAAAGGATCTATTGCTAGAATTTTTCTAATATTTTGAACATTTTAATATATATCTGCTGAATTAGTACCCTTGTTGGGTGGAGTACATTCACCGAAACCCGGTGTTATATTTAGTGCTTTTGGCTATGATGTAATTGTAGAGTGCAGGATGGATTGTTATGCTTTTGGTTGTGATCTAGTATTGAGCTTTTGAACGTACAAATTTACACCTATGATCGATTGCTGAGATATATATTATGTCCTAGTAGATGCAACTTTAATTACTCTGCATGTGTGTTGTAGATTATGAACATAAGTGACGATCAATACCTCTATAGTTCTATATCCCTTTTCTATTGAAACCGTCACACATTTGTAGCACACGGTCTCGTAATCCAATCGAGTGTGATGATGAGGAACGTTGCATACATTTCGGGTCCATCCATCGTGTGTGATATGGGTGCGCGATTGGCTCCCATAACCGAGTGCAATGATTGGTACCATCACAAATGGTTCTTCAAAATTATTTGTATGTGAAGTTGTTCACCCGATTAATTCAAACACGCAGTATTTCAACATCGGAGTTACTTAATTCGCACAATAAAAATGTCCATATTACATTTACATACGTAAAATATGAAAGTTTAAAACTAAAATATCGAAGTATATATAGCTAGCTAGGTGTTGTCTTCTACTTCGACGTTGGCTAAGAGCACACGGGCGGCATCCATGTTGCCGACAGCCACGTCCACCGCTTCGATCGAATGCGATATGCAGGCTTCACAGCCCGTGGTGGCCTCGAATACGACGACAAAATGGCGTGTGGCAAGGATGCAGTTGGGCACGATAGCAGCTTCCGCAACTGCATTGGCCTCAGGCTCTACGCATTCAGCGTTACGTGGGTGGCGTCGAGCAACTCGGCGAGCTCACAGGTGCACTCCTGCTCCTCCACGATAGATTGTTAGTGCATTTCCGTCACGATAGATTGTTGATGGCGTCAATTTGTTTAATTTTAGCAAAATTAGAAATGGAAGCGAAATAATAATGATATTTTATCCATTCGCAAAGTTGAAAAGTACAGATGAATGTTACATCACACCGTATTACACATACAATAACTAAAAGAAGACACAAAAGAAACATCCTAGTAAGTCATCATCACCCTGTGCATCTTGACTTATGCCAACTATCCACGTTGAAGTCCATCTTCACTTTACTTCAAAACAAAAGTTCATCTTCACTTTTGCAGCTATTCACGTTGAAGTCAGTTCTTGGTAACTCGTCTCCTATAGTGAAAGGCTGCTTAATTATTTGTTCGTCTCGACCAACTCATTTTTCCTACAACAAGCATACACAACCAGAAGTCAAAAAATTGAGATGTTTGGTTAACCCTTAAATCACCTTAACCCCTTACTCAACATATCGTGTTCGGTTCCTGGTATTTTCAAGTAAGAAATAAAATTGGAAGGAAACAAAGAAAAGAAAATGTCGAGGAAGAAAAAAATAGAGTTTCAGATGCAAGGTGGGAGATTGCATCATTACCATGGGAAAAAATGTAGACACTAAAAATAATGCAGATAAGTAGTAAATATAATGAACTCCCAATTGCTAATTGTTCTGTCAAAACTTATTGTGCAATCACATAACTCTATTTTTTTTCTGTTCGGAACAACAACCATATTTTATCTAATATAAACACATAATAGTTATTTTGTTGTAGTAGGATCATAGAGTGGCAGATCATATATGGAATTTGCTAATAAGGATAATCATATAGGAACCAAGAACCGTGGCAATGTTGAGTGTATGAATGTTCAAAATCTAGCTAAATAATTACGACTGGATGAACCTCTTGTAAAAGACTGAAGGCTTTCATGCCTCCTTGATTGCATCATGTAGGTCTAAATTAGTGTTTCCAAAGTAGTTCGGCATTCCAACAAACATCTGAAAGGCATAGCTTAATTAGCACCAATATGTAGTGATTCTTGCTGCATAAATTTAGTGTGGACAGAGAGTGATAATAGACTGGATCGCCTTTCAACACCCAAATGCTCTCATCACTCCACAAAACAGCCAAGCCATCCTTTTCGAACTATAAAACAACAGCTACCAACACTCCATGCCATCTCCTTTGTCATCAAAAACTCAGGCACTAACACCTACTTTTGGTTAGATATTTGGCTACACCAGCAATCTCTCGCTGCTCTATTCCCTTGCCTCTAGTCGCATACCACTTCTCCCCTCTCTCGTGTGGCTGCTGTTTTGAATCACAGTTTAGAATCAATCCTACGGAACCGTCTAACATCTAATGTTGCTACCGAGTTGTGTTCTTTGTTGTCTCTACTGCAAGACTTCCAGGTGTCACTAGGACCTGATGAGCGCTACCTCAACGGTGGACTACGCTTCTCCACACGGGCCGCCTATGAGGTGACCATGAGCGACAACGATGATGATGCGCATGCAGTGGCCATCTGGTCTTCATGCGTTCCAAACCGCGTGAAGATCTTTGCATGGCTCATGTTTCGTGGTCGACTCAACTCCAAAAGCAACCTCCTCCGCAAGCACATCGTTTTGGACTAACTTTGCCCACGATGTGGGTTCGATGGTGAAACCAGTTCACACATCTTCATTGACAGCCCGCTCGCGCAGTGGATATAGCAACGGATTGGACTCTCACCCCCGGACAACATCGACAATCTTTGGGACTGTTGTCTCCCTTGCCAGGTGGATGTGCTAATTTGGTACCCCGTCCTCCATATCATCCTGTGGAAGATTTGCGACTCCAGAAACGCTATGACTTTCAAGCAACAAAACCATCACAACATCTTCACCATTGGGCGAATCATCGACGACCTCATGCTCTAGACGCACCGGATGAAGAGACCGGTGCGTAAACAGGCCGCCTCCTCATGGTGTTCCTATCTCTTATCACGATTACACGTGCTTATGTAATTCACCTTTGTAATCAGGCAAACGTTGGGTTACAAAATTAAGAAATATATTCAGGTGGGGAGCCCCCCCCCCCCCCCCCCCCCCCAAGGTGATTTTTCAAAAAAAAGTGATAATAGAATGCATCGCAGTTTGGCAGCAGCAGCAAACACACAGAACTTGAACAGCAGCACACACATTCAATGATAGCAGTAGCAGGACACACATAGCAACAAAATGATTGTTATAGCTATATATTTGTATATCTAACTATATGCGTACATCTTGCATTACAAGCCAACCACTAATCAATCTCTACAGAAATTAGAAGAAGAAATGTGCACATGCACGAATATATCATCCAGGATTCACACAGATAGTTGTGCCACAATTGGAACGAATGAGAAAAGGAAACAATTATCAATAGTATTTATCAGTATGCGAAAAATTGCCTAATTTTTCCTCTCGTTAGAACTTATTAATCTTTCTCCAACAATTGTCATGAAACTCCCATTCATTTCTTTAGGGTTCCTCACAGATAAAACTATTGCCGTTACCACTATAGAGGCGTACATGTATTATCATCTAACCAAATTGTTTCTTGTATGTTAGGCGTGCGGGTCGTAAGCTAACCGTGGCTGAAGCTTTGCATGGCCACACATGGGTTGACGGGATTCGCGGCGCGCCGACGGTTCCTGCCATCATTGAGTTTCTTCTGATCTGGGAGGAGGTGCGGACGGTCGCCCTCTCCGACTCCCCTGATGCTTTCTCCTGGCGCCGTGGCGCGGCTGGCCGGTACTCATCCCGCGATACTTACGCCACTTTCTTCCTCGGGAGCATGAGGTGGTGCGGGCAAGGTTATGGACGGCCGATAGGCTTGCCCGGCGGAACCTGCCACACACACGGGTTTGCCAGCTCTGCTCCCAGCAAGACGAGGACACCACGGACATGCTCCTGGGCTGCCCTTACGCACGCGAGGTCTGGTACACCATGCTACTTCTCATGGGTCTACACCGATTCACACCGGATGGCACGAAGGGCTTAGCGGACTGGTGGCCACAGCTGGCGGAGGCAGGGACGATTAGGCACAGTAGACAAACGAATACCACCGTCATCGCCACGCTCCGCTTCATCTGGCTTGAGCGTAACAATCGTGTCTTCGAGCGCAAGATATCCCCGCCGAACTCCACTGTAATTCTCATTAGGGCTGAGCTCCGCCTATGGACTCATGCTAGGGGAGAGGGCGGCCATCCTTTCCAGATTCACTAGGAACTAGAGCATGCCTGAATCGCTGGGCCTGCAAGGCGGCTTTCGCAGTGTAACTCACTCTGTACTGAGACTCTCTTTCTCTTCTTAATTGAAAAGACATGCAATCGCTCCTGCATGTTCTTGAAAAAAAATTGTTTCTTGTAGCATGCTTGGTTGGTACTTGGTACGGCCATTGAAGCACCTTCACTAAACTGCCATGATTTGAGAGAGCAATCAGACAAACTAGCAACTTACAGTAGGACATAGCTGCACTAACCGATTGCCATGGATTTATTAAACTAAGCAAGGAGCTGCATTAGTCACGATAGGTACCATGGTGATTTGTCCGTGAAGTGCAGAGAGCTGAACCACTGGATCCATCAGCGTTCAGTGTCCACACACGAGCACGTCTCTTTGAAGCACGCCATTGGCCCACTCCAGCAGGAGCCCTTTTACGGCCACCAACGCCTCGCTCGTGAGGAAATCCTGCAAGAATCTCAATTCAGTTCAGGCGTTTAGGTACCTCTGCATTTCTATAGCTAGACTCGATGAGTGATATTACATAAACCAAACTAATCGAGTAGTAGTGGTCTACGTACCACGTTATAACCCACAAAATTAATTATATTTCCCAGACATCTGGTGGATCCAGAACATCCAAAGTGATAGATTAGAACAGAAAACTGAGACTTGGAACGTGTTTAGTTGCCCGCATCGAGCCCAATCAGGCCCGCGCTGAAAGGAAGAGGCCTGTTTGGTTGCTTGGTTTCACTTTTGGGCCTGCATCGCACGCTTCTCAAAGCAGCCCAGAGCCTAGCTCGCTGGAAACGCTCGGATCGGCAATTTCTCATGAGCCAGGCTGAGTGCGTCGTGAGGTCGCACAGACGGGTGCGACGCGAGGGCGAGGGGGGATGGCGGGTGATGGGAAATCTGGCGCGCCGCCCCGGAGCCAAATCTAGCCTCACGCCCCTTTCTACCCGCTCACCCATAGCCACTTTCCTCCCTACTGCCTCACCACCGGCGGCGGCTGCGATTTCAGATCTGCGCTAGAGGCGGCAGCGGCGTTTGCGGCGGATCTTGTGCTCCCCTTGTTGTTGGCCACCGCCTGGTCGACCTTGTCTGTGCCATGGCTCCCCCTACGCCGTCCTCGTCTCAGATGCCGGTAAGCAGCACCCCTCCCCCCTTTGTTAGGTCAGTGGTTAGGCCGTTAGGCAAGGTGTAGTATCGATTTCCCACTGAACGAACCATCGATGTCGACTAGGTTATGGACGCACGGATGAGGCTGATAATTCAGGCAGCGGTACTGATAAGTGTGTTCATGCACTAGAGAGTTGTTCGTCGTGTTGGGAGACCTTTGATCCGCTATGGTCCAATGTTTATCCGGGAACAGGAGAGGATCCAAAATCTGAACTACATCTACAACTGCAAGGACCGCAATGACGTCGAGGCTCTGTGGATGCTTCGAATGAAAAGAGCAACATTTGCCAGGCTTGTCGAGACCTTCAGGAGAAGGAGGCTGCTACAAGATAACATCAACACCAGTGTGGAAGAGCAAGCGGCCATGTTCCTCCATGTTGTTGGCCATAACCAGAGGTTCGGGGTCATTCCACGTTTAGGAGATCAATGGAGACCATCTCTGGAGAATCTGTTGGAAGAAACACAGGAGGGATGGGTTATCTCCCCCCTCCTCTCCGCTCCCCGTCCTCCACCCTCTCCTCAGATCCCGCCTCCTCCCATGGATCCCCGTCGCTGTACTCCCCCTCCTTGTCTCTTCTGTCGAACCCCTCGCCGCCTTGTCCGGTGGTGGACCTCCCCGGGTCTTCGCCCGTGGCGGGCCGCCCTGTGGTGTCGTCGGAGTTTGCTGTGTCTCGCTTCTGGGCCTTAGGGGATGAGGAGGATCTGGCCTCTGATTCGGAGGAGGTCGTCGCGTCCGTTCTGGCGTCGGCGGTGCCGGTCGTCCGGGCGCTGGGCCGTGCCCGGAAGTTTGCTCCGAGGGGTCATGGTAGATCTGTGGCGTCGCCGGTTGGGTCCTCGGGTTGGATGCGTGTCGGTCGTCGTCAGCGCAAGGTTGGTAGGTGCCCGCCTCTGTCCCCTCATCATGGCATCCTTGGCTCGTTTCCCTCCGCCGTTGCGGTGGCTGATGATGGCATGGGGTCTCTGCCCATTGTTGCCGCCCCCTCTCTTCTTCTCCGGTCGGGGCCGTTGCCGGCGGCGGCGGCTGCACCGGTGGGTGCGGTGGCGCGTGTCGGGGAAACCCTAGATCTGGCTCGGTCTATCGATGACGTGGGGCCGCAGGGCTTGGTGGGCCTTGCTGTTCCTGGGCTGGAGCGTGCTGGGTCGTCTGGGCCGCCTGACCTCTCCTCGTTAGTTGCTTTCCCCCTCCCTTCCGTGCCCCCAGGGCAGTTGGCTGTGGCCGCTCCCCCACCCGACCCAGTTTCCTGATCCGGCCCAGTTGGGCCTGGCTTGCTCTGGGTATTTATGGGTGCGGCGTGGCTCCCTCCCCCTCCTAGAGTTTCCGGCTTCCGCCGCTGACATTCGTAGATCGTGTCGTCCCATACGCCATTTCCTCAGATCCATTTCCTCTCCCCCTCCACTCCTTCTGTCCTTCGCGGAGGTTCTCTCCATGGACAAGTCCAGGGGATCCTCCAACAAGGCCCTCTCGGGTAGCAAGCATCGTCGTGAAGATTCGCCGGGATTTGGGGTGGATCTGGCGTACGAGGCCGAGCTCCGTTCCAAGATCGAGGCTGGTCGTGTGGCGTGCGAGGTGGAGCACGAGCGTGAAGCGTGGGCGGCTGGCCCGAAGTGGCTCCAGCGCGATGAGCAGGCGCGGGCGGCCGCTGGATCTGGGGCGGCTCTTCCCGGATCTGGTGGCGCGGCGGCGGCGGTTCCTGATTCGTGGGAGGTGGCCGCTGCCTCTGCTGGTGGTGGTTCCTCCTCGTCGGCGCCGCGCCAGGCTCTAGTCTGGGGCCCGGTGGCTCTACCGCGGGCGCCTCCTCTCACTCTTTCGCTGTTGGTGCTGCCTCCCGCCCAGCCCAGCACTTCAGATCTGGCTCCTCCTCTGCGCAGGTCAGGGGCCGCCATGGCCCGCCCTCTGGTCCAGGCTCCTCTCCCGCCAGCCTTGGAGCTGGCCTCCTCCCTCCTCCTCCACCTCCTCCGCTCCGCCAGCATTCTGCTGCTCCAAATCCCTTCCCTTCTCTTACTTGCTTCGCATGCCATCGACCGGGCCATTTCCAGTCCAGATGCACCAACCCTCCCTTCTGTCTCATTTATTGTTCTGACAGACACCTGACTATGGATTGTCGCAACTGCACCACGAATCCCTCTTTCGTGCATTTTGGGACTGGTCTTCCAGGATGCTCGTTCTTTGCCCTAGACTCTGATGTTCCTATGGTTGTGGCTGCGCCCTCGCTCTCTAATGCGGCTATTATTTTTGTCCGCGACCAAAAGATCTCCCCGCAGACTTTGTTGGAAGGCTCGAGGATCTGGGATGAAGGAGGATGGGATTGGCAGGTGCACCAGCTTTCGGAGTTTGAGTTTGTGGTGGTGTTTCCCTCAAAGGAGTGTTTACGGATGATCTCTTCGTGCACGAGCTTGACTCTGCCTCTCAATCACCTGGTCGTCTCTGTTAAGGCGGCCACATGTGGTTCGAAGGCAGTTGGTCCTCTGTCCAAGTTATGGGTGCTTGTGGATGATGTGCCAGTGGGTTTGCGGTCGGCTGAGTTCATGATGGCGTTTGGTACTCTTATTGGTAAGCCAGTGGAGGTGGATTCTGAGTCTTTGGGTAAGGTTGGCCCAGTGCGCCTCAGCATTTGGTGCGTTGATCCTGTCTGTGTGCATGGTGCCGTGGATGTGTTCCCGTTCTCTAAGGGTGTTCGACTGCGGGTTCGGGTCGAGGGTGCAGATGCTTTCCAGACCCCCACCTCCGCCTCCTCCTTCCAACTCGGCTGATCCTGATGATAAGTAGCAAGATGGTTTGGCTGGTGGGCAGAACCCGAGTGGTGGTACTGACCCTCGTTTCACCCAGTCTGAATGGGATGGCCTAAAACCTGAAGACTAGGAGTTGTTCAAGGCCAATGCCCCAGTTGATAAAACTCAGAAGGATGCGGGTGGCAGTCAGGCGGTGGACAAGGTCCTTCTTGGGAATCCTGCTAGCAAAGGTACACCGATATCTGGTGTATGCTCCAACCTTCCTGCTCGCCCGCAATCTCCGTCTTTCTCTGGGATTGAGGATCTACCTGTGTCTCCTCCTCGATCCACTAGACCTGCATCTAAGAAGAAGAAGAAAACCTCAGTCAGAAAGATTTCTGCTAAAAGCAGGGCCTCCTCGGGTTCCAAGCATTCCATGACGGGCCTAGTTTGCCGTTTGGACAAGGATATGGGGGCTGCTTCGGGGTCCGGCCTGGGTCCAGCCTCGCCTGCTGCGCGTTCTCCGCTGCTGCGCTCACCTGCGTCCACGGCGCGTAAGGGACGTCGCGTGCGTGAATCTGGCGAGTCGGTGGCGGCGCGGGCTGAAAGGCGGGCTGTGGCCAGAGATCTTCCTGCTTCAGGTATGTCTGCCCATTCTCCATCCCCCTCTTCCCAATTCGTCTCATTTTACCTGCTCTTTCGGGTGATCACCTGTTGCATATCATATCGGACGTTGGTGTAACCGTCGATCCGGGGTTTGGCTCTCCGTCTCATTTTCTTTCTGTCATTAGGGCGAATGAAGTTGCTCAAGCGGCTATTGCCAAGGCCAAGGAGGCTGCGGCCTTTGTTGGCGCTGGTGCGGCCCAGGGGCCGGTGGTGGGTTCTGGAGCGGCAAATGGTTGTGGCTAGTCATCCCCCTCCACCCAAGTGAAGAAGGGTCCGGCCAAGTGATCTAAATCCTGTTTGGCCCCGTGCAGATTTAGTCTCCGCATTAAAAATCTTTCTTATAAGTGAAAGCACTCTTCTGGAATGTTAGGAGTTTCGCCGCTCGGGGGCGTCGAGACCAGATTAATGATTTGGTCTGCGGGGATAACATTGACATTTTAGGGGTAGTTGAGACGTTTAAGGAATCCTTCTCCCCCTCTGAACTGTCTGCGGCTGCATGCATGGATAGATTTGATTGGCATTTTCTTCCTGCCTCGGGCCACTATGGGGGTATTTTAATTAATTGGGTCTAAGCGGGACGTGTTTGATTTCATTACTTTTGACCATGGCATTTTTAGGCTAGTGTGGTGGTTCATCCCCGTCAGTTAAACACTTTATGGGAATGTCTAGTGGTTTATGGCCCCACTGATCACTCACTTGCGCCTATCTTCCTTCATGAGCTTTCTAATAAGATCGAGGCTTGTAACATTCCTTTATTGATTGGTGGTGACTTCAACCTCCTGCGTTCCCCGACCAATAAAAATATTCCCAATTTCTCCTGGCTGCTTGCTAATGCTTTTAATGAGTTCATCAGTAATTGTGCGTTTCGTGAGCTTCCTAGGGTGGGGGCCCGGTTCACTTGGTCAAATCATCAGACTAATCCGGTCCGGTCGATGCTGGACCGGGTCTTTGTCTGTAATAGATGGGATTCCCTCTTCCCCCGTGCCTCATTGAAATCCAGACCTGTGGCTGGGTCTGATCATGTTCCCCTGGTTGTAGATGCGGGGCTTTAATTCTTCTCTGACTTCTTCCCGCTTTCAATTTGATGCTTCTTGGCCTTTTGTGGATGGGTTTATTGTTATTCTAGGCACCAAGATCTCTACCTTTCTTAATACTCCTCGCCGGTCCTTCAGCCCGATGGATGATTGGCACAAATGCTCATATGAGCTGCGCAAATTCTTAAGAGGGTGGTCCCGTAATAGGGCAGCTGATCAGCGCAGGGAAAAGGATGCTCTTGAATCCCAGCTCCAGGCTTTGGACCAATGTGCAGATCTTTCTGGGGTTACTGCTTCTCAATGGTCCACTCGTTACTCCTTGGAAGATACCCTGATGCTGTTGTATCAGCAAGCGGAGATCTATTGGCGCCAGCATGGCTCCCTTAACTGGACCTTGAAGGGTAATGCTATGACGGCTTACTTCTTTGCGATTGCCAATGGCAGGAGACGGAGGTGCTTCATTGATAGTCTCATCATTGATGGTGTCAGGACTACGGATCAATCTCTCATTATGAACCACATCATTGGGTTTTTCTCCTCTCTTCTAGGGTCCA
The DNA here is from genome assembly GCA_963921465.1 of Triticum timopheevii. NCBI lineage: Eukaryota > Viridiplantae > Streptophyta > Magnoliopsida > Poales > Poaceae > Triticum > Triticum timopheevii. Next base: position 367,399,188 of record OY997264.1, read on the forward strand.
AACAAGACTCTGGCCTCACCTTTTCCTCTGATTTTTGGGATTGCTGATAGTTGGATATCTTCTGGTGAAAATGCGGACTTAATGGTCCCCCTATCTGATGAGGAGATTTGGAAGGTGATTAGCTCGGCCAATTCAAACGCTGCCTCGGGGCCTGATGGCACTACTAGGAAAATGCTTGTACATAGAAGTTTATCAGTAGCGTTTGTTTGTGCCCCCACGCTACTAGTAATTATCAATAGCGCTGGGTACAAAGAGCGCTACTGGTATAGATTAGCAGTAGCGCTGGTTTCCTTTGAACACGCTACTGGTAAGTATGCCACACCACACCACCAGATCAATAAATAGTAGCAGCGCCAGTTTTCTACACAGAACTACTCTTAGTTCAGGATCTATAGCGCCTGTTATAAGAAACGCACTACTGCTATTTTTCTACACTTCCACCGCCGCACCATACACCCCCCGATCGATTCTCTCTTGCGAATACAAAAAAAACTCTCTCTCAGGAATCTCACCCCCACCCCTCGGTCGATCGAGCACCTCTCCCCCATGATTTCCTCGCCGGTGCCACCACCCACGCTGCCCGGTTTCGGTGAGCTCCGGCCGCGCGCAACACGCCCCCAATCTCCACAAGCTCCACCCGGTCCTCCCCTCCGTCCAGATCCATGCCCGGGTCGTGGTTCGCAGCTTTCTGGGCTGTTCTCGCCGTCCACCTCGCGACTGGGTCATGGTCAGGCGTCTGGTTCTACCTTGCGCGGCCCTGGCGGGTTGCCTGAGGTGCCCTTGCCTGCCCAGATCTGGGTAGGGTGGGAGCTGTCGAGCCGGATGTACAACCGTGGAAGAGGGTGCGTGGTCGCCTGTCAGGACCAGAGTCCGTTTGTACTGAATTTAAGCAAGAACTAGCAGAATTCAGACAAGAATTTGGACGAATTTAGCTAGGGTTTCATTGCAAGAGGAAGGGAAAGTGGTAGCTCGCCACCGGCGGCTAGGGTTCACACCCAATAATTCTATTACATGCCTCCAAATGGAAGAGATGGCTGGCTTTTATAGCCATTACAGAGCTAGAAAGCAAAAAAAAACAGAGAGTTAAAGGCACATGGCGTTGTCGGGCGATGAATAGCTTTTCCAGCACCATCTCAGCCGTCCGATGGACGATCGACGAAGGAGAGCGATCCAGATCCGCGAACCGTTATCTTTGCTTGGTGACCCTCCAATGAACGATGAACGGCTGTAGACTGAACTATCACGCAGAAACAGGGGATATTCAGAGTTTGGGCCTGACGATACCCCCCGATTGAGCTGGAGCTTGTCCTCAAGCTCTAAACGCAGGAAAAACTTTCTGGATGAAAGCTGAATCCTCTCAAGTAGCTTCTTCTGGAGGTAGATTTGCCCACTTCACCAACCATCTGACCACTGGAATGCTTATACTGCCCTGCTTCCTAGGAATGAGCTTTCTTTCCAACACAGCCTCGGGTTCCATTAGTATTATACCATCAGGACCAACCAGGGGAAGATTGGAGGAGGGCACCACTTTGGGACCAATATGTCTCTTCAGCTGGCTCACATGGAATGTGTCATGCAACTGACAATCTTCAGGCAAAAGCAGTTTGTATGCATGGTTTCCCACCTTGGTCAGAATTTTGAAAGGTCCATAAAACTTGGAATGCAATTTGATGTGCCTGTGTAAGCTGAGAGAAGTGTGTCTGTGAGGTTGCAACTTAAGATAGACCATTTCTCCCACATTTAACTCCCTTTCCTTTCTGTTTCTATCAGCAAAGAACTTCATTCTAGCCTGTGCTTTCAAGAGGTTTTGCTTGATCACTTCCACTGCTAGCTCTCTGTTCTGCAGTAGATTCTCATTATCCTCACAAATAGTGTCAGGTAGAGCAGACTCAGCTACCATTGGGGGAGGAAAACTATACATGGCTTGGAAGGGGGTCATTTTCAAAGATGTATGGAAAGAAGTATTATACCACCACTCAGCTAATGACAGCCACCCATGCCACTTCCTTGGTTGCTGGAAGCACATACATCTCAGGTAGTTCTCCAAGCATTGGTTGACCCTCTCTGTTTTCCCATCTGTTTGTGGATGGTAGCTGGTACTCATGTGTAGCTTGATGTTGAGTGACTTGAACAACCTCTGCCATAGATTGCTGGTGAAAATTCTATCTCTGTCAGTCACAATCACCAAGGGCATGCCATGCAACTTAAATACATTGTTAGAGAATGCTCTTGCTACAGATTGCACTGTGATGGGGTGCTTCATAGCAATGAAGTGAGAGTATTTAGTGAACCTGTCAACTACCACTAAAATTAAGTTTTTGTTCTCTGAAGTAGGCAAGCCCTCAACAAAGTCCATGCTGATATGAGCCCATGCAAAATCAGGTACAGGAAGGGGTTCCAACAGACCAGGATAAGGTGTATGTTCAGCCTTGTTCAACTGACACACAGGGCAGTTTTTCACAAATGTGATCACATCCTGCTTCATGCCTTGCCAATGGAATACCAATTTAACTCTGTGGTAGGTGGCTCTTTCACCAGAATGTCCTCCTAGCTCAGATGCATGAAAAGTTTCTAGAATTTCCTGCCTCAAAGTAGTGGTCTTGCCTACTACAACTTTGTTGTTAAACCTCAGTATGCCATTCTTAAAGGAATAAGCACTACTATTGCTTTTATCCACAGAGCATGCAACAATTAATTCCTTGACCTTGTCATCATTCTTGTAACTGTTAACTACCTCTTTAACCCAGGTTGGAGATGCAGCTGTAGTAAACAGGGCAGAAACTGCATGCTTAACTCTGGATAATGCATCAATAGCTTTATTCTCTTTTCCTTTCTTATATTCAATAGTGAAATTGTAGCCTAGCAACTTCAATAACAACTTGTGCTGAATACCCTCAGTGATTTTCTGCTCTTGGATGTACTTCAAACTCTCTTGATCTGTTCTTATAATGAGGGAAGTTGCAGAAAAGTAATGTCTCCATTTCTTAACAGCTTCAATGATAGCTAGGGCTTCTTTATCATAGGTACTCAATGCAGCAACTTTAGGGCCTATGCTTTTGCTGAAATAAGCCAGTGGTCTGCCCTCTTGCATCAAAACAACTCCTAAACCATATCCAGAAGCATCAGCCTCTAAAACAAATGGTTTCTTGAAGTCTGGCAGGGCTAAGACAGGAGTGTGAGTGAGTTTATGTTTTAATGTTTCAAAGGCATTTTGCTGATCCTGTGTCCACGCAAAGGCATCTTTCTTCAAGCAATCAAAGAGAGGCCTGTAAATTATCCCATAGCCCTGGATAAATCTCCTGTAATATCCACTTAATCCAAGGAAACTTCTCAGTTCTGTTACTGTAGTGGGGACATGCCATGCTTTAATAGCTTCAATCTTTGCAAGATCCGTAGAAACTCCCTCAGTATTAATGACATGGCCCAGATATTCAATTTCTCTCTGACCAAAAGAGCATTTTTCCAGCTTAGCATACAACTTGTTTGCTTGCAGTATGTCAAATACTTTCTTAAGGTGCTTTATGTGTTCTTCCATGGAAAAACTGAATACCAGGATATCATCAAAGAACACTACCACAAACTTAAGGAGACCAAACAAGAGATTCATCAAAGCCTGAAAGGAAGGAGGTTCATTAGTAAGTCCAAAGGACATTACCAAATACTCAAACAGGCCCATGTGAGTTGCAAATGCAGTTTTTGGAATATCCTCCTCAGCCATTCTGATATGGTGATATCCATTTCTCAGATCAATCTTGGAAAACACTTTTGCCCCTTTTAGCTGATCCAACAGATCCTCAATGACAGGAATTGGGTACTTGTTCTTTATGGTAATAGCATTTAGCTTCCTGTAATCAGTACAGAGCCTCCATGAGCCATCCTTTTTCTTGACCAACAATACAGGAGAAGAAAAGGGACTAGTGCTGGGTCTGATAATTCCATTTTTGAGTAGCTCTAGGATGATTTTCTCAAGAATTTCTTTTTGATGCTGAGGAATTCTATATGGCCTTTGGTTTACTATTTTTGCTCCCTCCACCAGAGGAATCCTGTGGTCACAAGGCCTACTAGGTGGAAGTTCAGTAGGTTCCTGAAATAGCTGCTCATATTGGTCTAGTAAGGGTTTCAATGTAGCAGGTACTTCCTGAGCAACTGCTACCATGTGGGGGCCTGCAGTAGTGAACAAGAAAAAACCACACACTGCTTGCTCTACTAGTTTCTCTGTGTTGTCAGTATTCTCAGTGACAGGAATGGGAGGCACTGTTTCATCCACAAATGTTATAAACTGGCCTGCAAGATTGGATATCTTCATTTCCATCTTGACAAAATTCATTTGAATGGGGCTATATTTCCTCAACCAATCAACTCCTAATATAATGTCATATCCCTTTAGTTTCAGCACTCTGAAACTGTCAGTGAAGGCATGGCCCTGTATTTCATACTGACAGTTCTTGGCTTGAAATTCACTCCAGAGAATGCCTCCACTAGCAACCACCACTTTAGTTTTTGGAGTGGGACTGGGAGTGACATTCAGTTTGCTAGCCATCTGAGGAGATATGAATGTAGTAGTACTTCCACTATCTACTAGTGCTGTAGCCAGAGTACTTCCCAGTTTCACTGTTAATATGAAAGTATTTTTAGCAGCTCCAATTCCCATGGCTGCATGCATGGATACCTTCAATATAGTTTCATCTGCTAACTGCTCTAGACTCTCCAGCTCAGTGTCATCATAGTCTGCCACATAAACTGTTTCAGGATTTGTTTCTTCCTGGTCCTGTAGAGCTTGAAGTTGTGCTCTCTGACTCATTTTGCACACCTGCCTGTGACCAGGCACCCAAGGCTCTCTACACTTATAACACACTTGATTTTGCTTAGCCTGCTGTATTATCACATTTCTGTTGGGAACTGTATTCGTAACCAGTGCTTTAGGCTGTTCAAACATGACCTGCCTTTTTGGTTGAGGCACATACTGCTTACTTTGCACTGATTGAGGCAGAGGCTGAGATTTCTCCATCCTTCTGGCATACCACACAGCAGTTTGTAGATCCTTTGGTTTGAAACATTCCACTAAGCTTCTGATATATGGATTGAGGCCTGACACAAAACTGGAGACATAATAATCATCAGGTATAGCAGGGTTTTCTCTTCTCATTCCATTGACCAGTTGCTCAAATTGTTCCACATAAGCAGCCACTGTTGTTGCTTGATGTGCAGCATGAAAGTTACTGACCACATCACAAGCTGATTCGACAGAGAACCTATCAGATAGGTAAGAACAGAATTTATGCCATGGCACATTGGAGGGTGCATATCCAGTACTCCTCCACCACTGAATGGCAGGGCCTTTAAGATATGAAATAGCCAGCTCTGTTCTGTGCTCAATTGGAGTTCTTGCTGCAGCAAAATATTGCTCCAAATTCTGTATCCATGACTCCGGGTCTTGCCCATCAAACTCAGAAATGTTCAGCTTAGCAGGTTTGACAGTAAGAACATTCCTTCTTCTGTAATAATTCTCAGCCCCTTCATCTTCTTGCATCTCCTCTGGCTGAACTACATCTCTCTGTGTTGTCTGAAACTGTTCTTTTTCCTTGTTTTGCCTATAGTGTGGGTGTCTGTAGGGAATTTTGGGAGTTCCATCCAAGTTCAGCTCCTTACCTGTCTGATCACGCAGAACAGCTGTTCCAATTGGCAAAGGGGCTGCTTTTTTAGGCATTGCCACCGAAGGAGGAGTAGGTGCTTGTAGCTATTTGGGTCGACCAGGCGCCACTCGTGGTGAGTTGATCTGGTTGTCCTTCACTTGTACACTGCCATGTCCTTCTTCACCATCTTCTTGAGCTGGTTCCGAATCCAGCAGTAAGCGCCTGAAATTGTCCTGGATCTTATCGAAGTTCTTCTGCATCGTAGCAAAATTCCTGTTAACTGTCGCTTGAAATTGCTGGAACTCCTTGCGATCCTCCTCTCGGTCCCGCTGCAGTGACTTAATGTCCAACTCGAGGGATTCGAGCTGCAATTCCGCCGTGGTCACTGAATCACCATGGCCCGTCATGATTTCGCCGTCTGCGATCACCACCATAGAGGGTTGGGAGGGTGGGATTGCTTGTCACCGCCGCCGACGCCGACCTCCGATGGTACACGGTCAGAACACAGGAGCTGGGATTTTACCCTAGAGAAGTGCTCTTAGGCAACCAGACTGTCTCTCTGATTGTACCCGAACGCTGCCACTCCGGCCGCCGCCAATTGCCTCCGCCGCCAGATCGGAGCTAGAAGAGGGATTTTACAGCCGAAGCCAACCCCTACCGCGCTCCAATCAATCCCGCCGCCGAGGAGGGACTGGCCTCTGATACCAATTGTCAGGACCAGAGTCCGTTTGTACTGAATTTAAGCAAGAACTAGCAGAATTCAGACAAGAATTTGGACGAATTTAGTTAGGGTTTCATTGCAAGAGGAAGGGAAAGTGGTAGCTCGCCACCGGCGGCTAGGGTTCACACCCAATAATTCTATTACATGCCTCCAAATGGAAGAGATGGCTGACTTTTATAGCCATTACAGAGCTAGAAAGCAAAAAAACAAAGAGTTAAAGGCACATGGCGTTGTCGGGCGATGAATAGCTTTTCCAGCGCCATCTCAGCCGTCCGATGGACGATCGACGAAGGAGAGCGATCCAGACCCGCGAACCATTATCTTTGCTTGGTGACCCTCCGATGAACGATGAACGGCTGTAGACTGAACTATCACGCAGAAACAGGGGATATTCAGAGTTTGGGCCTGACATCGCCCTCTTCCGCTCGTGCTTGGTTCCTCCCGTCTTCCGCAAGATCTTGTTGCTGACAAGATCATGCAACGATGAAGCTAGGTTATCTCTCTCGCATTGCATTTAGCTAGCTCTGCTACTTGATTGTGGTGGACTCTGCCGGAATCTCTCAGGTGATTCAACCTTCAGGCCTCAATCTAGTTTCAATTCCCCTTCACCTTGTATCTGGGATGGATCTGAAGCTGACATTCACAAGTTTGACCCCTCTGTGAACTGTTGTTTGTCTTCACCCATGAGACAACGCTGACGAAGAAATCTAGGAGGTCTTTCTCCCATGTCTTTGGGATGAACTACTGCTCCTGTTAGTCCTTTTGCTTGCCTGCGTGCAGCATTCTCTATAGTGCTTGGGGGGGATTTAGTCTAGTTGAGCACAACTATTAATTATTCTGTTTTTTGGGAATGAAATAATAGCTTTTCTGAAAACTAGTAAACAAACAAACGGGTTATAGATCTGTAACAGTACTTATTAATCTGGCTTGAAAACATATGTATATTTTAAATTAAAATTGGACATATCTAGATTGTAAATATTAATCTGGTTTGATAAATAGATGGTTTACTTATCTGTCTTACTTGAACTTGTGAAATCCATGGTTTCTTACTTTGACTGCCTTTAGTTATGCAACAAGTAATTTGTGAACGAACAATTTAGCTGCATAGTTGCATTAACAGTAACACTTAGTTGGAACTGGAAAGTTTTAGCTTAATGGATGTACTTTGTTTATTCTGCTTAGAACAATAAATGGTGTAATTACTGAAATTTCATAGTGGTTATGTAACAGATTATCCAACCTTTTTATGATGTAAATTACAGTTCCCTAGGAAGGAGCTGGAACATTTCTTTCATCATTGTTGGCTCGATGCTGCTGATTGACATTTTAATTATCTATGCCTATCAGATGCCGGCCACATGAAGTTTCTCTCATCAAGCTCGAAGCACGCGCCGTTGTGGCCCGCCTCTGGCTACTTCAGCAGGCCAAGGAACAGGAATGCGCCCGCGCTCAGTAACCTAGGGATCTCCATCGACTGTCCAACAGTGACACCAAGATCACCTCAGCTAGCGCTACCTTGCCCGGCCTTCTCTATTCCACTCCGGCATAGCTGATAGTAAGCCCCTCCTCTGCTCTCTCTCATGCCTTGCTTGCTCTCTTGTGAGATGTGGTAAACTCTGAATTTGGTTGCTTGCTTTCTTTCTTCGGCAGGCCAAGAAACAGGGAGTGCCGGCAGTTGTACTTGTATGTGCAGTTTCAGACACTGCTTTCTATTTTAGTATCCAAGTAAGTTGAGTTCAGTTGATTCAGTCACTGCTTATTTCTTCAATAGCTAAATAAGTTCAGTTTAGTTGTTCTGCACGTCAACTGAATCAGCCAGAAGTGAGCTTCGTTCTCGCTGTGGCCTTGCGTATTTCAAAGATCGAGGGTGTAGATCACAGCCTCAAAACCAAGATAGTTGAGCAGTACACAAATCAAAATCAAAGAGTTTGTACTGGTAAATTCCATTTTGTAAATCAAGCATGGCAAGTTTTGTAAATCAAATTAAAAGAACTACTGGTAAAATTAAAATCAAAGAGTTTAACATGGCAAGTTTTGTGTAGTTGAACTACTACATTTTGCTTTTGTCTTGCTGGAGTAGTTGTACTGAAATTCAGTTCTGTAAAATTACTGTGATGGAGCTTCTTGATCAGGAGTAGTTGTGCAAGCCAGGAGTAGGTTGAATAAATTTGATCACTTTATAAATGTGATGTTGCTGCTGTACTCCCTAATTCACATTGAAATAGGAGTAGTTTCTTAATGTGATGTTGTTGTTGCTTTTACTCCAGCAGTTTTGTGTAGTTGTACTGAAAACATGCAGGAGTATTTTTGTGTAGTTTTGCTTGCATCTGGCAACTTTTGTACTGCAAATTTTGCTTGCATTAGGAGTAGTTTCAGTAGTTTTACTGCAGAAGTACTCTTGCCAATTGGCAAGTTTCAGTACTCCTACTGTAAACAGTAGTAGCTACTCCTAAAAACTACACAAATGAAACTTTACTTTAAGTAAAACTAAATGATTTTTTAATTAAAACTAAATGAACATTTCCTTTAATTAAAACTAAATGAAACTTTTTCAATTAATTAAAACTAAGTGAAACTTTTTCAGTTAACTAATGAACATTTCCATATTAGGATTATTTCCTTTGTGGTTTGCATTTCCTGTAACATATACTCTTGGGATTAGGAGTATCAACTTAAAAAGATCACTTTTGTTTTATCATTTTGTTTTGGATGTAGTACATCAGAAAATAGATGTTGTTTGTCTTTTTAGGTCCACTCAAAAAATTCAGTTGTAGGCTCATCTTTACTCTAATTGTTTTCCACAGTATTGTACTCCTGGAGTACATTGTCTTTCACATCAAAATCTACCACATCCTTGTACTGTAATTCAGTTAATTACTGTCTGTTGGTGTGCAGGAAATTCATCTGTTACTAAAACAACACCATCTGATATTGGCCCTGGCAGGTCCTGCTCAGCAGCAACGACGAGGCAGCAGCAGTTCCTGCTCAGCAGCAAAGAGGAGACGGCAGCAGTACTAGATGATATCGATATGGGGCTGCGGCGGCGACAATGATGACAACATTGACATCGACACGAGACTGCGGCTGTGGCGACAATGATGACAACATCGTCACGATGCTGCGGTGACGATGACGACGACATCAACACCTTCAACACGGGCTTGTGGATGTGCCGACGCCGACGACCTATACGCGTGGTATATATGTATGTATGTATGTAGTAATTATCTATATTAGTTATGTATGATTGACTGTATGCATGACATGTATGTATTATGAAATGCATGTATGTGAGTACTATGAAATGTATGTTTAAATTGGAATAGGTAGATTTAAAAAAAAAATCCTAATTAGTTACTAGTAGCGTGGGGGTACTATAGAAGTGCTACTACTATTCCGTTAGTAGTAGCGCGGGTGTAGAATAGTAGTAGCGTGGGGCACGAGCGCTACTGGTATGGCTGTTTATCAGTAGCGTGGGGTAAAACAAACGCTACTGCTAAAAATTAGCTGTAGCGTTGTAGCAGTAGCGCGGGTACCTACGCTACTGCTAGTCCAAAACCAACGCTACTGCTATGGTTTTTCCTAGTAGTGTGGTTTCTCTATCCCTTTTTAAAAAAACTTCTGGCCGCAGTTGCGGGAGCTCGTCTGTAAGATCATTCAAGGTTTTTGTTTGGGGATGGTGGACATCTCTTGTCTTAATTATGCTATCATTACTCTCATTCCCAAAGTCAAAGGAGCTGAGCTGATCTCGCAGTTCCGACCGATTGCTCTCATTAATAACTTCGCTAAGTTTCCTGCTAAAGGGTCCACGACGTGCCTCTCCCCCATTGCTCATCGTACCATCAGCCCCTTTCAGTCCGCCTTTATTAAAGGTCACTTCATTTTGGATGGGATCCTGTGCTTACATGAAATTGTGCATGACCTCAAAATTCAAAAGTCTAAAGCGGTGATTCTTAAGTTTGATTTTGAGAAGGCGTACGACTCGGTGAGTTGGCCTTTTTTGAGAAGGGTCCTTCTAGCAAAAGGGTTTGCTGGGCCCTTCATCCACAGAATCATGCAGTTGGTCTCGCGAGGCCACATTGCCATTTCAGTGAATGGCCAGGTTAGTAAGTATTTTGCCAATGGTAGGGGCCTAAGGGAAGGTGATCGTGCCTCTCCCATCTTGTTTAATTTTCTGGCGGACACCCTATCTCATATCCTCTCCAGAGCAGCTAGCCATGGGCATATCTCTCCGGTCATCTCTCATCTCATTCTTGAAGGGGTTACTCATCTTCAATATGCGGATGATACTATTATTATGGTCGAGTTGAATGACTCCTGCCTCGCTAATCTCAAATTCATCCTCCTCTACTTCGAAGCCATGTCAGGTCTTAAGATCAATTTTGCGAAGAGTGAGGTTATTGCCACTGGTGTGGATGACAGTGAAGCTATGTGGGTGGCCCGTCTTCTTAACTATAAGCTAGTATCCTTTCCTTTCAAGTATCTGGGCCTCCCCCTATCCTTGGACGTGCTTCATGCGAAGGAGTTTGCCCCGGTGGTTACCAAGGTGGGTAACAGGGTCCTGTCCTGGCATGGGAGGTACAATACCAACGCGGGTAAAGTCGCTTTGATCAATGCATGTCTATCCTCCCTTCCCATGTTCTTGATGGGCTTTTACCTACTCTCGGGAGGTACTCATGCTGGCTTTGATAAGCACTGTGGGGCTTTCTAGTGGAACGTTGCTGACAATCGTCGCAAATATCGTTTCGTTAAATGGAAGCTGATGTGTAGACCCAAAAACCTTGGAGGGTTGGGTATTATCAATACTTCCATCATGAACCAATGTCTTATGATTACATGGTGGTGGAAGATTATGTGTGGTGGGGATCTACCCTTATGGCTCTCCATTCTTAAGGCAAAATATTTCCCTCTCTCTAGCCCGATGTTTGCTAACTCTCGTGGTGGTTCTCAGTTTTGGAAGGCCTTGGTGAAAGTGAGACCTCTTTTTCAGGCTCACGTTAAGTTTGTTGTGTGGGATGGCTCCTCAATTAGATTTTGGCTTGATTGGTGGTGTGGAGACTCACCACTCTCAGTGACCTTCCCCACCTTATTATCTTATTACCCTGACCCGGATATCTCTTTTGCGGAGTTGGATGCCCATGGTTGGAACCTGGCCTTTCGCCGCTCCTTGTCGCCTGAAGAGTTTGAAGATTCGCAACGTCTTACTGCCTTCTTCCCCACGCTCTCGGTGGATCTAGACTAGGTGATTTGGCCACACATTGCTTCTGGGCGCTTTTCTGTTAAAACGCTGTATTCTAAGCTTATTGGTGCCACTCCTACTAACCGTTTCTCTCAAATCTGGAAGGCTCGGATCCCTCCTAAAATTAAGATTTTCTTATGGCAAGCTTTTAGGGGCCGGTTGCCTTCGGCTGACCAAATTCATAAGAGAAACGGTCCGGGCTCATAGTTTTGTGCTCTATGTGGCGACATGGAGGATACGGCTCATATCTTCTTCCACTATGTCTTGGCTAAGCTCATCTGGAGTAGCGTTAGAGAATGGCTTCATGTATCCTGGGACCCTGCGTCTTTCTCTGAGCTTCGGGGTCTAGCTAGTAACTTATCAGGAGTCACCAGACGTATCTTTTGGGCGGGCCTGGGAGCTCTGTGTTGGTCCCTCTGGACGACTAGGAACAAATTTACTATCGAGCATGTGTCTCCAGCTAAACCTACTGATTGCTTATTTAAATCATGTGCTCTCTTGCAGCAGTGGAAATCATTGAGTAAGGTGGACGACCGGGATGCACTATCTATGCTAATCTCCAAAGTCCGGGCCTCGACGTCTAATCTATGCAGACAAGAGCAGGATGCTTAGTTGGATTGCGCGTCGTTGGCTAGTTTCTTTTGGGTAGTAAGCTTCCGGCTTGCGTGCCGTGTACTGGCTAGGGAGCCATGTACCCTCGACTTAACTTTCCTTGCATGACCCATGGTTGGGGTCTCGTTGGATGTGTGTTTTGAACCCTTGTGTGTTTGCTACCTGCCTTATGGCTTTATTTATAAAGTCGGGCGTATGCCTTTTCTCTAAAAAATGGAGACCATCTCTAGGTACTTCAAGCAGGTGCTTTTTGCTGTTGGGGATCTTAGAGGAGAGATATCAGGAGACCATCTGGCCTAACTCCACCCAAGATTCGCGGAAGCCCAAGATGGTATCCATACTTCAAGGTGAGCATTAACAATATACACTTTTCATGGCTTGATATGCTTGTATTGTTCAAGTTGAGCACTAACACAGGCTTGTGATGCAATTTTCAGGATTGCATTGGGGCAATAGATAGTACTCATGTCACTACGAGAGTTCCTAGGTCACAGTCTGCAGCATACAGGGGAGGAAGCACTACACAAGCTAGAATGTGCTTGTTTCTGTTGACTTTGATCTGAAGTTCACATATGTGCTGGCTGGCTGGGAAGGGTCAGCGCATGATGCTAACATTCTCAATCGGCAATTTCTACCTTGGAGATGCTGGCTATGCATGTCGATCGGGTGTTCTTCCACCCTTCAGGAAAACTAGGTACCATCTCAATGAGTTCTCTAGTAGGAACTATCCTAGGACTGCACAGGAGCTGTTTAATCTCAGACACTCCAGGCTTAGAGTAACTGTGAGAGGGCATTTGGAACTCTGAAGAATAGGTTTAAGATCTTGGATCAGAAGTCATTCCACCCATATTCCACTCAGGTCAAGCTTGTTCTTGCTTGTTGCATTCTGCATAACTGGATGCTCTAGTGGGTCTTTGATGAACACATGCCTGAGGAGGAAGAGGTCGAGCCTGGCGTTATAGTTAGCTCCGGCCATGGTGTGGAGGAATTTTACAATGAGGCTTGCAAGAACAAAAGGTTGGAGTGGGCACAGGCAATGTGGCTTAACAGAGGTCAGTACAGGATTTGAAGAAGAGGAAGAAGCAGCAGCAGCATCAGCAGAAGCAGAAGCAAAAGCAGAAGCAGAAGAAGAGGAAGATGAAGAGGGAGATCTGGTAGCAGCAACACCGATGAACTATCCCCTATTTAGCCAATGGCTCTTAATAATTTGTTCTGTCATTTGATAGTAGTTAGGATGAACTGTCATTTGTTTAACTAGCTGGCACTACATGTTAAGATTGTGTGTGGTAAGCTCACCACTAGCTAGAAGTTGTGACAACACCTTATGCAGGTTGCTACCAAACACCATGTTATATTTGCGCCTAATGCAATGTGGGCAACCAAACGCCGGGTCAAAAATGGTTGTCTCAGGCATTTAAGGTACATGCAGGCAACCAAACTATGTGCATCTGGAGTCTTTTTGCTTGCATCCCCTCAAACCGGCTCACTAGAGCCAGGCTCGCCGGGCCAGGCTCAATTGGTAATGTAACCAAACACACCCTTGTTCTTTATCTATTCACATCATTTCCTCAAGTTTTTTTTGAAAAGGAGGCAAAACCCCCGGCCTCTGCATCAATCGATGCATGCAACCATCTTATTAACAATAAAATAACAAAGTCTTAGGTCACTAGGAGCCTATAATCAAAGTGCCAAACGAAATAAAAGAAATGAAAAATGCCACATCCGGCGATATAGATCAGACTACGGTGTCTATACACCTAGTCTATTATCAGCACGCCATCCAAATCGGCTGAAGATAGCCGATGCTACCGTCTCCCAATAGTTGCACACAGTAACCAAAAGCTCCCTGGAGTCCACATGAGGGAGTAATGACCACATATGGATCCACGATGTAGCTCTGTAAGTTACCTGCAAAAAATCATGAAGTTTGTCCCATTAAAAATCATATCATTTCTAATATTCCATATCGCCCAAAGTAGTGCACATATCCCTATCCGAATATGTTTTGTTGTATGTATGTCCACTCCATTGGGCCACATCCCAAATAACGTGTTTATGCTCGTTGGGGATGTATATTGAAAGCTGTATGAATTGAGCGCCATGATAATTTTGCCAGTGGACACTCCAGAAAGAGGTGTTTAATCATTTCATTGTGATCACAAAAACAACATCTAGAGTTACCGATACAGCTTCTTTTAAGCAAATTTTGGTCAAAATGACTCCTTTGTGAATGAACCACATGAAAATCTTAATTCGGAGCAGGACTTTGATTTTCCATATGTGTAAAGACCTAGACAATGGCCCTGAATCAATTAAGCCCAGATACATAGATTTTACTGAAAAGATCATGTTCGCAGCTAACTTCTAGTGAATCGTATCCTCATGGTCCGATAGTTGAACTTCCATCAACCTGCGGACAAGGTGCAACCACTCATTCCACCGATCCCCTACTAGGGATCACCTCAATTGGATATTAAGCGGTACCAATTTAATACTATGGCTACAAAGTCGTCCTTTTGTTGCACAATATTATATAGTGATGGATACTGTAGAGCCAGAGGCATCTCCCCTAGCCACGTATCCTCCCAAAATCTAGTGGTGGTACCTGTACCTATGATGAACCTCACCGTTGGAAGAAGGTGACCTTTGTCCACATAACCCTTTCCAAAAAGGTGAGTCTGTAGGTCTAGTTGTAACCTGGGCAAAAGTTTTAGTGCGTAAGTACTTATTCCTCAAAATTTGTACCCACATACCCTCAGTCTCCACCGCTAAGCTATAAAGCCATTTGTGAAGCAAGCATCTGTTCTTTACCTCTAAGTTCTCGATCCCTAACCCACCTTGGTCCTTGGGTCTGCAAATGATATCCCATCGGGCCAATCGGTATTTCTTCTTAGTCTCATCACTTTGCCAAAAGAAGCGGGATCTATAGAAGTCTAATCTTTTCTGCACCCCTATGGGCACTTCAAAGAAGGATAGAAGGAACATCAACAAGCTCATCGAAACTGAATTTATCAGAACCAGCCGACCTCCATAGGACATTAGCTTGCCCTTCCAGCAGCTTAGTTTTTTTTTTCAAATCTATCCTCTATACATTTCCATTCCTTATTCATTAAACGTTTATGATGGATTGGGATCCCTAAGTAACTAAATGGTAAGGAACCCATTTCACATCCGAATAATTGTCTGTACTCATCTTGTTCCTCTTTCGCTCTCCCAAAACAGAACAATTCACTTTTGTTAAAATTTATTTTTAGTCCAGACAATTGCTCAAATAGGCAAAGCACGAGCTTCATATTCCTGGCCTTCGCGAGGTCGTTGTCGGTGTCAAAACCGGCGGATCTCGGGTAGGGGGTCCCGATCTGTGCGTCTAGGCTGATGGTAACAGGAAGCAAGGGACACAATGTTTACCCAGGTTTGGGCCCTCTCGATGGAGGTAAAACCCTACTTCCTGCTTGATTAATATTGAAGATATGAGTAGTACAAAAGTAGATCTGCCACGATATCGTAGAGGCTAAACCGTAAGAGCTAGCCTATGATGGTATGATTGTAGTTGTGATCGGCCTTCTAAGGACCAACCTCTCCTGTTTATATAGACATCGAAGAGGGCTCGGGTTTACATGGAGTCGGTTACAAGGAAGGACATATAACATCCGGATCACCAAGCTTGCCTTCCACGCCAAGGAGAATTCCACCCGGACACAGGACGAAGTCTTGAGTCTTGTATCTTCACGCTTCAATAGTCGAGACGATGTATATAGTCCGGCTGTCTGGATACCCCCTAATCCAGGACTCCCTCAGTAGCCCCTGAACCAGGCTTCAATGACGATGAGTCCGGCGCGCAGTCTTGTATTCGGCATTGCAAGGCGGGTTCCTTCTCCGAATACTCCAATGTACCTACTATGATGAATAGTGTCCGGTTTCCCATCAATGTCGCACTCCTCGGCTTCAGTGCCTCAATAATGACCATCTCCACGTGTCAAGCGAATGCGAGGAGACGAGGCATTTTTGCATTTTCCTCCCGCGATCCTTTCGGCAGGCCGTCTATTTGAAGAGACGGGAATTCTCAGATCCAAACCTCACTCTTCCCCCTCGAGCAAGCATCCCACAGAGCGCTTCGGAAAAAACCATTCCAACATGGCCGGTCGTCGCAGCTCTTCTGCTCGCTCTCCTTACTCCAAGTCGGGGGATTGGGAAGAGTGTTCAGTTCCTCATAGCCGTTTGATAAAGTTACAAAACCAAGGGTTTCTCCCACCGGCGTTTATGGTCCCCGTTCGAGCCGGAATAGCCACCTATAATGGAGGGGAACAAGCGGAGGGATCTCCTAATCCATCTCGAGAGAAGCGAATATGCTTCGTCCCGCATCTGCTAAGGGGCGTCGAGTTTCCCATCCACTGGTTTCTTCGTGGGCTCCTGGAGTTCTACGGTCTCCAGTTGCACAACCTCACCCCTGCCTCCGTACGACATATAGCAGGGCACGTCACCCTTTGCGAGCTGTTTTTAGGCCGCAAACCTCACTTCGGGTTATGGAAGAAGCTGTTCTACCTTGTCCCCTACACCTAGGGAGAATCCCTATGTCAAGTGGGCCGGGCCGAAGTATGACGCATTGCCGAGACCGGATACCTATCCGGCACTCCCAAGAAGGCACCAGAGAACTAGCCTTCAGAGTGGTCTTACATTGATGACGTTCCCCTTTCGGATCCAGTCCGGACAGGTCTCCCCAAGTTCAGTAACGCCCCGCCCGAGGTCACGTCTAAGCTGGCGCCCCTGGGGCCCCCAAGAGGAGGATACCAGGGAAATACATTTCCTGATGAGCAGGATAAAGTTACTGGCCAAATCTGTACTGACGATAGTCGAGGTCATGGCAATATGCTTAATGCGGGGAGTGCAACCGCTTCAATATCGGGGAAGCCCATGTGGCACTTCAACGGGGAAGACGACGCCACCCGCTGCGGCCGTAAGTGTCCGGACTCCGCCACTGCTCTGGCAAGGATAATGTCCGATTTATACAAAGGGGAAGAGGAGGAATTCCTTCGCATTAAACCGGGGGACGGATTCTCCATGTAGAACCCCCCAGAGTGGGTAAGTCATTATTCCTTTCCCTTCTTCACTTACTTTAGCTTTCTCTGCTAAGTTTACCCGCATCGATGTTTCTGAGCAGGAACTGAGGAGAGCCGTAGAAGGAATCTTCAGCCCCTCCCCGCAGCCAGAGGACCCTGGAAGGGCCCTAGATCCAGGACTCGAAGAAGATCCGGATATTACTGTGGACCTTGTCAACGGGGTATTTTATCAAGCGAGCTGTGATGGTGCCTCAGTGGCCATTATTGCCGACTATCCCGGACTGCTCCCTGTGTCGCGTGTAAGCCAAACTAAAAACCCTATCCTCCAAAGAGGACTCCCCTCAGATGTCATGCCTTGCCCTTGGGGCGTCGTGCTGTTCGCAGAGATGACGGTCGGAGCGCGGGCCGAGCCCCTAGGGACTCGTCGACCACGGGCGTCCGGATCGGGCAGGCTCAAGAGGAAGGTGGTGAGGATCGACACACCACTGCAGAGGTAAAGAAAAAACCTGTCCTGTGATTGTGGTATTTGAAATATAACAGCGCCCTTTGTGTCTGGCAGGAAGAGGAACAACCGGACTATATCCGGGGATCCCGCCCATCACGCCTCCACCAGTCGGGCTCCAGAACCGGCTTCGAGGGCGGAGGTAGACACAGGGCCAGTACCGCGTAGTTCTCCGATAGAGGACGCGGATATGCTTTCGGCCACGAACTCCAAAGTGGAGAGCGCCATGAATCATCGGCGCTGGAGGGTCGTGCTTCGGAACAACATCTTTTCCGAAGAGGCATTTAATGCCTTCAATTTGGGGGATGCATACATCCGAGCAGCTCAAGGCGGGCTTGCCCGAGCGACGGACCAGTATACCAAAGATATACGGGTAAGAAATTTTGATAAGCATGTATAGCAGTAGCCCCTACGACTTGAAATGGTTGAAACAACCGTTTTAAGGATCAATTTATGTGCAGGTCCTTGTAGATAAGAATGAACAATTGGCTCGGGAGCTGGAGGAATGGAAGGCCCAGCTAAGGGACACGGTTGCCAAGTTAGAGGAATCCCAGAAGGCCTCATCTGGTAACATTTGTCTCAAGTGTACGAAGATGCATCAGTTAGTAAACGGCTGGTATGACTAGTCTAACAAAAAATTCTGCAGACAATCCCGGGGCGAATCCGAAGGGCATAACGGATGACGACTCGCATCTCAAAAGGCAGCTAAAGGCTGGCGAGCGCATCCCGATGCAAGTTTGGCAAGAGAAGAACAATCTTCAAGATGCCAATATTCGGCTGGACGTGGAATTAGAAGACGTCCGTGCTCAACTTGCGGACTCCGTGAAGGAGAACAAAAGGCTTCGATGCGGCATTTATGGTGAGTGCCCAGATGAACTATATTACAATTCGGCGAGGAAGTGTATTGAAAGAATTTTACTTGTAGGAATGTTAATGGGTCGCCCCGATGAGGAGATGCACTCCTTTGCGGGCGATGTACTACAAGAACTTTCACAGTTGCATGAGCGAGCTCGGAGGGTGATGCACGGCGTTGCTCAGGCCTTGTGGACATCAAGCTTCCTGCCGAATGACATGGGGGAGCTTGTGGATCTGCTTAAAGGAGCCCGACGGCGCTTCCGATTGTGGAAGATATCAGCTTGCCGACAAGGTGCCAGAGAAGCCTGGGCAATGGTGAAGACGCGCTACACCAAGCTGGACCCGAACCATATGGCCGAAGTAGGACCGGCGGGGCCAGATGCGCAAGAAATTCCCATTAGTCTGGTATATGACCAGGTAGCGTTAGCCGCCAAGTATTCTCAACAGGATTGTAAGCTAGATAGCCTGTTGGATGGTATAGAGGAGGAATATAGTCAGTCTAAGTGACTGTGTAATTCAGTGGACGTAAGTAGTCCCTAGCCAGATTAAAATCATTTGTCATGGCGGACCTTTTTGCTTTAGCCCCCGGATCCTACAGTCCGGGGTGTGTCCGAATACCACTCAGTTATACAAAACTGGGGTATGCGTGGAAACTAGGCGTAGGGGTCATAAGTGCTTGAACATACAAGTACCCAACTAGTTATGTTATATTACATGGATAGTAAGAAACATCTTCCAGGGAGAATAGTTCCGTTAGGGGTTCCTTTCCCTAGGTACGCATGCGACGATGCACATGTCCGGACTGCGAACGATGGCGCAGGATATAAGACTTCTGGGGATTTACGTTCTAATAAACGAATAGATCTTTTGTTCACCAATCGAATATTCTCTTAAGGAAACTAGCTTTCGGCTTCACCCAGTTTGAGGTACACATCCGGCTGAACCGGCAGTAACAATCGCAGAGGTGCTCCCCTTATGCCCTAGCCGAATTAACGGGAACGTAGGGCATAAACACAAGAGCCAGGCAACCCAGCTTGGCCACATCTTAAGTCATATCAATGCATATAATGGTGAAGAAAAGGCACATATGAAAAAAAAGAAATGCATATGTGATAGGCGAAAAGTCATTAGAGTATTTATTTTTAGCTTCCGTATAGGAAGCCCCCAGGTATTGCTTACACACATAGTGCGGCCGGAGTGATCCGGAGGTCCGTACTGTATTAAATACTTTGTGTGGAGAGGAAGAAAAAGTCGAGAAAGGAGAAGGGATGGAGCATAAATAAAAGGGAGGGAGTAAGGAGACGAACATTGAGTTCGGCGTTAGGCGTAGAATCTCCGGAGTCTGGCCGCGTTCCATGGGTTCGGCTCGAGCCTGTTATCGGATGCATTACATAAGCGGTACGCTCCTCCGGTGAGAACTTTGTCGATGACAAAGGGACCTTCCCACTTGGGTTTGAGCTTGTCCTTCTTCTTCTTCTCCGGTAGGCGTAGAACAAGTATGCCAATATTGTCAGTTTTGGCCCATACTTCTCTGCTTTAGTATCGTCGAGCCTGCTGTTGGTAGAATGCGGAGCGGGCTTTTGCGATGTCGAGCTCCTCCTCCAGGGTATCCAAGTTATCCTGCCGATCTAGCTCGGCTTCCTTCTCTTCGTACATGCGTACGTGTGGCGAATCATGTATTATGTCGCAGGGTAGCACTGCTTCCGTGCCGTACACCATAAAAAATGGTGTATATCCGGTGGTGCGATTCAGCGTGGTCTGCAGCCCCCAGAGTACAGAGTCGAGCTCCTCGACCCAGTGCGTATATGACTCTGTCAAAGATCGCACTAGTCTGGGTTTGATGCCGCTCATAATGAGACCGTTTGCCCGTTCGACCTGGCCGTTTGTTTGGGGATGGTAGACGGAAGCGTAGTCGAGCTTAATGCCCATTTTGCCGCACCAAGTTTTCACTTCATTGGTTGTGAAATTTGAGCCATTATCAGTGATGATGTTGTGGGGGACGCCGTATCGGTGTACGACCCCGGATATGAAGTCTATTACTGGTCCGGATTCGGCCGTTTTGACTGGTTTGACTTCTATCCATTTGGTGAACTTGTCCACCATGACCAATAAGTATTTTCTCTTATGGATTCCCACTTTAAGAGGTCCGACCATATCCAGCCCCCAGACCACGAAGGGCAAAGTTATGGGGATTGTTTGGAGAGCGATAGGGGGCATATGACTCTGATTGGCAAAGAGCTGGCAACCGACGCAGTGTTGGACAAGGTCCTGTGCGTCTGCCCGGGCCGTCGGCCAATAGAAGCCTGTACGGAAGGCCTTGCTAACTAGTGCTCGAGCCGCGGCGTGGTGCCCGCCCCGTCCGGCATGGATTGCAGCCAAGAGCTGCCGCCCTTCCTCTTCGGAGATGCACCTTTGGAGCACTCTGGTCGCAGTTTTCTTATAGAGTTCCCCTTTGTGGACTTTGTAAGCTTTAGAACACCGAACAATGCAGCGTGCTTCGTTTTGGTTTTATGGGAGCTCCTGCCTATTTAGGTAGGCCAAGAAAGGTTCAGTCCATGGGGAGACTACGGCCATGATTTCGTGGGCCGAAGATGTTATTTCGGTGGCAGAGCCTTCGATTATGTTTGATGGTTCGGAATCTGGGGGTGTGTTCGGATCCGTGCTAGTATTGCCGGACTCCCCTTCCCATACCACGGATGGCTTGAACAACCTTTCCAGGAATATGTTAGGTGGGACAGGGTCACGTTTAGCACCGATGCGGGCGAGAACGTCAGCCGCGTGATTGTTTTCTCGAGCCACATGGTGGAATTCGAGCCCCTCAAACCGAGCTGACATTTTGAGGACGACATTACGGTAGGCCGCCATTTTCAGATCCTTGGCGTCAGAGTCTCTGTTTATTTGTGATATTGCGAGGTTCGAATCCCCGCGCACTTCCAGGCATTGGATGCCCATAGAGACCGCCATCCGAAGACCGTGCAATAGAGCCTCATATTCGGCTGCATTGTTGGAGTCTGTGTATAATATTTGGAGGACGTACTGGACCATGTCTCTGGTGGGAGACGTCAGGACCACACCTGCTCCCAATCCGGCCAGCATTTTAGAGCCGTCGAAGTGCATGATCCAGTTGGAATACGCGCTGTACTCTTTAGGGAGTTCGGCTTCTGTCCATTCGGTGACAAAGTCAGCCAGTACTTGCGACTTGATGGCCCGCCGTGGTTTGTAAATTATGTCGAACGGAAGGAGCTCGATAGCCTATTTAGCGTCGGGACCTCTTAAAGTGGCCCGTAGCGTCGGGATTGTTTATTATGTCGTTGAGTGGTACTTCGGAGGCCACAGTAATCGAACACTCTTGAAAGTAGTGTCGCAGCTTCCGGGATGCCATGAAGACCGCATATGCTATTTTTTGATAGTGTGGGTATCGGGATTTGCATGGGGTGAGTACCATGGATATGTAATAAACTGTCTTTTGGAGCGGGAATTTGTATCCGTCAACCTCTCGTTCGACGACGAGCACTGCGCTTACAACTTGATGTGTTGCAGCTATGTATAGTAGCATGGGCTCGCCGATATTTGGCGCTATTAGGACTGGATTACTGGCCAGTAAGGTTTTTATTTCATCGAGTCTGGCCGCGGCTGCATCCGTCCACACGAAGTGTTCGGTGCGCCGATGGAGGCTGTAAAGAGGTAATGCCTTTTCTCCTAACCTGGAGATAAAGCGGCTCAAAGCGGCCACGCATCCAGCTAGTTTCTCGATGTGCTTGAGGTCTATTGGTATATCCAACTGCGATAGAGCTCGGATTTTTGGTGGATTCACTTCAATTCCTCTATTGGAAACAATGAAGCCCAGCAGTTTCCCCGAGGGGACGCCGAAAACGCACTTTTCCGGATTCAACTTGATGTCGTATGTCCGGAGGTTATCAAATGTAAGCCTCAAGTCATCTATTAGGGTTTCGACGTGTCTTGTTTTTATGACCACGTAGTCCACATATGCCTCCACTGTTTTGTCGATTTGTTTTTCTAGGCATGTTTGAATCATGCGTTGATAGGTTGCACCGGCATTCTTGAGCCCAAAAGGCATAGTGTTGAAGCAAAAAGGGCCATATGGCATTATGAAAGCTATTGCAGCTTGGTCAGACTCTGCCATCTTTATTTGATAGTATCCAGAGTATGCGTCGAGAAAGCACAGCGAGTCGTGTCCAGCTGTGGCATCGATAATCTGATCGATGCGAGGGAGGTGTCGGTGTCAAAACCGGCGGATCTCGGGTAGGGGGTCCCGAACTGTGCGTCTAGGCGGATGGTAACAGGATACAAGGGACACGATGTTTTTACCCAGGTTCGGGCCCTCTCGATGGAGGTAAAACCCTACTCCTGCTTGATTGATATTGATGATATGGGTAGTACAAGAGTAGATCTACCACGAGATCAGAGAGGCTAAACCCTAGAAGCTACCCTATGGTATGATTGTTGTTCTTCCTACGGACTAAAACTCTCCGGTTTATATAAGCACCGAAGAGGGTTAGTGTCGTGGATTTGTCACGGCAGATGTCCTAGTGAAAGGACTTAGTCGTGGAGCCATCGCTACGGGTTAACTTGAAGGGGTTAAAGCGGACACAAAGACACGAGGGTTTATACTAGTTCGGCCCCTTCGATGAAGGTAAAAGCCTATGTCTAGTTGTGATGGAATTGATGTGGTCTCGATGGCTAGGGAGCAAACAAGCTTCGCCTAGGCTCGAGTTGTTGTTGTCTGTCCTGAACCGCCGCCGGGTCGTCCCCTTATATACACGGGTGACGCCCGTCGGTCCGTGGAGTCCCATACCGGTTCATATTCGTATCCCGGTTGGTCTCTCTCTATTCCTAACTTATAATACAAGCTTACATATCATGCCGGTTTATGGCTACAGTTTCTAAACCGACTACAGGCCTTGGGCCTTCATCTACTTATACTACTACTGAAGTTAACCCGGCCCAGATAGGCCGGTTTACGCCCGGTGGTAATATCCCCAACATTAGGCCCCAGATTGATTTGAACTGGTTCATGTCAATCCTTCACCAAATCTTTGTCTTCGACATCTTCTGGTAATTGGTAAACCGCCATGTCGTCATCATTTCTGGTTGCTGTAAACCGGCATGACGTCATCACGAAGTTAACACTTATGACGCCTTCTTTCATTAATAGATCTGCGATACCCAAGTCATCAGTTCCACTTCCGAAATTTTGGCTCCTGGATTCACGCGCCTGACCCACGTCTGTTACCTTATAAATAGGACCGAAGGGTCACTTCCTTTTCTCCTCTTCGTCTCTTTCTCTTTGTCTTCCTCACGTCGCCAGCCTCGGAGCTCCACCGCCGCCGTCGACCTCTGCATCGTCTTGGGCCGCTGCATCGACCTAAATGCACCAGAGCACTGCGGTCGCCTTCCGCGTCTTCTTCGTTTCCAGTAAGCCTTCTATTCTTCTTGACATAGATCTATTCTTAGGGTTTCCGGTTCTTGCCGCGTTCATCGCTTGTTCATGCTCGTACCCAGACTCCTGGATAAATCTGTGAACCCCTGCCCTGATTAGCAGTAGCCTTTTAGCATCCGCCTGTAGTTTCACGCTTAAGTCCATAGATCTCATCTACATATCTGCCCGTTGGTTTACTTCCGTTCTGTCTTTACCCTTTTGAATATCTTCTGTTTTTCTGAACTTGCTTCAGATCCACTGCTGCAATAAGACTTTGCGAAACCTGTTTCTGCATACTTAGCCATCCGCAACCTCGATTGCCTTCAATGTTTAGATCTGGCGGTTTAACTCAATATAGAAAAAGTTAATAAACCGGTATATACCATTAGTCCCCTGGTTGAACCGCCAAAATTCTTTAGCCATACGATGCCGCTTCATAGAAATCCGGTTTAAATATACCGCCTCCGGTTTAGCATTGCTCATACCAGTGCCTTCCTTTATTCAATATGTTCTTGAACCGAAATCACCTATTTCTTGTAGATCTCATCATGGCCAAACAAGTATATGAGTGCAATTGGGTTCCTTCTCGCGTCACAGAAACTCAGCTTGACGATTTAGTCTTGATCGGCGCTTTAGACAGCAAAGATACGATCCACTGGAGGGTTCCTGGAAATGAATGTCCTCCGACACCTCAAGAGGGAGAGGTTGTGATCTTTGCAGATCATTTAGCCCGGGGCTTCAAGCCGCCCGGTTCTAAATTTTACCGGGATGTACTAGCCAAATTTCAGCTCCGCCCGCAAGATATTGGCCCCAATTCTGTTACCAACCTATGTCACTTCCAAGTGCTCTCTGAGGTATACCTTCAAGAGGAGCCTTCAGTCAAATTGTTTAGAGACTGCTTCCACTTAAACCGCCGCACTGAATTCACTGACGGCCCCAATAGCGAATTGGGCGGTATGGCAATTCAGAAAAGAAAAGAGATCACTTATCCCCACGTCAAACTACACAGTCAACCCAAGGAGTGGAATGCAACATGGTTCTATTGCAAAGACACCTCCCCTGACAATGAAAATCCCTTGCCTGGCTTTCATCCGGAGCGGCTCAGCAACACTCACCCCTTTCCCCAAAGATTAAGTGCCAAGGAGAGAAGTAAATATGCTCCGCAACTGTTCAAGCTCCAAGCCTTCATGGCCAACGGTTTAACTGGAATAGACCTTGCACGCTGTTGGATATCATGGAGCATACTGCCTCTCAGCCGGCGCTCCGGTTTGATGTGCAAGTATACTGATAGCGTCGATGACCCACTCCGACACACTAAAATCCAGCTCTCTGATGATGAAGTCACAGATTCTGTGAAGAAAATGTTGAATGAACTGGAGCACCTCTGCGCTCAAACCGGCCTGCTCCCTTTCTGCGCTACCAACAAACCGCCAGCGCTCAAACCGGCCTGCTCCCTTTCTGCGCTACCAACAAACCGCCAGCTGTAAGATTTTGATTGTTCTTTTATTGAACCTGTTACTGCTATCTCCGTCTGAAATCAATTACTGCTTAACCAGGGTGATAATCCATTTTGGAGCAAGAAGCTTCCACAAGACAAAATGGAGAAAACAGAACGGCCAACCCGGCCAAAGACCAAGGTCATGAAGAAGCCTGCTAAAAAGAGGAAAACCACTGCTTCATCTGATCCGACTGTTGACGATGATGTGGGTAACTCGGACCTTGAGGTAGAACTCGATTCACTAGGCTTACTTTTTACACGCCTTATTGATGATGATACTTGTCAGGACGATGCTGAAGCCAGTAATGCTGATGTCGCTGAGGTAACTATTCTCCCTTCCGATTCAGATCCTTTGCCTTTGCCAAAATTTTGCCAGGCAAACCGGAAAGTTAAATTTTCTCATCCTCTTGCTTACTTGGATCCCAAATTTCTTATGAAGACTCAGCAACATGAAGCTCGCCGCACAACCTGGCACAGCGGCCAGGTAGTTACCTCTGCCGGTTTACCAAACAGTCCGGTTCGAAAGCGCCGCTTCGAGGTCTCCGACCTTTTTATTAATTTATATCCTAAAGCGGGTTTCATCCGTCAACCTCTTAATCCGCCCGACTCCGATTATCAGGTTACTTCTCATTCTTCCTCTGGTGAATCATCGGCCACTCAGCTGCCGCCACTGAAAATGGTCCTTAGGTAAGCTAGGCTGAACATATGCTTCTGGTATACTGTGTTATAACATATGCCATTTCTTGACTCTTTGTTTCTCTTTTAGGGCTAAACCTAAACCGAGCAAGAAAGCCCGCCTGGACAAAGAGGCTGAGGAAGATGTCGCTCCTGAACAGGATAAAGCACCAGATCTTGAAGCGTTTGTCCATGAGGATATTCCCAATGATCCTCCTTTGCAAGACGATGCTATTCCTGAGGAAAGGCCTATCAATACTTCAGTCCCTGCTGACCCGCCTGCTAGCTCCGTCCGGATTGAAAGATCCCGCAGTCCTGCTGATAAACCGACCGCGCCAACGCAAACCGGTGAGTCCAAGGATGATGATGTTGTAATTACCGGCGTAGGTCGCTTTGAACCAGGGAATCTTGTCGCTTTAACCAAGCATACAGTGAAAGAGGATTTTTCTGCGAAGAACAAAGGCAAATGGGATGTAGAACTGGAAACATATGCTGCTCTGAGTGCCCAAGATCTTCATTCTGGTTACTTGAACCGGCTATATACTAGTCGCGACTGTGAAGCTGGCCTGGTAAAGATGATGAGAGACAAATTTGAGGTAACTTCCTTGTGCTTCTTCTTTCTTTACTTAGTGCCACTGTATTAATCCTCCTAGCCCCCAAGGGCCGGTTTGTAACCTTCTTCAAACCGGGACTTGAATATAATCCGCAGTACTTTGAAATCCGTCAATATAGCCCCCAAGGGCCGGTTCAACTTAGCATAGTTAAACCGGAACTCCCATAAAGATTCTAACATCAGAACATAACTGAGCAAATAGCCATTAGCCCCCAAGTGCCAAGTTGAATACCTGTATTGAGCTTGGGACTTTGTAAAATAATAGATGAAAATTGAAGGTGCATTAGCCCCCAAGTATCAATCGTATAACTTGTTATGTGGTTGGTACTTCAAATTCTTGTACCGTTTTATTTAAAGCCAAGTACTGTTTGTATGCAGGCTGAAGTGAGGGTCAAAGAGGACCGAATTACTGATCTACAAGAAACTCTGAAAACCCAACAAGCCGAAACTGACAAAGCAAGGGAGGAATTGACCAGCGCCTTGAGCATCACGGAACAGTTGAAGGAGGGCTTTAAGAAGGAGCGAGCTGATTGGGCCACTGAGAAGGCCGCTTTGATAAAAAGAGCTGAAAACACTGAAACTACTCTTAAACCGGTGGTAGATGAGCTGACAACCGTAAAGCGGCAAGTGCATGCCATGACCGCTGCTATCTTTGGTAAGCTCCTTTTGGTTTGTTTGAAAACTTCTTCCTTCTTACAATAGATCCTGTTTGTGATCGTTCCTGTACTGTTGCAGGCACACACATTGCTCACTTAGGGTCAGATGTTCGAAAGAAACTGAAGGCTGCCTACACCTTAATTGAACAGCTGTATACCGAAGCGCAGCGGATCATCACCACTGCATCCCATAACAATCCGTCACCCACTTTAATCCAAGATACTCTGAAGAGGTTGTCAATGCTTCCTGCCCGGATTGAAGAGCTGAAGAAATCTGCTGCTCGAACTGGAGCAATTAATGCCTTGATCCGGGCAAAAGCATGGGTGCCGGATTTCGATCCTGTTGAAGCAGCTCAAGGCTATCCCAGCTTGAAGGAAGATGGCTCAGAATTCAATGAAGAGGATTTAAGGGCGATAAACCGTGCAGTGCGCCCTCTGGCTTGTCAATTAGCTGAAGAGGCAGACTTGTCGCATTATCAAGCTCAATACAATGATCAGAACAAGCGAGTGGCTGCACTAGTTCTTGAAGCAGAGAATCTGATTCCTCCAAACCGTAAGCATACTTACGCTCCTGATATTGAACCGTCTTCTCTGATCCATGAAGAGGCTGTCTTTCAAGCTTTAATGGGAATCGACTGGACCACTGTTGATTTCAAGCCAATGGATAGAGATGAAGATTCTGAAGCGACACAGGACGATGAGCAGGCTTGAACCGGAAGCCGGTTTAAATAGCTACTTCATTATGATCCGCCAGAAGAACAATGATCTTATTTGGGCACTGCGTTGCCTTGTAATAGAATAGCCAATACTTCCGCTTTAAATATGCCTTCATGCATAAGTACTGATGTTTTTGCTTGAAATCCTCAATTTATATTTCCTGCAATCAGAAAATCTTGAACTGCGGTGGCGGTTATACCGCTAGCCGGTTTATGACCTTGATATATATATCATCAATGTATTTAAGGCATATAACCAAATATGCGATACAAAATACCTGCCATCGCTAGGCATGAAGTTGGCTTAGCCAGGCTTGAAATGGAGGTGTTATAAACCATTACCGTCAAAGGGGAGAAAACAACTCCCATGCAAACCGTTCTAGGTCATTATGAGCCCCCCTCTTACTCCATGATGTTAACAGGAAAGGTAAACCGGGTATATTTCTCCGGATTAAAAATGAACCGAATCCGTCAGCTGAACCAGTAAGAAAGTGTTGTTGGTATAAAGGAAACACAACAAAAATTAAGAAGTAGCCATAAAAGAAATATGGAAGCAAAGGCAATGATAAAAACCATTTGCAAAAAACATGCTATACTGAGCTGATCAGATGGTGTTACCGTGGTCGGACAGGACCAAGCCCCCAATAGGAGTGACAATGGTTCAAGTCAGCCATGTCCCCAAATGAAACCGTGGCATATATGCCAATCAAAAGGCGTGGCAATGGTTCGGGTTCGACCAAGCCCCCAAGTGATTTTGTGGCCTTAGGCCGATCAAGAGGCGTGACTGGTTCAGACTTGACCATGTCCCCAAGTGATCTGGTGGCTTTCGCCTATCAAAAGGTGTCGCGTTGGTTCGGACACGACCAAGGCCCCAAGTGATATAAAAAGCAAATTTCAAGGGGTAAACCGGAGGCCGCTTTAAAACAGAACCACTCCATGTAACCACGCATGATATGAAAAGACAGAGACCCCGCTTTAGCTGAGGCTCCGGTTTTATTATATCCAAGATAATATATACACTGTCATAATGTGTACATAGATAGAGCCAATGGCTCAGGTGTAGTAAGGCCGAAGATGAGCTATGTTCCACGGCCTGTTGGTCTCCTCCTCTGATGTGCGTGAGTCTTTATGCTCTCGAATATCAATCAGATAGTACGACCCGTCGTGCAGATTCTTGCTGACCACGAAAGGTCCCTCCCAAGGTGGGGATAACTTGTGCATATCCGTCTGGTCTTGGATGAGCCGAAGCACCAAATCTCCTTCTTGAAAAGTTCTGGTTCTGACCCGGCGGCTGTGATAGCGACGAAGATCTTGTTGATAAATCGCCGAGCGGGCAGCCGCTATATCGCGCTCCTCGTCCAACAGGTCCAAAGCGTCTTGTCATGCTGTCTCATTGTCCGCTTCAACATAAGCTACCACACGAGGCAAATCGTGCCGGATATCACTAGGGAGAACTGCCTCCGCTCCGTAGACCATGAAAAATGGCGTGTACCCTGTGGATCGGTTGGGTGTAGTATTGATACTCCATAGCACAGATGGTAGTTCTTCAACCCAACATCCTGGTGTTCTTTGCAATGGAACCATAAGCTGGGGTTTGATGCCTCGCAAGATCTCTTGATTAGCCCGTTCTGCCTGCCCATTGGACTGGGGGTGAGCCACTAATGATACGTCAAGTCGGATGTGCTCACGTTCACAGAACTCCTTCATAGCACCCTTGGATAAATTGGTACCATTGTCAGTAATGATACTGTGTGGAAAGGCAAACCGGAAAATCACCTTTTTAATGAACTGCACCGCTGTAGCTGCATCACACTTGCTGACAGGCTCCGCTTCAACCCACTTGGTAAACTTGTCAACTGCCACCAAAAGGTGGGTTTCGTTATCCTTGCATCTTTTAAAGGGTCCGACCATATCCAGCCCCCATGTTGCGAACGGCCAAGTAATTGGAATCATCCTCAATTCTTGAGCCGGTATATGAGCACGCCTTGAAAATTTCTGACAGCCATCACACCGTTTAACCAAGTCCTCCTCATCAGCATGAGCTGTCAACCAGTAAAACCCGTGACGAAACGCCTTTGCCACCAGAGACTTTGAACCGGTGTGGTGATCACAATCCCCCTCATGGATTTCTCTTAAGATTTCACAGCCTTCCTCAGGAGAGACGCAGCGTTGAAACGCCCCTGATACACTGCAATGATGCAATTCGCCATTGACAATAGTCATAGACTTGGATCGCAGGACTATCTGCCTGGCTAGAATCTCATCCTCTGGCAACTCTCCCCGGTTCATGTACGCAAGATAAGGAACTGTCCAATCCGGTATGACATGCAGGGCTGCCACCGATTGAGCCTCCGGATCAGGAATAGCCAAATCCGCTTCACCCGGGAGCTTGACTGACGGGTTGTGCAACACATCAAGAAAGATATTAGGCGGGACCGGTTTATGCTGAGAGCCCAACCGGCTTAAAGCGTCCGCCGCTTCATTCTTTCGACGGTCCACGTGATCCACCTGATAACCCTTGAAGTGGCCCGCAATATTATCCACCTCACGACGATATGCAGCCATGAGCGGGTCCTTAGAATCCCAAGTGCCAGATACCTGTTGAGCCACGAGGTCCGAGTCACCGAAGCATTTAACCCGGCTTAAGTTCATCTCTTTAGCCATCCGGAGACCATGGAGCAAAGCTTCGTACTCAGCTGCATTATTAGTACAAGGGAACATTAAGCGGAGAACATAACAAAACTTATCACCTCGTGGGGAAGTAAATACGACTCCAGCCCCCGAGCCTTCCGATTGCCTGGATCCATCAAAATGGATAGTCCAATATGTGTGATCCGGCTTCTCCTCTGGTGCTTGCAACTCCGTCCAATCATTGATGAAATCAACAAGTGCTTGAGACTTCACCGCCGTCCGAGGCACATACTTCAATCCGTGCGGCCCAAGTTCTATAGCCCACTTGGCAATCCGGCCAGTCGCCTCCCGGTTTTGTATGATATCGCCCAAGGGATCTGAACTGACCACTGTGATGGGGTGCCCTTGAAAATACTACTTCAACTTCCGGCTTGCCATGAAAACTCCATATACCAGCTTCTGCCAATGCGGATACCTTTGCTTGGATTCAATAAGCACCTCGCTGATATAATAAACCGGCCGCTGAACTGGATATTCCTTGCCTGCCTCCTTGCGTTCCACCACAATAGCCACGCTAACCGCACGAGCATTGGCTGCTACGTATAACAATAACGGCTCCTTGTCGACCGGAGCCGCAAGAACGGGCGGATTGGCTAATTGCCGCTTCAAGTCCTCCAACGCTTCATCAGCAGCCGAACTCCAGATGAATTGATCTGTCTTTCTCAGCATCTGGTACAAAGGGATAGCCTTCTCTCCGAGGCGGCTGATAAACCGGCTCAGTGTGGTGATCCGACCCGCCAAACGCTAAACATCGTTGACACACTTCGGTTTAGCCAGGGAGGTGATAGCCGTAATCTTCTCCGGATTAGCCTCAATTCCTCTGTTGGACACAAGAAAACCCAGTAATTTGCCTGCCGGAACACCAAAGACACACTTGGCCAGGTTAAGCATCATCTTGTAAACCCGCAAGTTGTCAAAGGTTTCCTTCAAATCATCCACCAGCGTCTCCTTCTGCCTTGACTTGACTACAATATCATCCACATAGGCGTGCACATTGCGGCGGATCTGTTTATGCAGGCAATTCTGTACACACCGTTGATAAGTGGCTTGGGCGCTCTTGAGCCCAAAAGGCATAGATACATAGCAGAAGGCTCCAAAGGGAGTAATAAACGCTGTCTTCTCCTGGTCCTTAACCGCCATTTTGATCTGATGATATCCAGAATATGCATCCAAAAAACTCATACGTTCACAACCCGCCGTGGCATCAATAATCTGGTCAATGCGGGGGAGGGCAAAAGGATCCGCTGGGCAAGCCTTGTTAAGATCCGTGTAATCCACACACATACGCCAAGTGCCTTTTTTCTTAAGAACTAGCACCAGATTAGCAAGCCACTCTGGATGGAACACCTCAATGATAAAGCCAGCTGCTAAGAGCCTGGCCACTTCCTCTCCAATAGCTTTGCGCCTTTCTTCGTTAAACCGGCGGAGAAATTGCTTTACCGGTTTATACTTAGGATCCACATTAAGAGTGTGCTCAGCGAGTTCCCTCGGTACACCTGGCATGTCAGAAGGCTTCCATGCAAAAATGTCCCGATTCTCACGGATGAACTCGATGAGCGCGCTTTCTTATTTAGGGTCCAAGTTGGCACTGATAGTGAACTGCTTGGACGAATCGCCGGGCACGAAGTCAACAAGCTTGGTCTCAGCCGCCGATTTGAACTTCAGATCTGAATCATGCTCCGTGGTTGGCTTCTTCAAAGGGATCATGTCCGCCGGATCAACATTATCCTTATAATATTTCAACTCCTCCGTGGCACAAACCAACTCTGCATAGGCCGCATCACCTTCCTCACATTCCAAAGCAATCTTACGGCTCCCATGAACCGTTATTGTCCCTTTGTAACCCGGCATCTTGAGCTGCAAGTAGATATAACAAGGCCGTGCCATGAATTTGGCATAAGCCGGCCGCCCAAACAAGGCGTGATACGGGCTCCGGATCTTCATCTCCTCAAAGGTTAGTTTTTCGAATCGGGAATCATGCTCGTCCCCAAAAGCCACATCCAGGGCTATCTTGCCAACAGGATATGCTAATTTGCCAGGCACCACACCATGGAACACCGTATTAGACGGTCTGAGATCTTTGTCTGTTAGCCCCATGCGGCGGAATGTCTCATAGTATAGGATGTTAATACTGCTCCCTCCATCCATGAGTACGTTGGTGAATTTATAACCTCCCACCTGAGGGTCTACCACTAATGCCAGCTGGCCCGGATTGTCAACCCGAGGTGGGTGGTCCTCCCTGCTCCACACGATAGGCTGCTCCGACCAGCGTAAGTAGCGTGGTACGGCCGGTTCAACAGAGTTCACTGCTCGCTTGCGGAGTTTTTGGTCGCGCTTATCCAAGCTAGTTGTGAAAACATGATACTGTCCATTGTTCAACTGTTTTGGCTGGCTCTGATAACCCGACTGCTGCTGCTGCTGCTATTGACCGTTCTGAATATTCTGGTTGTTGTGACCGCCCTGATTGAAACCTGAACCGGAAGCTCCATCGTGACCCGGCCCATGGAAACCAGATCCTGAGCCACCACCTGACCCACGGTCATACCGGAAGGCATTAGAATTTTTAAATTCCTGCATAATGTAGCAATCCTTCCAAAGGTGGTTAGCCGGCGCCTCCTTCGTCCCGTGCTTTGGGCAAGGCTGATTCAACAAATAGTTTAAGCGATCCGGGTTAGGATTTGGAGCCCCATTACGATTCGCCGCTTTACCTCTGCGCCGCTGACCCTTGTCCTGCGCATTAGTGTTAGCTACAAAGTCCATGCTACTATCTGCCTTACGCTTGCCTCCGTTTCCATGGCCCGCCGGTCTGTACTGATGCCCCTTGGAATTGCTATTCTTCTTTCCCTTCCCTGCTTCATCATCGTCAGTCTCAGGATCCTTGGTACTATCAGAATCAGCATACTTTACCAAAGCAGCCATGAGAGTTCCCATGTCATTATAGAACCGCTTCATACGCCCCAATTTCAGCTTTAAAGGCATAAACCGGCAGTTGCCCTCCAGGGTTAAGATCGCAGAATCAGCATTGATCCTGTCAGACGAGTGCAAGACTTCGGAAACGCGGCGTACCCAATGGGTTGTTGACTCTCCGTCCTCCTGAACACAAGCCGCCAAGTCTATTATGGACTTGGGCTGCTTACACGTATCTTTGAAATTCTGGATAAACCGGGCCCGCAACTGGGCCCATGAACTGATAGAATTAGGCGGCAGGCTCTTCAACCAAGTACGGGCCGTGCCTTCAAGCATCATAGTGAAGTACTTTGCACACGCGGTCTCATCCACATCCAGCATCTCCATGGCCATCTCATAACTTTCTACCCATGCTTCTAGAGATAAATCAGCGGTGTAATTCGGCACCTTGCGCGGACCCTTGAAATCTTTGGGCAGGCATACATTGCGTAAAGCGGGGACTAAACAGGGTACTCCCAAAGCGGATGCGACCCCTGGCCCGGCAGAGGTGGTGGGATGAACCGGTGTAAGCTGACCCGCCTTGTTCTGTGTTGCTAACTCGGCCTCCCTTCGTGCCCGGGCCAGGTCCACTACCTCCTGAGCATCGCGAACACCACCTGCCGGGTTATTGCCACGGGCCGCTTCACGGCCTCGCGCATTGCTTGATATGGCCGGTTCATCCAAGCACCTGCTATAGCTCCGGCTTGGACGGGGTGTGGAGTGAATCTGATCGCAGCTGTATGAATATGCCTCCTGCTGAATCAAAGCGGTCCGGAGAAGTTCCTTAACCCGGCGCGTCTCTATTGCTTGTGGAGAATCTCCTTCGACCGGGATAGCCTCTAATCGCACAGCAGCTGCAACAAGATTGTCCATAGGATTAGAATAATGACCCGGAGGTGTCTGAACCGGCGGAGGAATCATAATGTTCTGTTGAGGAGGTTCCATCAGGCGGGGTTGGACCGTCGCTCCTGGCCCTGGTGCCTCGACCCGGTTTGCCTCCAGGTGCCCCGACGGATTACAGGTTCCAGCTCCCGGAGTGTGAAAGAGATTTCGAGGGTCAAACCCTAACGGCAGGCGTGATCTGTGCTTCCGCTTCAAGACCTCCTGTGATGCGTTCTGGTCGAGCATGAGCTTATAGGCCTGGGCATCCAAAGTGGCCCGCTCTACGGCCATCCTGTCCTTTTTTGCTGCCAGATCCGCTTTGGCCTGTATGATCTGCTCTCTCACCTTTGCAATCTCTGCATCATGGGCCTCCTGATCCGCCGGATTGGACTCTGCCATAAGTACCGCTAGTGCATCAAACAGATCAGACAGAACTTGAACCGGCGGGCGCACAAGGCCTCCTTCCCCTGCTGCCGCTGCCGCTGCTGATCCGGAGAGCATTGCCGCTGCGGTTGAAGAGTGATTCGCCGCCTGCATGCCGGCCATGAATATTCCAACCCGGTTGACCTGATCTGGGGGGTCCGGAATACTGTCGCCATCGGAGCAGCCCCTAATCTGGTCATCTTGCAACTGGTATAACGATTCGGTCTCTCCGGTCAAGGACTCGTCGCCAGAATAGACGACGGTCTCGCCACCGTATTCTGACTCATCCTCATGCTCTCCTCCGTGGATGACTCCGATGAAGGCACGCTTCACGGCCGGTTTAGCCTGGGTAGATCTCACACCCTGAGCCGTCTCGACGAGGTCGGTGCAGATGTCCGGCTCAGGCCCAGGCTCACCGATCTTGCCGATGAAAACGTGTATGCCACCAAAGGGGACCCGGTACCCGTACTCGATCGAGCTGGCTTCGGGACCCCATCCTGAATCGTCGATGTAGAGCTTGCCGCGACGACTCTTGGTCATCCGGCCCACAGCATAGCCTTCGAGTCCTTTGAGCTTGCCCTCCAAGATCATCAAACCATCGTGCGATAGCCCCACGGTGGGCGCCAACTGTCGTGGATTTGTCACGGCAGATGTCCTAGTGAAAGGACTTAGTCGTGGAGCCATCACTACGGGTTAACTTGAAGGGGTTAAAGCGGACACAAAGACACAAGGGTTTATACTAGTTCGGCCCCTTCGATGAAGGTAAAAGCCTACGTATAGTTGTGATGGAATTGATGTGGTCTCGATGGCTAGGGAGCAAACAAGCTTCGCCTAGGCTCGAGTTGTTCTTGTCTGTCCTGAACCGCCGCCGGGTCGTCCCCTTATATACATGGGTGACGCCCGTCGGTCCGTGGAGTCCCATACCGGTTCATATTCGTATCCCAGTTGGTCTCTCTCTATTCCTAACTTATAATACAAGCTTACATATCATGCCAGTTTACGGCTACAGTTTCTAAACCGACTACAGGCCTTGGGCCTTCATCTACTTATACTACTACTGAAGTTAATCCGGCCCAGGTAGGCCGGTTTACGCCCGGTGGTAATATCCCCAACAGTTAGGGTTACACAAAGTCGGTTACAATGGTAGGAGATCTACATATCCGTATCGCCAAGCTTGTCCTCCACGCCAAGGAAAGTCCCATCCGGACACGGGATGAAGTCTTCAATCTTGTATCTTCATAGTCCAGGAGTCCGGCCGAAGATGATAGTTCGGCTATCCGGACACCCCCTAGTCCGGGACTCCCTCAGTAGCCCCTGAACCAGGCTTCAATGACGACGAGTCCGGCGCGCATATGGTCTTCGGCATTGCAAGGCGGGTTCCTCCTCCGAATACTTCATAGAAGATTTTGAACACAAGGATAGTGTCCGGCTCTACAAAATAAGTTCACATACCACCGTAGAGAGAATAATATTTACACAAATTCAATCTGCTGACGTATTTCCTGGTGTGACATCACACCACGGCCAAGCCTTTATTCGAATTGTTTTTACTATCCCACCTTAGCGCGTTTAGCGAGGCGGTTTCCTTGGCACGTCTTGTCAAAGTAGAGATCGTGTCCCCTTATCCCGGGATTGTCATCAATAAAGGCGTGGGTTACCCAACCGCGCCATTGATTACGGCGCTTGGGAGATAAGCGAGTTTTACCAGGCTGGTGGGGACGCATAGTTTCGTCTGTCCATATAAGGGGATAAGGATCCACCTTCTTACCTACGCCTTCTTCCTCCTTTGCTTATCCATTTCCGCGCACTCGAGCTCCAGCGCCCAAGTCCGCACATCTCGCCTCAACCTTCCCCAGTCATGTCTGGAGCGGGAGGCAAGTGGATGTCCTCCTCCGTCACGGAGGGGCACATCAAGAGGCTGCGGAAGGCCGGATACTTGTCCAGCGACATCACGCATCAGCTCCCCGACAAGGGGCAGCTCATACCCCCCCGGGCCCCATGAGAGGGTGGTGTTCCTCACCCACTTCCTCCGCAGACTAGGTTTTCCACTTCACCTATTTGTCCGGGAGCTCATGTTCTACTATGGCCTGGATTTCCACGATCTGGCCCCAAATTTCATCCTCAACATCTCGGCGTTCATCGTCGTGTGCGACGCCTTCCTCTGTATCCAGCCTCACTTCGGCTTATGGCTGAAGACCTTCAATGTCAAGCCGAAGGTTCTGGGCAGCCGCCAAGCGGAGTGCGGAGGTGCCATGGTGGGCAAGATGCCCAACGTCCTATGGCTCGAGGGCTCCTTCGTGGAGACCATAAAGGGGTTGCAATCTGGGTGGTTCTACATCACCGAGCCGCATGACCCTAAATGGGTAGCGGCCCCCGAATTCCGATCTGGCTTCCCTACATGGCTCACCTCTTGGAAAGAGAAGGGCCTATCATGGGGTGATTCGGAAGAGCTGACCGGACTCCAATCCTGCGTCAAAACCTTGGTGAACAAGAAGCTCAAGCTCGTCAACATAGTCCAGGTCATGCTCATCCGCCGGATCCTCCCGTGCCAACAATGGGCCTTTAATTTGTGGGAGTTTGATCCGGCACAGCACCAAACCCTGAGCAGGCTCTTCGATACTACACACGAAGATGCCTGGAAGGTGCTGTTCAAGGGCGTCGAGGCTCCCGCATCCGCTACCGAAGATCGCGGATTTAGCTCGCAGCGTCAAGTCGGTGAGGTAAGCTATTTTACCCTTTACAGGACACTTGTTTTTCATAGTTTGACTCTATGCGGGATCTGAACTCCCTTTACCTTTGACAGGCCTGGCAAAAGATGTCCGGGCAGGTTAACTGTCTGGCTCCCTTGCCAGAAGACCCAGCGGACGCCCAATTAACAGGGCTGCTGGTTCCGGCGCCTTACGTGGTGCCGGAGAAGAAGGCCAAGAAGAAGGCCACGAGAACTCGAAAGAGTTCCCGGTGGCAGGTGTTGTCGGACTCATTGTCCGACGACTCTGAGGAGGAATCCTCCGGCAAAGGCGAGGAGGAGGAAAAAGAGTCCTCTCCCCCAGCGGGGGGAGAGACGAAAAGGAAGGCCACCCCAACGGGGGAGGCCGAAGGGTCCAAGAAGGGAAGAACCCTCCCTCTAGACTACTCCCCCAACGCCAACGACGATGAAGAGGAGTGGCCACCGAGGACTAAGCCCCTGGCGACTTCGTAAGTGTCCGATACCAGAATAACTCATGGCGTTTCGTTTGTCGCATAGAATCTCCTAACGCCGAACATAACCCTGCAGCCCGCCCAAGGACGGGCTTGACACTTCAACGAGCGGCTCCCTGGCTTCGTCGGACGTGAATAGCACTTCACTTCCGGCCGTCTCCTCTCCTCGCGCTGCGGATGATGCCGAGGTGGGGTCCCAAAAGGGGCCCAGCCAGGAGGAGGGGGTCCCGGAGGCGCCGCGAGGCAACCTCCCGGACTATGGGCTCAGGGGGGGTCAAACCCCAAAGGGCTCTAAGTCCGGCCCTGGGCCGGACTCTGCACCGGAACCTTCAGTGGTTCCGGAGTCCGGCGGGCGACCCCTTCGTAAGAACGGCGGGACTGCGACACCGGTGACCTCCATCCAACCGGAGGCACCGGATAATTTGCTGGAGGCGCTTAACGGCGCCTCCATCGACGAGGAGCACCGCACTGTTATGAGTGTGGTCATCCAGAAAGTTTAGTCCGCCAAGAGCAGATTGACTGAAGCCTGTGCCGGCCTTCTAACAGGCTTTGAGGTATGTATTTAAGATATGTAGAAATATTACCGCATAGACAGTAGCCCCTGATGCTCAGTTTGTTGTTCGGAAAGAAAAGCTGAACTGAGGATCTAAAAAGATATACGCAGGAGTCTAACATAAGCATGTCAATATGGGAATGCAGGCTGCGCTGCTGACCTCTGCCGCACTGACTGCGGAGGTCGATGCATTGAAGCAGAGCCTCGAGCGGTCCAAGAACGAGCTCGGCCTTGCCAAGAAGCAGCTCGAGGACAAGGAAGGTAATTAATACCTTATGGAAGTATATAAAAGATGTGGTTGCAAAAAATAACAGGAATAACGTGAGAATTGCAGGGGCCACGAACGAGGTGGCGACCCTGAAGGAAGCGGTGTCCAAGGCCGAAAGCAATGCAACCGCGGAACACATCGAGAGAGAGAAGCAGGAGGCGCGGGTGGCGGAGGTGCGGCAAGAGCTCCAGGCTCTCGTGGAAAAACACGAGAGTTTGGAGCGTGACACAAAGACTCGAGAGTCCGAGCTCGCCTCGGCCCTTAAGAGCGCCAAAGCCGCTAAGGCCGAAGCCCAAAAAGCCCTCTAGGAAATTGAGGCAATAAAGAAGATATCGGCGGGTAAGGCATTCTTCATGCAAAGCAAGCACGTGAAAGTGAATTACTTGTTACTTACCCGAATCCGGAGCTCTCCAAGAGCATTCACAGATCTGCCCCACAGTGTGTCCGATGCTGCCGTATTCTACCGGGCCGAGGAGGGGAGCTCGACGGAGAAGGTGTTCTGGTCTCCGTATGCTAAGGCCGGACACCCGGTGCCCTTGAGCGACCAGCTGAAATAGCTGGTCGAGCTCCATAAGGTGGCCGAACAGGCCATGAAGGGCCTCATAGTTCGGTTGTGGCCGAAGGAGGCCATGCCTGGGAGCTACTTCGGGCTGGTGAGGCGGCTGGTGGACGCCTGTCCATGGATTGAAGTCGTCAAGCGCTCCGTCTGTATCGAAGGTGCCCATAGGGCCCTTGCCCGTGCTAAAGTGCACTGGGGCAAGATGGACGTTGAGAAGCTTGTGACAGATGATCCATCGCGGGCAGGGAATATCGCACGCCCGAGATGTATTATGCGGCGTCCTGAAGGGTGCCCGCCTTATAGCGGGTGAATTCTCCAAAGATGTAATTTTTGAGTAAACTCGCATTTGTTATCCTGTACGCTTGAAAACTTGTTCATATGCGCTAAGCAACGCTTGTGAATTTAAAATATTACCTTATGTGCGGCCATTTATTAAATTTGAGAGATGGTGAGTCTTCGGCTTCTGCCCCCATGCCACGAGTGCTGGGGTGTTCGGGATAAACTTGAGCGCTCTTTTTCCCATTCTTGGGTCCTTCGAGGGAGGCGCTCAACGCAGCGAACAAGGCAACCGGACTATAATGCTTGAACACTCTCACTTAGCCATAGAATTCTATAATTTTAAATGTCGGCGAAGCCCCTAGTATTTGGAAGACCGAATTCGGGGCGCTATCCACGCCTGGGTCGGACAAAGCCGACTCCTCGCTCTAAGCGGCATAAGTCTTTAGGGACTCGAAAACCTCTCGAACAGCGACCGGCTCTCGCCCTATCATGATGGTCAGTTTTAGCTTTCTCCACTGAGGTGCTCAACCCAGCTCAACCGGGGCACAATCGCAGTGGTTCTCCCAGCGCTACCTTAGCCGATATAACAGAACGTAAGGTACCAAAACATGGGAGCCTGGCAAACCCAACTATTGACCCAAGACATGATTCGGAGCCGATGCATATAATGCTTTAAGTTCGGGGTGCCGCACTTGTGTAAGTGTTCGGACTTATCACACCGTATTTTGGGGTACTTAAGCCCCCGGTGTATTTGGCCGTACCAAAGCGTACGGATGCAACATGTCATAAGTGAACATATATAGATAAAAAAAGGAATGCAATAATAGGCAAAAGCTATGCATTGTTTATTCAAAAAAGCTACGGTAAAAGCAGAACGATACAAATAGTGCAATACGCAAGCAACGTGACTATTTGACATGTCGCCCTCCAGGAGCGAGCTGCGGGATGATATGTAAAACAAGTGTACTGCTCGTTATAGAGACCACCTGGACACTCGACGTAGCTTTCTGCTTCCCTGGCTGTTGCATCGTGTGTTCGGCAATTCTACTGCCGGACAGGGCTTCTTGAGAAAGGAGTCCTGAAACTAAGAGAAAAAAGAAGAAATGACACAATTGGGAGCCCCTGGTGCGGTTAAGCCGCATTCTGGGCCTGCCGTGGTCGTGCCCCTCCCCCTATGCCCATGGTATTTCTAGAGCATAGTTATGTACGCGTAGTACTGGTTTCGCAATTTCACGAGGGCTGGGGTTGGGGCCGCATTGCTAAGCGTGCTCGGGACGTGCCAGGCGGTCTTGTTGTAGGTTACTCCGGGCGCGCTTGACGGTGTCCGGACGTTTAATAGCTGGACTCGAGAATTGCCTTAAGAGGCTGCTTTGTACTTCCGGCGCGAGAGCCGCCGTATGCTCCTCCGTTCGGAGAGAGCGTTCGGTGTTTCCGTTGACCGTAATGACTCCTCGAGGGCCTAGCATCTTGAGCTTGAGGTATGCGTAGTGCGGCACCACATTGAACTTTGCAAATGCGGTTCGTCCGAGCAGTGCGTGATAGCCGCTGCGGAACGGGACTATGTCGAAGATTAACTCCTTGCTTCGGAAGTTATCCGGGGATCCGAAGACCACTTCAAGTGTAATTGAGCATGTACAGTTGGCCTCTACACCTGGTATGACGCCTTTAAAGGTCGTCTTTGTGGGTTTAATCCTTGAGGGGTCTATGCCCATTTTGCACATTGTATCCTGATAAAGCAGGTTCAGGCTGCTGCCGCCGTCCATCAGGACTCTAGTGAGGTGAAATCCGTCAACGATTGGGGTCTAGAACCAATGCGGCCAATCCGCCATGGCGGATGCTAGTGGGGTGGTACCTTCGATCAAAAGTGATCGGGCAGGAGGACCACGGATTGAACTTTGGGGCGACTGGCTCCATCGCATATACGTCCCTTAGTGCACGCTTCCGCTCCCTTTTGGGTATGTGGGTTGCGTATATCATGTTCACCGTCCGCACTTGTGGGGGGGAAGCCCTCCTGTCCTCTATTGTTCAGCGGCCGGGGCTCCTCCTCGTCATCGCTATGCAGCCCCTTGTCATTGTTTTCGGCAGTTAGCTTGCCTACCTGCTTGAACACCCAACAATCCCTGTTGGTGTGGTTGGCTGGTTTTTCGGGGGTGCCGTGTATCTGGCACGAGCGATCGAGTATTCGGTCCA
The DNA here is from genome assembly GCA_963921465.1 of Triticum timopheevii. Lineage (NCBI taxonomy): Eukaryota > Viridiplantae > Streptophyta > Magnoliopsida > Poales > Poaceae > Triticum > Triticum timopheevii. Next base: position 367,441,397 of record OY997264.1, read on the forward strand.
AATTGGACGGGCCCGGAGTATTTCTTTTGAATGCCTTTTTCCGCTGACCGGGTTTGGAGCCTCTGAATGCGGCATTTACTGCCGTATCTTTAGCATTATCGCCATTAATGCGGCGCTTGTGTTTGTTGCGACGCGACCTGCCGTTGCTGTCCTTGGTATCCGAACTACCAGGGCTCTTGGTCATGTTGTTACTACGAGCTAGCCAGCTGTCCTCTCCCGCGCAAAAGCGGGTCATGAGTGTTGTGAGGGCTGCCATGGATTTTGGCTTGTCCTATCCTAGGTGCCGGGCAAGCCACTCGTCGCGGATGTTATGTTCGAAGGCTGCAAGGGCCTCTGCATCCGGACAGTCGACGATTTGATTTTTCTTGGTTAGGAACCTTGTCCAGAATTGTCTGGACGATTCTTCTGGCTGCTGAATTATGTGGCTTAGGTCATCGGCGTCTGGTGGGTGCACGTAGGTGCCCTGGAAGTTGTCGAGGAATGCGGCTTCCAGGTCTTCCCAACAACCAATTGACTCTGCTGGCAAGCTGTTAAGCCAATGCGAGCTGGTCCTTTAAGCTTGAGTGGGAGGTATTTGATGGCGTGTAGATCGTCACCGTGGGCCATGTGGATATGAAGGAGATAGTCCTCGATCTAGACCGCAGGATCTGTTGTGCCATCGTATGATTCGATGTTTACGGGTTTGAAACCCTCAGGGATTTGATGATCCATCACTTCGTCTGTGAAACATAGTGGGTGTGCGGCGCCTCTGTATTGGGATATATCACGACGCAGCTCAAATGGGCTTTGTCTACTATGTTCGGCCCAGCCGGAATTCCCATATCTGGCATGACGGTTATCATCACGCATCGTGGGGCGCCCACGCGATCCGTAGATCGATCTTGTTTGTCTTGCCTTGTCCTCCAATATATCCCGCAGGTCTGGCGCATTTCCCTGCGCCTTGGTATTTTTTGAGCGGCGCTGGGGTGCGGCTTGAGTGGAGGGCCGAGAGGCCTCTCTGTCGCGGCCACGAGGTGGTCGATCGGCCGTATCATGCGTTGGTGATGTAGGTTTAGGTGCTTCCTCCTCTAATCGGGGTAGCAGCCTACGTTTTGGGTAGTTCTTGGAGGGGCATTCGAGTTCATACTCTTCGGCCGCGAGGAGTTCGGTCCATCTGTCGGCTAGCAAGTCTTGGTCAGCTCTAAGCTGTTGCTGCTTTTTCTTGAGGCTGCTTGTCGTGGCCACAAGCCTGAGTTTGAAATGCTCTTGTTCAACGGGATCCTCAGGCATGACTAATTCATCATCGTCGAGGCTTGCCTCGTCTTCGGAGGGAGGCATGTAATATCGTCCTCTACCTCTCTGTCTGCCACTCTCTCATGTGGGCTGGCTTCTCCATCCTCCTGCGCTGAATCCTGCTGGAGGGGGTTGTCTTCGGCACTGTCCGGGGTGTTATTGTCTCCGGTGTCGGAATCTCCGTTTTTGCTGTGGCGGGATTTAGAGCGGCGCCGCTGACGCCGGCGCTTAGGCTGTTTCTTGGAGGGGTCATCCTCCGTTGTTCCATCGCCATTCCCATCATTTGGGATGTCCACCATGTATATGTCATATGACGAGGTGGCCTTCCAATGCCCTGTAGGTTCTTGGTCATCTCCTGCATCGTCGTCCATACCATCGATGTCTTCAGAGTCAAAGTCGAGCATGTCGGTTAAGTCATCGACAGTGGCTACGAAGTGGGTGGTGGGTGGGTTTTGAATTTCTTCGTCGTCCGCATCCCAACCTTCCTGACCATAATCCATCCAGGGATCTCCTGACAAAGAGAGAAACTTTAGCAAATTTAGGATGTCGCCAAAGGGCGAGTGCTGAAAGATGTCCGCGGCAGTGAACTCCATGATCGGCGCCCAATCGGATTCGATTGGCAGGGGCGTGGAAGGTTCGGAGTCCGAAGGAGTCCGGCACGTTGGAGTCACGATCTTCTCAAAGGACAGGGTTGGTGTTCGGCTCAATCACCGTAGAGATAGCAGCACCCGAGGCGGTGTCCAGCCACCCATCCTCGATCGGCGCAGTCGGCTCCGAGCTAAGGGTCGGAACGGACACTTGTGCGGCCTCCATGGCACTGTCCGGCAGCAGAGCTAGATCATGCCCATCGTGACAGTGCGGCGCGCTTGGCTGTGGCTCGAGCCCGTCGAAGATCAAGTCTCCGCGGGCGTAAGCCGTATAGTTCAAACTTCCAAATCTGACCTGATGGCCAGGGGCGTAGCTTTCAATTTGCTCCAGATGGCCAAGCGAATTGGCCCGCAGTGCAAAGCCGCCGAATACGAAGATCTGTCCGAGGAGAAAAGTCTAACCCTGGACCGCATCGCTATTGATGATTGGAGGAGCCATCGGGCCTAAAGATGACGACACAGAGAACTCTCAATGAAAGCACCAATGTTGGTGTCAAAACCGGCGAATCTCGGGTAGGGGGGTCCCGAACTGTGCGTCTAGGCGGATGGTAATAGGAGACAAGGGACACGATGTTTTTAACCAGGTTCGGGCCCTCTCGATGGAGGTAAAACCCTACTCCTGCTTGATTGATATTGATGATATGGGTAGTACAAGAGTAGATCTACCATGAGATCAGAGAGGCTAAACCCTAGAAGCTAGCCTATGGTATGATTGTTGTTCTTCCTACGGACTAAAACTCTTCGGTTTATATAAGCACCAAAGAGGGTTAGGGTTACACAGAGTCGGTTACAATGGTAGTAGATCTACATATCCGTATCGCCAAGCTTGCCCTCCACGCCAAGGAAAGTCCCATCCGAACACGGGATGAAGTCTTCAATCTTGTATCTTCATAGTCCAGGAGTCCGGCCGAAGATGATAGTTCAGCTATTCGGACACCCCCTAGTCCGGGACTCCCTCGGGAGGGGAAAGGGATCCTTGGGGCAAGCCTTGTTGAGGTCTTTGAAGTCGACGCATAGGTGCCAGGATTTGTCCTACTTTGGTATCATTACCAAGTTTGCCAGCCAATCCGGATGTTTAATATCTCTGATGAATCCGGCCTCGAGTAGCTTGGCTAGCTCTTCCCCCATTGCTTGTCGTTTGGGCTCTGAAAATCGCCTTAGGTTTTTTTTGACAGGTTTGTATCCCTTTAGTACGTTAAGGCTATGTTCGGCCAATCCATGCGGGATGCCGGGCATGTCCGATGGGTGCCAGGCGAAAATGTCCCAATTCTCGCGTAAAAAGTCTCGTAATGCAGCATCCATTGCGGGGCTCAATAGTGTCCCGACGGAAGCTGTCTTCGTGGGGTCCGTTGGATGGACTTGGAATTTGACTATCTCGTCTGCAGGTTTAAATGAGGTGGACTTGGGTCGCTTGTCGAGTACCACGTCATCCCTGTCCACGGTGGCCCGTAGCGTTGTTAGTTCTTCGGCTGCTAGGGCTTCGGATAATGCTTCTAGGGCTAGTGCTGCGGTTTTGTTTTCGGCGCGAAGTGCGACATCCGGATCACTGGCTAGAGTGATGATTCCATTGGGACCGAGCATTTTAAGCTTCATGGACCCGTAATGGGATATGGCTTGAAAGCTCGTGAACACGTCCCGCCCTAGAAGGGCGTGGTATCCGCGGCTGAAAGGAGCCACTTGGAATGTGATTTCTTCGGACCTGTAATTTTCCGGGGTGCCGAATACCACATCGAGTATGATTTTCCCGCACACCGTGCTTCCCGACTAGGAATGATTCCCCTGAAGGTGGTGCCGCTTTACTCAATGCGGCCTTTATTAATTTCCATCTTGTTGAGCGTTTCTTCACAGATCAAGTTTAATCTGCTTCCGCCGTCCATGAGTACTTTAGTGAGCCGAAAGCCGTCCAGAATTGGGCTAAGGACCAGAGCGGCCGGTGCCCGGACAGTCTGGAATCGAGGTTCATCACTGGCATTGAAAGTTATAGTAGTGTCGTTCCAGGGATTTATCTTTGCCACATTGCAAATTTCAGCGGAGCTTCGATGAGCTCGCTTGCGCCTATTGTTTGAGGAGAAAGTCTCGAAGACTGTTAATACCGTATTATGTTCGTTGGCGGGATGTTGTTCTACTTTATGGCTTGCAAGAAGATCCTCGCCACTTTTTGCAAACTGCCGGAGTATCCAACATGCTCTAAGGCTATGAGTTGGTGTTATGTCCGGAGTGCTGTGGAGTTTACATGGCCCATCGAGCCATTCTTCCAATACGGTTCCCCGCCCCAGAGCGGGCTTTGGTTTATTGGGAATTGGATCGGCCGACTTACGAGAGTTCACCCGTTTACTTCAGACAAAGGTTTTGGTGAGAGCCGTACTATCCCAAAATTCTGTTCGGGTTTTCCAGGCACTTTCCATCGCACAGTACTTCTGTACTATGGTTGCTAAGTCCGCAAAGTGTACTATGTCACGGCGACTTATAGTATTAAGGATTCCTTTGTTCATGCAATTTTTGCAGAAGAGTGAGACTACGTCCTCCTCGCGGCAATCCTTGACCTTGTTTAACATAAGGAGGAATCTGGCCTAGTAGCGATGTACTGTCTCTTGGGGCTCTTGCCTGACGCGGGAGAGAGGGTTTAAGTCCGGGTGGGTGTTGTTAAATGAATCCAGATTCTGATCCGATCTAACACCCAGGGGCGTGGGAGGTTCCAAGCGTGACAGCTCGGGATCCGGAGTGCTGCCCAATTTCTTCGGCCTAATGCCCGATTCAAAGTCCGGGACCCGGGTCATGTCTTCCTTTGAGCAAGTGTTCGGCTCAAGGAGTTTGGTGATCCAGACATAATTCGTCCTCAAAGTTGAGGGGAAATTCGTGTGTGGTTCCTCCACTACCGCTATCTCATGGGTGGCCGGCGAGGATCTGATGTCCCTTTGGTCGAGTTTAAGCCCGATCCGGTCCTAGTCTGTAGCGACTCCCAGAGCGGCGATGCGATCCAAGAGGTCAATAATGGAGGAGAGCTCTATCGGATCCATCTGTTCGGCGAGTTCCGAATTGACGCGAAGGTTATGCTTGATGACCCGAGAGGCCATCGTCGGCACAACCGCCGATGGGGCAGCCATGATAAAGCCGCCTAGTCGGAGAGTTTGGCCTACAGCTAGAGCTCCCCCTGAGGTAATGTTGTCCTGGACGACGAGACGAGCCATCGAGCCTTGCAAAGACGACACAGAGGAACTCTCAATGAAAGCACCAATGTCGGTGTCAAAATCGGCGGATCTCGGGTAGTGGGTCCCGATCTGTGCGTCTAGGCTGATGGTAACAGGAAGCAAGGGACGCAATGTTTACCCAGGTTCGGGCCCTCTCGATGGAGGTAAAGCCCTACTTCCTGCTTGATTAATATTGAAGATATGAGTAGTACAAGAGTAGATCTACCACGAGATCGTAGAGGCTAAACCCTAAAAGCTAGCCTATGATGGTATGATCGTAGTTGTGATCGGCCTTCTAGGGACCAACCTCTCCGGTTTATATAGACACCGGAGAGGGCTAGGGTTTACATGGAGTCGGTTACAAGGAAGGAAATATAACATCCGGATCGCCAAGCTTTCCTTCCACGCCAAGGAGAATTCCATCTGGACATGGGACGAAGTCTTGAGTCTTGTATCTTCACGCTTCAATAGTCCGGCTGTCCGGATACCCCCTAATCCAGGACTCCCTTAGTCGTGCTCCATGAAAATAATGGTGTCATCAGCATCTTCTAATATGGATACCCCCCCTCTACTAGGTGGGGAACTAGTCCTCTTACATGGCCATTCTCTTTAGCCCAACCGATAAGGACTGCTAACATATCCGCTACTATGTTAAACAGCAAGGGAGACATGGATTCCCCTTGTCTTAGCCCCTTGTGAGTCTGAAAATAATGCCCCATGTCATCATTTACTTTTATCCCAACACTACCTTTTTGTATGAATGCATCCACCTGAGATCTTCAAGACTCATTGAACCCTTTCATACGTAAGGCTTTGTTGGTGCAATAATTTGCCTCCTTATGTTTTGGAGTTTGTTGACATAAATACTATGGGACTTATGTGTTTGCTAGTGCACACAGAGTAACAGGTCCCTGCAATCAAGAGGAGTTTGATTCAAATGCCGAAGATAATCCCCTGTGTGGCAGTGAAGGTTATCACCGAAGATTTTGATAACAAGAGTGACCCCTCAAAAATTGCTGACGCGAAGCAATTAGTTCGGTGCTCGTCCGAAGGAAGTGATTGCGATAGAGAAGATTGAAGACAAAGTGAAGACCTAGCATTTATTTCATTGTTTCTCTCCTCTTTACTGAGTCACAGGACCACCGTACTATTAAGAGGGGTGTAGCATTCAAAACTTTGATTCTCTGATGCTAAAGCCAAGTCCTATGAAAGTTGCGAGAGAAATCTCTTTGTGTTCCAAGCAAATGCTTGTCAGGAAGAGACGACGATCTTCTTCGCTATGAGATATTTGTCTCTGATCGAGGAGTTAGCATTACTTCGTCTTCAATTAATGTTATCATTGCTCTTAAAATCCGACCATTGTGAACGTGGCAGTTGGCCATTGGCTGGACCGCGTGTCCAAAATGGTCATTGCCCACCAGGGAAGGCTGCGGCTATAAATAGCCACCCCGCACCGGCGTTGTCCGGTGGCTGAACCGTTTGACTGTGGGAAGATTGTTGAGCAACCCCCTCTCCAGAGTGATTTGAGTTTAAAATCCACTGAGAGAAAACTCCTAGAGCCGAAAAATTAGATAGTGGTTCAGCATCACTCGAATCTAAGTCCAGTACGCTCCACCTATTACTCTTGAGAGCTGTAAACTCTCTAGATGGTTAGGTGTCAATTTCTTCCGAGACGAAGAGTAATTGTGGTTCTCGAAGAAGAAGTGTGTAAAGGTTAGGGGATCGCCTAAAATATCTACCACGACTAATCGACATTGGTTGACGAACCAATTGTCGAGGAGAATAGGGCAAAGAGAGTTTATCTTCTGTGTTAAATCACAACCCCTCCAACCAGACGTAGTCCTTGTGAAAAAGGATGAACTGGTCTACCAAATTCCTTGTCACCATCGAACATCACTCGTTACCTCTACTTCTCCTCTTTAAATTCGAACTATTTCAATCATGTGATTTGTCTTGATGCATGCTTTTAGTTTTTGTTAGCTTGTATTCATTTGTTGTACACTATTTTCATTCACTCCGCTGCTGGGTTTCGAGAGTTTTGAGATTTCTGAAGAAATTTTAAAACCCCCATTCACCCTACCCCCCCTCTAGTAGACATACTTCGTTCCTACAATTGGTATCAGAGCAAGATACTCCTGACTCTACTCATTTTGGTCTAACCACCTTGGAGTTTAAGTATGTCCACAGTGAGCTACAAGTCGCATCTCAAGATTCCCATCTTCGATGGGGCGGACTATCCCTTCTGGAAAGAGAAGATGAAGATCCGTCTCCGAGCTATTGATGATGACATATGGAATGTGGTGCGGAATGGATTCATGGTTGAAGGGCCCCAGGTCCCCACTGACCTCGAGAAGAAACTCATTCGGATGGACGCTCAAGCAAAAGATGGAATTGGTGGCCATCTCTCTCGTGCTCAATTTCTTCGCTATCATCAGTGTGAAACTACAAAGGAATTGTGGACATTCTTGGAAAGATAAATGAGGATGTTTCAAATCAGAAAGAAGCTCACATTGATAATCTTCGGGCAAAGTACAAACGGTTCAAGCGAATCGGAAGTGAAAGCTGCCAGCAAACTTTCAATCGTCTGAGTGACACTGCAAACGAGTTGCAAGGTCTCGGCGCGAAAGACATCACTGATCATGAAGTTGTGAAGAAACGTCTCAGATCTCTTGACAGGTCATTCGACACACTAGTCCTGATGATTAGGGAACAAGCTGATTTCAAAGTTCTCGACTCTGCTGATATCATGGAAAGGCTAAACACCCACGAGGAACAAGAATAAGAAAAGAGAGATCTCTATGGCTCAAGTCACCACAAAAGTCATGCTCTCAAGGTTGTGGCTGATTCTTCCTTAGAAGGAAATGCCAAAGAAGATTCAGATGACCCAGAAAGGATCAACAAAGATCTCGCATTAATCACGAAAAGATTCCAGCGCCTTCACGGGAAGAACCAGTTTCAGAAGAAAGGATCAAGCAAGTATGGCGGTTCAAAGTCTTCATCAAAACCTACTGGAGATTACACCTGCTTCAAGTGCAAAAAGCCAGGACATTTCAATTTTGACTACCCTCTCTGGGAAGCTGAAATCAGTGCCAGTGGAAGATATGATTCAAGAAACAACCATGGAAAAGGCAAGAGGAAGAACTACGACTCTAATGATGAGAAGAAAACAAAGAAGTTATTCAAGAAGAAAGACGGCTCCGCCTCCAAGTCTTCATCAAGATCTTCCTCAAGGAATCTCTCCAAGTCCTCCTCCAACCGCAGGAATACCTCTCGCAAGTAGGCGTACATCTGCAAGGAGATGGACTCTGATGAAGAAGAGTCATTTAACTCTGAAGAAGCTGATGAATTCGATGAGGATTCTCATTCCGACATGGCTGCCATAGCATGTGCCTCCACCCCTACATCAAACTTCTTCGAGAATCATTCAAGCAACAATGAATCTCCTGCTTACTGCTTCATGGCCAAAGCTTCGAAAGAAAAGGTATCCTCTAGGCATCACAAGGTTCACTCAAGTGATCAATATTGTTCGGATGAGGATGACCATGCTAAACTGATCAAAATTGCTAATTACAACAAAACTCTCTTGAGAAAACTGAGAAAACCCTTAGGAAATCTGAAGGGTTGTTGGTTGAGGAGATGGAGAAAAATTGGTCGTTGATAGTAGAGCATTCCGCTCTCAAGTCACGACTGGAATAACTATCAAATCGTCATGATTTTCTCTCGGCCGACCAAGAGAGATTGACTTATGATTACCTAGAAAGGAAATAGGAACTCGATTCGCTGAGAGAGGCTCATGATGACTTGATCAGAGAACATTCTCTTCTCACCCAACAACTCAAAGAGAAACCTGAAGTGTTTATACCACCTTGCTTAAAATGCCTTGAACGCTGCAATGCTGAATAAATTGTTGAATCTTCTGTGAATGCTAACCCCTTTGTCGTGGAAAATGGTTATGTGTCTGATGAGAATGCTAGGTTAAAGGATCTTATTCAGACAGGAATGTTCAAGTCTCTCAAAGGGCATCAAACCCTTTGTGATGTTCTGAAGAAATCCATTCTTCACAAAAATCCCAGGAAAGAAGGTTTCGGTTTCAAAAGGAAAATGAATGAAAATGGCTCCTACTGGGAACCTGATCAATATCCTCGCACTGTGTGCGTGCCGGCCAAGAGCAAAACACTAGATCCAGCATTACTTTCGGGATAGGACTCTCCTATCCCCGAATACTCTTACGATGATTCTCTGGACAACTATAAGCTATTCAAAAACCGACGTGGTGAGGCTGTTGCTCGCTATGTTGGACGAAACAGCAGGAATGCCCAGGAAAACTATCGAAGCATTGCCTATTACTACTATACTAACCATACAGGCTAAAAATGCTTGTTACTCCCATGAAAAAGTTTGACAGAATGAGTACATGCATACCTCATTCAACCACTATACTCATTCATCTGGAAAGAATTTCAATGCCTATTCTTTTGATTATGCTCGCACTTCTTCGAGTAACAATTATGGTTATCGAAATAAATCATATCCTGCTCGCTCTTCTGATTCGAAGCCACATACAGAGATGTGGGTGGTTAAGAAAGCCTAATGCCTCTGCTGGACTATGTCTCTGGGTGTACCGAATAGATAATGGATAGTGGATGCTGAAGGAAATATGCCCTAGAGGCAATAATAAAGTTGTTATTTATATTTCCTTATATCATGATAAATGTTTATTATTCATGCTAGAATTGTATTGACCGGAAACTTAGTACATGTGTGAATACATAGACAAACAGAGTGTCCCTAGTATGCCTCTACTAGACTAGCTCGTTAATCAAAGATGGTTAAGTTTCCTGACAATAGACATGTGTTGTCATTTGATGAACGGGATCACATCATTAGAGAATGATGTGATGGACAAGACCCATCCATTAGCTTAGCACTATGATTTCTTAGTTTATTGCTATTGCTTTCTTCATGACTTATACATGTTCCTCTGACTATGAGATTATGCAACTCTTGAATACCGTAGGAACACTTAGTGTGCTATCAAATGTCACAACATAACTAGGTAATTATAAAAGATGCTCTACAGGTGTCTCCGATGGTGTTTGTTGAGTTAGCATAGATCGAGATTAGGATTTGTCACTCAGTGTATCGGAGAGGTTTCTCTGGGCCCTCTCGGTAATGCACATCACTATAAGCCTTGCAAGCAATGTGACTAATGAGTTAGTTGCAGGATGATGCATTCCGGAACGAGTAAAGAGACTTGCCGGTAACGAGATTGAACTAGGTATGATGATACCGACGATCGAATCTCGGGCAAGTAACATACCGATGACAAAGGGAACAACGTATGTAGTCATGTGGTTTGACCGATAAAGATCTTTGTAGAATATGTAGGAGCCAATATGAGCATCCAGGTTTCACTATTGGTTATTAACCGGAGATGTGTCTCGGTCATGTCTACATAGTTCTCAAACCCGTAGGGTCCGCACGCTTAACGTTCGATGACGACTTGTATTATGAGTTATGTGATTTGATGACCGAAGTTTGTTCGGATTCCTGGATGAGATCACGAACATGACGAGGAGTCTCGAAATAGTCGAGACATAAATATTCATATGTTGGAAGGTTGCATTTGGACATCGGAATGGTTCTAAGTGGTTCGGGCATTTTTCCGGAGTACCGGGAGGTTACCGGAACCCCCGGGAGAAGTATTGGGCCTAGTGGGCCTCATTGGAAGAGAGGAAAAAGGGCCACAAGAGAGGGGCATGCCCTCCCCTTGCCCAAACCGAATTGGAGTAGTGGAGGGGGCCGGCCCCCCTCTTTCCTTCCCCCTCTCTCCTCCTTCCCTTTCCCTCCGGTGGAAGAAAGGAAAAGGGGGGGCGAATCCTACTTGGACTATGAGTCCAAGTAGGACTCCCCCCTTGGCGCGCCCAACCTGGCCAGCCTCCTCTCTCCCTCCCTCCTTTATATACGTGGCTAGGGGCACCCCAATAGCACAAAGGACAATCTCTTAGCCGTGTGCGGTGCCCCCTCCACAGAAACAAACCTCGGTCATATCACCGTAGTGCTTAGGCGAAACCCTGCATCGGTAACTTCAGCATCACCGTCGCCATGCCATCGTGCTGACGGAACTCTCCCTCGGCCTCAACTGGATCAAGAGTACGAGGGACGTCATCGAGCTGAACGTGTGCTGAACACGGAGGTGTCATACGTTCATCTACAAGGGTACGTGGACACACTCTCACCCGACATGTTACAGGAGATGGATCACAGATCGTTTCCACTAGACGCGCGGTGCCATGCAGAGGAATAAGAGTTGGGGTAGTGTGTCCACGTGGATCGTCTCCTCCTCGTCCGATCTCCCTCGAACAGCCGGTCGTCAGATCCCACGTACAGGTTTGTTGGAGCGGCGCTGGTGCACTGCTTCTAACGGTATCTGCGCATGCAAGATGAACACCATGGGGCGGACTGCTAGGTCCGATCACACAGTAGGCGGCGAGTGGAGGTAGCTATTCACAACACATGCAAACCCTAGTGACAGCGCCGAAGCGATCAACCGTATGAGTGTGCCGCACCCCACTTTATATAGGCATCCGTCACGGGCTCAACACTCGGGCCTCGCACGGATCCTACAACCCAATGTCTGTTCGGCCTGAATCCGAGTCCGAGTAGGATCACTTCTGACTCGTGGAATCGGATTGGGCCTCACAGGTTCCTTCCCTTAGGCGCGTGACCCCTTAGGATCAAGTCGGCTTGGTCGCAGGTTGGATCACCTCTGACCTGCTCGGTTGGTGGCGGCCTCTAGCAAGGCGTGCCAACCACCAAGTAGACAATGAAGCCGGTTGGCAAACCTGTACAACATGTCACACTTTTGTTCCCTTTGCCACATGATATATGTTGTCGGGCTCAAAGGCGAGTATGTCATCCTTGTGCTAGCCTGGCCTCTTTCTCGTTCCAGTGATGCCAACCACAAACCGGATTATCTCATAATCCTTGTCGCATGGCCATGCTTATCCTGGTCGGATCACACGAGAGGCGCAGAGTATATCTCTCTGATCGGAGGGGCAAATCCCATCTTGCTCGACCATGTCTCGCAGCATGGGTCTGGACAAACCCGAAACCTACTTTTGTAACTACCCAGTCACGGAGTAGCGTTTGGTTGGCCCAAAGCAGGTCTGTCACCATCCCGAGTACATGCATCAGTTTAGGTCTTAGGACATAGAATGTATGTTGTACTAGAGACTCACACAGATGACATATCGCTGCGTCTCATAGTTGGGTCTGTCTGACTTGGACCTTATCTCGACTCGGATCCGGCTACGTCGAATCCGACCAGATCCTTCCGAGTCCAAATTATTCGGTTAGCATCCAATGCTCCATGGCTAGTGAGACCAATCCATCGACCGTGTCATATGCTAGTCTAGTCGACTGCGCGTCCACACAACCCTTTCGACTAGGGACCTTTTAGGACTGTCATCATAAAATGCATAGTCCCACAAATAACTCACATACTTGCTGATACACATCATTCATAATGTCTAAGGACTATCTTTATTCATAAAGACATTGGAAATATCATCATACATGATTGCCTCTATGGCATATCTCCAAAAGGTCATGCGCGCATTTTCAAGTGTTGCTGCCCAAGCTGCAGGCACTGCTGCAAGTCGCTGCCGACATTGCCGATGGTGGTCTGACATTGCCGTCCGAGAGATTCCCGCCTGCGGCGGCTGGGGCACTGGGATGCAGATGGGCAGCTGCTCGCCGGTCGCTGCAGGGGGGTTACCCGTGCTACAAAGCATGCTTGATGCAACGAGCACCCTCCCAGAGATGCAATGGAGCGCGCGGTGCTATGGCGGTGACCGCGAAGAGCGGCCGATGCGGGCACTGCAAATCCGGCGATGTTTGCCTTGAAGCTACTGGGAGCACCGCCGGTGTTGCAATGGAGCACGCCGGACCACTGGGGGCATAGCCGGACGCTACAATGAAGACTCGCCGGATTTGCAATGGAGCTTCGCCGAACGCGCATGTGCTGCTGCGTTGAAGCTCCACCTGAGTTGCAATGGAGCTTAGCCGGAGCCATTGGTGCTGCGCTGGAGCTCTGTCGGGGCTGCGGTGGAGCTTGGCCGGGGTTGCAATGGAGCTTCGCCGGAGCATCGTTGCTGCGTTGGAGCTCCACCGGGCTGCAATGGAGTACGGCCAGAGTTGCAATGGAGCTCGCTGGACACCGTCGGTAGTGCGTTGGAGCAACATGCGGGGCTGCACACGGCGCTACGTTGTATCTGTCGGGCTGCGCTGCTGCGTGGTGTTGCTTTGGTCCAACGGAGCCCAGTATGCAGGTCGAGAAATCATCCTGCTGATTTGTAGCAACGCCCTTGTGCAATACGCGCAAAGTGGGCCGGTTCATTGCCTGCACCGAGGTTCAATCGCCGTCGCATGTGCGACACCCGACGCAGCGTCCGATGGGTCTGTACTTGTAGCCCGCATTAGCTTGGGCTAGCGCATGTATAGAGGCTCTAACATAAGTTCGCTGGTGTTTCTGATTCGGAGCCGATGCACCACCGTCGTCGAGGTCGATGCGGAATCGACCAGGGGATTCCCCCGTTCCAAGCTTCCTCCACCGCACCTTGAGGGCAAGATCTTGCAGCACGGACGCGCTGAATCCAGACCGGTGAGGTGATGCAGAGCAGACGAAAGGGGTCGGAGATCCGATCTGGCGGAGCCACCAGAGCAGCCCACAGCAACGAGGCACCTCCGCCGTCCAACCGCCGCCCGCATGGCTGGAGGGATGGCCAGCACCCGCAGCACCCTCCACCGGAGAGAGCGGCGCCGCCCACCAGATCCAGGGCCGCCGCCCCGGCAACCAGAGCTCCCTGCGCGGATGCAGGGCAGCAGGACCTCGCCACCACCTTCACGGGGGCCTCACGGCGGCCGGCGGCGCCCTTAGGTGAGGTGGGGAAAGGGAGGCGAACGAGAGAGAGGGATCGGGAGGCTAGGGTTTGGTCGCCCCCAAGTCGCCCACTCGGGGCGACGTGAGAGTCGGGGGGGGGGGGGGGGCTCCACTGGTATCAAATATTCGTAATTATGCAAATGCTCACAATTACATATATACTCCTCCTTTGTTATTCCCTACTAGGAGAACTAGGAAGGACATCATCATCCATGGTGAAGGGACTTCACAAGAAGGTGGAGCTAGAAACTGCATAGGAGATACACTCTAGAATACAGTACTTAAATATTCGTACTTATGCAAATGCTCACAGTTACATATATACTCCTCCTTTGTTCTTCACTGCTAGGAGCTTCCCGGGGAGCCCGATAATTAAGCTGGAAACACCAAAGAAATGAGAAAGGGGCATACAGGTGTGTGTGTTAAAATTCACTATCAGTTTATTAAAGGTTATGAAGAAAAATATATATTGATCCTTGGATTGTCACATATTTTACGCATACAATCTCCCGGGGGAGTTTATTACTTCATGCATCTTCTTAAGTGGGATTATAAAACGAAGTTTTATTCTCAAAAAAATGAACTTCTGGCGACATGTACACTGACCGTTTGAGTCCATATTATACCGAAAAAGGCTTTCGCCCCGCTTTATAAATAAAGCAAACCGCCATAGAGCACACATACAAGGACTAGTCCAGAACACACACACCCAAGTCTCACAAGAGGAAGTACAATAGGTTCTGCTGAGGGCACATCTCAACAAGCCCAAACAAAAAAAATAAAAAACAGAGCCGGAGAACACGCCCGGCGCCTAATCTGGCTCCGGTGGTAGCGGAAGGAGCGGCGGTGACAGTCAGACAGTCATCGAGCGAAGTTCGGCAATGAAGGCGGAGATGGCGTCCCGATCCCGTGGGCGGCTAAGCACCGCCAAAGCTACAAGTAACCAGACATATTGAAGAGAGCGTCAGTATCCCGTCGAAGAGGAATGCGCTGGATCACAAGCTTAGTGTGGATCGTCCAGAGGGTCCAAGCGAGGGCCCCATCTCAAGCCACCTAATGTGGCGAGAAGCCAGGGGGAGTTCTGGAGTTCGGCGAATAGGTCAGGGAAGTTGGTGTGGCACCAATTACCACCCACCACCTCTCTAAAGCAGCTCCACACAAATTGAGCGGACACACAAGAGAAGAATATGTGGTTCGAGTCTTCGGGGACACCGCAAGCGGGCATAGGCGAGAACCAAGGCCATTGCGCTTGCGCACCTCCACCCCAGACGGGGTCCATCCGCGGATCCATTGCCACATGAAGATCCTGATTTTTAGTGGCAGGCGGATGGACCACACCACCGTAAGGGGGGGGATGGTGGAGGGGGCAACGGCTTGGTAAAGGGACTTGGTGGAGAATTGACCTGACAGCTCAAGAAGCCACCTAACCTGATCCGGACCAGCATCCACAACCGGCTTGTGGAGAGCGACGCAATCAAGCAACTCATGCCAGGCGGCAGAGTCCAGAGGCCCAAATGGCCTCCGGAATGTGAGGCGTGCTAAGTCAATAAGGCCCTCTCTACTGAGATCAAAGGGTCGACGACGATGGAGAAAAGGTCGGGAAAGTGCGCAGAGAAGGGGGCGCCGCCCGCCTACCGGTCAAACCAGAACAAAGTCGCAGCCCCAGATCCAACCGAGATGGACCCAATGTGGAGGACTGGGAGAAGTTGGACGACCGACTGCCAGAACTGGGAACCGCCAGATCTCTGACAGAAGGCTAGGGGTTGCCCATGTAGGTACTTGCTCCGGATGATGTCTAACAAGAGGCCACCGTGACCTTGCGAAATGCGCCAGAGCCAGTGGGATAAGAGGGCAATATTCATGTGCTTAGAGCACATGATACCGAGGCCTCCTTGTTCCTGAGGCTTGCAAATGTCAGGCCAGCTAACCATATGGTATTTTTGCTTATTGTTATCGCATGCCCAATAGAAACGGAATGGACTTTCGCGATCTCATGGTGCAGAGTATCGTGCAGGCTGTAGAAGCTCATAAGGAACAAGAGGAGGCTAGAGAGGGAGGAGTTGATGAGAATCATCTGAGCCGCCTTCGATAGGCACCTGCCCTGCCATGGCTCCATGCACATTTGCAACTTGGCCACGTCGGACGCAAGTCAGCAACGGTAAGCCTAGAGTCACTAATGGGCGTTCCCAAGTATGTCGTGGGGAAGGAGCCCAGGCGGCAGTTGAGCCGGTTGGCAATGTCCCGGCACTCCGCCGGAGAGTAGCCCATCACCATCACATCAGTCTTGTCGAAGTTAATCTTGAGGCCAGACATTTGTTGGAAGCATAGGAGAAGGAACTTAAGATTAGAGATGTCCGCCTCCGAGCCCTCGACCATGATGATGGTGTCGTCAGCGTATTGGAGAAGGGAGATCCCGGAGCCACCGGCCGGGTGGGGGGTGATCCCATGAATATGGCCCGCAGCCTTAGCTTTGTTCAGGATGGCGGCCAGCGCGTCCACCACCATGTTGAACAAGAATGGAGAGAAGGGGCCGCCTTGCCTAACCCCATAAAGGGTGGGGAAGTAAGGACCAATCTCCCCATTGATGTTCACGGCAGTGCGGCCGCAAGAAACCATCTACATCACTCTGGTGATCCATCGGTCGTCGAAGCCCTTCCGGAGCAGAACTTCCCAAAGGAAGGGCAAACTAACAGTGTCGTAAGCCTTATGGAAATCGATCTTTAGGAAAACCGCCCTGAAGTGTTTAGATCGGACCTCATGGAGGACTTCATGAAGCACTAGCACCCCATCCAGGATATACCGCCCTTGAATGAAGGCAGATTCACTACAAGAAGTATGTCAACTTGTGACCACCACTATTGGTCACTGAATGGTCATTGTTTTCCATTTGTGACCTTTTTGTGACCAAAAACACAAGGTCAAAAGCTGGTCGTCGTAAACTGACATTAGCGACCTTTCTCCTGGAATGGTCGTAGACGTTTATGACCAAAAAGAGGTTGCAGATTTAACGACCAATTATTTTGGTCACTAGCAATCCGACCACACCACGTAAGATCCACCGTGGCAACCTGACGTGGCAGAATTACGACCAAATGAAAAGGTCGTAAAATGGAATCAACCTGGTCCATTTCAGCCGTCTACATGGGCCAAGCCCAAGAATTCAGCCCATTTAATGTTTTTTTCTTTTTATTTTGCTTATCTGCATGGGCCTGGCCCAATAATTTGGCCTTTTATTTTCTAGGGATGGAGCCTTTTTCTGATGAATTTTTTCATAGTCCACTATTGTTTTGGGCACAGCCTTTTTAGTCTAGTTCGAATTTGGGCCTTGGCCTTTTTATTTTCTGTTATGCAACCTTTTATAAAATTTTTTCTTACAGTCATTTCTTTTTTTAGGCCCAAGCCTTTTTGGTCTAATTCTTGTTTGGGACTCGGCCTTTTTGCAGTCCAACTCAATTTAGAGCGCAATTAATCCAAATAATATTCTGTGATCCAAACAAAACTCAAATAATTCAGAAAATGCATAACTACACAGCTTCAGAACTTCACATAGCTTCCAAAATGAGCCATCACAAGTTCACTGGTTCCAAAATGAGCCATCACAAGTTCACTCGTTCAACAACAAGTGCTCCCAGGTTCACAAGATCCCAGGTTCACAAGTGCTCTCAGGTTCACTTGCAAAGTGCAAAATGCATCAGATCACAGGTTCAAACTACGACATAAGTTCACGATCTACTACGACATAACTTCCCAGCCTTCAAACTACGACAAACTACATCAGATCACAGGTTCAAAGACAAACTTCAAAGCCATCAAACTACATTAGCTCCAAAGAGAGCCATCAAGTGGGCTAACTTCTCTTGCTGCTCTTGAGACTTCTTGCGCAGCAGCTCAAGTTCCTTGTCGCGTGCAGCTTCAGATTCTTCCGCCTTCATCTTGATTTCCGCCAATTCTTCTTGCATCACTTCAGCTTGAAGCTCGGACCTGTCCAGCTTCTGCTCACAGTCACGAACATGAGCAGCCACTTCAGCAGTTGCTTTGCCGGAGTTGTTCCTAGATGACTGGAGCCCAACATTCCTAAGGAATGTGCTTTGCTTGACTTCGGTCTTGAGCACTTCTTCGACAATTTCAACAGCAGACTGTGGCTCTCCACCTTCTGGTACCGGTGCGTCCTTCATTTTTTCCATCTCAAGCTAGCATATGGAGGAAAATGATAGGCATTAGTGGGAGATCTATTTCACATTTTGCAAACCAAACCAAGCAAGAGAAACCAAACCAGCACACAAATGGATTATTTTAAGTAACCAAACCAGCACACAAAATCTATACAAGAAGATGATGACTAGTGACCTGGAGACATGCAATTAGAACAATATGATCGCTTCATTAAGCCTAGAATGGTGGTTCTATATAAGATGGCTTCCCGAGTGAGCCGATCATCAAACTAACATTCAGATCAAATTTCATCATATCATAAAAAATGCAACAAATAGCTACAGCAAGTTCTGATATCTTTGTTGAACTATCAAACATCATCAAAGCATGGAACATAGCGTGTGTTCTTGACTGGCTCCGAATCAAACAACATCAAATCATCAAAGCATCAAACAACATCAAAGCTGGCTGTGAATCAAAGAGGGCATGGACAAAGCATGGAGTGACTTACTATAGCAGTCTTGACTGGCTCCGAAAACCCGTGCTTCTTGCTGTTGTGGGTGGCCTTAAACAAGTCAATCGCAGACAACTCCTCACCCTTCCGCTTTTCTTTCTAAAATGTTTTCCAACAAAAATCAAAATGTTATTCAGCAAGAATCAGAAATGTTATTCAACGAGGATCAAACGGTAAGGTCTCTAGAGAAAAGTTCTCATAATGGCAAAAATGTGTGTTGTGTAGTGCCTGGAACCAGTTCTCTGATTGTACACGACTTTTTCTCGATTCATCTTGTTCGACACACAGGTTTCCTACAAAAAAGCATACTGTCAGCATAATCTAGCACTAGCATATCATGTGTAGAACATAAAGCATCAAACAAAGCAGAGACAAACCTTGTGTCTTGGGGTAGACCACATCTCCACCAGAGCTTTCCATTCACCATCCGTCAGATCAGGCACCAGACACTTAATGCTGACTTTATTTGCGGCTACAGTATCAAAATACTTCTTCTTGATCTGATGGCGTCTGTTCTTTGAATTTTTTTTGCAGAATATCTTTGCACGCGGTCTTGATGGTCTCCGAGTCAGTGTTCATCTCAAAATTTGCCTACCAAGACAGTAAACAAGGTAGGAACAATATTAGTGATCATGCATAGGTGTAACAAAAAATAGATAGCACATTAACTATGAAACAACTAGCTTACAACAACTTTCCCAATGTAGTTCTCCAATAGACTAGCATTTTTTTGTATAGCTTGAAGTTAGGAAGAAGCGGAAGATGGCTTATTGCAACGAGTCCACACTCAGAAGCAAGCTTTGCTGCCTGTAGAGGCTTCTCTGGACGCTTCATCCCTTCGGCAATTTGGATAGGCACCTTGCTACCAAGCGACTTAGTGATTCTCTCTAGCCCTTTGCCCTTTCTAAGTCTAGTCTTGGTAGTCATTGCATCTGAAAATGAAATTGAACTCATAAATTAGAATAGAAATCGACAAATGCAGGAATCGACAAAAGCATACATGATCATTCCATTTGGAAAATGCACTAGTAAAAGATAGCATTGCAAAGTTCAACTTGCCTGATTGAAGCACAAGCTGTTGTTCTTCTTCATTGATGACAGCATTCCTGTCAATAGAAGGTGCAACAGGGCTGAGGTCTGTGTGGACAGTGCCTGCTTCATCAATGCAGATAGTTCCTCCTTCATCTAGGCAGACAGTGCCACTTCCATCCATGCTAAGAGTGGTTCCTTCATCCATGGGTGGCAACTCAACACCCATTTGCACAGAGGTCTCAGAGTCCATGCGTAGCAAACTTTCCTGATGGTCCGTTGCAGTCGCCGTCTTTGCTTTCTGCCTTGTGACTCTATCAAGGGCAGGTTCATCAGGTTCCAGGATCCTCTTTTTTTGTCCTGGAGCTGGGACCATCACCCTTCCTGGAGGCATTGCAGCAGATGTTTCTGAGCTCTTCTTCTTCTTGCTGACTGTCTTCTTAACACCAGGCCTCTTCGTCCTAGATTCCTTCAGTGCCTCGTATAAACAACACGGAAAAAAGCATTAGATCACAAGAGAAATATGTGAGCACAAGGAAACACATAGCATAAAAGAACCCCAACCCTCCAAGCAAGACAGAGTTTGCACCTTAATAGTCTTGTTCACTACAACATGATCCACTTCCTCTCCATCAATAACTTCATCCTCCTTAGGATTGTACTCTGGCTCATCATTGATAACTCCACTACCTTCTTGAACCTCATCACTTCTACCTTCTTGTACACCATTTGTTTTCCTAATCATCGACGCTATTGCACCGATGCCAAGGGACTGGAACATCCGATTGTTCCTCATGATATTTCTAGCCTTAACCTTCTCGTACTCGGTGAGAGGCTCTTCTTTGCATGATAAAGGAAACGTAACTATTAGGTGAATGTTTGGAATGCATGGATATACAGCCAAACATATCTTATGAAATTTTATTATCATTTAATCCTAGCTATTCAGGTAAGGAAGACTAACAGCACACAGGCACAATTAAGCCAGCTTATTCAGATTGCAGCAATACATTTCACCTAGTATACTAAGACAGAGATTTTATGAAATGACAGTATAACCACAAGGAGCAAGTTGCATACCAATGGTTGGCCTCATGTTTGACCTTGTCGTCCATGCCATGGATGATCTTGAGGTGGTGCTTGCAAAATAGAATAAACAACAATCAAATACAACAGGGATAAAGTAAAATGATGCACTTGTATCAATAAAGGAAAGCATTTGGACCATCATGCACATACATGTGAAACAAACTTGATGGATCAACAATATAGTGATCTAGTGTTATTAATGAAGCAAACATGTAAGTGCACTAAACAAGCATGCATTTACACTGGAAAGATATGAAGCATCTCTTAATATCTTCACCACATCAAGCATGAGGTAGTAATGTACATCAAGAAATCTTCCTAGTGCCTCATATAAAGTACACAACAAGCAAGCAAAGTGCTAGTAGTACTGTTGATGCAAACCCTAACCCTATGTATGCTAGCAAGCAACTGAATTGATGCAAACTATATATGTGAAGCAATGCATTAGCAGTAATATATGTGAAGCAAACTACATAAAGCTAAGTGAATTAAGGTTGTGGTACCAGAGACAAGAACAGAACTCACATGTATTACAATTATATATAGTTGGATACAAATACAGTGCACACGAATTATACTTCAGCAATGTGGATTAGCAAAAACAACTATTTACAACAATTACTTTTATGTTTTAACTTGCAATTTTATCCATGTACCTCAATCATCTATAAGCAAATGAATTACTCAACTGTTTTCCCTAATGGAGGCAAGTTTATGCATTCAGAGCAACTGATTGCCCAACAGTTGATGAATAAAGAAGCAAACAGTGTTAACAATAATACTAAGCCTTGAAATCATGCTTATGCAGGCAATTTAGAAGAGTATATCATGAGGACCTTCAAAACAACTAGATGTTGCCATTGGTAAAGCATGAAACAACTATACTTGCAGAAGTACAAAAGCAGATGAAAAAACTATACTCAACTATTGATTATGTTGCCTCTACACACCAAACATGGCTACAGACTAGAAGAACACAAATTCAGACATTTCGACAATTAGAATCAACCTTGTATATTACAGCACCCAAAATTATCTAACACCAATATAGTACATATTAAAACTTGTCATACTGGCTTAACACACCAGGAATTCCAATACCACAATAAGTACTAAGCATTCTCTTGTTCACTAGAAAGAAGAACACAAGCTTCATGCACATATCATAAAAGAAGAACACTGCTACAAACCCCATGGGCACATCATAAAAGAAGTCTTCTACTTGAACAATCAGGATGGGCTGCTGGTACAGCAGTGATATATCAATCAGGAAAGATATGAAGCATCCCTTAAAATCTTGACTACGTAAAGCAGGGGTAGCAATGTACATAACTCAACTAAGCTAATTGGTGTCATTACATAAAAGTAGCACAAAGTAACAAACTAACACAGCTAGCCAATCAATAGAATAAAGCTCACAGGAATGGCAGATGGACTTAATCATTTAGTAATGAACACCATGAATTAACTAGACCAACCCAGAGAGCATATATCACACCTACATGAACTACTCTAGTAGTAAAGTGAGCAGAAAGCTTTCTATATGAACAACAGAGTCCCATAGGAAGCAATGAGAGATCAGCACTGCCACTGACCAATTTAGCAAACCCAGGAACATAGCTATGGAACTAGATCATCCATATGTAAACCAAAGCATGGCAGGAGCTCACAGGATAGAAACCAAACATGAATGGGAACCTACAAACCCTAGATAGCATGGGAACAACAACTACAGAGTTTTAGATTTAGTGGTGACCATAATCAAGAACAAATAGCAGGATTGGTAGCAGAGGCAGAGGGAGATGGAGATGGACAATAACCTACTTTTGTGGTGGTGCATCATGGTAGCCGTGCTTGAGCTCCTCCTCCCGATGCTGCTCAATGACCTGCATGACAAACAAGGCCATGGATCAGCTGCCACAGGGCATCCACATGGCAACGCAAAACATCAAGCAACATGTCCGAGTCATTGACAGGGATGCAAAATCAAAATAGAGCATACAAAATCTAGAATACCATGAATCCTAACCCTAACCCCATGAATCCATCCCCGTCTCAACGCAGAACCACCTCCCCACAAAACCCTAACCCCATGAATCCATCCCCATCTCAAAATCAGATTACCAACGACATGAACCCTAACCCCATGAACAAGAAGGATATCATCCCATGAATCCTAACCCCATGAATCCATCCCCATCCCCATGAAGAAGAACCCTAACCACAAGGAGATCCTAACCCTAACCATCAGGAGATCCTAACCCTAGAATATGGCAACCCATGAGATCTACCGAACCACCAGAAGATCCTAACCATAGGGAGATCCTAACCCTAGAACATCGAGGGGAGTACCTATCGTTGTGTTGTAGATGATGTAGAGGTGGCTCCTATCGCAGTCGTCGCTTGTGTCTACCCTCTTGTCGGCACCGTCATCGATGTAGAGGAGCGGAGCGGCGATTCGTCGTCGGGGAGCAGAGCGGGGCGGGGCGGAGCAGAGGAGGAGGGGCTAGGGTTGTGGGGTGCGGAGAGGGGAGGGTGGATTCCTCGGGGCTGGGAGGTGGGAATGGTCGTCGGAGCGGCGTGGAGCAGAGGACGGGCGGTGGGGCAGCGTGGAGCAGGGGCGGGAGTGGTCGTCAGCGGGGCGGCTCGGGGAGGGACAAGCTAGGGTTCGTCGGGAAGAGGGGAGGGGAATGTGGAAATTTTGGGAGGGGAGGGGAGGGGATCTCGCATGTTAGTGGGAGAGGGAGTGGTGGGACCCGCCTGGTAGTGGGAGAGGGAGTTGAGGGAGTGGAGGCAAATTTTGGTGGAGGGAAAATTTTGGTGTGGGAGGGAAATTCTTTTGGGTTTGGGGGTAGAAAAAATAGGGTTTTTTTGTAAACTTTGTAGAAATCATGGTTAAAATTATACCGAGTAGCTCAAGGAAATGACGGTATTGCAAGTTTAGTATTTTTGCTAGTTGGTAGGCCACACTTGATGATGTGATGCGGAGGTCTCCCATTTTTTTGAATTTTTTACGGTGTTTTCAAAAATCGGCCGATTTCGTCGCAGCGGCCGTCCGTGGCTAGGGTTTGAGCCGTGCCAATCTATTGTAGATTCTGTGATGAAATGCCTACCTGTGAAGCTAAAAAGGATTTTTAGTGAAAATAACGGGCAAGCTATGGAGGACCCGCAGTTCAAATTCCAGCCGGTTCCAGCTGAATCGGCCGAAGGTGGTCTAAATTGCCAGAAGTAGCTACGAGGGTCAGAAATGCATGCTTTTTGGTGACCATCCATAAAATAGGGTCTACTTTGAGATAGACATGGAATGGCGCCGTTTGGGGTGACCCTCCTTGTAGCCGCTTCACGAAAAACACATGTCTTTAGGATTCAAAAAATGAAAAACGGTTTTTGAATTTTTTATGGTGTTTCAAAAACCGGCAGATTTCGTCGTCGCGGTCGTCCGTGGCTAGGGTTTGAGTCATGTTTTTAGCATTCAAAAAATGAAACTTATATTGTTTCATACATGAGCATGCACAAAAACCCATAATTTTATCTTTCATCCATGAGCATGCATAAAAAAATTTCAATTCCCATCAATTACCAAACTGAATATTCATTGTTAAGAAATTGACATGTTTAGATGACACTATCATACAACATCCATGAGCATGCACAAAATTAAACCTGACATACTTAACATTGACATGTTCAGATTACACTAACAAGCTTAAACCTAACATGCTTAACATTGCCACTTCATTTCTTAACATCTTCACTCCTCCTTCTTCTCCTTCATCAACCTAATGCGCTCAGAGTGGCGAATCCCAACACAGATGTACTCCTCTACCACAATTGGCATGGTCATGTCGCCAAGTTGTGGGATTGCAGGCGCCACCACCATCGCGAGGTCGTCGTTATCCACCATAGCAAGGTCGTCGTCCGCCACCACCATAGCAAGGTCGTCGTCCGCCATCACCATAGCAAGGTCATCGTCCACCACCACCATAGCAAGGTCATCATCCGCCACCACCATAGCAGTGTCGTCGTCAGCCACCATCATAGCATGGTCATCGTCAGCCATAATAGGCTGCTCCTCGTCATCCACGCTCTGCTCCTCGTCATCCATGCTCTGCTCCTCGTCATCCCCGCTGCTGCTCCCATTGCCTGGTCAAATGCAACAAAGTGTGAACATGGTGTTGTCGTCGTGCAGGTAGAGGAAGCCAAAAGGACAGGAAGAAGAGAGGCAGAGAGCTTACTGGCATCGTCATCATGCTGGTAGTACATGTGGCACATGGTGTTGTCAAACATCTTCACGGTGAACATGGCGTCGCCATCGTAGCGGAAGACAAGGAAGTACCCGAGCTGTAGCTCATGGGCGCGGGCGAAATGCGCCCAGCCGGGCCCTAGGTACATGTGGCCTTCACCATCGAACACCACCAACACGTCCCACAACCTGCGAAGCCCGCTGCCGGCCTCCCGCAGCATCACTTTGTGGGGCTCACGACTGGCGAGCATCTTCGCAAACTTGTCAGGCAGCCTCTGCAGCGAGGGTCAAGCAGTGGTTAATTCTGCCAATCAAGCACTAGAAAGCAGAGTGGTGATAAAGAAATGAGTGATGATAAATATACCTGGCTACTGCAAGATTTCTCAATTACGATCTCGAAGAACTCGAAACCTTCCAAGCTAGCCATCTCACTTCTCTGAAAAGCAGCATTGTAAATGAAACAAGACTGGACATAAATAGGAAACAAGCACTTCAAAATAGTAGAATAATTACTACATGTGTTTGCCAGGGCCTCAATTTGGAATACTACTATAAATGGCAATGGCCTCAATTTGCTCCTACTATATCTAGGCAAAGGGGCAATGAGTAGAAGTGGCAAAAACATCAACAGACTTGAGCAACACCACCATCAACAGGTGACCACCACAGAAATCAACCACACAGACACACAGACATCAACAGCAGATGGCAAAAACAAGGACATTTTTGATGGCAAAAACATCAACAGCACTGCTCCTCTTCTTCTACTCATTCCATATTTTGCAAAGCACCAAAAACATCAACAGAAGAAGAGGAGAAGAGCAGAGTGGGCAACATCACTCTATTTTCAACAGGGCCTCAATAGTAGATAAGAAACCTAATCTATCTACTTTACCCAATTTGAACCATATCATATTTTGCTACTACCTACTTCCCTTTTGTCAGCTCTCTGTTTAGTTGCTGATTGAAATACAAATACAAATTCAAATCTGGCAAATGCCAGGGCCTCAACAGCACCCTTGACAATGCCAAATTCGCCAGATAAGAGCATCACTATATCCAATAGAACATCTCACTAAAATAAAGAGCATCAGTACAACAACACATCTCTCACTGAAATAAACAGCCTAATCCAATCTCAACATCCTAATCCAATCCTAATCAGCAGAGACAAGAACAATCCTAATCAATCAACATCAACAAACATCCTAATCCAATCCTAATGAAACTCTAATCAAATCTAGGCGGAGGCAAGAACCCCAAACCCTAGAAAAATAACAGCATATGAACCTAATCCAATCTAGGCGCAATGTTGAACCTAATCTAGGCAAAATGTTGAACCTAATCCAACAGAGAGAAGAAGAGAAAGGAGCAGAGTGGGCAAGAACCGGATGGCTTACCTACGCTGGAGTCCGAGAAGAAGTGGTCACCGGCGGCGCAGGGGAAGCCGCGCAGGAGGCGTCGGACCAGCAGAGGCGTCGGGGAGAAGGGGAGGCTGTCACCGTCGCTGTTGATGGAGGAGAAGGGGAGGTTGTTGCCGTCGCCATTGATGGAGGAGAAGGGGAGGCTGTTGCTGTCGCCATCGCTGTCGCCAGATTCGAAGGGGAGGAGAAGTGGACTCGTCGGGCAATAGACAACCAGTTCTATGGAGAGGGGGAGTGGGTCCCACCTGTCAGCTAGTTCTATTTGATATAGTATAAAGTTCCAGTACTCAATCAACAGCCTATTCCTAGCTCAGTGGTAGAAACGTAGTAATATAAGAGTTAGGTCGTGGGTTCGAGTCCCCACTCGCGCATTTTTTTGGGAGCGCGCCAGGTCGTGTGTGCTCGGTCGTGGGTTTGAATTCGACTATATAGTGGAATAACTAGACCATAATCAATATTCTCTTCCTAGCTCAGTGGTTCTAGATGCAGTGGAATAAGTGCCAGGTCGTGGGTTCGAGTCCCCGCTTGCGCAAATTTTTTTCCCACTGTTTGATGGAGCGTGCAATGTGCAAAGTTTCAGTTAAAACCAGCTCTGAAAACAGCATCTTCAGTTCACCAAAAACAACATCACATCACAACCAAAAACAGCATGTGCTACAGCATGTGCATCTTCAGTTCACCAAAAATAGCATCACATTACAACCAAAAACTGCATCAATATCTTCATCACATCATTTGGCATTGTATCTTCACAATCTGCTACAACCATAAGTCTCATTTAGTGAAGAAATTTTATTCATTTCTGCCCAGATATCATAACAATAAGCATCCAAAATGCACCAGCATCATAACAATCACTACAACCATTAGGATCACATCAAATGCTTACACAAGTAAATCAAATGTTTTGAATACTACAACCAACATTTTGTCACAGGATCACACCACTACAGCCATCAGGATCTTCAAGCATTTTGCTACCTCGAGATAATTGTAGTAATCAGGATCACCATGCATACGCACAAGAAGGAAAACTATAGAGAGTTAGAAGGATCACCAAGGAGACCAAATTTACCTTCATGTCCATTCGCTACTCATCGTCGTCGATACAAAAACAAGGACCTCTATGCCCACTCCTGTTTTCCTCGTCATCACTACAATATTGCAGCATAGTATGATCAGTCATGTTTTCCTCATCCTCGCTCTCATGTCCATCCACTACCACCTTTCTTCTTTTCTTGATGCCTTCAACTGTTGCAGCACCAATGATTGCACGTTCCCTGTCCCTTCGCACTCTACTTTGAACCGGAACTTCCATAGAGTCATCATCAGCTTGCAACGGAACTTCCGTAGAGTCATCATCTTAGTATGTTAGTCCACCATCATCGGGGCCGTTTTCCACTTCAGTTTCAGTCACACTCCACAAGTGTCTGTGCTCAAAGTTTTGCACAACTCGCCATTTTCCGTGCAAAAGAGTGTCTGGCAGATAAAACACCATTGTTGATTGTGTTGTTAGAATAAAGGGATCACTCTTATACCATCACCTTGCAGTGTTGATTCTTTTGAAGTGGCCATCATATTTGACAAAAGAGTCTCTCTTCTTCTTGCTACCCAGCTCAAACCAACCACAGTGAAATAAGACAACCGAGCGATGGATGCCTCCACTAGAGTTGTACTGTAACTCTACAACGCTTCTCAACTGACCATAGAAGTCAATGATCTCACTATCATGTGACCCCTCAGTGACGATTTCACTATTCTCTGTCTTCCTTTTTTCCTCGCGGTCAACGGTGTGGTACCGGACTCCGTCAGCAATGCATGCTGAATACACTCTCACTCGCTTATCCGGTAAGCATGCCAAAGCAAATAGATCATCACTGACCTTCTTCTCCTCATGCAACTTTCCAATCTGCACAAATAAACCATTTAGCAAACAATGGTATTTAACAATTGGTGAATAACACAGAAAACATAAAACATGTGGCTAAAGATCTCACATGATTCTTAAACCACTTAGCAAACCCCTTGGCAACCCTTTTATCAACATGGATATTGCTTTCTTCCTGATTTAACTCTTCCTTGCATTTCATGCAATGCCAACAAAACATGTGAATTAAAACATTAGGTTGGTGCCAACCCAAGCAAAAAAATATATAATGAGTGCACAAGATATAACGTACTCAATATATGGTAGAACCTCAGCGCAATTGCTGAGCACATACCAAACCATCTTGTCATACTCATCACCAGCCTCCAAGTATTGTGAGGCTCCAAGAAAGTTCACAGCATGGTTGAAAACAGAGACATCACCACTTTGCGAATCAGACCGCTCTCTATTTCTGCCCGGCCGGTTCCATCTTGTTTCCACATTGCCAAAGTATCTAGAGCAAAAAGTCAAGCACTCATCAATGACATATGCTTCAGCAATAGAACCTTTAGGTCTTGCCGTGTTTCGCACATAATGCTTACAAGTAAGCAGCCTTCTTTCGATTGGGTACATCCAACTGTATTGCACAGGGCCTCTAAGCATTGCCTCTTTTGGTAAGTGCACTACCAAATGGACCATCATGGTGAAGAAAGCTGGAGAGAAAATCTTCTCGAGCTTGCAAAGAATAATTGGGATTTCTTTTTCAAGTCTTTCCAGGACAGTTAACTTGAGTGTTTTGCAGCACATTACTCTAAAGAAATTTCCCAGCTCAGCAACCGCTTCATATATATCCTTGTCAATGATTCCTCGGAGGCCCGCCGGTAAAATCCTTTGGAGGAGGATGTGACAATCATGGGTTTTCAGTACTGAAAGCTTGAATCCATCAGAAGTAACACACTTTGCTAGGTTAGCAGCATAACCATCTGCAAGCTTTTGTTCTTTACTCATTGTATACCATGCTCGTGGCATTTCAAATGAATCTTCATCTTCATTGTGTTGTAGGTGCAAATCTTCTCTTATGCCCATGTCCTCCAAATCAAGCCTAGAACTAACCGTGTCCTTTGTCTTCCCTACAATGTTCAGAAACGTCCCTAGCAGATTCTCGCATATGTTTTTCTCAATGTGCATTACATCGAGATTATGCCTTAATTTCAGATCAGCGCAGTGTGGCAGGTCCCACAAACAAGACCTCCGGTCCCAACATTGACCTTCCTCACGTTTCTTTTCTTCGCAAGCTTTCCTGGTCTAACATATTTCACCTTTTCAAGTTGCTGCTCCAGCAATTCTTTAGTGAATTCAGCTAGGTTGTCACGAGTTCCATTCTCACCATTAAAATCTTTGCTTCTTCGCCGGCGATGGTTTTGGGGAAGAAAGCAGCGGTCCCCAATATAGCAGATCTTGCTCCTTATTATCTTTGAGCAAGGGTCTTTGTCACAATGGACACAAGCCTGATAACCTGCTGTGATCCTCCCAGACAGAGTGTGCAGAGCCGGGAAATCATGGATGGACCATATGATTGCAGCACGTAGATTGAACTTTTCTTCCGGACTCAAGGCATCGTATGTAGGTATGATACGTCTCCAACGTATCTATAATTTTTGGTTGTTCCATGCTATTATGTTACCCCTTTTGGATGTTTATGGGCTTTATTTTACACATTTATATCATTTTTGGGACTAAACTACTAACCGGAGGCCCAGCCCGTATTGCTGTTTTTTTTTGCCTACTTCAGTCTTTCGAAGAAAAGGAATATCAAACGGAGTCCAAACGGAATGAAACCTTCGGGAGAGTTATTTTTGGAACGAACGTGATCCAGAGGACTTGGAGTGCAAGTCAAGAAGCAGCCGAGGACTCCACGAGATAGGAGGGCCCCCACTATAGGGCGCGCCCCCTGTCTCGTGGGCCCCTCGGGCATCCACCAACGTACTTCTTCCTCCTATATAAGACTACGTACCCCGAAAACATCCAGGGAGCCAACGAAACACAATTTCCACCACCGTAACCTTCTGTATCCGCGAGATCTCATCTTGGAGCTTTCGTCGGCACTCTGCCGGAGGGGGGATCGACAATGGAGGGCTTCTACATCGACACCATTGCCCCTCCGATGAGTTGTGAGTAGTTTACCACAGACCTACGGGTCCATAGTTATTAGCTAGATGGCTTCTTCTCTCTTTTTGGATCTCAATACAATGTCCCCCCCTCTCTTGTGGAGATCTATTCGATGTAAACTCTTTTTGTGGTGTGTTTGTCGAGATCCGACGAATTGTGGGTTTATGATCAAGTTTATCTATGAATAATATTTGAATCTTATCTGAATTCTTTTATGTATGATTGAGTTGTTTTTGCAAGTCTCTTCGAATTATCAGTTTGGTTTGGCCTACTAGATTGATCTTTCTTGCCATGGGAGAAGGCTTAGCTTTGGGTTCAATCTTGCGGTGTCCTTACCTAGTGACAGAAAGGGTTGCAAAGCATGTATTGTATTGTTGCCATCGAGGATAACAAGATGGGGTTTATATCATATTGCTTGAGTTTATCCCTATACATCATGTCATCTTGCTTAATGCGTTACTCTGTTCTTATGAACTTAATACTCTAGATGCAGGCAGGAGTCGGTTGATGTGTGGAGTAATAGTAGTAGATGCAGGCAGGAGTCGGTCTACTTGTTGCGGACGTGATGCCTATATACATGATCATGCCAAGATAATCTCATAATTATTCGCTTGTCTATCAATTGCTCGATAGTAATTTGTTCACCCACCGTAATACTTATGATATCTTGAGAGAAGCCACAAGTGAAACCTATGCCCCCTGGGTCTATCTCTTATCATATTTGCTTCCAATCTACTTTTATTTGCATCTTTACTTTTTGCATCTATATTATAAAATACCAAAATATATTTATCTTATCATACTATCTTTATTAGATCTCACTTTCGCAAGTGGCTGTGAAGGGATTGACAACCCGTTTATTGCGTTGGTTGCGAGTTCTTTGTGTGTTTGTGTAGGTGCGTGGGACTTTTGAGGAGCCTCCTACTGGATTGATACCTTGGTTAACAAAAACTGAGGGAATTACGCTACTATTGCTGCATCACCCTTTCCTCTTCAAGGAAAACCAACGCAAGCTCAAGACATAGCAAGAAGAATTTCTGGCGTCGTTGCCGGGGAGGTCTTCACTCAAGTTAAGACATACCAAGTACCCATCACAAACCTATCTCCCTCGCATTTACATTATTTGCCATTTGCCTCTCGTTTTCCTCTCCCCCACTGCACCCTTGCCGTTTTATTCACCCTCTATTTCCCAATCTCCTCATCTCTTTTTCGCTTGCCTTTTTCTATTTGCTTGTGTGTTGGATTACTTGTTGCCATGGCGCAAGATAATACCAAATTGTGTGATTTCTCGAATACCAATAATAATGATTTCCTTAGTACTCCGATTGCTCCTCTTAATGATGTTGAGTCTTGTGAAATCAATACTGCTTTGCTGAATCTTGTTATGAAAGATCAGTTCGTCGGCTTCCTAGTGAAGATGCCGCTACTCATCTAAACAACTTTGTTGATTTGTGTGATATGCAAAAGAAGAAAGATATGGATAACAATATTGTCAAATTGAAGTTATTTCCATTTTCACTTAGTGATCGTGCTAAAGTGTTGTTTTCGTCTTTGCCTAAAAATAGTATTGATTCTTGGAACAAGTGCAAAGATGCTTTTATCTCTAAGTATTTTCCTCCTGCTAAGATTATTACTCTTAGGAACGACATTATGAACTTTAAACAACTTGATCATGAGCATGTTGCCCAATCTTGGGAAAGAATGAAATTGATGCTTCGCAATTGTCCTACTCATGGTTTGAATTTATGGATGATCATACAAAAATTTTATGCCGGTTTGAACTTTGCTTCTAGAAATCTCTTAGATTCGGCCGCGGGAGGCACGTTTATGGAAATCATGTTAGGGGATGCTACAAAACTTCTTGATAATATTATGGCTAATTACTCTCAATGGCACACCGAAAGATCTTCTAGTAAAAAAGTGCATGCTATAGAAGAAATCAATGTTTTGAGTGGAAAGATGGATGAACTTATGAAATTATTTGCTACTAAAAATACTCCTCTTGATCTCAATGATATGCCTTTGTCTACTTTGATTGAGAATAATAATGAATCTATGGATGTGAATTTTGTTGGTAGGAATAGTTTTGGAAACAACGCTTATAGAGGAAACTTTAATGCTAGACCGTTGCCTAGTAATTCCTCTAATAATTATGCAAATTTCTACAATAATTCTTATGGTAATTTTAATAATATGCCCTCTGATTTTGGAATAGTGTGAAAGAAATTATGATTTCTCAAAAGAATTTTAATGCTTTGCTTGAAGAAAAAATGCTCAAAGTTGATGATTTGGCTAGGAACGTTGATAGACTTTTGCTTGATATTGATTCTCTTAAACTTAGATCTTCTCCTCCTAAGCATGATATCAATGATTCTCTCAAAGCAATGAGAATTTCCATTGATGAGTGCAAGGAAAGAACCGCTAGATTGCGTGCTAAGAAAGATAGCTTTATAAAGGCGTGTTCTTCTAGTTTCCATGAAAATAATGATGAAGATCTTAAAGTTATTGATGCGTCTCCCATTAGATCTTTGTTTTGCAATATGAATCTTGATAATTATGGGACTGAATATGAGTCAACTTTACCTAGAAGGCGTCGCAAGAATTCAGAGTTTTTAGATCTTGATGCTAAATTTGGTAAAAGTGGGATTGGAGAGGTCACAACTTTAAATAGCATTGAACCCACTATCTCGGATTTCAAGGAATTTGATTATGATAATTGTTCTTTAGAAATTTGTATTTCCTTGTTGCAATCCGTTGTTAATTCTCCTCATGCTTATAGTCAAAATAAAGCTTTTACCAAACACATTGTTGATGCCTTGATGCAATCTTATGATGAAAAACTTAATTTGGAAGTTTCTATACCTAGAAAATTTAACGATGAGTGGGAACCTACTATAAAGATTAGAATTAAAGATCATGAGTGTTTTGCTTTGCGTGATTTGGTGCTAGTGTTTCCACGATTCCGAAAACTTTATGTGATATTCTATGTTTCCATGATCTTGATGATTGCTCTTTATATTTGCACCTTGCGGATTACACCATTAAAAAGCCAATGTGAAGAATCAATTATGTTCACATTGTAGCAAATAGAAATTTGGTGCCCGTAGATTTTGTCGTTCTTGATATAGATTGCAATCTTTCTTTCCCTATCATTCTTGGTAGACCTTTCCTTAGAACGATTGGCGCGATTATTGATATGAAGGAAGGGAATATTAGATTCCAATTTCCATTAAAGAAAGGAATGGATCACTTTCCAAGAAAGAAAGTCAAATTACCTTATGAATCTATCATGCGGGCTACTTATGAATTGAGTGCCAAAGATGGCACTCGTTAGATATATCTTCGCTTTTATGCCTAGCTAGGGGCGTTAAACGATAGCGGTAGTTGGGAGGCAACCCAATTTTCTTTGTGTTTTTTGTTTTTGTTCCTGTTTAGTAATAAATATTGCATCTACCTTCTGTTTATGTGTGTTTTTATCCTTTAATTAGTGTTTGTGCCAAGTAGAACCCATAGGATAACCTATGATGATAGTTGATTTGATTCTGCTGAAAAACAGAAAATTTGCGCGCACGAATTTATTTTTGTTAAATCGCAAAAACTTGATTTTGCGTTGATTCTATTTTCTTCTGATCAATAAACAAATTTTCCAGGACTACCTATTTTGGTAGGATTTTTAGAGTTGCATAAGTTTGCCTTAGTTACAGATTGCTACAGACTGTTCTGTTTTTGACAGATTCTGTTTTTCGTGTGTTGTTTGCTTATTTCAATGCACCTATGGCTAGTAAAATAGTTTATAAACCATAGAGAAGTTGGATTACAGTAGGTTTAACACCAAAATAAATAAAGAATGAGTTCATTATAGTACCTTATGTGGTGGTTTTGTTTTCTTTCACTAAGGGAGCTTATAAGATTTCCTGTTGAGTTTTGTGTTGTGAAGTTTTCAAGTTTTAGGTAAACCTTTTATGGACTATGGAATAAGGAGTGGCAAGAGACTAAGCTTGGGGATGCCCATGGCACCCCAAGATATTCAAGGATAGCCAAAAGCCTAAGCTTGGGGATGCCCCAGGAAGGCATCCCCTCTTTCGTCTTCGTTCATTGGTAACTTTACTTGGAGCTATATTTTTATTCGCCACATGATATGTGTTTTGCTTGGAGCGTCGTGTATTATATTAGTCTTTGCTTTTTAGTTTACCACAATCATCTTTGCTGTACACGCCTTTTGGAAGAAGCCTATTTGACTAGAATTTGCTAGAATACTCTATGCTTCACTTATATCTTTTGAGCTTGATAGTTTTTGCTCTAGTGCTTCACTTATATCTTTTAGAGCACAGTGGTGACTTATTTTTGTAGAAATTGCTAGTCTATCATGCTTCACTTATATCTTTTTGAGAGTCATTTAGAACAGCATGGTATTTGCTATGGTTATAAAATTGGTCCTAGAATGGTAGGCATCCAAGTTGGGTATAATAAAAACTATCATAGGAAGTGAATTGGATGCTATGATCAATTTGATACTTGATAATTGTTTTGAGATATGGAGGTAGTGATATTAAAGTCATGCTAGTTGGGTGATTACGAATTTAAAGAATGCTTGTGTTGAAGTTAGCAAGTCCCGTAGCATGCACGTATGGTTAAAGTTGTGTAACAAATTTGAAACATGAAGTGTACCTGGCTTGTGCATCCTTATGAGTGGCGGTTGGGGACGAGCGATGGTCTTTTCCTACCAATCTATCCCCCTAGGCGCATGCGCGTAGTACTTGCTTTTTGATGACTTATAAATTTTTGCAATAAGTATATGAGTTCTTTTGACTAATGTTGAGTCCATGGATTATACGCACTTTTACCTTTCCGCCATTGCTAGCCTCTTCAGTACCGTGCATTGCCCTTTCTCACCTTGAGAGTTGGTGCAAACTTCGCAGGTGCATCCAAACCCCGTGATAAGATACGCTCTATCACACATAAA
The DNA here is from genome assembly GCA_963921465.1 of Triticum timopheevii. Taxonomy (NCBI): domain Eukaryota; kingdom Viridiplantae; phylum Streptophyta; class Magnoliopsida; order Poales; family Poaceae; genus Triticum; species Triticum timopheevii. Next base: position 367,476,898 of record OY997264.1, read on the forward strand.
CCTCCTTATATCTTCCTCAAAACAACCACCATACCTACCTATTATGGCATTTCCATAGCCATTCCGAGATATATTGCCATGCAACTTTCCACCGTTCCGTTCATCATCATGACATATTTTACTTTTGTCATATTGCCATTGCATGATCATGTAGTTGACATCGTATTTGTGGCAAAGCCACCATGCATTATTTTTCATACATGTCAGTCTTGATTCATTGCACCATCCCGGTACAACGCCGGAGGCATTCATATAGAGTCATATCTTGTTCTAGTTTTGAGTTGTAATTCATATGTTATAATCAATAGAAGTGTGATGATCATCATTATTAGAGCATTGCCCAAAGAAAAGAAAAAGAAGAAAGGCCAAAAAGAAAAAAAAAAGGCCCAAAAGAAAAAAAAGAAAAAAATAAAAGGAAAAAAAATAAAAAATAAAAATGGCAATGTTACTATCTCTTTTTCCACACTTGTGCTTCAAAGTAGCACCTTGTTCTTCATGTAGTGAGTCTCATATATTGTGCTTCAAAGTAGCACCATGTTTTTCATATAGTGAGTCTCATAAGTTGTCTTTTTCATACTAGTGGGAATTTTTCATTATAGAACTTGGCTTGTATATTCCTACGATGGGCTTCCTCAAATGCCCTAGGTCTTCGTGAGCAAGCAAGTTGGATGCACACCCACTAGTTTTCTTTTGTTGAGCATTCATTTATAGCTCTAGTGCATCCGTTGCATGGCAATTCCTACTCCTCATGTTGACATCAATTGCTGGGCATCTCCATAGCCCGTTGATTATCCTCGTCAATGTGAGACTTCCTCCTTTTTTGTCTTCTCCACACAATCCCCATCATCATATTCTATTCCACCCATAGTGCTATATCCATGGCTCGCGCTCATGTATTGCGTGAAGGTTGAAAAAGTTTGAGATTATTTAAGTATGAAACAATTGCTTGGCTTGTCATCAGGGGTATAGAAGTTGGGAACATCTTTGTGTGACGAAAATGAAGCATAGCCTAACTATATGATTTTGTAGGGATGAACTTTCTTTTGCCATGTTATTTTGAGAAGACATGATTACTTTGATTAGTATGCTTGAAGTGTTACTATTTATTTTACCAATATGAACTTTTATTTTGTATCATTTGGATCTGAGCATTCATGCCACAATAAAGAAAATTACATTAAGAATTATGCTAGGTAGCATTCCACATCAAAAATTCTCTTTTTATCATTTACCTACTCGAGGACGAGCAGGAGTTAAGTTTGGGGATGCTTGATACGTCTCCAACGCATCTATAATTTTTTATTGTTCCATGCTATTATATTACCCCTTTTGGATGTTTATGGGCTTTATTTTACAGATTTATATCATTTTGGGACTAACCTACTAACCGAAGGCCCAGCCCGTATTGCTGTTTTTTTTGCCTATTTCAGTATTTCAAATAAAAGGAATATCAAACGGAGTCCAAACCGAATGAAAACTTCGGAAGTATGATTTTTGGAACGAACGTGATCCAGAGGACTTGGAGTGCAAGTCAAGAAGCAGCCGAGGACTCCACGAGATAGGAGGGCGCCCCCCTATAGGGCGCGCCCCCTGTCTCGTGGTCCCCTCAGGCGTCCACCGACGTACTTCTTCCTCCTATATAAGCCTACGTACCCCGAAAACATCCAGGGAGCCAACGAAACACAACTTCCACCACTGTAACCTTCTGTATCTGCGAGATCTCATCTTGGAGCCTTCGCCGGCACTCTGCCGGAGGGGGGATCGACCATGGCGGGCTTCTACATCAACACCATTGCCCCTCTGATGAGTTGTGAGTAGTTTACCACAGACCTACGGGTCCATAGTTATTAGCTAGATGGCTTCTTCTCTCTTTTTGGATCTCAATACAATGTTCTCCCCCTCTCTTGTGGAGATCTATTCGATGTAAACTCTTTTGCGATGTGTTTGTCGAGATCCGATGAATTGTGGGTTTATGATCAAGTTTATCTATGAATAATATTTGAATCTTCTCTGAATTCTTTTATGTATGATTGAGTTATCTTTGCAAGTCTCTTCAAATTATCATTTTGGTTTGGCCTACTAGATTGATCTTTCTTGCCATGGGAGAAGTGCTTAGCTTTGGGTTCAATCTTGCGGTGTCCTTACCCAGTGAAAGAAAGGGTTGCAAGGACGTATTGTATTGTTGCCATCGAGGATAACAAAATGGGGTTTATATCATATTGCTTGAGTTTATCCCTCTACATCATGTCATCTTGCTTAATGCGTTACTCTATTCTTATGAACTTAATACTCTAGATGTAGGAAGGAGTCGGTCGATGTGTGGAGTAATAGTAGTAGATGCAGGCAGGAGTCGGTCTACTTGTTGCGGACGTGATGCCTATATACATGATCATGCCTAGATAATCTCATAATTATTCGCTTTTCTATCAATTGCTCGACAGTAATTTGTTCACCCACCGTAATACTTATGCTATCTTGAGAGAAGCCACTAGTGAAACCTATGGCCCCCCGGGTCTATCTCTTATCATATTTGCTTCCAATCTACTTTTATTTGCATCTTTACCTTTTGCATCTATATTATAAAATACCAAAAATATATTTATCTTATCATACTATCTTTATTAGATCTCACTTTCGCAAGTGGCCGTGAAGGAATTGACAACCCCTTTATTGTGTTGATTGCGAGTTCTTTGTGTGTTTGTGTAGGTGCATGGGACTTTTGAGGAGCCTCCTACTGGATTGATACCTTGGTTCACAAAAACTGAGGGAAATACTTACGCTACTATTGCTGCATCACCCTTTCCTCTTCAAGGAAAACCAACGCAAGCTCAAGACGTAGCAAGGTACACCAGTCCAAAGCTGGAGCAGTTCTTCTACGAGGGGCTCCATAAAGACATCAAAATCCTTTCTTGGAGACTCTGGACTCGGGATAAGCAATGACATCATGAAGTTGGACTGATCCTTGCATGCCCATGGTGGCAGGTTGTACGGCACCACAAAAACTGGCCACATGCTATAAGACATGCTCATGTTCCCAAACAGATTAAACCCATCTGTGGCAATGCCAGGTTTTATGTTCCTTGGATCTGTAGCAAAATCTAAATGTATACAGTCAAACTCTTTCCATGCCTCTCCGTCCGCTGGATGGCTCAGCTCATTGTCCACAGGTTGCCGCTTCAACTTGTGCCACTGTACCTCACGCAATGATTTCTTCGAGATGAACATCTGTTGCAGCCTTGGTATCAACGGAAAGTGCCTCAATACCTTCTCCGGTATTGACTTCTTCCCATCAGCATCTTTCCACGTAGAGGCATTGCATTTTGGACAGTTGTCATGCTTTGTGAAATCCTTCTGAAACAAGACACAGTTATTTGGGCACACATGTATTGACACATAACCTAACCCCAGCCTGCGGATTATGCTCAATGCTTCATCATAAGATCTGGGAACACAACTATTAGGGAATTGCAAGCTCAATAGGCGGAGTATTGCGTTGAATGCGGCATTGCTAATCCGGTAGAAAGACTTGATGTGGAGTAACTTCACGGCGAAGGTAAATCTTGAAAATTTACCCCCTTCATGAGCTGCGCGCTTCGTCTCCTCTAACACCTCAGCAAACAACGACTTCTGTCCATCAGCACGATCTTCAGCATCGTACAAATCCTTCGTTAGGTCAGGAATCTTATCATCTTCATGCCCATCCTCTTCCTCCAAAATAGCATTATCTCGCAAAACCTTTTCCATGAAATCAATGCCAGCATCACCACCACCCATCATATTAGGGGCCTCTATATCAGCTTCAAAATGTTGAGGTTGTCTGTCTAAAGGTTCTCCATGATATATCCATCTATCATATGTGCTGGACATCCCATTAAGAAGCAGATGATCTTCCACTCTTCCTTGAGCCATTCTTGAACGGTTGAGGCATTCGCAGCATGGGCAAAGAATGTGAGCATGTTGGCAAAATTTGCCCGAACAAAGGCCATGAAATCATCAACTCCTTTCATATGTTCTTTCGAAAACTTTCTAACTCCTTTTCTAATCCAGCTTCTGTCCATCAGCCAAAGACAACAAATTGTTGCAACTTAGCAAATCAATCTAAGTGCATCAACATTAATTAATGAAAATGGATGGAAGTAATGGAAGCTAAAATTCCAAAAAAAAAATGCTAATTGCCTAACCACAACAATGAAACAAACCAAACTATAAATCAAACAAACACTGAAATTGGCATGAATTTATGTTGCAAAGAAGGCTAATTCAAATTAAACCAAACCAAGATTTAGAAGGATCATGTTTCTGGGAAGACCAAGCTAGCTAGCTCCTAACAAATACTATGTTGTTTCTAACAATTACAATTACTATTATCCTAATAATCTGTAGGCAAACAATTGAAGAACAACTGAGGCCATCTAGCTCAAATTCCCCCCAAATCTTAACCGAACAAGGACTGAAGAATTCTTAACAAACAAGCTGAAGAACTCCTAACAGTACATAAAGAAAATTCATCTATGCAATATCTACCAAACAAGCAAGCTATCTCCTAACTCCTAACAGTGCATCAACAAAATTCATCTATGCTGAAGAACATCTGACTGAAATCCATCTCCCACTGAAATCCATGCTCGGTGACGAGGTGCAGATAGTGAGAGAGGAGAGGGGGGAAGAGGTGAGGGGTGCATACCGGGAGGTGTGCTTGCGGTGGCGGCGAGTCCCCCATGCTTGGTGTGCCTCTCCTTGCTTGGGCGAGGACGCCGTTCCTGCCCCCGCCCCCACCACCGTCGGTCGCCCACGCCCCTGCTGGTCGCTCGCCTCCACGCCCCTGCCTCGCCTCCGCCCCCTGCTGGTTACCTCCGCTGCCGGCCCCGCCCCCGCCTCCGCCCCTGCTGGTTGCTTCCGCCGCGAGGCCGTGGGCGAGGTCACCTGCGGCGAGGTAGTGGGCAAGGCGAGCGGCCCCTACTGGTTGCTTCGGCCGCCGCCTTCCACCCACCGGCCCCGCCCTCGTCCGAGCGGCCCCTGCTGGTTGCTTCCGCCGCCGCCCGCCACCACCTGGTCGGAAGACCTAGAAAAATGCTAAGTGTTGCTCTGTTCGATGCCACCCGCCGCCACCTGGTCGGAAGGCCCACCTGTCAAATGGGTCCCGCCTGTCAGTGGCTCACCCACCTGTCAAATGGGTCCCGCCTATCAGTGTTGCTAATTGTTGCTCTGTTCGATGCCACCTGGTCGGAAGGTCCCACTTGTCAATGATACAAGAGAGCCGTAGTTTTATATAACGTATAGATAAATTCCCATACATGAGCAACTGTCTCTCTCTAGCCCAGCGATAGCAAGCGAGCGAAGCAAGCGCGAGGTCGTGGGTTCGAGTCCTGCCTCGCGCATCTTTTTGGGCGAATTAAGCACTCGGCCCCACCTGTCAAATGGGTCCTGCATGTCAGTGTGCGCCCCGTTTGTTGAATATTAACATTTAAGCAAAAATGACACCTAGACAGTGACACATAAGCGAGGTTGCTGAGGTGGCTGCCTAATCATCCTAATTCATTCAAACTCAAGTGTAGTGACCATGTTATATTGGTCGTTATCAGCTAGGCGTGAGGCAGTGGACGGTGCTTCCCGCTTCACGACCATTTCCTCTAATGAAATTATGACCTTTCTGACCAGAATGGTCGTTATAGGTTAGGGTTTGGAGCCTCCCCCCTCAACAGATTTTGACCAATTGGTCTAAAATGGTCATGAATTTATGACCAATTCTTCTAGGGTCACTAACATAAGGTCACAAGTTGACATATTTCTTGTAGTGGTTGGTTGGGGTGGGTAATGTAGTCGGCAAGCAGGGTTACCCTATTGGCGTACCCTTTTGCCAGAATCCAGAAGATCACATTGATAACCGTGATCGGTCGAAACTGGCGAATGTCAGAGGCCCTGGGCACCTTGGGGATGAGCAAAATGATCCCGTAGTTGAGGCGCCCGAGGTCGATGGACCCAACGTAGAACTCGTCGAAGATGGCCATGATCTCAGGCTTAATCACATTCCATAAGGTCTGAAAGAATTTAACCGGGAGGCCATCCGGGCCCAGGGCCGAGGTAGAGTTCATGCCTCTAATGGCCGTCCAGACCTCGCCCTCAGAGAAGGGGGCCATAAGGGCCGCGTTCTCCTCATCGGAAACTAGCTGGAGGCCGGTCCAACAATCAGGAGCCAGAGAAAGGCCGCTCCTAGGAGCGGCGGAGAACAGGGACATGTAGAACTCGTCGACATGGGCTCGAATGTCACTGGGGGACTACAGAGGGGTCACGCCATCCCAGAGGAGGGAGGTGGTGTTGCGTCTACGGCGGCCATTGGCAATGGCCTGAAAGTATAAGAATCTTGCATATCCATCAAATTTAAAAGTAATCAAATGGGATCTTGCGGAGAGAACATCGGCGCTTCTGTCCTCGTCTAATTAGTTCATCATTTGAGGTTCCATGTTAGTGGCAGAGTAGTGCTCGCCTGGTCGATCTAGCGGGAGTTCTACACTGTTTATTTTAAAGATGCATAAATGACTGAAACTCAAGGAAATTAGGTAACTTGTGTATGCTGGGAAAAGCAGCCCTCACACCCATGAGTGATGCTCAATAAAACCCATTTTCAGGCAAAATAACTCACTTCACTGAGCATTTTTTTTAAACATGATTTAGCATGTACATACTTTTTTGAAGTTAACGGGCAGCTCATACAAACTAGAGTTTTGTTTATTTTATATTATGAGAAGTACATTTGTTGTTTGTGGTTGTTTATTAATAACAAAATGATAGATCATTATTAATAAGGAGATATAATATATAAACATGATTTGGAGTATTAAGTTCGCACATACTTTTTTGTGAAAACCTTTGCACATACTTTTTATCAAGTAATCTGCACCAAGTGAAACATATATCTCATTGCAGTGTCGTATACACAATATTGTATGTCACATTTTTTGTTGGTCCCTAAGTAAAATTATCATCAATATTGTTTCCTAGAAACTTTGCATTAATGTTGTGTGCCAATTAAAATTTAAAATGATTTTGTTGGACATATTATGCTAATTTATTTGATGGTTTCCATATTATCACATGTTCTGTAGTGGGATTATTTTCTGTTTTGAGGGTGGGATTATGTTCTCTTGGTATCGTAAAAGCCTTGCCTGATGTATGCAATCTTGGGAGCTAATATATTTTGAAAAAAAAATTGTTTCACACTAGTTGGTGGAGTGTATGGAGGTGTGCAGATGTGAATACATCCACCATGGATTGAATCTGAATTCTCAATTTATGCACGCAAGGGAATGCGTTTGGTAGTGTTGAGTATCGTGATTAGTTAGGAAACATAAGATAGACTAGGAATTATTCTGGCTTGTCTTGTACTCCAAGTTGATCATGTACTCCTATATATATATGCCCACGAGGCTCAAGCAATACAATGAACAATTATTCCATCAATCCCTCTCTCCCTTCTAACATGGTATCTATCGCAAGTCGATCCTAAACCCTAGCCGCCGCCGCTTCCGCACCCGCGCGCCGCCCCCGGGGCGGTCGGCCTCCATGACCGCCGCCGGGGGCCGCGCCGCCCGTACCTAGGGTTCGTCCGCCGGCCGTGTTGGCCGGCTTCCCTAGAGAGTCTTTTTCCCGATCCTTTGATCCGGGTTTTTCTCTCTCTCGCCGGTTGCTTTGATCGGCGTCTACTTTTTGGTTTTCCGGTCTATGTGATCCGGTTTGCGTCGCCCACCGCCGCCGTCGTCCCCGTGCGCCTCTACTCCGACCCCGGCGCGACCAGCCGGCCTCTCCTCCGACCCGGTGGCCACGCGCGCCGAGGCGGCCCGTCCGGGCCAGCCGCCGTCCGCGCATCGGTCCGCCCGTCGCCCTGCGCCGGTCGTCATCGCCCTGCACCGACCGGGACACACCTACATCGCCGCGACCCGGCGGCCTCGCGCCATGCGTCGGCCAATCATAGCCGACGCTCGCGCGCCGGCCCGCCCATCGATCCACGTCACCCGCCTCCGCCGCGTCTGCACGGCGGCTCGGCGGTCTACCTCGCCGGCCTCGTCCTCGGCTGCATCAGGCTCGTTGGCCGCCTCAACTCGGGCGCCGCTGCTCCGTTGGTCGTTCGGGCCTCGCTGCCCGGGCGTCGGCGCTGTTTTGGCAGCCCGGGTGCCGGTGCTCACGTCTCCCGCCATCCGTCGTCGCTGGCCTCATCTCGGACTCCGCCGCCACCACTCCTCCATCGAGCGGCGTCCCCGACCTCGCGCGCGATCGGATTGATCACCCGCCCGCCGCCGCGAGCCGCCTCATCTACGCCGCGCGACCGACCTGGCCCGTTGGTTACGCGCGCCTCCGCAGGTCCCGTGAAGATCGTCCCCGAGTTCAGCGCGCCTCTCCACCGATCGAGCATCGGGCTACCGCTGCGTCGCCCCGTCGGGCCGCAGCGCCGCCGCCATGTGGTTCTCCTCACAGCTGCACCGATCCGCGTCACCGCTGCGTCGCCCCTTCCGGCCGTAGTGCCGCGGCCCGCGGTCCTCCGCCGCTCCGGGGCCGTCCGCTCCAGGCCATCCCCGTGGCTGCACCGACCCTCGCGCCGCTGCTGCGTCGCCCCGTCGGGCCGTAGCGAGCGTGGCACGTGGCCCACGCCGCTGTCCTGAGCCCGTCCCCGCGGTTGCACCGACTCGCGCACCGCCGTTGCGTCGCCCCTTCGGGCCGCAGCGTCGCGGCCCGCGGTCCTCGCCACCGCCCCGAGGTCTTCCGCCGTCGCCCCGACCCGCCTGCCGCCACTGCGTCGCCCCTTCGGGCCGTAGCGCCGCGGCCCACGGTCCACTCTGCCGTCACCGCGCGTCGACCTCTCGTGGTATGCGTCGCGCCGTCTCTCTTTGGCGCGGGAACGCCACCGTCCGCGTCGGTCTTCGTCACGCTGTCAGGGTTCTTCGCCTACTTCGAGCACCGCCGCCGCACTCCTAACCTAGCCGCCGCCGCCGCCGTCAGGCTGCCGCCGCCGCTCTTCTTTGGCCGCCGCCGCCGCTACCCCTATTGCCACCGCAGCCGCCCGTCCACCTCCTTCGTCTTCATCCAGCACCAGCCCGTCGTCAGCGTCGCCGTCATCTACCCCGACCACTTCGTCTACTCCGACCACCGTTGGTGACATTGGCCCCGCGCCGATGGACGCCGCAACCGTCGTCGAGTTCTTCTCTGCTGGCCCTTCGACTTCTTCGACATGGCGTACAGCTCGTGCAGGTCCTAGTCTCCGCATGCCCGGTGCTGGCAACACCGCCGCGTGCCTTCATCCACGACGTGTCCCCGAGCCTGGCAAGCCTGGTGCGGCGCTTCGTCAACTTCGTCATCGTCCGTCTACGCATGCCCGGTGCTGGCAACACCGACGCGTGCCTTCGTCTACGATGTGTCCCCAGGGTTGGCAACCCCGGCGCGACGCGTCGTCAACATCATCTCCGTCCTGGCGCACCACTACTTCGACACCACTGCGCCCACGACTAACTCGGCGCCCCCTTGCGCCCGCAGCTCCACGGCGACTTCCTCGACACCGGCTACCCCGACTCGACATCGACCACGGCATTCTTCGCACGGCTACCTCGACCACGGCTCTACCACCCACGCTCTCGGCTACATCGACAAATGGCACAAAGGGCTACCGCCTGCTTGAGCAACCTCGTTGGTTTCCACTCCAGCCACGACTCCGAGATGCGTCGACCGTTACGACTGTGGGGGGGTGTCCGTCGGCTTGCCTTCGGATTCTTCTCCAGTCTCACCGTCTGCGTCGCTACCGTTGTGACTGCGGGAGGATGTTGAGTATCGTGATTAGTTAGGAAACATAAGATAGACTAGGAATTATTCTGGCTTGTCTTGTACTCCAAGTTGATCATGTACTCCTATATATATGCCCACGAGGCTCAAGCAATACAACGAACAATTATTCCACCAATCCCTCTCTCCCTTCTAACAGGTAGGAAGGTAATTTTTTAGATGTGTTAATATATACCCAACTCGTGAGAAATGTAGATGTCCGTACAAAAGTCTGCTCAGTCTTATTATGTGTCTGGTGGTATGTGTACATGGATGAGTTATTCCTCGTATTAGAAAAGCACAGGAAGTCATAAAATATACCGACAGAAGAAGACCGTACGTTCATGAAACAGAATAGTCATTTCTCTGCTAGCCAGGTTTCGTCGGTTCCATTATATGTAAGCAAGAGATGGATTAGGAAATCACATCTACGATCTATATAAATGGCCGAAACTCAAGGAAATTAGGTAACTTGTGTGTGCTGGAAAAAAACATCCCTCACACACGTGAGTGATACTCAATAAAAACCTTTTTTAAGCAAAATTACTCACTTCAGTAAGCATTTCTTTAAACACGATTTATCATGCATACTTTTACGAAGTTAACGAGCAACTCATACAACTAGAGCTTTTTATATTATGAGAATTGCATTTATTGTGTGTAGTTGTTAATTGATAACAAAATGATAGATCATTTTTTCGAACCATGCATGAGGACTGCATGTAAATATATAGATAGAAAGAGGAGTACAACCGGCAAAATCAGGCACATGTACAAATACAGCACAAGCCAAAACAAGCAGAGAGAAAAGGAGAGGAAACTCTAGGAACAAAAACAAACTAATCGAACTCCGCTATATCAGGCACAGCCATCCCATTTTTGCTTGCAGTGTCCCATATTTTAGCCTCCGTTTTGATCTTGTCAAGAAGCCGCTGAATCGGAGTGTGTGGCTTTTTTATCAAAAACTCTACTGTTCCGTTCTCTCCAAATCGACCAAACGACCAACATAACTACAGAGTTCACAGTTTTTTCTTTAGCACCTTCCATCCTTAGCCTTGCTCGACTCCTCCACTCTCCAAGATCAGAGCCAGCAGTAGATCGATATTAATGAGATATAACATATAAACTTGATTCTGAGTATTACCTTAGCAGATTCATTTACTTTTTTGTGAAAACCTTTATATTTTATAACATATACTGTTTGATATTAATAAGGAGATATAACATCAGTATTAACTTTTCTTAGAATCTTAAAAGCCTTGTCTGATGTATGCAATCTTGAAAACTTATATATTTTGAGGAAAAAAGTAATATTGCTGCACACGTGTTGGCGGAGTGTATAGAGGTGTGCGGGTGAAAATACATCCACCATGGATTGAATCTGAATGCTCAATTTATGCACGCATGGGAATATGTTTGGTAGGAAGGTAATTTCTGAGATGTGTTAATAAATACCAACTCATGAAAAATGTAGATATCCATACAAAAGTATGTTCAGTCGTATTATGCGTGTGGTGATATGTGTACGTGGATGAGTTACTCCTTGTATTAGAAAAGCACGGGACGCAGTCATAAAATATACCGACAAATGATCGTTCCTTCCCGTAACAGAATAGTCATTTCTCTGTTGGCCGGGTTTCGTCGGTTGCATTATATGTAAGCAAGAGATGGATTAGGAAATCACATCTATGATATATATCACAGAGAAAAAAGGTCTAATCGACTCAAGGTATAGATAAATACTGTGGTCACTGGGAGAAGGGTTCCTCGTTGTTATTGGCCGTGTACACTATATATGGGCATAAATGACTATTATAGCTCAATAGTTCTACATCCCTTATGCTATAGAAGCAATTGCCCTTGATCTATCAAAGATAGTTTTCCATATGACATATGCAACATGTTGTGTTGTACCACATCTAGAATTTAAGTCAAAAACAATAACATATACCTAGATATTATGCATGTTCGATCTCCGAGACAACATATTTTGATGCTTTGTTGTAATCATTATATTATATAATCTATTAAATTAATAGTGTAATTAATTGCCTCACAGTGTTCCATTATTACAGTTAGCAATATTGTCATCTCAAGTTGGTATTGCTAGAGTAATATGTGTAAGTTCTAAAGTTCACTTTTTAGGAGTTAGGTTGCTATTGAAGTGAAATTTTCTAGGTGGTGTTAGAGAAGTGTATCTTGACAACTGTTTAGGATTAACAGGACTTTTATTGGATATCTATTGAAGGCGCACTATGTCAGTAATTGCTTCTAGAGGTAGTTTGGGTTCGCAGACCATCTGTTTTAGTAACTATGTTCGGGGCCGCCACCACGTGGATCCTCCCACCACGTCTCTAGGGCTGCCGCCCCGAAATCCTGCACCTTTGTCCCCATCGAAAGGATCAGTCCCCTCAAAGCCACGCCGCGAGCTCCAACATCCGTCTGCACCTGAGCGTTGCCACTAGGATCTGCATAAGCATGAGAAGTTGATATCCGCGAACTCACATACCTGAAGAAATGTCATGACAACAAACTCCGCGAGCGTGACCTTCAGGTTGGGCAGCAACTCCAAACGCCTCCCCCACGGGATTTACAGACATTTTAGGACTCGGGAGTGTTGTGTAGCCTGGGAATCAAATTGGCGTCCTCGCGCGTGTGTGTTGCTTGCTCTGTTGTGTAGTTGTGCAAGACGAAGGTCTGGTGACTAGTCTGATTGGGTATGTGCATGCTATCATGGGGCATGTGGAGAGTTGATTGTTGTTCTTGGAACATGTTTGTCATGTGCATGTAGTGGTCGTGTCCATACATTTTTCGCAGGAAATATTTGTTGGATTGTAATTCAGAACTGCTCTTGCTTGCTAAATACATTTCTGGAATATCAATTCTTGTAAGATAATTGACTTACTTATTATTATTTTCAGGTCACCATTGTTATAAGGATTTTGCATCAGTTCCAAGAGTCGTGTTTGTCGAGCTAAAAGGATCTATTGCTAGAATTTTTCTAATATTTTGGACACTTTAATATATATCTGCTGAATTAGTACCCTTGTTGGGTGGAGTACATTCACTGAAACCCGGTTTTATATTTAGTGCTTTTGGCTATGATGTAATTGTAGAGTGCAGGATGGATTTTTATGCTTTTGGTTGATCTAGTATTGAGCTTTTGAACGTACAAATTTACACCTATGATCAATTGCTGAGATATATATTATGTCCTAGTAGATGCAACTTTAATTACTCTGCATGTGTGTTGTAGATTATGAGTGACGATCAGTACCTTTATAGTTCTATATCCCTTTTCTATTGAAACCGTCACACATTTGTAGCACACGATCTCGTAATCCAATTGAGTGTGCTGACAAGGAACGTTGCATACATTTCGGGTCCATCCATCGTGTGTGATATGGGTGCGCGATTGGCTCCCATAACCGAGTGCAATGATTGGTACCATCACAAATGGTTCTTCAAAATTATTTATATGTGAAGTTGTTCACCCGATTAATTCAAACATGTAGTATTTCAACATTGGAGTTACTTAATTCGCACAATAAAATGTCTGAATTACATTTACAAACGTAAAATATGAAAGTTTAAAACTAAAATATCTAAGTAAATATATAGCTAGCTAGGTGTCGTCTTCTACTTCGACGTTGGCTAAGAGCACAAGGGCGGCATCCATGTTGCCGACAGCCACGTCCACCGCTTCGATCGATTGCGATATGCAGGCTTCACAGCCCGTGGTGGCCTCGAATACGGCGACAAAATGGCGTGTGGCAAGGATGCAGTTGGGCACGATAGCAGCTTCCGCAACTGCATTGGCCTCAGGCTCTACGCATTCAGCGTTACGTGGGTGGCGTCGAGCAACTCGGCGAGCTCACAGGTGCACTCCTGCTCCTCCACGATAGATTGTTAGTGCATTTCCGTCACGATAGATTGTTGATGGCGTCAATTTGTTTAATTTTAGCAAAATTAGAAATGGAAGCGAAATAATAATGATATTTTATCCATTCGCAAAGTTGAAAAGTACAGATGAATGTTACATTACACCGTATTACACATACAATAACTAAAAGAAGACACAAAAGAAACATCCTAGTAAGTCATCATCACCCTGTGCATCTTGACTTATGCCAACTATCCACGTTGAAGTCCATCTTCACTTTACTTCAAAACAAAAGTTCATCTTCACTTTTGCAGCTATTCACGTTGAAGTCAGTTCTTGGTAACTCGTCTCCTATAGTGAAAGGCTGCTTAATTATTTGTTCGTCTCGACCAACTCATTTTTCCTACAACAAGCATACACAACCAGAAGTCAAAAAATTGAGATGTTTGGTTAACCCTTAAATCACCTTAACCCCTTACTCAACATATCGTGTTCGGTTCCTGGTATTTTCAAGTAAGAAATAAAATTGGAAGGAAACAAAGAAAAGAAAATGTCGAGGAAGAAAAAAATAGAGTTTCAGATGCAAGGTGGGAGATTGCATCATTACCATGGGAAAAAATGTGGACACTAAAAATAATGCAGATAAGTAGTAAATATAATGAACTCCCAATTGCTAATTGTTCTGTCAAAACTTATTGTGCAATCACATAACTCTATTTTTTTTCTGTTCGGAACAACAACCATATTTTATCTAATATAAACACATAATAGTTATTTTGTTGTAGTAGGATCATAGAGTGGCAGATCATATATGGAATTTGCTAATAAGGATAATCATATAGGAACCAAGAACCGTGGCAATGTTGAGTGTATGAATGTTCAAAATCTAGCTAAATAATTACGACTGGGTGAACCTCTTGTAAAAGACTGAAGGCTTTCATGCCTCCTTGATTGCATCATGTAGGTCTAAATTAGTGTTTCCAAAGTAGTTCGGCATTCCAACAAACATCTGAAAGGCATAGCTTAATTAGCACCAATATGTAGTGATTCTTGCTGCATAAATTTAGTGTGGACAGAGAGTGATAATAGACTGGATCGCCTTTCAACACCCAAATGCTCTCATCACTCCACAAAACAGCCAAGCCATCCTTTTCGAACTATAAAACAACAGCTACCAACACTCCATGCCATCTCCTTTGTCATCAAAAACTCAGGCACTAACACCTACTTTTGGTTAGATATTTGGCTACACCAGCAATCTCTCGCTGCTCTATTCCCCTGCCTCTAGTCGCATACCACTTCTCCCCTCTCTCGTGTGGCTGCTGTTTTGAATCACAGTTTAGAATCAATCCTACGGAACCGTCTAACATCTAATGTTGCTACCGAGTTGTGTTCTTTGTTGTCTCTACTGCAAGACTTCCAGGTGTCACTAGGACCTGATGAGCGCTACCTCAACGGTGGACTACGCTTCTCCACACGGGCCGCCTATGAGGTGACCATGAGCGACAACGATGATGATGCGCATGCAGTGGCCATCTGGTCTTCATGCGTTCCAAACCGCATGAAGATCTTTGCATGGCTCATGTTTCGTGGTCGACTCAACTCCAAAAGCAACCTCCTCCGCAAGCACATCGTTTTGGACTAACTTTGCCCACGATGTGGGTTCGATGGTGAAACCAGTTCACACATCTTCATTGACAGCCCGCTCGCGCAGTGGATATAGCAACGGATTGGACTCTCACCCCCGGACAACATCGACAATCTTTGGGACTGTTGTCTCCCTTGCCAGGTGGATGTGCTAATTTGGTACCCCGTCCTCCATATCATCCTGTGGAAGATTTGTGACTCCAGAAACGCTATGACTTTCAAGCAACAAAACCATCACAACATCTTCACCATTGGGCGAATCATCGACGACCTCATGCTCTAGACGCACCGGATGAAGAGACCGGTGCGTAAACAGGCCGCCTCCTCATGGTGTTCCTATCTCTTATCACGATTACACGTGCTTATGTAATTCACCTTTGTAATCAGGCAAACGTTGGGTTACAAAATTAAGAAATATATTCAGGTGGGGAGCCCCCCCCCCCCCCCCCCCAAGGTGATTTTTCAAAAAAAAGTGATAATAGAATGCATCGCAGTTTGGCAGCAGCAGCAAACACACAGAACTTGAACAGCAGCACACACATTCAATGATAGCAGTAGCAGGACACACATAGCAACAAAATGATTGTTATAGCTATATATTTGTATATCTAACTATATGCGTACATCTTGCATTACAAGCCAACCACTAATCAATCTCTACAGAAATTAGAAGAAGAAATGTGCACATGCACGAATATATCATCCAGGATTCACACAGATAGTTGTGCCACAATTGGAACGAATGAGAAAAGGAAACAATTATCAATAGTATTTATCAGTATGCGAAAAATTGCCTAATTTTTCCTCTCGTTAGAACTTATTAATCTTTCTCCAACAATTGTCATGAAACTCCCATTCATTTCTTTAGGGTTCCTCACAGATAAAACTATTGCCGTTACCACTATAGAGGCGTACATGTATTATCATCTAACCAAATTGTTTCTTGTATGTTAGGCGTGCGGGTCGTAAGCTAACCGTGGCTGAAGCTTTGCATGGCCACACATGGGTTGACGGGATTCGCGGCGCGCCGACGGTTCCTGCCATCATTGAGTTTCTTCTGATCTGGGAGGAGGTGCGGACGGTCGCCCTCTCCGACTCCCCTGATGCTTTCTCCTGGCGCCGTGGCGCGGCTGGCCGGTACTCATCCCGCGATACTTACGCCACTTTCTTCCTCGGGAGCATGAGGTGGTGCGGGCAAGGTTATGGACGGCCGATAGGCTTGCCCGGCGGAACCTGCCACACACACGGGTTTGCCAGCTCTGCTCCCAGCAAGACGAGGACACCACGGACATGCTCCTGGGCTGCCCTTACGCACGCGAGGTCTGGTACACCATGCTACTTCTCATGGGTCTACACCGATTCACACCGGATGGCACGAAGGGCTTAGCGGACTGGTGGCCACAGCTGGCGGAGGCAGGGACGATTAGGCACAGTAGACAAACGAATACCACCGTCATCGCCACGCTCCGCTTCATCTGGCTTGAGCGTAACAATCGTGTCTTCGAGCGCAAGATATCCCCGCCGAACTCCACTGTAATTCTCATTAGGGCTGAGCTCCGCCTATGGACTCATGCTAGGGGAGAGGGCGGCCATCCTTTCCAGATTCACTAGGAACTAGAGCATGCCTGAATCGCTGGGCCTGCAAGGCGGCTTTCGCAGTGTAACTCACTCTGTACTGAGACTCTCTTTCTCTTCTTAATTGAAAAGACATGCAATCGCTCCTGCATGTTCTTGAAAAAAAATTGTTTCTTGTAGCATGCTTGGTTGGTACTTGGTACGGCCATTGAAGCACCTTCACTAAACTGCCATGATTTGAGAGAGCAATCAGACAAACTAGCAACTTACAGTAGGACATAGCTGCACTAACCGATTGCCATGGATTTATTAAACTAAGCAAGGAGCTGCATTAGTCACGATAGGTACCATGGTGATTTGTCCGTGAAGTGCAGAGAGCTGAACCACTGGATCCATCAGCGTTCAGTGTCCACACACGAGCACGTCTCTTTGAAGCACGCCATTGGCCCACTCCAGCAGGAGCCCTTTTACGGCCACCAACGCCTCGCTCGTGAGGAAATCCTGCAAGAATCTCAATTCAGTTCAGGCGTTTAGGTACCTCTGCATTTCTATAGCTAGACTCGATGAGTGATATTACATAAACCAAACTAATCGAGTAGTAGTGGTCTACGTACCACGTTATAACCCACAAAATTAATTATATTTCCCAGACATCTGGTGGATCCAGAACATCCAAAGTGATAGATTAGAACAGAAAACTGAGACTTGGAACGTGTTTAGTTGCCCGCATCGAGCCCAATCAGGCCCGCGCTGAAAGGAAGAGGCCTGTTTGGTTGCTTGGTTTCACTTTTGGGCCTGCATCGCACGCTTCTCAAAGCAGCCCAGAGCCTAGCTCGCTGGAAACGCTCGGATCGGCAATTTCTCATGAGCCAGGCTGAGTGCGTCGTGAGGTCGCACAGACGGGTGCGACGCGAGGGCGAGGGGGGATGGCGGGTGATGGGAAATCTGGCGCGCCGCCCCGGAGCCAAATCTAGCCTCACGCCCCTTTCTACCCGCTCACCCATAGCCACTTTCCTCCCTACTGCCTCACCACCGGCGGCGGCTGCGATTTCAGATCTGCGCTAGAGGCGGCAGCGGCGTTTGCGGCGGATCTTGTGCTCCCCTTGCTGTTGGCCACCGCCTGGTCGACCTTGTCTGTGCCATGGCTCCCCCTATGCCGTCCTCGTCTCCGATGCCGGTAAGCAGCACCCCTCCCCCCTTTGTTAGGTCAGTGGTTAGGCCGTTAGGCAAGGTGTAGTATCGATTTCCCACTGAACGAACCATCGATGTCGACTAGGTTATGGACGCACGGATGAGGCTGATAATTCAGGCAGCGGTACTGATAAGTGTGTTCATGCACTAGAGAGTTGTTCATCGTGTTGGGAGACCTTTGATCCGCTATGGTCCAATGTTTATCCGGGAACAGGAGAGGATCCAAAATCTGAACTACATCTACAACTGCAAGGACCGCAATGACGTCGAGGCTCTGTGGATGCTTCGAATGAAAAGAGCAACATTTGCCAGGCTTGTCGAGACCTTCAGGAGAAGGAGGCTGCTACAAGATAACATCAACACCAGTGTGGAAGAGCAAGCGGCCATGTTCCTCCATGTTGTTGGCCATAACCAGAGGTTCGGGGTCATTCCACGTTTAGGAGATCAATGGAGACCATCTCTGGAGAATCTGTTGGAAGAAACACAGGAGGGATGGGTTATCTCCCCCCTCCTTTCCGCTCCCCGTCCTCCACCCTCTCCTCAGATCCCGCCTCCTCCCATGGATCCCCGTCGCTGTACTCCCCCTCCTTGTCTCTTCTGTCGAACCCCTCGTCGCCTTGTCCGGTGGTGGACCTCCCCGGGTCTTCGCCCGTGGCGGGCCGCCCTGTGGTGTCGTCGGAGTTTGCTGTGTCTCGCTTCTGGGCCTTAGGGGATGAGGAGGATCTGGCCTCTGATTCGGAGGAGGTCGTCGCGTCCGTTCTGGCGTCGGCGGTGCCGGTCGTCCGGGCGCTGGGCCGTGCCCGGAAGTTTGCTCCGAGGGGTCATGGTAGATCTGTGGCGTCGCCGGTTGGGTCCTCGGGTTGGATGCGTGTCGGTCGTCGTCAGCGCAAGGTTGGTAGGTGCCCGCCTCTGTCCCCTCATCATGGCATCCTTGGCTCGTTTCCCTCCGCCGTTGCGGTGGCTGATGATGGCATGGGGTCTCTGCCCATTGTTGCCGCCCCCTCTCTTCTTCTCCGGTCGGGGCCGTTGCCGGCGGCGGCGGCTGCACCGGTGGGTGCGGTGGCGCGTGTCGGGGAAACCCTAGATCTGGCTCGGTCTATCGATGACGTGGGGCCGCAGGGCTTGGTGGGCCTTGCTGTTCCTGGGCTGGAGCGTGCTGGGTCGTCTGGGCCGCCTGACCTCTCCTCGTTAGTTGCTTTCCCCCTCCCTTCCGTGCCCCCAGGGCAGTTGGCTGTGGCCGCTCCCCCACCCGACCCAGTTTCCTGATCCGGCCCAGTTGGGCCTGGCTTGCTCTGGGTATTTATGGGTGCGGCGTGGCTCCCTCCCCCTCCTAGAGTTTCCGGCTTCCGCCGCTGACATTCGTAGATCGTGTCGTCCCATACGCCATTTCCTCAGATCCATTTCCTCTCCCCCTCCACTCCTTCTGTCCTTCGCGGAGGTTCTCTCCATGGACAAGTCCAGGGGATCCTCCAACAAGGCCCTCTCGGGTAGCAAGCATCGTCGTGAAGATTCGCCGGGATTTGGGGTGGATCTGGCGTACGAGGCCGAGCTCCGTTCCAAGATCGAGGCTGGTCGTGTGGCGTGCGAGGTGGAGCACGAGCGTGAAGCGTGGGCGGCTGGCCCGAAGTGGCTCCAGCGCGATGAGCAGGCGCGGGCGGCCGCTGGATCTGGGGCGGCTCTTCCCGGATCTGGTGGCGCGGCGGCGGCGGTTCCTGATTCGTGGGAGGTGGCCGCTGCCTCTGCTGGTGGTGGTTCCTCCTCGTCGGCGCCGCGCCAGGCTCTAGTCTGGGGCCCGGTGGCTCTACCGCGGGCGCCTCCTCTCACTCTTTCGCTGTTGGTGCTGCCTCCCGCCCAGCCCAGCGCTTCAGATCTGGCTCCTCCTCTGCGCAGGTCAGGGGCCACCATGGCCCGCCCTCTGGTCCAGGCTCCTCTCCCGCCAGCCTTGGAGCTGGCCTCCTCCCTCCTCCTCCACCTCCTCCGCTCCGCCAGCATTCTGCTGCTCCAAATCCCTTCCCACAAATCGAGCAGTAGTGGTGTACGTACCACGTTATAACCCACAAAATTAATTATATTTCCCAGACATCTGGTGGATCCAGAACATCCAAAGTGATAGATTAGAACAGAACTGAGACTTGGAACGTGTTTAGTTGCCCGCATCGAGCCCAACCAGGCCCGCGCGGGAAGGAAAAGGCCTGTTTGGTTGCCTGGTTTCACCGTTGGGCCTGCATCGCACGCTTCTCAAAGCAGCCCAGAGCCTAGCTCGCTGGAAACGCTCGGATCAGCAATTTCTCGCGAGCCAGGTTGAGTGTGTCGCGAGGTCGCAAAGACGGGTGCGACGCGAGGGCGAGGGGGGATGGCGGGTGATGGGAAATCTGGCGCGCCGTCCCGGAGCCAAATCTAGCCTCACCCCCCTTTCTATTCGCTCACCCATAGCCACTTTTTCCCTACTGCCTCACCATCGGCGGCGGCTGCGATTTCAGATCTGCGCTAGAGGCGGCGGCGGCGTTTGCGGCGGATCTGGTGCTCCCCTTGCTGTTGGCCACCGTCTGGTCGACCTTGTCTGTGCCATGGCTCCCCCTACGCCGTCCTCGTCTCCGACCGGTAAGCAGCACCCCCTCCCCCCTTTGTTAGGTCAGTGGTTAGGCCGTTAGGCAAGGTGTATCATCGATTTCCCACTGAACGAACCGTCGATGTCGACTAGGTTATGGACGCACGGATGAGGCTGATAATTCAGGCAGCGGTACTGATAAGTGTGATTCACGCATGGGTCATGTTCATGCACCAGAGAGTTGTTTGTCATGTTGGGAGACCTTTGATCCGCTATGGTCCAATGTTTATCCGGGAACAGGAGAGGATCCAAAATCTGAACTACATCTACAACCGCAAGGACCGCAATGATGTTGAGGCTCTGTGGATGCTTCGAATGAAAAGAGCACCATTTGCCAGGCTTGTCGAGACCTTCAGGAGCAGAGGGCTGCTACAAGATAACATCAACACCAATGTGGAAGAGCAAGTGGCCATGTTCCTGCATGTTGTTGGCCATAACCAGAGGTTCGGGGTCATTCCACGTTTAGGAGATCAATGGAGACCATCTCTAGGTACTTCAAGCAGGTGCTTTTTGCTGTTGGGGAGCTTAGAGGAGAGATGATCAGGAGACCATTTGGCCTGACTCCACTCAAGATTCGCGGAAGCCCAAGACGGTATCCATACTTCAAGGTGAGCATTGACTATATACACTTTTCATGGCTTGATATGCTTGTATTGTTCAAGTTGAGCACTAACACAGGCTTGTGATGCCATTTTCAGGATTGCATTGGGCAATAGATGGTACTCATGTCACTGCCAGAGTTCCTAGGTCACAGTCTGCAGCATACAGGGGAGGAAGCACTACACAAGCTAGAATGTGCTTGCTGCTGTTGACTTTGATCTAAAGTTCACATATGTGCTGGCTGGCTGGGAGGGGTCAGCGCATGATGCTAACATTCTCAATGACAGCATGAGTCGACCTGATGGGATCAACATCCCCGACGGCAAGTTCTACCTTGGAGACGCTGGCTATGCATGTCGATCGGGTGTTCTTCCACCCTTCAGGAAAACTAGGTACCATCTCAACGAGTTCTCTGGTAGGAACTATCCTAGGACTGCAGGGGAGATGTTTAATCTCAGATACTCCAGCTTTAGAGTAATTGTTGAAAGGGCATTTGGATCTCTAAAGAATAGGATTAAGATCTTGGATGTCATTCCACCCATACTCCACTCAGGTTAAGTTTGTTCTTGCTTGTTGCATTCTGCATAACTGGATCCTCCAGTGGGGCTTTGATGAACACGTGCCTGAGGAGGAAGAGATCGAGCCTGGCGATGTTGTTAGCTCCGGCCATGGTGTGGAGGCATTTGACAATGACGCTTGGAAGAACAAAAGGTTGGAGTGGGCAGAGGCAATGTGGCTTAACAGAGGTCAATGCAGGATTTGAAGAAGAGGAAGAAGCAGCAGCAGCAACAGAAGCAGAAGCAGAAGCAGAAGCGGAAGAAGAGGAAGATGAAGAGGAAGATCTGGTAGCAGCAACACCGATGAACTATCCCCTATTTAGCCAATGGCTCTTAATAATTTGTTCTATTATTTGATAGTAGTTAGGATGAACTGTCATTTGTTTAACTAGCTGGCACTACATGTTTAGATTGTGTGTGCTAAACTCATCACTAGTTAGAAGTTGTGACAACACCTTATGCAGGTTGCAACCAAACACCATGTTATATGTGCGCCTAATGCAATGCGGGCAACCAAACGCCGGGTCAAAAATGGTTGTCTCACGCAACTAAGGTACATGCAGGCAACCAATATGTGCATCTGGGGTCTTTTTGCCTGCATCCCCTCAAACCGGCTCACTAGATCGAGGCTCGCGGGGCCAGGCTCAATTGGCAATGTAACCGAACACACCCTTGTACTCTATCTATTCACATCATTTCCTCAAGTTTATTTGAAAAGGAGGCAAAACCCCCGGCCTCTGCATCAATCGATGCATGAAGCCATCTTATTAACAATAAAATAACAAAGTCTTAGGTCACTAGGAGCCCATAATCAAAGTGCCAAACGAAATAAAAGAAATGAAAAATGCCACATCCAACGATACAGATCAGACTATGGTGTCTATACACCTACTCTATTATCAGCACGCCATCCAAATCGGCTGAAGATAGCCCATGCTACCGTCTCCCAACGGTTGCACATAGTAACCAAAAGCTCCCTGTGTCCGTGTCAAAACCGGCGGATCTCGGGTAGGGGGTCCCGATCTGTGCGTCTAAGGCTAATGGTAACATGAGTTAGGGAACACGATGTTTTACCCAGGTTCGGGCCCTCTCTATGGAGGTAATACCCTACTTCCTGCTTGATTGATCTTGATGATACGAGTATTACAAGAGTTGATCTAGCACGAGATCGTAGAGGCTAAACCCTAGAAGCTAGCCTATGATTCTGATTGTTGTCGTCCTACGGACTAAACCCTCCAGTTTATATAGACACCGGAGGGGGCTAGGGTTATACAGAGTCGGTTACAAAGAAGGAGATCTAACATCTGGATCGCCAAGCTTGTCTTCCACGCAAAGGAGAGTCCCATCCGGACACGGGACGAAGTCTTGAGTCTTGTATCTTCATAGTCCAACAGTCCGGCCAAAGTATATAGTCCGGTTGTCCGAATACCCCCTAATCCAGGACTCCCTCAGTAGCCCCTGAACCAGGCTTCAATGACAATGAGTCAGGCGTGTAGATTGTCTTCGGCATTACAAGGCGGGTTCCATCTCCGTATACTCCAAAGCAAACCTCGAACACTTAAATCGTGTCCGGCTCTGCAAGACGATTTTCACATACCACCGTAGGAGAACAATATCCCACAAATATAATCTGCTGACAACTTTGGATAACGTGACATCACACCATGGCCGAGTCATTATTCGAGCCGTTTTCACAACCAGCTACTGCGCATATAGCGAGGCGGTTTCCTGAGCACGTCTTGTCGAAGCAGAGATCGTGTCCCCCTTATCACGGGACTTTCATCAATACGGGTGCGGGTAGCCCAACCGTACCGCCAATCACGGTGAGTGGGGAATGAGCAGGTTCCATCAGGCAAGTAGGGAGGCGCAAAAGTTTTCATGGCCTCTATAAAGAGATAAGGCCTCTTCTTCTTTACCCACGCCTTTTTCTTCCGCTCGTCCATTTCCCTTCGCTCGAGCCTTAGCGCCCAAGCGCTCGTCTTCTCCACCAAAAAGAGGCTCTCTGAAGATGTCCGGATCCAGAGCGGGATGCAAATGGATGGCCTCTACCGTCCAGGATAAGGATATCAAAAATCTTCGAGAGGCCGGGTACCTGGCCAAGAAAATCGGCCATCGTCTTCCGACGGCGGGACAGATCGTCCCTAATCCGAAGCCTCACGAGAGGGTCGTGTTTCTTCCTCATTTTGTCCGTGGGCTCGGGTTTCCCCTTCACCCATTTGTTCGCGGCATCATGTATTATTACGGGATTGATTTTCATGATCTGTCCCCTAATTCTTTCCTTAACATCTCGACGTTTATCGTCGTGTGTGAGGCCTTTCTCCGTATTTCACCCCACTTCGGCTTATGGCTGAAGATCTTCAATGTGAAGCCCAAGGTGGTGAACAACGAGCACACCGAGTGCGGTGGCGCCATGGTGAGCAAGACGCCCAAGGTCACATGGCCGACAGGCACCTTCACTGATTCCGTCAAGGAGTGGCAGCAGCAGTGGTTCTATATCACTGAGCCGCGCGGTAAAAAGTGGGCCGCTGCTCCTAAATTTAGATCTGGAGCCCCCCTGTGGCTCACGTCCTGGCCCAAGAATGGCCTGAACTGGTCCTTATCCGATGAGCTGTCGGTGCTCCAAACACGCGTCAAGGGCGTGGTAGACAAGGATGTCAAACTCGTCAATGTAGTCCAGGTGATGTTAGTTCGCCTGGTTCTCCCTTGCCAGCACCGGGCCTGTAATTTGTGGGAATACGACCTGGCCGAGCACCAGACCCTGCGGGAGCTCTACGGCTCCTCACACAAGTATATCTGGAAGGTGCTCTTCACGTCCAGTAAGTTATCGCTATGTTCTATCTATCCGTGTTTAGCTGGCATATCCCGAGGGAGACGCTTTATCATGCTTTCCGCAATTATCCCAGGAATGGACGAAGAAGGTGGGGCAGATACATTGTCCGGCCCCGCTGCCGGAGGAACCGGCAGGACCTCTTTTGATGAATATGCCGGTCCCAGTGCCTTACAAGGCGCCGAAGAAAGAGGCCTTCAAGGAGGCCAAGGAGACCCGGAGCGGCCTCCGTCGCCGCGGTGCTTCGGACACAAAATCCAAAGACTCCAATGCCCATCCTTCCTCTGAAGATGAAGAGGAGGAGGAAGAAGACGAGTCCTCCATGGGCGGAGGGAAGAAAAGGATGGCCTCCTCATCCTTGGAGGCCAAATCGCCGAAGAGGGGGAAAAAATCCCCTTCCAGAGGCGTCCACCACAGCTACCCATAGTAGCCTGGAGTGGCATCCCAGGGCCCAGCCCCTGGTAAACTTGTGAGTACATGAAATCCGAACATGCCTAAGCGCCCAGGATTACTAAGGTGCAGTATTTTAACTTGCGCCATACTTTGTGCAGCCCGCCGAGGTCTTGCGTCGAACAATCCTCATCGAAGGATTCGCTAAGCTCAGATGCTCTGTAGAGCGAGACGCCTCCGGAGGCCCCTTCCCCGAAGCCTGGGCGTGACACCGAGGTGTCGTCTCAGCAGGACCCAGACCAGGGAGGGCACACCTCTGGGGCCGGATACACGGGAGCAACGGTTCCCATGAACGTCAAAGGCAGGGGCGATTTTAGATTCGGCCCGCAGTCGGACACGATCTTGGAGACCTTTGAAGCTCCAGGATTAGGCAGGAAGCCCCCCTTGATGGAAGGAGGCAAGCCCGCTCCGGCGGCAACCTCTGTCACGGCAGAGCTGCAGGGCGGCCTATCGACAGCACTAAAGAATGCGTCCATCGTCGATGAGCATCGCACCCTTATGGGTGCGGTGATTGAAAAGATTCAGTCAGCTGAGAGCGGACTGAATGAATCCTACATTAGCCTTATAAAAGGCTTTGAGATATGTTTTTAGAAACCTTCGGAGATTGTCATAGTATGAACGGTAGCCCTTGATGCACTGTCCGGTGAAAGAGAGAGAACCGGACAGGGGATCAAATTTCCGCTTCGCAGGAGACTCAGTTAATGACATATATCTCTTTGTTTGAAAACATGCGTCTGTAACGATGACCGCCTCTCATATTGCGGAAGTGTCTAGACTAAAGCAGAGTCTGGAGCGGGCCGAAGAAGAACTTGGCCGAGTGAAGAAGCAGTTGGAGGACAAGCAAGGTATGTCGAAACCTTTGATAAATTAAGCACAAATGAGTAGTTGTACCTGATGAAATCATTTGTATTGTGTGATCTAGGAGCAAATGCCGAAATTGAGGCGCTGAAGAAGGCTATGGCCGAAGCCGACAAGAAGGCCGCCGCGGAGCAGGCTCTTCACGAGAAGCACGAGGCGAGGGTCACTGAAGCTGAACGAGAGCTCCAGGAGGCCGTGAAGAGAAGCGAGACCTTGGAGCAGAGTCTAGCAGGGAAAGAATATGAACTCGCCCAAGATCTCCAAGCCACAAATGATGTTCGGGAGGAAGCCCGAGGTGCTCTGAAGGACATTCAAGAGGCGAGGAGGATTGTCGTTGGTAAGGCTTTTTTACTCAAAGCAATTTTTATATAGTAACAGGAAAAATTCAAAGTGACAAATTGAATTCTTGTTTCTCCAGGGGCATTTGCAGACCTGCCACGCAGCATATCAGATGCTGCTCAATTCTACCGGGCTGGGGAGAAGAAGTCTGTGGAAAAGCATTTCTGGTCGTAGTATTTGGCGCCGAATTATCCGGTGCCCTTTGTCGATCAGCTGAAGCAGCTGATCAAACTACACCAGGTGGCCGAGCTAGCCATGAAGGACTTAGTTGTCCGGCTGTGGCCTGCTGAGCCAATTCCAAGCAGTTACTTCGGACTCGTGAAGCGGATTGTTGGTGTTTGCCCTCGGCTCGAAGCCATTAAGCGGTCGGTCAGTATAGAAGGTGCACACATGGCATTTGCCCGTGCGAAGATGCACTGGGGGAAGCTTGATGCTGAAAAGCTGATGACTGTGGGACCACCGGAGGGTAAGGAGCACCGCAAGCCCGAATTATATTATGATGGTGTCCTGGAAGGAGCCCGCCTTGTGGCGGAACAATGTACCAAAGACATTATATTTCCCTGAAGGCAGTCATGTTGTCCTTTGTAATGCGGGATACTAGCATTGTTATTATTTATTGCCTGTTATATGAAAGTTTTTTCTTCATGTGCGGCCGTTTGGTATATATGAATCCTGAGAGTTGGCCAGTCGTCGACTTCTGCCCCCATGTAGAAAGTACGGGGGTGTTCGGGACATACCTGAACACTTTATCCCATTTTTGGGTCCTTGAAGGAGGTGTTCATCACAGCGAACCAGGCAATCAGACTATAGGACTTTATCACTCTCACTTAGCCATAGGAATTTGAGTATGGTAGGCGCAGCCCCTGGTGTTCGGAAGACCGTACGAGGGGCTCTAATAGTGCATGATTGGAAGACCGATCCGTCGCACTCTGCATTTGTTATGGCATTATGCAGAATAAATCCTTAAAGATTTTACAACCTCTCGAACAGCTGACCAGCTCTCACCGTATCATGACAGTCAGTTTTTTGGCTTTCTCTACTGAGGTGCTCGTCTGGAAGAACTGGGACACAATCACAGTAGTTCTCCCAGCGCTACCTTAGCCGATGGAGCGGGACATAAGGTACCAAAACATGGGAGCCGGGCAAACCAAACTAATGACCCAAGACATGATTCGGAGTTGATGCATATAGTGCTATAAGTTCGGGGTGCCGAGCGACCGAGAGGGTGGCCGGACTTTGTTGCCATATTATGAGGACAATGAAGCCCCTGGCATAGTGGGGCATGACACTATGTGCGAGTGCCGTTATGAAGAAAAAGGCTTCAATGAGGAATGACGGCCGGTAAGTGTCATATAGTTCTACATGTTGTAGTGGAGTGACACGTCTATGTGTATAAGTATGGTTTATGCTATGAAAGGAGGTATACTGGCGGAACCTGTTGCGACCAGACGGGAGGAAGCTGTGTGCAGATCCGAAGTGTATCTGGACTGTCTTCTTGGGGAATACTTGTGTATTCCCTCTTTGTGTGTCCAAGCTGATTCCATGTCGCCAGTCCTGTTCTGCGAAAAAGTGAGCCTGTAAAGAAAAATGCTTACAGGCATTTGTGTTTCATAGGGTGGTTGAACCGCGGGTGCTTGATCGGAGCCTGGTCGAGCCGGGCTATCATGCCGTAAAGTAGCTCGGACTCCTTTGTTGGTATCCGGGGGGTTGGCTGTCGAATCGAACTTCGATAGAAAGGCACAACTCGCTACCTCAGCGATGGTATACTTTCTAGTGTCGGGGTGGAGTTCGGCCTTGCCCATAATTGTGACTATGTCACGTGGGTTTGGCATGATGTGGTACCGCGTTGAGTCGAGACAACGCCGTTCGTCCCGGTAGTATATAGTAGTTACTGTATAAGGGGACAATGCCGAAGACTTACTCTTCGGTATGGTGTTTGTTTGGTGATCCGAAGACAACCTCTAGTGTGGTGGGCCTGTAAGACTTGGCTTTTACACCTGGAACGACATCTTTGAGAATATGTTTTTAGTGGGTTTGATCCTCGAGCGATCAATACCTATCTGGTGAACTGTGTCTTGGCGTAGCAAGTTTGGGCTGCTGTTTATGCCAATAGGGGCTCGTGTGAGGTGGAACCCACCAACTGTTGGGTCGATGGTAAGTGCAATTGAATTGCCATGGTTGGAATTGGCTGGACGGTCTGTGTGATCGGAGATGATCGGCCATATTTTTGTACCGTGGGGTGACTTGTATTGTTGAGTCGGCATCCCAAGGAGTACACATTTGTTCCCTTGTTGGTTTGCGGAGGATTTTTCTTTTACCTCATAATGTTTGATGGTCTAGGCTCCTCGTTGTCTTCATAGCTTTGAGACCCCTTTTTATTGTTTCCGGTGCACGACCGGCCGTTCTGTTTTGAAGATCCGGCATTCTCTATTGGTATGATTAGCTGCCATTCCAGGGGTACCATGAATTTGACATGGTTGGTCGAGTATACTGCCCGGGCCGGATGGGCCTGTATTCTTCTCTTTCCGCTGACCGGGCTGGGAGCCGCGGAATCCGGCACCGACTGATGTGTGTTGGGTGTCACCATTATTTTTGTGACGCTTATGTCTGTTGCATCCTGGTTTATGGATGCTGCCTCGTGTTTCCTGCGTATTGCCCCGGACCGTGATGTATTGGCATCGGGGTGTGGGCTTTAGGACCCCCTTCTCAAGTTGAGGTAGCAAATTGTGCTTTGGGCACCCTTTGGTGGGGCGGTCGAGTCCGTATTCCTCGGCTGCCAGGATCTTAGTCCATCTGTCTGTGAGCAGATCTTGGTCAGCTTGGAGCTGCTGCTGCTTCTTTTTCAGGCTTCTTGCAGTGGTCATAAGCCGTCGCTGGAAGCGAACCTGCTCTACGGGATCCTCAGGCACGCCGAATTCATCGTCGCTGAGGCTCACCTCGTCTTCAGAGGGATGCATGTGGTTGTCCTCCTTCGAGTATCCGTTCGTCGCCTGTTCATCTGGGCTAATCTGCCCGTCTTCCTGTCCGGCCTGCTCGAAGGCAGGCTGATCGGGATTGTATTCGTCTTCGGCGCCATCCGAATTGTTTTCATCT
Source organism: Triticum timopheevii (assembly GCA_963921465.1). Classification (NCBI taxonomy): domain Eukaryota; kingdom Viridiplantae; phylum Streptophyta; class Magnoliopsida; order Poales; family Poaceae; genus Triticum; species Triticum timopheevii. The sequence continues at coordinate 367,506,330 of OY997264.1, forward strand.
CCTGTGCTGGTACTGCTGTGGCGGGGCTTAGAGCGGCGCCGATGATGCACATGCTTTGATTTTTTTCCTTGAGGTGTTATCCTCTATTGCCTCATCGCCATTAGTTTCTTTGGGAGTGTCCACCATATATATATCATACGAGGAGGTGGTTGTCTAGCGCCCCGTGGGCGGTGGTTCCTGTTGTTCTCCTGCATCGTCGTCCACACCGTCGATGTCTTCAGAGTCGAAGTCAAGCACGTCGGTTAAATCGTCGACAGTGGCAATGAAGTGGGTGGTGGGTGGGCAACGAATTTCCTTGTCGCTTGCTTCCCACTCGAGTCGAACATAGTTCGGCCAAGAGTCTCCTGATGAAGAGAGACACTTTAATGAATTCAGCATGTCGCCAAAGGGCGAGTGCTGGAAGATATCCGCAGCGGTGAACTCCATTACCGGAGCCCAACCAGATTCGGCGAGCTCGGGGGTGTGTGGTCTGGAACCTACAGTCAGACACAAGTCCGGGGGTCCAGTGACACAGACTTCCTTGGGGGTGGAGTCCGCGTTCGGCTCTACCACCGATGAGTATGCGGCCTCCGGGGCGGGTGTCGGTGTCAAAACCGGCGGATCTCGGGTAGGGGGTCCCAATCTGTGCGTCTAGGCTGATGGTAACAGGAAGCAAGGGACACAATGTTTACCCAAGTTCGGGCCCTCTCGATGAAGGTAAAACCCCACTTCCTGCTAGATTAATATTGAAGATATGGGTAGTACAAGAGTAGATCTACCACGAGATCGTAGAGGCTAAACCCTAGAAGCTATCCTATGATGGTATGATTGTAATTGTGATCGGCCTTCTAAGGACCAACCTCTCCGGTTTATATAGACATCGGAGAGGGCTAGGGTTTACATGGAGTCGGTTACAAGGAAGGAAATATAACATCTGGATCGCCAAGCTTGCCTTCCACGCCAAGGAGAGTTCCATCCGAACACGGGACGAAGTCTTGAGTCTTGTATCTTCACGCTTCAATAGTCCGGACGATGTACACAGTCCGGCTGTCCGGATACCCCCTAATCCAAGACTCCCTCAGTAGCCCCTGAACCAGGCTTCAATGACAATGAGTCTGGCGCGTAGTATTGTCTTCGGCATTGCAGGGCGGGTTCCTTCTCCGAATACTCCAAAGTGATTATCGAACACTTAAATCGTGTCCAGATCCACCAAATGATCTTCACATTCCACCATAGAGAGAATGATATTTCACAAATGCAATCTGCTGACAACTTTTTAGACAACGCGACGTGTCATTACGGTCGGGTCATTATTCGAACCGTTTTCCTACAACCAGCACAGCGCATATTGCGAGGCGGTTTCCCTGACACGTCTTGTCAAAGCAGAGATCGTGTCCCCTTATCACGGGATTCTCATCAATACGGGTATGGGTAATCCCACCACGCCATCAATCGTGGCGCTTGGGAAGCAAGAGATTCCCAACGGGCAAGTGGGGAGGCGCACCGCTTTTGTCGCCTCTATAAAGGGATAAGATTTCCCCATTTTTACCCACGCCTTCTTCGTCCTTTGCCCAGTCTTGCCCCCTCGAGGTCCAGCGCCCAAGCCCAAGTCTTCTCCGCACAGCTAAACATGTCCGGAGCATGAGGCAAGTGGGTGGCTTCCACCGTCAAGGAGAAGCATATCGCAAATCTTCGGGCGGCCGGATACTTGGCCGCAGACATAGCGCACTGTCTACCAGACGTCGGGCAGGTCATTCCGACCCCAGGACCCCACGAGAGGGTCGTGTTTGTCGCCCACTTCGTCCGTGGACTAGGATTTCCACTTCATCCCTTCGTCCGCGGGCTCATGTTCTACTACGGGCTAGATTTCCATGATCTAGCCCCGAATTTCATCCTCAACATCTCGGCGTTCATCGTCGTATGCGAGGCCTTCCTCCGCATCCGGCCTCACTTCGGCCTATGGCTGCAAATCTTCTGCGTGAAGCCGAAGATCGTAAGCGGCCAGCAAGCGGAGTGCGGAGGGGCCATGGTGGGCAAGATGCCCAACGTCACCTGGCTGGACGGTTCCTTTGTAGAGACCGTAAAAGGGTGGCAATCAGCGTGGTTCTACATCACCGAGCCGCGTGGCGCCAACTGGGCGGCGGCCCCTGAGTTCCGATCTGGAGCCCCCATGCGGCTCACCTCCTGGGAAAGGAAGGGCCTGGCCTGGGGCGAACCTACAGAGCTGACCGGACTCCAGACCTGCATCAAGAGCATGAAGGACAAGAACATCAAGCTTGTCAACATGATCCAGGTCATGCTTGTTCGCCGGATTCTTCCGTGCCAAAGGCGGGCATTTAATCTGTGGGAGTTCATCCCGGCCGAACACCAGACGCTTCAGAGGCTCTACGGCATGAAGCACAAGGACGCGTGGAAGGCGTTGTTCAAGGCCTCCGAAGTACCTCCTCCCACATCCGAGGACCGTGGGCTCCACGCCACGCGGCCTCCTAGCTAGGTGAGTTTTCAGGCTACCACCAGATTCGGTTCTTCCCAATATATTCATGGGGGAGCCTTAAGTAATGATGCATATTTGTTCAGGATTATGTGGAGACAGCGGAGCAGGTTGACTGTCCGGCTCCGCTGCCAGAAAGCCCAGCTGATAATCTCCTAACGGAGATGCTGGTCCCGGCACCGTACAAGGTGCCGGAGAAGAAGGCCGATAAGAAGGCCCCGGGGATCCGAAAGGGTCTCCGACGTAAGGTTGCGCTAGAAGCCTCGTCCAAAGACGACAAGGCACACTCCTCCCACAAAGGGGAGGAACAAGAAGAAGAAGCCGCCCCATACGGAAAGGACGAGGGGCCTAGGGAGACGGACCAGGGGGCCGGAAAAGGCCCTCGGCGCAAGGCCGTCATACCCACGTCGTCTGACGACAACGAGACAGATTCCTCCCGCGGAGGCGGTGGGAAGTAAGAAGAAACTCTACCTCCCCGCACTGGGGAGGAGAAAAAGAGAAAAGCCGCCCCGGAGGGGGAGGCTGGGATGTCCAAGAAGGGAAAGGTGTCCCTTCCGGACTACTCCGCCACGGCCGCTCACAGCGAGGAGGGGTGGCTGCCTAGGGGGAAGCCCCTGGCGCGATCGTAAGTATCCGCGCTCTATCATGACCTTACTTCATAGTTTTTGGTTTAACGCTGAACATATATGTAGTCCGGCCAGGGCTCACCCCGAGGTATCTTATTCCGGGTCCCTGAGCGATTCGGAGATGAATTCGCTCCCGATGGCCACTACTCCTCAGCCCGCGGATGACACATAGGTGTTGTCCCGAAGGCTCCCAGAGCGGGGGGAGGTGACTCTGGAGACGCCCCAAGGCAGGATTCCATATGTCGGACACGCGGGGTTCAAGATCTCCGCGGATCGTGCCGATGAGAGCCATAGTAGGCCGGGCTCTCGGCCGAACACTGTTCCAGAACCTTAAAAGGTTCCGGACTCAGGTGGGCAGCCCCTTGTTAGGGAGGGCGAGCCATCTGCGTCGAGGACTTCCGTTGCACCCGAGGCGCCGGATTGTCTGCTGGAAGCGCTTCGGCGCTTCCATGGATGAAGAGCATCGTACTCTTATGAGTGCGGTGATTCAGAAGGTTTCATCCGCCAAGAGCGGACTAATCGAATCTTGCACTAGCCTCCTGACAGGCTTTGAGGTAAGTAATAAAAATGTGTGAAATTACCACCCGATAGGTAGTAGCCCCTGATACTCTGTTTGGTGTTTGGAAAGAAAAGCCAAACGGAGGGTCAATGATAATCCGCAGGAGTCTAATAATGAGTATTTATGTGAATAAGCAGGCTGTGCTGCTTGCCGCTGCTGCCCGCACAGCGAGGTTGCCGAACTAAAGCGGGACCTGGAGCAGGCGCAGGGAGAGCTCGACCTCACGAAGAGGCAGCTCAAAGAGAACAAAGGTAAGCGATTCCCCGCTCTTATGTATTTAAGGATAGATAAAATTGGTTAGTCTAACGTCGAAGCATCGTGACTGTGTAACAGGGGCCACCGCCGAAGTGGCGTCCCTGAAGAAAGCGATGTCCGAGGCCGAAGACAAGGCGGCCTTGGAATGCAAGGAGCGTGAAAAGAAAAGTGCTAGAGTGGGTGAGGTACAGCAAGAGCTCCGGGACCTCGGCAAGAAGTTCAAGTCTGTGGAGCATGATCTGAAGATGAAAGAGGCCGAGCTTGCGAAGGCCCTTGTGAATATGAAAGACGCCAAGGCCGAAGCCGAGAAGGCGTAGCAAGAAATCCAGGAGGCCCAAAAGATAGCGGCGGGTAAGAAATTCTTTATGCAAAGCAAACATGTGGATGAGGCGTTTCTTTTACTTACCCGAATTCGGAGCTCTTCAGGGGCATTCATAGATCTGCCACGCAGCGTATCAGATGCCGCGGAGTTCTACCGTGCCCAAGAGGGGAGCTCAACGGAGAAGCTGTTCTGATCCCAGTATGCTGGGGCCAAACACCCAATGCCTCTGAGTGATCAACTGAAGCAGTTGGTCGAACTCCACAGGGCGGCCGAAGTGGCTATGAAAGATTTCATAGTCCGGATGTGGCCTGGTGAGCCCCTGCCGGCTAGCTACTCCAGCCTGATCAAGCGGATGGTGAATGCATGTCCGCGGCTCGAAGTCATCAAGTGATCTATTTGTATTGAGGGTGCCCGCCGGGCCTTTGCCCGCGCAAAGGTGCACTGGGGCAAGCTGGATGCTGAGAAGTTGGTGAAGGATGGTCCGCCAGAGGGCAAGGAGCATCGCCATCCCGAGAAGTACTATGATGGCGTTATGAAGGGCGCTCGTCTCGTGGCCAATGAGTGTACCAAGGACAAGATCTTTGACTAGATGTACCTCTGCCGATGTTGTAATTTAAATACGAAGTTACTTGCGCTATGTAGCATTTTTGTTATTTAAAATATTACCTTCTGTGTGGCTGTTTATAAAATTCTGAAAGAAGGCCAGTCGTCGGCTTCCGCCCCCACGTAACTAGTACTGGGGTGTTCGTGGAAAACCCGGACACTCTTTATCCAAATGTTTGGACCCTTAAGGAGGTGTCCGGCGCAGCGAACAAGGCAATCGGACCATGTGGCTTTATAACTTTCACTTAGCCATAGAAGTCTACAATTTTAAATTTCGGCGAAGCCCCTGGAATCCGGAAGGCCGAATTGGGGCGCTATATACGCCTAGATCGGACGAAGCCAATTTATCGCCTAAAGCGGAAGAAATCTTTAAGGATTTTAAGACCTCTCGAACAGCGACCAGCTCTCGCCACATCATGCCGGTCAGTTTTCGGCTTTCTCTACTGAGGTGCTCGTCCGGAAGAACTGGGACACAATCGCAGTAGTTCTCCCTGCGCTACCTTAGCCGATATAACGGAACGTAAGGTACCAAAACAAGGGAGCCGGGCTAACCCAACTATAGACCCAAGACATGATTCGGAGCTGATGCATATAGTGCTATAAGTTCGGGGTGCCGCACTGTTCAAAGTGTTCGTACTTGTCTTGCCGTATTATGGGGGCGCCATAAGAAGTGTAGGACCTTGAAGTATGTCTAGAGGGGGGGTGATTAGACTACTTGACCAATTAAAAACTTAACCTTTTCCCAATTTTAGAGTTTGGCAGATTTTAGCTATCTTAGGACAAGTCAAGCAATCATCAGACAATTCAAGCAAGCATGCAAAGAGTATATGAGCAGCGGAAATTAAAGCTTGCAACTTGCAAGAATGTAAATGGAAGGGTTTGGAGGATTCAAACGCAATTGGAGACACGGATGTTTTTGGCGTGGTTCCGATAGGTGGTGCTATCATACATCCACATTGATGGAGACTTCAACCCATGAAGGGTAACGGTTGCGCGAGTCCACAGAGGGATCCACCCACGAAGGGTCCACAAAGAAGCAACCTTGTCTATCCCACCATGTCCATCGCCCACGAAGGACTTGCCTCACTAGTGGTAGATCTTCACGAAGTAGGTGATCTCCTTGCCCTTACAAACTCCTTGGTTCAACTCCACAATCTTTTCGGAGGCTCCCAAGTGACACCTAGCCAATCTAGGAGACACCACTCTCCAAGAAGTAACAAATGGTGCATTGATGATGAACTGCTTGCTCTTGTGCTTCAAATGATAGTCTCCCCAACACTCAACTCTCTCTCATGGGATTTGGATCTGGTGCAAAGAAGATTTGAGTGGAAAGCAACTTGGGGAAGGCTAGAGATCAAGATTCATATGGTAGGAATGGAATATCTTGGCCTTAACACATGAGTAGGTGTTCCTCTCTCAGAAATGGTAAGTTGGAAGTGTAGGTTTGTTCTGATGGCTCTCTCCGCGAATGAAGAGGAGGTGGAGGGGTATTTATAGCCTCCACACAAAATCTAACCGTTACACACAATTTACCAAACTCGGTGGGACCGAATCAACATACTCGATCAGACCGATTTAGTAAACCTAGTGACCATTAGGATTTTCGGTGGGACCGACATGCAACTCAGTAGAACCGATATGGTTAGCGTTAGGGCATAACGTAATCTCGGTGAGACTGATTACACAAACTCGGTGAGACCGATTTTGGTAATAAGCTTTCCAGAGAGTTGGTCAGGTAAACTCAGTGGGACCGATTCGCTCATTTCGGTGGGACCGAAATGTTATGAAAGGGAAACAGGGAGTTTACATTGCAATCTCGGTGGGACCGATCGCTCACTTCGGTTAGACCGAAACGTTACGAAGGGAAACAAAGAGATTACAATCCCATCTCGGTGAGATCGAGATCCCTATCGGTAAGACCGGTTTGCCTAGGGTTTGTGGCAGTGGCTATGACATTTGAACTCGGTGGCGCCGGATAGAAAGAATCGGTGGGACCGATTTTGACTTTTGGTTTAGGTCATATGTGGATATGAGAAAGTGGTTGAGGGTTTTTGGAGCATATCACTAAGCACTTGAAGCAAGAGGCTCATTAAGCAACACCTCATCCCTCCTTGATAGTATTGGCTTTTCCTATAGACTCAATGTGATCTTGGATCACTAAAATGTAAAATGAAGAGTCTTGAGCTTTTGAGCTTGAGCCAATCCTTTGTCCTTGATATTTTGAGGGATCCACTTTCATCATCCATGCCATGCCATTCATTGAGCTTTCCTGAAATAATAGTCTTGGAATAGCATTAGCTCAATGAGCTATATGTTGTTATGAATTACCAAAACCACCTAGGGATAGTTGCACTTTCAATCTCCCCCTTTTTGGTAATTGATGACAACATATAGATCAAAGCTTCGACAAATGATAATAAGATTTAAAAACATCGTCACTTTGAGAAGTATGTGATAAGCAAGAGCTCCCCCTAAATTTGTGCATAGTTTAAGATTTTCTTTGGACTGCAAATGCACAAGGAATTAGGCTCATGGGTTACTCTTCCATGTCACATACATCTTGGTGGAGTGCTCAAAATAATAAAGATTGAATACATGCACTCATCACCAAGCAAAGTGAATGATCATATAAGGATAGGTAACAAGCATAAGTGTAGCTTATGATCAAACACATGATCATCAATGTCTCACAGATAATAGCATAGTATCTCAAGCAATCAAAAACAGACAAAGTTTAACCACCAAAGCAAGAGAGAACAAAAAGGCAACACTGTCTCTCTCTCTCGAAGCCTATGATCTATACATTTTTCTCCCCCTTTGGCAACAAGTTACCAAAAAGTTCATAGAAAATGCATAGTGCTAGATCGACTCTCAGGCTTGATCTTCAGGTGGTGGTGTAGAGATGGCTCCTTGGACGAAGGCTTCAGTTGATGTGGATGGAGCTGGAGGAGTTGGTGCTGGAGCTAGTTGCACTGGAGTTGTAGTAGCTGTAGCTGCTGCAGATGATGTGGCTCTGGTGTCTGTCACAGGCACTGCAGCTGACCTCTGAGCTCTAGGCACTCTGGCAAATGCATCAGTGGTTGTCTTACCCTTCCTCTCCTGCATGTCATCCTGGATCTGCTCCACAACTGACTGAATCTCAGTTACTTTGACATCTAGATCATAGAATTTTTGTTCCATGATTCTTTCCAGGCTCTCCTGGTTTTGAGTTAGGGTGGCCAACCCCTTCTCAATCCTCAGTGTTGATGCTATCAAGTAACCAAGCTGCTCCTGCTTGTTCTTCAAAAAGTACTCAGATGCCTCCTCTTGAGTTGGCTTCTTGGCAGCCCTCTCTTTCTTTGCTTTCTCCTTCTTCTCTTGAGCTTGCACTGATGATGGTTCATTCTCATTCATGACAACTTGATTGTACTCAAAGTCTGGATAGATAGCAAAATGTTCCTTATCCAGCAAGTATGTTCCTGTGCCCATCTTTGAGTTAATCCACTCCTGAATCTGTGGGGCATACCCACAACTTCTCTTCTGGTCTGCTGCCATCCTCTTAATGGTCTCAACAATGAGGCTCATGACTTTGAATTTCTGTGGCACATCAAACAAGTGTAGTAAGTTGATAGCATGCCCTCTAATCATGTTGTGGTCACCTGAGTTGGGTAGTAGAGTGTGCCTTAGGATCCAGTTGATCATTGGCAGCCCTGACAGAAGAAAATGAACTGAACCAAACTTATGTGTCTCAACTGCAGCATCAGGGATTTCCTTGTACATATGAGCCATGGTATTGTGATCCATCTTCTTCTTGGCATAGACATACAAGTCATCTTCACTCTCCTTTGGGGCATTGATCAGATTGGCCCATTCCTCAATTGTTGACTGGTACCTTGTACCTTCAGACATCCAAACTATCCTGCCATCTGGATAGAAGTGTGCTATGGAGTAGAATTGCATAATGAGCTCATCATTCCACTTTGTGAGCTTCTGCCCAACAAAGTCTGCAACTCCACAAGCAATGAAACTGTCTTGCACTCCAGGATAGTGTTCTTTGCTGAGGCATACTCCTTTTTGAGCACTACCTTCTTGGAAGTAGCCTCATCTTCTTCTGCCATATAATCCTCATCCTCAGATTCTGAGGTTCTCTTCTTCCTTGTCCTGGTGGCAGCTTTAGGCAAATTGCTTGGGGTGCTCCTGCTGCCATCATCTGAAGTGCTGGAGGGACTAGTGCCCTCACTCATGTGACTGTGCTCTTCTGACTTGTTCTGACTATCACTTTGGTCTGACATGCTGCAAATCACTGACTGCTGACCGGGTGAATAGTTATAGATGAGATAGAATGGATGAGCATCACAAAATGCAGAGATTTTTGCAAAAAAATGATTCAGAAACTTAGTTTTAGTTTCCACAGAAAGCATTTCAGATCAACCGATTTTAGAACTCGGTGATACCGAAGCAGTTTTGGAACCTAAACTGGTGAACTCGGTTAGACCGAGTCACAGTTCGGTGGCACCGAGACTGCTAGGGTTTCACAAAGTTCTAAAATCGGTCACACCGATTAGCAATTCTCGGTCAGACCAAGAGTTACTAGTGCAATGGCGTTAGCCAAATCGGTGGGACCGAGTTTTTCAACTCGGTGGGTCCGAGATGGTTTCGGCGGAAACCTAACCCTAAATTTTCAAATCGCATCTATTCTAAGGATTGTATTGACTGGATAGGAGTGTTTCAATCGTGGCAAGAATCATAATGAACACAATGTGCTAGGAATCAGACGGGGATAGCACTGTGATCGAGTCCATACCCTAGCTTGGTGATGAACTCACTACGGCGGCAACAGCGGGGGTGAATTCCGTTGACGGCGGTAGAGACCAGCGACAGGAGGCGGCTGGCAACAAGGAGACGATCCGGAGACCTGGTAGGCAGAGCGAGCTATGCGCGGGCGAAGAGATTCGGAGAAAGTTTTCCAATTTTTGCCCGTGAGTATATATAGCCCGACCCTGTCGGTGTGACCGAGTGGAACAACTCGGTGGCACCGAGATGCATAACTGTATACAGTTACAGCAACTCGGTGTGACCGAAAAGTTCAAATCGGTTGCACCGAGATTGAAAACCTAGATCAACTTAGTGATCTCGGTAGGACCGAAATGGAGGAATCGGTCAGACCGAGAATCACAAAGAAGTTTTGGAAGTTTAAGTCTATGACGAATCGGGGACTCCGAGTGCTCCTCACGCAGAGTGGTTCGAATCTGACTTGATCAAATTTTGTGATGTAGCATGAATAGAGTTTGAGATGAGAAAAGCATAGATAGCTAGATAAGGTTCTTAGGAATTCTTGTCCATCCACTTGGCAAAAAGAAAAAGAAGCCAATCAATCAAAGCAACAAGTGGATGTCCTCGAATGAGTAAAATATGCAGCCAACATGCTCACACAATAAAATGGCAAATGAAATATGTGGCAAAGCATGCACAACCAATTCTAGCATCTATCAAACAATTGGCGGTGACTAGGTCATCTATATATGAGTATATTGACTTAGGAGTCAAATGAAAGCATTTGATCATAGGTCATACTCATCGTTTAAGCTCATGTGGGGTTACCACTTTTACATAATGCATTGATGTGTTCACACCATTAGAGTTGCTTTGACTCAATTCTTAGAGTTAAGCTCCCCTAGATGTGAGATCCCCCCTTAGAGGGATGAACTAACCTTGGGTTTTGTCGATGATGACTTCATGTAGGTGTTAAATATGTGGATGCTCAATGTTGATGTAGATCATTTGGAGCAATCCTTTGGAGTGAGTTGCACTTTCAACATACCTACATGGGTTAGTCCCACAAGGAACAAACAAGAATATCCATAGACATAGAGTGATGCACACACAAGATGATGTCCATGAAATCATTAGGTTACCTTGTCCCTTGCCTTACCAACATGAGGGTTTGTGACTCCTTGAACTAGTGCAAGATATGGAAGTTGATTGCACTTGTCCTTGCCATAATGATATGGGTGAAGAATGTTGGCAGAGTCGCCCTCAAGAACTCTCTAGTTCTTCTTCTTCGGGATCCACATCATCTTGATGGGAATCCTTGGAGTTGTAGTTGTACTTGATGAAGTAGAACTTGACGTAGTCTTGGGAACCCATTTGACCAAGGCCTTAGGTGCTTCTTAAAATGCATCAATCTCCTCTTGAATCTTGTCCTTGCCTTTGTTCTTGTGATCTTGTGGTGGAAGATCATCTTGTGCTTGTGTTCCCTTGAAGGAAGTAGGACCATACTTCTCTTGTTGAGGAACAAACTTCGTCTTGGGGTATTGATGTTCTTCCCACTCAACTCCATTGGCATTGAACTTTCGTTCAAAACCAACACCTTGATTCTTCTGGTGCCTTCCTTGCTTGCGTGCAATTTCCTCGAATTGCTTACTCCCGGCAAGGCTCTTGTATACACCTTTCTCTATAATTCCCTTTAATAAGCTATTTTCTTGCTCAAGTGTAACTTGGCTAAGAGAATCATTAGTGGAATCAAGAGAACTACTAGAAGCAACAATATTGGATTTGGCATTGTTATTGTTACTACTAGAGGAAGGATCTTTCTTGTACTTGTTACTAGACTTGACTTGAGGCATGTAAGTAGATAAGAGTAAACGCTTGGCAATGTAAGAAGAAGTTTTCTTACGGAGATCATCACTGATTGCCTTTAAGAACTCATGCTCTTGCTCAAGATTGAGCTTTTCAAAGCGTAACTTCTCGTGAGCCCTTAAAAGTTCTCGATGATCTTCGAAGATAGTTTCATGAGCTAACTTAAGAGTGTTTAGTTCTTTAGTTACAAGCTCAATCTTCTCCTTATGATTGTCATTCGTTTTATCTTGATTAGCATGATTAATTGATGTTTCATCATAGTATTCATCACTAGAGTTGTCAACAAGTAAATCATCATCACCTAGCATGTCATCTTCATCACTATTGAAATCAACATACTCGGGATGTGTTACCTTAGGACCTTTGGCCATGAATCATCTTCCAATTCCTTCATTTGGTGAGTCAAATATGTCGTAGGAGTTGGTTAACACAAGTGCTAGACCGACAACACCTTCATCTTGAGTATATTCGTAGTCGGAGTGATAGCTTCTCTCGGAGTGATTGTCGGAGTCAGAGCCGGATACCCATTCACCAACATGAGCTTGATGTCTTCATTTTGTTTAGCTCCTTGATGACTTGTCCTTCCTTTCCGAATCCTTGCTTCTCCGTGAGGGTCTTCGTTCATAATGATCATCTTTACTCCTCCTCTCTCTTGGTGGTGATTCTTCTCTTTTGCTTATTATTTTTGGAGAGTCTTCTCTTCTTTGCAGGGTGCCGTACACTCATTGGAATAGTGTCCGGGTCTCCCACAATTGTAGCAATTGCGCTCTGGACTAGAAGATCTTTTGTCATTGTAGGACCTTGACTTAGAGCTTCTTTCTTTGCTTCTACTCTTGTAGAATTTGTTGAAGTTCTTCACCATTAAGCTCAATTCTTCATTGAAGGTTTGTCTCTCACTTGATGATGTGGGGGCTTCACATGAGGCTTTGTAAGCACCACTTGACTTGTTGTGAAGTTCCTCCTTATCCTTGAGTGACATCTCATGAGCAACAATTCTTCCAATGACTTCCGTTGGCTTGAGATCTTTGTAGTTTGGCATCATTTGGATCAATGTGCACACGATATCATACTTTACATCCAATGCTCTTAGGATCTTCTTGATGATGAATCTGTCGGTCATCTCTTCACTCCCTAAGCCGGCAATCTCATTTGTGATAAGAGCAAGCCTGGAGTACATTTCAGCGACACCATCACCATCCTTCATTTTGAACTTGTCAAGCTGACTTTGGAGCACATCCAACTTGGATTCCTTAACGGAGTCGGTACCTTCATGCATATCAATCAAAGTATCCCAAATTTCCTTTGCATTCTCAAGACGGCTGATTTTGTTGAATTCTTCGGGGCACAAGCCATTGAAGAGGATATCACAAGCTTGAGCGTTGTATTGTAGCATCTTTAATTCTTCCGTGCTAGCTTCACGGTTCGGCTCTCTCCCATCAAATAAATCACCTTGCAAGCCAATACACACAATAGCCCAAACGGCGGGGTTATGTCCAAGAATATGCATTTTCATCTTATGCTTCCAACTAGCAAAATTAGTACCATCAAAGTAAGGACCTCTACGGTGATAATTTCCCTCGCTAGACGCCATACTCTCCTAGGTTGTGAAACCAAGGCTATGACCACCAAAAGCTATGGAAATCAAAGCAAATGGAGACCAAAGCTCTGATACCACTTGTAGGACCTTGAAGTATGTCTAGAGGGGGGTGATTAGACTACTTGACCAATTAAAAACTTAACCTTTTCCCAATTTTAGAGTTTAGCAGATTTTAGCTATCTTAGGACAAGTCAAGCAATCATCAGACAATTCAAGCAAGCATGCAAAGAGTATATGAGCAGCGGAAATTAAAGCTTGCAACTTGCAAGAATGTAAAGGGAAGGGTTTGGAGGATTCAAACGCAATTGGAGACACGGATGTTTTTGGCGTGGTTCCGATAGGTGGTGCTATCATACATCCACATTGATGGAGACTTCAAACCACGAAGGGTAACGGTTGCGCGAGTCCACAGAGGGCTCCACCCACGAAGGGTCCACGAAGAAGCAACCTTGTCTATCCCACCATGGCCATCGCCCACGAAGGACTTGCCTCACTAGCGGTAGATCTTCACGAAGTAGGCGATCTCCTTGCCCTTACAAACTCCTTGGTTCAACTCCACAATCTTGTCGGAGGCTCCCAAGTGACACCTAGCCAATCTAGGGGACACCACTCTCCAAGAAGTAACAAATGGTGTGTTGATGATGAACTCAGTTCTTGTGCTTCAAATGATAGTCTCCCCAACACTCAACTCTCCCTCATGGGATTTGGATCTGGTGGAAAGAAGATTTGAGTGGAAAGCAACTTGGGGAAGGCTAGAGATCAAGATTCATATGGTAGGAATGGAATATCTTGGCCTCAACACATGAGTAGGTGGTCCTCTCTCAGAAATGGTAAGTTGGAAGTCTAGGTTTGTTCTGATGGCTCTATCCACGAATGAAGAGGAGGTGGAGGGGTATTTATAGCCTCCACACAAAATCTAACCGTTACACACAATTTACCAAACTCGGTGGGACCGAATCAATAAACTCGGTCAGACCGATTTAGTAAACCTAGTGACCGTTAGGATTTTTGGTGGAACCAACATGCAACTTGGTAGAATCGATATGGTTAGGGTTAGGGCATAACGTAATCTCAGTGAGACCGATTACACAAACTCGGTGAGACCGATTTTGGTAATAAGATTTCCAGAAAGTTGGTCAGGTAAACTCAGTGGGACCAATTCGCTCATTTCGGTGGGACCGAAATGTTACGAAAGGGAAAGAGGGAGTTTACATTGCAATCTCGGTGGGACCGATCGCTCACTTCGGTTAGACCGAAACGTTATGAAGGGAAACAAAGAGATTACAATCCCATCTCAGTGAGACCGAGATCCCTATCGATAAGACCAATTTGCCTAGGGTTTGTGGCAGTGGCTATGACATTTGAACTCGGTGGCGCCGGATAGAAAGAATCGGTGGGACCGATTTTGACTTTTGGTTTAGGTCATATGTGGATATGAGAAAGTGGTTGAGGGTTTTTGGAGCATATCACTAAGCACTTGAAGCAAGAGGCTCGTTAAGCAACACCTCATCCCTCCTTGATAGTATTGGCTTTTCCTATAGACTCAATGTGATCTTGGATCACTAAAATGTAAAATGAAGAGTCTTGAGCTTTTGAGCTTGAGCCAATCCTTTGTCCTTGATATTTTGGGGGATCCACTTTCATCATCCATGCCATGCCATTCATTGAGCTTTCCTGAAATAATAGTCTTGGAATAGCATTAGCTCAATGAGCTATATGTTGTTATGAATTACCAAAACCACCTAGGGATAGTTGCACTTTCAAGAAGCCTCCGGCAAACTAAACGTACCAAGGTGTACGGATGCAATATCAAATAAACATTTGTGAGAAAAATGCTCAAATAAGACTGATAAGTTGACGCTATATGTGATCTCCCATTGATGAATAATACGTTTAAGCGTATGTTTACAATGAATGCATTAAGCGGAGATAAATAGGACTATTTGACATATCCTACCTAGGGGCAGGTCACGTACAGATAGATAAAACAGGTATAACGAACGTAAGTAGATTCCACCTGGGTGTTTCCTTCTGTGCGCAAAGCCTGTTGCCTCCTTGGTTTTCTCTCCTATGTAAGTCCGGCAATCCGGCCCTTCTGAAGAGGCTACACTAAAGCAATGTCCTGAAAGGTAAAAGGGAAAGATTATGAAGGTATGTTGCGGTGATACCGCACTATTGACTGAGTCACTGATGCGCCTCCGCCTGTGCCCACGGTATTTTGAGTGCGTAATTGTGTACGCGTGGCGCGAATGCTGCTTTAATGGGGTTTGAGTGGAGGCCAGACTGCTAATCGCGCTCTTGGCATGCCTGATGATCCTGTTGCGGGGTGCTCCAAACTCACTTGACAGTGCTTGAGGTTGTCGTCGCCGGATTGGTGGTTTGCCGGAGGAGGCCGCATTGTACTTCTGCCGCGAGGGCTGCAGTATGCTCTTCTGTACGGAGAGAGCGGTCCATGTTTCTGTTGACTGTTATGACCCGGCGGGCCTGGCATCTTGAGCTAGAGGTATGCATAGTGTGGCACCACATTGAATCTAGCGAATGCGGTTCGTCCGAGAAGTGCGTGGTAACCACTACGGAAGGGACGATATCGAAGATTAACTCTTCGCTTCGGAAGTTGTCTGGAGATCCGAAGACCACTTCCAATGTTATGGAGCCCGTACAGCGGGCCTCTACTCCAGGAATTACACCTTTAAAGGTGGTTTTGGTGGGCTTGATCCTTGAAGGGTCAATGCCCATTTTGCGCACTGTGTCCTGATAAAGCAGGTTCAGGCTGCTGCCACCATCCATAAGGACTCGCGTGAGGTGGAATCCGTCGATGATTGGGTCTAGGACCAATGCGGCTGAGCTGCCATGACGGATGCTAGTAGGGTGATCCCTACGATCAAAGGTGATCGGGCAAGCTGACCATGGGTTCAATTTGGGGGTGACTGGCTCCATCGCATAGACATCCCGTAGTGCTCGCTTTCGTTCCCGTTTGGGAATGTGAGTGGCGTAGATCATGTTGACCGTTTTCACCTGGGGGGAGGGATTTCTTTTGTTCCTCCGTGTTCGGACGCCGGGGCTCTTCGTCATCGTCGTTGTGCAGCCCCTTGTCCTTGTTATCGACGTTTATTTTGCCGGCCTGTTTGAACACCCAGCAGTCTCTATTGGTGTGGTTGGCTGGCTTGTCCGGGGTGCCATGAATTTGGCACGAGTGCTTCAGTATGTGGTCCAGACTGGACGGTCCCTGATTATTTCTTTTGAACGGCTTCTTCTGCTGAACGGGCTTGGATCCGCTGAATCTAGCGTTGATTGTCATGTCTTCAGTGCTGTCGCCATTGTTCTGTCGCTTATGTGTGTTACGCCGTGGCTTGCCGTTATTGTTGCGGCCATCCGAAGTGCCGGAATGTGGCGTAGTGCTGCTGCGAGCCAACCAGTTGTCCTCGCCCGCGCAAAAGCGGGTCATTAGTGTTGTGAGAGCTGCCATGGACTTGGGTTTTTCCTGGCCGAGGTGTCGGGCGAGCCACTCGTCACGGATATTATGTTTAAAAGCCACCAGGGCTTCGGTGTCCGGACAGTTGACTATTTGGTTCTTTTTAGTTAGGAACCGAGTCCAGAATTTTATGGCTGACTCTCCGGGCTGTTGAGTAATGTGGCTCAGGTCATCGGCATCCGGTGGTCGCACATATGTGCCCTGGAAGTTGTCAAGGAATGCGTCTTCCAGGTTTTCCCAGCTGCCAATGGAATTTGCTGGGAGGCTATTTAGCCAGTTCCAGGCTGGTCCTTTGAGCTTAAGGGGAAGATATATGATGGCGTGTAGATCGTCTCCGCGGGCCATGTGAATGTGGAGAAGGAAATCTTCGATCCATACTGCGGGGTCTGTTGTGCCATCGTATGATTCGATGTTTACGGGTTTGAACCCTTCTGGGAATTCATGATCCATCACTTCGTCAGTGAAGCAGAGGGGGTGTGTGGCGCCTCTGTGCCGGGCTATGTGGCCACGCAGTTCGAATTGGTCTGGGTTGCTGTGTTTAGCCCGGCCGGACTTGTTGATGATGTATCCGGCGTGACGGTCATCATCGCACACTGGGGCACGTCCCGCGATACGTAGATCGATCTTGGTTGTCCTGCTTTGTTTTCCAGAATATCTTGCAGGTCTTGCCGGTTGCCCTGAGCCGTAGTGTATTGGCGTGGGGGTGCGGGCTGGTATTCGGGTTGATATCCCATGTTATCCCGGCCACGTGGTGGCCGGTCAGCCGTTTGGCGCTCGAGTCCGTATTCCTCGGCTGCCAGGACTTCAGTCCATCTATCTGTGAGCAGGTCTTGATCAGCCTGGAGTTGCTGCTACTTCTTCTTCAGGCTCCTTGCAGTGGCAATAAGTCGGCGCTTGAAGCGCTCCTGCTCCACGGGATCCTCAGGCATGCCGAACTCGTCATCGCCGAGGCTAATCTCGTCTTCGGAGGGGGGCATATAGTTGTCCTCCTCCGGATATCCATCGGTCGCCTGTTCGTCTGGGCTGACCTGCTCATCTTCCTATTCGGCCTGCTCGAAGGTGGGCTGGTCAGGGTTGTATTCCTCTTCGGCGCCATCCGGATTGCTTTCATCTCCGGGGCCGGTATTGCTGTGGCGGGGCTTGGAGCGGCGCCGACGACGCCCATGCTTTGCTTTTCTCCCTGAGGGGTTATCCTTCGTTGCCTCGTCGCCATTTGTTTCCTTCGGAGTGTCCACCATGTATATATCATATGAGGAGGTGGCCGTCCACCGCCCTTTGAGCGGTGGCTCCTGTAATTCTCCTGCATCGTCGTCCATACCGTCGATGTCTTCGGAGTCGAAGTCAAGCACGTCAGTTAAATCATCGACCGTGGCAATGAAGTGGGTGGTGGGTGGGCAGTGAATTCCTTCGTCACCTGCTTCCCACTCAAGCCGGACATAGTTCATCCTAGAGCCTCCTGACAAAGAGAGAGACTTTAATGAGTTCAGCATGTCGCCAAAGGGCGAGTGCTGGAAGATCTCCGCAGTGGTAAATTCCATGACTGGAGCCCAGCCTGGTTCGGCTGGCTCGAGGGTGCGCGGACCGGAGCCAACAACCGGATACGAGTCCGGGGGCCCGGGGTTACAGGCTTCCACAGAGGTGAGACATGTGATTGGCTCCACCACCGATGAGTTTGCGGCATGCAGGGGGGGGGGGGTCCACCCCTCCATCCTTAGGCAACGCAACCTGCTTCGGATTTAGATCCGAGACTACTGCAGGGGTGATATCCCGAGCTTCATCCGACATCAGGTCTAAGCCGTGCTCATCGTGACTGTTCGGTGCTCCTGGCGCAGGCCCAAATCCTTCAAAGATCAAGTCTCCGTGAATATCCGTTGTGTAGTTCAAGTTTCCGAACCTGACCTGGTGGCCGGGGGCGTAGCTATCGATCTGCTCCAGATGGCCAAGCGAATTGGCCCGCAGCGTGAAGCCGCCGAACACGAAGATCTGTCTGGGGAGAAAAGTCTCCCCCTGGACCGTGTTGTTGATGATTGAAGGCGCCATCAAGCCGTGCATCGACGACACAGAGGAACTCTCAATGAAAGCACCAATGTCGGTGTCAAAACCGGCGGATCTCGGGTAGGGGGTCCCGATCTGTGCGTCTAGGCTGATGGTAACAGGAAGCAAGGGACATCATGCTTACCCAGGTTTGGGCCCTCTCGATGGAGGTAAAACCCTACTTCCTGCTTGATTAATATTGAAGATATGGGTAGTTCCAGAGTAGATCTAGCACGAGATCGTAGAGGCTAAACCCCAGAAGCTAGCCTATGATGGTATGATTGTAATTGTGATCGGCCTTCTAAGGACCAACCTCTCCGGTTTATATAGACACCGGAGAGGGCTAGGGTTTACATGGAGTCAGTTACAAGGAAGGAAATATAACATCCAGATCGCCAAGCTTGCCTTCCACGCCAAGGAGAGTTCCATCCGGACACGGGACGAAGTCTTGAGTCTTGTATCTTCACGCTTCAATAGTCCGGACAATGTACACAGTCCGGCTGTCCGGCAGCGGGGTCAATCCACCCGTCCTCGGACGACGTGATCTGCCCCGGATTTAGGTCCGGAGCTCTTGTAGGTGCGATATCCCAAGTATTGTCTGACAGCAGGTATAAGCCGTGCTCGTCGTGACTGTTCGGCGCTCCTGGCGTAGGCCCGAATCCATCGAAGATCAAGTCTCCACGGATATCGGTCGTGTAGTTCAAGTTTCCGAACCTGACTTAATGGCCAGGGGTGTAGCTGTCAATCTGCTCCAGATGGCTAAGCAAATTGGCCCGCAGTGCGAAGCTACCGAACACGAAGATCTGTCCGGGGAGGAAAGTCTCACCCTGGACCGCGTCGTTGTTGATGATTGAAGGAGCCATCGAGCCTTGCAGCAAAGACACAGAGGAACTCTCAATGAAAGCACCAATGTTGGTGTCAAAACCGGCGGATCTCGGGTAGGGGGTCCTGATCAGTGCGTCTAAGGCTAATGGTAACAGGAGGCAGGGGACACGATGTTTTACCCAGGTTCGGGCCCTCTCTATGGAGGTAATACCCTACTTCCTTCTTGATTGATCTTGATGATATGATTATTACAAGAGTTGATCTACCATGAGATCGTAGAGGCTAAACCCTAGAAGCTAGCCTATGATTCTGATTGTTGTCGTCCTACAGACTAAACCCTCCGATTTATATAGACACCGGAGGGGGCTAGGGTTATACAGAGTCGGTTACAAAGAAGGAGATCTAACATCCGGATCGCCAAGCTTTTCTTCCACGCAAAGGAGAGTCCCATCCGGACACGGGACAAAGTCTTGAGTCTTGTATCTTCACGGTCCAACAGTCCGGCCAAAGTATATAGTCCGGCTGTCCGGATACCCCCTAATCCAGGACTTCCTCACCCTGGAGTCCACATGAGTGAGTAATGACCACATATGGATCCACGATGTAGCACTGTAGATTACCTGCAAAAATTCGTGAAGTTTGTCCCATTAAAAATCATATCATTTCTAGTATTCCATATCTCCCAAAGTAGTGCACATATCCCTATCCAAATATGTTCCATTGTATGTATGTCCAGTCCATTGAGCCACGTCCCAAATAACGTCTTTATGCTTGTTGGGGGATGTATATTGAAAGTTGTATGAATTGAGCGCCACGATAATTTTGCAAGTGGACACTCGAGAAAGAGGTGTTTAATCGTTTCATTGTAATCACAAAAACAACATCTCGAGTTACCAATCCATCTTCTTTTAAGCAAATTATCTTTGGTAAAAAAACTCAAAATGACTCCTTTGTGAACAAACCACATGAAAATCTTAATTCGAAGCGGGACTTTAATTTTCCATACGTGTAAAGACCTAGACAATGGCCTTGAATCAATTAAGTCCAGATACATAGATTCACTGAAATGATCCCGTTCGTAGCTAACTTCCAGTGAATCATATCCTCATGGTCCGATAGTTGAACTTCCATCAACCTGTGGACAAGGTGCAACCACTCATTCCACCGATCCCCTACTAGGTATCGCCTAAATTGGATATTAAGCGGTACCAATTTAATACTGTGGCTACAAAGTCATCCTTTTGTTGCACAATATTATATAGTGATGGATATGGTAGAGCCAGAGGCATCTCCCCCAACCACGTATCCTCCCAAAATCTAGTGGTGGTACCTGTACCTATGATGAACCTCACCCGTTGGAAGAAGGTGACCTTTGTCCTCATAACCCTTTCCAAAAAGGTGAGTCTGTAGGTCTAGCTATAAACTGGGCAAAAGTTCTAGCGCGTAAGTACTTATTCCGCAAAATTTGTACCCACATACCCTCGGTCTCCACCGATAACCTGTAAAGCCATTTGCTAAGCAAGCATTTGTTCTTTACCTCTAAGTTCTTGATCCCTAACCCACCTTGGTCCTTGGGTCTGCAGATGATATCCCATCCGGCCAATCGGTATTTCTTCTTAGTCTCATCACTTTGCCAAAAGAAGCGGGATCTATAGAAGTCTAATCTTTTCCGCACCCCTACGGGCACTTCAAAGAAGGATAGAAGGAACATCGATAAGCTCATCGAAACCGAATTTATCAGAACAAGCCGACCTCCATAAGACATTAGCTTGCCCTTTCAGCAGCTTATTTTTTTCAAACCTATCCTCTATACATTTCCATTCCGTATTCATAAACGCCTATGATGGATTGGGATCCCTAAGTAACTAAACGGTAAGGAACCCATTTCACATCCGAATAATTGTGTGTACTCATATTGTTCCTCTTTCGCTCTCCTGAAACAGAACAATTTGCTTTTGTTAAAATTTATTTTTTAGTCCAGACAATTGCTCAAATAGGCAAAGCACAAGCTTCATATTCCAGGCCTTTGCGAGGTCGTGCTCCATGAAAATAATGGTGTCATCGGCGTATTGCAGTATGGATACCCCTCCCCTCTCTAGGTGGGGAACTAGTCCTCCTACTTGGCCATTGTCTTTAGCCCAACCGATAAGGACTGCTAACATATCCGCTACTATGTTAAACCGCAAGGGAGACATGGAGTCCCCTTGTCTTAGCGCCTTGTGAGTCTGAAAATAATGTCTCGTGTCATCATTTACTTTTATCCCAACATACCTTTTTGTATGAATGCATCCACCTGAGATCTCCAAGACTCATTGAACCCTTTCATACATAAGGCTTTGTTGGTGCAATAATTTGCCTCCTTATGTTTTGGAGTTTGTTGACATAAATAGTATGGGAATTATGTGTTTGCTAGTGCAGACAGAGTAACAGGTCCCTGCAATCAAGAGGAGTTTGATTCAAATGTCGAAGATAATCCCATGTGTGGCAGTGAAGGTTATCACTAAAGATTATGATAACAAGAGTGACCCCTCAAAAATTGCTGACGCGAAGCAATTAGTTCGGTGCTTGTCCGAAGGAAGTGACTGCGATAGAGAAGATTGAAGACGAAGTGAAGACCTAGCATTTATTTCATTGTTTCTCTCCTCTTTACTGAGTCACAGGACCACCATACTATTAAGAGGGGTGTAGCATTCGAAACTTTGATTCTCTGATGCTAAACCCAAGTCCTATGAAAGTTGCGAGAGAAATCACTTTGTATTCCGAGTGAATGCTTGGCAGCAAGAGAAAGTGATCTTCTTCGCTATGAGAGATTTGTCTCTGATCGAGGAGTTAGCATTATTTTGTCCTAAAGTAATGTTACCGCTTAAAATCCCACCATTGTGAACGTGACGGTTGGCCATTGGCTGGGCCGCGTGTCCAAAATGGCCATTGCCCACTAGGGAAGGCTGCGGCTATAAATAGCCACCCCGCACCGGTGTTGTCCGGTGGCTGACCCATTTGATTGTGAGAAGATTGTTGAGCAACCCCCTCTCCAGAGTGATTTGAGTTTAAATTCCACTGAGAGGAAACTCCTAGAGCCGAAAAAATAGATAGTGGTTCAGCATCACTCGAACCTAAGTCTAGTACGCTCCACCTATTACTCTTGAGAGCTGCAAACTCTCTAGATGGTTAGGTGTCAATTTCTTTCGAGACCAAGAGTAATGTGGTTCTCGAAGAAGAAGTCTGTAAAGGTTCGGAGATCGCCTCAAATGTCTACCATGACTGATCGACATTGGTTGACGAACCAATTTTCGAGGAGAATAGGGCGAAGAGAGTTTATCTTCTGTGTTAAATCAATAGCCCTCCAACCATACGTAGTCCTTGTGAAGAAGGACGAACTGGTCTACCAAATTCCTTGTCACCATCGAGCATCACTGATTACCTCTGCTTCTCCTCTTTACATTCGAACTATTTCAATCATGTGATTTGTCTTGATGCATGCTTTTAGTTTCCCTTTGTTATCTTGTATTCATTCATTGTACACTGTTTTCATTCGCTCCGCTACTAGATTCCGAGCGTTTTGAGATTTCCGAAGAAATTTTAAAGCTCCCATTCACCCCTCCCCCCCCCCCCCCCTCTGGTAGCCATACTTTGTTCCTACAATTGGTGTCAGAGCAAGGTACTCCTTGACTCTGCTCATTTTGGTCTAACCACCTTGGAGTTTAAGTATGTCTTCAGTGAGCTACAAATCGCATCTCAAGATTCCCATCTTCGATGGGACGGACTATCCCTTATGGAAAGAGAAGATGAAGATCTGTCTCCAAGATATTGATGATGACATATGGAATGTGGTACAAAATGGATTCACGGTTGATGGGCTCCAGGTCCCCACTAACCTCGAGAAGAAACTCATTCAGATGGACGCTCAAGCAAAAGATGGAATTGGTGGCTATCTCTCTCGTGCTCAATTTCTTCGCTATCATTAGTGCAAAACTGCAAAGGAATTGTGGACATTCTCGAAAATATAAATGAGGGTGTTTCAACTCAGAAAGAATCTCGCATTGATACTCTTCGGGCAAAGTACAAACAGTTCAAGCGAATCAGAAATGAAAGCTGCCAGCAAACTTTTGATCGTCTGAGTGACACTTCAAACGAGCTACAAGGTCTCGGCATGAAAGACATCACTGATCACGAAGTTGTGAAGAAACTGCTCAGATCTCTTGACAGGTCATTCAACACACTAGTTCTGATGATTAGGGAACGAGCTGATTTCAAAGTTCTCGACTCTGCTGATATCATGGAAAGGCTAAACACCCACCAGGAACAAGAAGAAAAGAGAGATCTCTATGGCTCAAGTCACCAAAAAATTCATGCTCTCAAGGCTATGGATGATTATAACTTAGAAGGAAATGCCGAAGAAGATTCAGATGACCCAGAAAGGATCAGCAAAGATCTCGCATTAATCACGAAAATATTCCAGTGCCTTCACGGGAAGAACCGGTTTTAGAAGAAAGGATCAAGAACCTCTGGCGTTTCAAAGTCTTCATCAAAACCTATTGGAGATTACACCTGCTTCAAGTGCAAAAAGCCAGGACATTTCATTTCGGACTACCCTCTCTGGGAAGCTGAAATCCGTGCCAGAGGAAGTTATGATTCAGGAAACAACCATGGAAAAGGCAAGAGCAAGAACTACGATTCTGATGATAAGAAGAAAACAAAGAAGTTCTTCAAGAAGAAGGACGGATCCGCCTCCAAGTCTTCATCAAGATCTTCCTCAAGGAATCTCTCCAAGTCCTCCTCCAACCGCAAGAATACCTCTCGCAAGTCCAAGGCGTACATTAGTAAGGAGATGGACTCTGATGAAGAAGAGTCGTCTAACTCTGAAGAAACTAATGAATCCGATGAGGATTCTGATTCCGACATGGCTGCCATAGCATGTGCCTCCACCCCTGCATCAAACTTCTTCGAGAATCATTCAAGCGACGATGAATCTCCTGCTTACTGCTTCATGGCCAAAGCTTCGAAAGAAAAGGTATCCTCCAGACATCACAAGGTTCACTCAAGTGATCAATATTGTTCGGATGAGGATGACCATGCTAAACTGATTAAAATTGATAATTACAACAAAACTCTCTTGAGGAAATTGAGAAAAACCTTAGTAAATCTGAAGGGTTGTTGGTTGAGGAGATGGAGAAAAGTTGGTCGTTGACAGTAGAGCATTCCGCTTTCGAGACAGGAATGGAATAACTATCAAATCGTCATGATTTTCTCTTGGCCGACCAAGAGAGATTGACTTATGATTACCTGAAAAGGAAATAGGAACTCGATTCGCTGAGAGAGGCTCATGATGACTTGATCAGATAACATTCTCTTATCACCCAACAACTCAAAGAGAAACCTGAAGTGTTTATACCACCTTGCTTAAAATGCCTTGAAGGTGCAATGCTGAATAAATTGTTGAATCTTCTGTGAATGCTAACCCGTTTGTCAAGGAAAGTGGTTATGTGTCTGATGAGAATGCTAGGTTGAAGGAACTTATTCAGACAGGAATGTTCAAGTCTCTCAAAGGGCATCAACCCCTGTGTGATGTTCTGAAGAAATCTATTCTTCACCAAAAATCCCAGGAAAGAAGGTTTCGGTTTCGAAAGGAAACTGAATGAAAATGGCTCCTACTGGGAACCTGATCAATAGCCTTGCACTGTGTGGGTGCGTGCCAAGAGAAAAACACTAGATCCAGCATTACTTTCGGGATATGACTCTCCTATCCCCGAATACTCTTACGATGATTCTCTGGACAACTATATGTAGTTCAAAAATCAACGTGGCGAGGCTGTTGCTCGCTATGTTGGACGAAACAACAGGAATGCCTAGGAAAACTTTCGATGCATTGCTACTCTACTAACCATACAGGCTGAAAATGCTTGTTACTCCTATGAAAAAGTTTGACAGAATGAGTACATGCATACCTCATTCAACCACTATACTCATTCGTTTGGAAAGAATTTCGCCTATTCTTTTGATTATGCTCGCACTTCTTCGAGTAACAATTATGGTTATCGAAAGAAATCATATCCTGCTCGCTCTTCTGTTTCGAAGCCACATACAAAGATGTGGGTGGTTAAGAAAGCTTAATTCCTCTTCAGGACTATGTCTCTGGGTGTACCGAATAGATAATGGATAGTGGATGCTGAAGGAAATATGCCCTAGAGGCAATAATAAAGTTGTTATTTATATTTCCTTATATCATGATAAATGTTTATTATTCATGCTAGAATTGTATTAACCGGAAACTTAGTACATGTGTGAATATATGGACAAACAGAGTGTCCCTAGTATGCCTCTAATAGACTAGCTCGTTAATCAAAGATGGTTAAGTTTCCTGACCATAGACATGTATTATCATTTGATGAACGGGATCACATCATTAGAGAATGATGTTATGGACAAGACCCATCCGTTAGCTTCGCACTATGATCGCTTAGTTTATTGTTATTGCTTTCGTCATGACTTATACATGTTCCTCTGACTATGAGATTATGCAACTCCTGAATACCGGAGGAACACTTAGTGTGCTATCAAATGTCACGACGTAACTGGGTAATTATAAAAGATGCTCTACAGGTGTCTCCGATGGTGTTTCTTGAGTTGGCATAGATCGAGATTAGGATTTATCACTCCGTGTATCAGAGAGGTTTCTCTGGGCCCTCTCGGTAATGCACATCACTATAAGCCTTGTAAGCAATGTGACTAATGAGTTAGTTGCAGGATGATGCATTACTGAACAAGTAAAGAGATTTGCCGGTACGATATTAAACTAGGTATGATGATACCGACGATCGAATCTCGGGCAAGTAACATACCGCTGACAAAGGGAACAACGTATGTTGTCATGCGGTTTGACCGATAAAGATCTTCGTAGAATATGTAGGAGCCAATATGAGCATCCAGGTTCTGCTATTGGTTATTGACCGGAGATGTGTCTCGGTCATGTCTACATAGTTCTGGAGCACGTAGGGTCCGCACGCTTAACACTCAATGATGACTTGTATTATGAGTCATGTGATTTGATGACCGAAGTTTGTTCAAAGTCCCGGATGAGATCACGGACATGACGAGGAGTCTCGAAATAGTCGATACATAAAGATTCATATATTGGGAGGTTGAATTTGGACATCGGAATGGTTCCGAGTGGTTCGGGCATTTTTCCGGAGTACCGGGAGGTTACCGGAACCCCCGAGAGAAGTATTGGGCCTAGTGGGCCTTATTGGAGGAGAGGAAAAAGGGACATAAGAGAGGGGCGCGCCCTCCCCTTGCCCAAACCAAATTGGACTAGGGGAGGTGGCTGGCCCCCTCTTTCCTTCCCCCTCTCTCTCCCTTCCCTTTCCCTCTGGTGGAAGAAAGGAAAAGGGGGGCAAATCCTAGTTGGACTAGGAGTCCAAGTAGGACTCCTCCCTTGGCGCTCCCAACCTGGCCGGCCTCCTCTCTCCCTTCCTCCTTTATATACGTGGCCAGGGGGCACCCCAATAGCACAACGGACAATATCTTAGTCGTGTGCGGTGCCCCCCTCCGCAGAAACACACCTCGGTCATATCGTCGTAGTGCTTAGGCGAAGCCCTATGCCGGTAACTTCAGCATCACCATCGCCACGCTGTCGTGCTGACGAAACTCTCCTTCGGCTTTAACTGGATCAAGAGTACGAGGTACGCCATTGAGATGAACATGTGCTGAACACGGAGGTGCCACACGTTCGGTGCTAAGATCGGTCGGATCGTGAAGACGTATGACTACATCACCCGCATTGATAAAAGCTTCCGCTTTCGGTCTACGAGGGTACATGGACACTCTCCCACCGCTTGATGTTATGCTTCTCCTAGATAGATCTTGCTTGACCGTAGGAATTTTTTTGAAATACTACGTTCCCCAACAGTGGTATCAGAGCCAGGTCTATGCGTAGATATTATATGCACGAGTAGAACACAATGAGTTGTGGGTGATAATAGTCATACTGCTTACCAGCAACGTCTTACTTTGATTCGGCGGTATTGTTGGATGAAGCGGCCCAGACCGACATTACATGACCGCGTTCATGAGACTGGTTCTACCATTGTGATTCGCACACAGGTGGCTAGCGGGTGTCTGTTTCTCCAACTTTAGTTGAATCGAGTTTGACTATGCCCGGTGCTTGTTAAAGGTTAAAATAGCACACTTGACAAAAAATCATTGTGTTTTTGATGCGTAGGTAAGAACGGTTCTTGTTAGAAGCCCGTAGCAGCCACGTAAAACTTGCAACAACAAAGTAGAGAACGTCTAACTTGTTTTTGCAGGGCTTGCTGTGATGTGATATGGTCAAGACGTGATGATATATAATTTGTTGTATGAGATGATCATGTTTTGTAACAGTTATTGGCAACTGGCAGGAGCCATATGGTTGTCGCTTTATTGTATGAAATGCTATCGCCATGTAATTGCTTTACTTTATCACTAAGCGGTAGCGATAGTCGTAGAAGCAATAGTTGGCGAGACGACAACGATGCTTCGATGGAGATCAAGGTGTCAAGCCGGTGACGATGGTGATCATGACGATGCTTTGGAGATGGAGATCAAAGGCACAAGATGATGATGGCCATATCATATAACTTATTTGATTGCATGTGATGTTTATATTTTATGCATCTTATTTTGCTTAGTACGGCGGTAGCATTATAAGATGATCTCTCACTAAATTTCAAGGTATAAGTGTTCTCCCTGAGTATGCACCGTTGCGACAATTCATTGTGCTGAGACACCACGTGATGGTCGGGTGTGATAAGCTCTACGTTCATATACAACGGGTGCAAGCCAGTTTTGCACACGCAGAATACTCGGGTTAAACTTGACGAGCCTAGCATATGCAGATATGGCCTCTGAACACTGAGACCGAAAGGTCGAGCGTGAATCATATAGTAGATATGATCAACATAGTGATGTCCACCATTGAAAACTACTCCATCTCACGTGATGATAGGACATGGTTTAGTTGATATGGATCACGTGATCATTTAGATGACTCGAGGGATGTCTATCTAAGTGGGAGTTCTTAAATAATATGATTAATTGAACTTAAATTTATCATGAACTTAGTCCTGATAGTATTTGCATATCTATGTTGTAGATCAATAACTCGGGTATAGCTTCCCTATTCATTTTTTGATATGTTCCTAGAGAAAAATAAGTTGAAAGATGATAGTAGCAATGACGCAGACTAGGTCCGTGATCTGAGGTTTATCCTCATTGCTGCACAAAAGAATTATGTTCTTGATGCACCGCTAGGTGACGGACCTATTGCAGGAGCAGATACAGATGTTATGAACGTTTGGCAAAGTTTGGTATGATGACTACTTGATAGTTTAGTGCACCATGCTTTACGGCTTAGAACCGGGACTTCAAAAACGTTTTGAACGCCACGTAACATATAAGATGTTCCAAGAGCTAAAATTTGTATTTCAGACTCATGCCCGAGTCGAGAGGTATGAGACCCCTGACAAGTATTTTTCCTACAAGATGGAGGAGAATAGCTCAACCAGTGAGCATGTGCTCAGAATGTCTGAGTACTACAATCGCTTGAATCAAGTGGGAGTTAATCTTCCAAATACGATAGTGATTGACAGAGTTCTCTAGTCACTATCACCAAGTTACTAGAACCTCGTGATGAACTATAATGTATAAGAGATGATGAAAACGATTCCCGAGCTCTTCGCGATGCTGGAATCAGCGAAGGTAGAGATCAAGAAAAGCATCAAGTGTTGATGGTTGACAAGACCACTAGTTTCAAATAAAAGGGCAAGGGAAAGAAAGGGAACTTCAAGAAGAATGGCAAGCAAGTTGCTACTCCCATGAAGAAGCCCAAAGATAGACCCAAGCCTGAAGCTGAGTTCTTCTACTGCAAAGGAAATGGTTACTGGAAGTGGAACTGCCCTAGACACTTGGCGGATAAGAAGGATGGCAAAGTGAACAAAGGTATATTTGATATACATGTTATTGATGTGTACTTTACTAGTGTTTATAGCAACCCCTCAGTATTTGATACTGGTTCAGTTGCTAAGAGTAGTAACTCAAAACGGGAGTTGCAAAATAAACAGAGACTAGTTAAGGGTGAGGTGATGATGTGAGTTGGAAGTGATTCCATGGTTAATAAGATCACCATCGCACAGTCCCTTCACCTTCGGGATTAGTGTTGAACCTAAAATAAATGTTATTTGGTGTTTGCATTGAGCATGAATATGATTCGATCATGTTTATTACAACACGGTTATTCATTTAAGTCAAAGAATAATTGTTGCTCTATTTACATGAATAAAACCTTCTATGGTCATACACTCAATATAAATGGTTTATTGAATCTCGATCGTAGTGATACGCACATTCATAATATTGAAGCCAAAAGATGCAAAGTTAATAATGATAGTGCAACTTATATGTGGCACTGCCGTTTAGGTCATATTGGTGTAAAGAGCATGAAGAAACTCCATGCTGATGGACTTTAGGAATCACTTGATGCTTGCGAACCATGCCTTAAGGGCAAGATGACTAAGACTCCGTTCTCCAGAACAATGGAGCGAGCAACTGACTTATTGGAGATAATACATCTGATGTATGCGGTCCAATGAGTGTTCAGACTTGCGGCGGGTATCATTATTTTCTGACCTTCACAAATGATTTGAGCAGATATGGGTATACCTGCTTGATGAAACATAAGTCTGAAACATTTGAAAAGTTCAAAGAATTTCAGAGTGAAGTGGAAAATCATAATAACAAGAAAATAAGGTTTCTATGATCTGATCGTGGAGGTGAATATTTGAGTTATGAGTTTGGTCTTCATTTGGAACAATGTGGAATAGTTTCGCAACTCACGCCACCTGGAACACCATAGTGTGTGTACGAACGTCATAACCATACTTTATTAGATATGGTGTGATCTATGATGTCTCTTACCAATTTACCACTATCTTTTTGGGTTATGCATTAGAGACAGCTGCATTCACGTTAAACAGGGCACCATCTAAAAAATCCGTTGAGACAACACTGCATGAACTGTGGTTTAGCAAGAAACCTAAGTTGTGTTTCTTAAAGTTTGGGGTTGCGATACTTATGTGAAAAAGATTCAACCTGATAAGCTCGAACCCAAATCAGAGAAATGTGTCTTCATAGGATACCCAAAGGAAACTGTTGGGTACACCTTCTATCACAGATCCGAAGGCAATATATTCGTTGCTAAAAATAGGATACTTTCTAGAGAAAGAGTTTCTCTCGACGGAAGTGAGTGGAAGGAAAGTGGAACTTGATGAGTTAGTTGTACCTTCTCCCGAATTGGAAAGTAGTTCATCATAGAAATCTGTTCCAATGATTCCTACACCAATTAGTGAGGAAGCTAATGATGATGATCATGAAACTTCAGATCAAGTTACTACCAAACCTCGTAGGTCAACCAGAGTATGGTCCGCACCAAAGTGGTATGGTAATCCTTTTTGGAAGTCATGTTACTAGACCATGATGAACCTACGAACTATGAGGAAGTGATGATGAGCCCAGATTCCACGAAATGGCTTAAGGCCATGAAAACTGAGATGGGATCCATGTATGAGAACAAAGTATGGACTTTGATTGACTTGCCCGATGATCGGCGAGCCATTGAGAATAAATGGATCTTCAAGAGGAAGACAGACACTGATAGTAGTGTTACTATCTACAAAGCTCGAATTGTGGCAAAAAGATTTCAACAAGTTCAAGGTGTTGACTACGATAAGATTTTCTCACTCGTAGCGATGCTTAAGTCTGTCCGAGTCATGTTAGCAATTGCCATATTTTATGAAATCTGGCAAATGGATGTCAAAACTACATTCCTTAATGGATTTCTTAAAGAAGAGTTGTATATGATGCAACAAAAACATTTTGTCAATCCTAAAGGTGCTAACAAAGTGTGCAAGCTCCAGCGATCCATCTATGGACTGGTGCAAGCATCTCGGAGTTGGAATATATGCTTTGATAAGGTGATCAAAGCATATGGCTTTATACAGACTTTTGGTGAAGCCTATATTTACAAGAAAGTGAGTGGGTGCACTACAGCCTTTCTGATAATTATATGTGAATGACATATTGTTGATCAAAAATGATGTAGAATTTTTTGGAAAGCATAGAGGAGTATTTGAAAGGAGTTTTTAAAAGAAAGACCTCGGTGAAGCTACTTACATATTGAGCATCAAGATCTATAGATATAGATCAAGACGCTTGATAAGTTTTTTCAATGAGTACATACCTTGATACATTTTTTGTAGTAGTTCAAAATGGAACAGTCAAAGAAGGAGTTCTTGCCTGTGTTGCAAGGTGTGAAGTTGAGTAAAGACTCAAAACCCGACCACGGCAGAAAATAGAAAGAGAATGAAAAGTAATTCCCTATGCCTCAGTCATAGGTTCTATAAAGTATGCTATGCTGTGTACCGGACCTATTGTATACCTTAGCATGATTTTGGCAAGGGAGTACAATAGTAATCTAGGAGTGGATCACTGGACAGCGGTCAAAATTATCCTTAGAGGACTAAGGAAATATTTCTCGGTTATGGAGGTGATAAAAGAGTTCGTCGTAAAGAGTTACGTCGATGCAAGCTTTGACACCAATCTGGATGACTCTGAGTCTCGATTTGGATACATATTGAAAGTAGGAGCAATGAGCTAGAGTAGCTCCATGCAGAGCATTATAGACATAAAAAAATTCAAAATACGTACGGCTCTGAATGTGGTAGACCCGTTGACTAAACTTATCTCACAAGCAAAACATGATCACACCTTAGTTCTCTCTAGGTGTTAATCACATAGCGATGTGAACTAGATTATTGACTCAAGTAAACCCTTTGGGTGTTAGTCACATGGAGATGTGAACTAATCACATAAAGATGTGAACTATTGGTGTTAAATCACATGACGATGTGAACTAGATTATTGACTCTAGTGCAAGTGGGAGACTGAAGGAAATATGCCCTAGAGGCAATAATAAAGTTGTTATTTATATTTCCTTATATCATGATAAATGTTTATTACTCATGCTAGAATTGTATTAACCGGAAACTTAGTACATGTGTGAATACATAGACAAACAGAGTGTCCCTATATGCCTCTACTAGACTAGCTCGTTAATCAAAGATGGTTAAGTTTCCTGACCATACACATGTGTTGTCATTTGATGAATGGGATCACAGGACAAGACCCATCTGTTAGCTTAGCACTATGATCGTTTAGTTTATTGCTATTGCTTTCTTCATGACTTATACATGTTCCTCTGACTATGAGATTATGCAACCCCCGAATACCGGAGGAACACTTAGTGTGCTATCAAACATCACAACGTAACTGGGTGATTATAAAGATGCTCTATAGGTGTCTCCGATGGGTTTTGTTGAGTTGGCATAGATCGAGATTAGGATTTGTCACTCCGTGTATCGGAGAGGTTTCTTTGGGCCCTCTCGGTAATGCGCATCACTATAAGCCTTGCAAGCAATGTTTCTAATGAGTTAGTTGCAGGATGATGCATTACAGAACGAGTAAAGAGACTTGCCGGTAACAAGAATTAACTAGGTATGATGATACCGATGATCGAATCTCGGGCAAGTAACATACCGATGACAAAGGGAACAACGTATGTTGTTATGCGGTTTAACCGATAAAGATCTTCGTAGAATATGTAGGAGCCAATATGAGCATCCAGGTTCCGCTATTGGTTATTGACCGGAGATGTTTTCCAGTCATGTCTATATAGTTCTTGAACCCGTAGGGTCCGCACGCTTAACATTCAATAACGACTAGTATTATGAGTTATGTGATTTGATGACCGAATTTTGTTCGGAGTCCCAGATGAGATCACGTACATGACGAGGAGTCTCTAAATAGTCGAGACATAAAGATTCATATATTGGAAGGTTGCATTTGGACATCGGAATGGTTCTGAGTGGTTCAGGCATTTTTCCGGAGTACCGTGAGGTTATCGGAACCCCCCGGGAGAGGTATTGGGCCTAGTGGGCCTTATTGGAGGAGAGGAGAAAGGGCCACAAGAGAGGGGCACGCCCTCCCCTTTCCCAAACCGAATTGGACTAGGGGAGGGGGATGGCCCCCCCTCTTTCCTTCCCCCTCTCTCTCCCTTCCCTTTAACTCCGGTGGAAGAAAGGAAAAGGGGGAACCTACTTGGACTAGGAGTCCAAGTAAGACTCTCCCCTTGGCGTGCCCAACCTGGCCGGCCTCCTCTCTCCCTCCCTACTTTATATATGTGGCCAGGGGGCATGCCAATAGCACAATAGACAATCTATTAGCCGTGTGCGGTGCCCCACTCCGGAGAAACACACCTCGATCATATCGTTGTAGTGCTTAGGCAAAGCCCTGTGCCAGTAACTTCATCATCACCGTCGCCACGCCGTCGTGCTGACGGAACTCTCCCTCGGCCTCAACTGGATCAAGAGTACGAGGGATGTCTTCGAGCTGAACGTGTGCTGAACACGGAGGTGCCGTACGTTCGATGGTAAGATTGGTCGGATCGTGAAGACGTACGACTACATCAACCGCATTGATAAACGCTTCTGCTTTCGGTCTACGAGGGTATGTGGACACACTCTCCCCGCTCGTTGCTATGCCTCTCCTAGATAGATCTTACGTGATCGTAGGAATTTTTTTGAAATACTACGTTCCCCAACAGATGCACTAGTCATATGACCGGAGACAAGTCGTTGTTTGTCGACCCCAACTTAACTACTTCATCTCAGAAGTATACTATTACATTTGGCGACAACAAAAAAGGAAAGGTAATTGGGTTAGGTAAAATTGTTATATCCAAAGACAAGAACATTGATGATGTTTTACTTTTTCAGTCTCTTGGATTCAATCTCATGTCAGTTGGCAAGCTTTATGATCTAGGCATGCTAGTTATATTTTTCTGTATCCAAATGCATCGTCTTTATGGCCTCTGACAATTCCTTCATCTTCAAGGGAAATAGAAAAGGTGATTTATATATTGTTGATTTTTCTAAGGGTCCCTCGGTCCAAACTTGTTTTCTTGCAAAAGCAACCGAAGGATGGCTGTGGCACCGAAGACTTGGTCATGCAGGTATGAGAAATTTGCAGACTCTCATGAAGAAAAATCATCTTCGTGGGATTCCTGATGTAAAATTCGACAAGGATCGTCTATGTGGTGCGTGTGAGGCCGGTAAATTGGCCAAGAAGAATCACTCATCAAAAACTATTATGACCACAATAAGACGTCTGGAAATTCTTCATATGGATTTATTCGGACCTCAAAACTATGCAAGTTTCGGAGGCAGTCGATATGGTCTGGTTATTGTCGATGATTTCTCTCATTACACTTGGGTATTCTTTCTTGAAGATAAAACCTGCACCCAAGACATCTTCAAAAGATTCGCCAAGAAGGCCCAAAATGAATATGATGTGCGAATTAAGCATGGCAGAAGTGACAATGGTATTGAGTTCAAAAATACTCATATCGAAGATTTTCTCGACAAAAATGTTATAACTCATGAGTCCTCTGTCGCATACACTCCCCAACAGAATGGAGTTGCTGAGCGAAAGAATAGAACTCTCATTGAGATGGCGAGAACAATTCTCAGTGAGTATAAAACTCCTATTCGCTTCTGGGCTGATGCTATTAACACTGCTTATCATTTCGTGAATCGTATTTATCTTCACAAATTCCTTAAGAAAACTTCATATGAGCTCATCACTAGAAAGAAACCAAATGTTTCTTATTTATGTGTTTTTGGTGCACCTTGCTATATTCGTGACATGAATCATAATTCCAAGTTTGCACCTAAGGCACATGAAGGTTTTCTTCTTGGTTATGGCTCGAACTCGCATACTTATCGTGTGTATAACTCTCACCACGGGAAAGTTAGGGAAATGGTAAATGTGCAGTTTGATGGATCTAGCGGCTCCCAAAAGGAGCACCTGTCTAATGTGATAGATGAACCACTGATTTCGGATGCTATTTGGCAAATGGCCATTGGGAGCGCCAGGCTAGTTGAAGGAAATGTACCTGACTCTTCCGATGATGATGCCCCCATGACTCGAAGCAGAACACGCCAAGCCACTGCCGAAGAAAATGCCATTCCGAACACAAATGGTAACCAGAAAATGCAAATGCCAATCAAAATGGCAATCCTGATGAAAATGTCGACATAAATGCTCATCTCGATGCTGATGCTGAGGAAAATGAAAATGATTGTCAAAATGAAAAATCTCACCCAGGAGTGGCTAATCGAGTTGACCCTGCATTAATTCTTGAAGATCTTGAGAATCCAAGTTATCGACCCACAACTCGTTCTCGCACTCTTTTGGCTAACTACTATGGCAGTTTCTCCTTTGTCTCATTGACAGAACCTACCAAGTATGAGGAAGCCATGAATGATCCCGATTGGATGAATGCCATGCAAGAAGAGTTGGTGCAATTCGAATTGAATGATGTATGGGAATTGGTCGACAAACCGAATCCTAAGAAGCACAATATCATCGGCACAAAATGGATATTCCGGAATAAGCAAGATGAAAATGGCATTGTCATGATAAACAAAGTATGGCTTGTCGCTCAAGGGTATACACGGGTAGAAGGTATTGATTTCGGTGAAACATATGCTCCTATTGCTCTCCTTGAGGCACTTCATATTCTTCTCGCTTATGCAAACTACAGTGATATCCTGCTTTATCAAATGGATGTGAAAAGTGCTTTCTTTAATGGTGAAATTGATGGGTAAGTATATGTTAGATAGCCACCTGGCTTTGAAAACCCTTAGTTTCCTAACAAAGTTTTCAGGTTGAAAAAGGCTGTATATGGGCTGAAGGAAGCCCTTCGATCTTGGTATGACACCTTGAAAAGGTTTTTGCTCGACAAAGGGTTCAAGCCAGGATCCACTGATTCCACTCTTTTCACTCGTGCTATTGATGGTGAT
This sequence comes from Triticum timopheevii, assembly GCA_963921465.1. Taxonomy (NCBI): domain Eukaryota; kingdom Viridiplantae; phylum Streptophyta; class Magnoliopsida; order Poales; family Poaceae; genus Triticum; species Triticum timopheevii. Next base: position 367,542,663 of record OY997264.1, read on the forward strand.
CTATTCGTGTGTCAAATTTATGTGGGTGATATTATTTTCGGTTGTACTAACAATGCTTGCGACATGGAGTTCGAGCGAATGATGTTTGATAAATATCAAATGTCTATGATGGGTGAACTTAAGATCTTTCTTGGACTGCAGATATGTCAACGGGACAACGGAATTTTCATATCTCAAGAGAAATATCTGAGAGACTGTCTGAGGAAGTTTAAAATGCAAGATTGCAAAACTAAGGGGCTACAAAACTCCAATTCCCACGAATGGTCAGCTGGACGCAGTTGTGTACAATAAGATTATGATCAGAAAACTTATCGTTCGATGATTGGTTCTTTACTCTACATATGTGCATCTAGACCTGATATTATGTTGGGTGTTTGTATGTGTGCTCGTTTTCAAGCTACACCATAAGAATCACATCACCAAGCGGTCAAGCGTATTCTGAGATATTTGGCTCACACCCCCACCTTGGGTTTATGGTATACTAAGGCAGAACAATTTGATCGCATTGGATATTCAGACTCAGATTATGCAGGTGATCGGGTTGACAGGAAATCTACTTCGGGGATATGCCATTTCCTCGGTAGATCTTGGGTATGTTGGTCGCCAAGAAAGAAGAATTGTATCTCTCTCTATGGTTGAGGCTAAATATATTGTTGCTGGTGCATGTTGCACTCAGTTATTATGGATGAAGCAGACGCTAAAGGATTATGGCATCAAGGTCAAGAAGATTCCTCTATTCTGCGACATTGAGAGTGCGATCAAAATTCCACACAATCCAGTGCAGCATTCTTGCACCAAGAATATTGTGATCAGACATCATTTTATTCGCGATCATGTAGCTAAAGAGCATATTGTTATCAGTCACATCAATACTGAAGAAAATCTCGCTGATATCGTCACCAAGCCTCTCGATGAGAAACTATATTGTGTGTTATGGTGTGAGCTAAATATCCTAGATTCCGCAAACATGTAGTAAGCTGGACTCGGCACCCGTACCATCACTTCCACATCTTAGAAGGAATGGGTGCACAACGCTCAAAGAGTTTGAAGAGTTTGAAAATTTTGAAAAAGTGAAATTTTCTTTCTGAGAGTGAATACATTAACGAAGAACTAGACTAATCGGGTGCCACGATAATTGTGCAGCGCTTGGGGTCATACAGTTCTTATATGGTGGGTCACGCCACCACAATTTCCCTTTGTTGAGTTGCCTTTCGGTTGAAGGGTTTTGTGTTAGTCTGAATGTACTTCATTGATAGCTTTTCTCTCAGGTGTTTGTGTTTCTTTGTCTGAGTGAAATACCTAGGACACTGTTTTCCCCCTATTCTATCTCCTCCAGTCTATGATGTTTTGTTATCAATGCTCAAATTTCATATGGTAACGATACTTTATCTGGTATCTTGACCACGTTAAAGGTTTGTTCTGAACTTAATTTGTTTTGGCCAAAGCCGCCCAAAATTAGGGGTTTCCTGCCCAAGTCAGGACCATGATCTTTGATGACGATTGCCACGTGCTCTTCATCAATTGTCTTTTTATCTGGTCCGTTGAATCGCAATAGTCCTTTGAATGTGGCCGTTCGATCAGATTCACCATATGTGGTTATTCCTCCTCGCATATATATATATATATATATATATATATATATATATATATATATATATATATATATATTGCATCGCCAACCTTCCCCAAATCCATTTATCCTCTTCGCCACGTCACTCTCCGAAGCCTACTGCACTGCTCCACCTTGAGCTCGACGACGTCGATCATCTTCGCCGCTTAGCTATCAGAAAGAGGTCGCTGGAGTCATTCCTTGCCGCCAGGGATCATCATCCTCCCTGCGCCGCCGTAGTTGCTGCACATCACCAAGTTAGGGTATGTGTAGTACGAACTCGTTCTTCAATTCATCTTGTTCAACTTTGTCTGCAGTAGAAATTACCTATATTTACCGCATTTCTCAGATCTTTACTGATAGGTAACTTGTGTGGATGTGGTTTGTAGAAGTCCCCGCATCCGAAAAGTTTTAGATCTAGGGTTTGTGTTATGTCTCGTACGATGGAATGCTTAGCACATTAACTAGTATATTCTTCAAATCTACTAGTTCGTTCTACACATTTCTTTCATCTGAAACATTTCTCAAAGTCTACATCTAATTCTTCTTCAAAACTTTGTCTTTCTCAAAACCTCGCTGTGAGCATTCGTAACCACTGTCCCCATTTCTCCCTCGCATCTATCCTTATTCACAGGTAAATGCAGTCAGTTGAGGATTCCAGTGAGCATGGCTGACAGAGATGACGATGTTGTTCTGGGTACAGAAGACTAATCCAAAGCACCGAATGCCAAGGTCCTCAACGGTAGGCCCATCACCAGCAAGCGTAAGAAAACCGAGGAAAATGTCGACGAGCAAGAAGAGAATGCTCCGAAGAAGAAAAGGGGTGGCAAACAAGCGTATACAAACATGGCTGAATATATCTCCCATGATCATTACAATACTGTTCCAGGAGAAACAAAGCGACAGAGATATAAGCATCTGCAATGGATTCGACATCATTGGGTGTGCAAAAGGTTCAGTTATGAATTTGTTCATCCTCGGTTTGCTCAAAACTTTGCATTTCATCCACCATGGGGTGACTGCCTAGAAATTTCTCTCATAAAACCAAATGGTCCCCAAGAGAGACCACCGCCTCCACCAAATGCTCATGACTCCTCCCTTCGCACACCTGAATCCTATCCCGATGAGCTTGCTAAGCGTCAGCGAAATGCCATCAAGCAAGCTAAGAGGGAAGAAAAGAAAAAGGCTAATGAAGAGAAAAATCGTCGCCTTCTCAAAGATGATGTAGAGAATTAAAAGGCCGAAGGAAAATCTGAAGGCCTCTCGAAACGCAAGCATGATCCCAGTACTGCTGCATCAAAGCGAAAGAGTGCACCAAAGAGGAGAACAGTTGCACCAGCTGATGAATTTGCCATGAGTGATCCTTCGGATGATGATAATACTCCGCTCACAAAGAAAGAAGATGATGCTTCTCTCGGCGAGCAAGTGAATATCACTACTTCAATGGTGTTGCCTGATCTTTGAGTCCCTATGGTTCCAGAAGCACCACCGAAGAAGATCACTGCTAGGAAAACTCCATCTACCACTGTCACTATGAAATAACATGTGAACACAACTCCTCATCCACATGCTATCAATTTGAAGGATTTGGTAGTTGACGCTCCTGTGAGTACTTCAAAGCCAGGCGAACGAATTCCCAAGCCTGACTTGAAGAAAATCAAGACATCTACTACCTAGCATAATGCTCCTCAAGCTACTGCTCCGACGGAGAAGGCTGCTAAGTTTGCTCCCACATTAATTTAGCCATTGGCTTCTAAACCTCCTTCCGAGCAAGTTCTAGTGAAAATTGCTCTAATTACTAAGTTTAATGCTCCTCACTACTATGATCATATGTTCATCATGGAACAGCTTGATAAGTTTGTGGACAATCCATTCGATGGTGAAGTGGCCTCTTTGCCTATCCCTCCTGAAGTTATTTCATAGGCCACTACTATTGTTCAAGAAATGAGATAAGATGCAGTTGAAATCAACACTCTTTCTGTCGAACTCAATAACCTTGATCGTCGAATGAAAATTGCCTCTTCAAAATTTGTCATTAAAGCACTAGAGGACTCCTACAAGGACATCAACTGTGCCATGACACTCCTCCAAGATAGAAGGTTGCATTTTCACATGGATTTAGATGAACTTGTTTGCAAGATCTATGATGAACATCAAGCAGAGGTTACTAGCTATAATGATCTGGTCAAAGGCCATATTAATCAAGTTGCTCGGCAAAAGAAGAAGCAACGAAAGAAAACTGCAAAGAAAAATGGACCTTCTGCTTCGACAGAAAATTCACCTGATCGCCCAAAGGCTCAGTCTCAAAAACAAAAATCTCCTGAGCCAGTTGTTCCTTCACAACCCCCAGCCAAAGACTCGGATGCTCCCACCTCTCCAAGGTTAACTGTATCAGTGCCTGTGGCCTCCGCTACTCAAGCTGATAATCTGTCTCAGCAAACTGTTTTTGAGGAAGGTGAAATCTCTTGCTCCGAACCACAAGCTTTTCCGTCTCATGAAACACCAAAGGGCTCGGCCTCTCCACTTATTCAGCAACAACATATTCTAGTGGAACAACCTCAACCACCTCCTATACTTGATTTAGCCTTAGTGCCTATAGTGAAGGAACCTATTGTGTTGCCTACTGCCTCTGCAGCTCCCTCTATTGTGCCACCAGCTCCATCACCACTTAAGTTGTCTCTTGACACAGCACCAAGAATGTCAGATATTGGTCCCTCTGAACGAAAATCTATTTTTGCTTACCCGACTGACTCCGTTGTATATGGCGATGAATATCTCTCTCTTGAAGACGAACTCAAATACCCATACCCTCATGAAGAACTACCTTTGTTCTCGTCAGGAGATGGCGCAAAAGGTCCTCCTTTCAATAGGAATGTGCATCCCAAATTCATTCAAGATAGTCCGTATGATGGGCGGCGCACTTCGGAATCGCCTCGCTTCTGGGCAAAAGAACAGGCCATCTATTACTCTCGGGTCCTCTATGAGAGCAAAAATATATTTCTGCATGAATACTTGAGCATCCCTGCTATGCGCAATATTTGCTGCTTCAATCAGTTACTGCAAGATCTAGATGATTTCTACCTCACCAAGGTATTCGAATTCGAGCATCCTTGGAACCGAGAGCTTATTCTTCGGTTTGATGCTACTCTATATATCTCTGGTGATGAATCCGATAGCTCAAAATGGATTATGGAGTGGATAATCGAAGGACAACGCATCAAATGCACTTCAACTCATTTTGTCTCACTTCCATTTCCCTCGCTTTGAGCATGGCGACAATGAAATTCGGGTGCACAACATTGATGTAATATCAGATGAAACGTTTGGGTGCACTATGGATCAAGAAAGGATTCGTAACTACACTGGTCCTCCCCATCCTGAGCATTTAACGTTCGAGAATCAGACACTATTCCACATGCTCTTTTACACTATTTGCCCTCTGGCCAGGATGAATATAGATAAGTCCATCTCAGATGTTCTTCAGAATACTATCTATGCACTCTCTAAGCGATATTTCTTCGATGTTGAGGGCATGTTTCTGCGTATTCTGAAGGATTCTTCTCAATATATATCCTTTCTGCCTCAAAGTTTTCGTGCCATGGATCCAGAAAGTCATTGATCATGCTATGAGCATAGTGTATCTGGCGAAGAAAAGTCATAAAAGCTTCATACCTCCTATTCATGACACCTTGCAAATCATGGAAGATATTTCTTCGGGTAAATCGCCTGTGTCAAGCCCTCATGATCATCACAATCAATTCGACGGGACACGTATCCCTCAGCGTGACCGAAAGATTTCACCTCAACCTCCATCGCAACTAGAAGTCAGTTTGCATATACAACAGTTGATGTTGTAGCACATCGCTGAGGATCAACGCGAAAAAGAACATCTCGCCTCTGAGCTAAATGCTCTCATCAATTGCACCAGAATCATGCATCTGATTGCAGATGAAAACAAGAAGCAGCTCTGGAAATTGCTTTGTAAGTTCTTTACCGAGAAACAACTTCTGAATGTCAATCTCCAAAAGCTCTGTGATTATATTGACAAAGGCTTCACTATTGAAAATTTCCAAGATCGGAGTACCCCTCCTCTTCCTAGTCGTAAGCTAACCACTGATCTTCTGCATCTCAAGATTTGCAAACTGCTTGAAGAATCTGAATCCACCTCACCAACAGAGAAACCTATACCGAAGGCAATATGCTATCCCATGTTCCTCATGTGGCTGACCCAAACATGACCTCGTCCTCTCAGCCCCAAGTTGTTATCCCTGAAGGAAAATCCACTGTTGCTGAAGACAAAGTTATTCCAGTCACTTCCAAAGACGAAGTCACCTCCGACAGTTCTTCTGGAGATGCCACCAAGTGAACCAAGTTCTGCATTTTTGCACTCATGTTCTTCATCACCTTTTTGACACTAGTTGACAAAAAGGAGGGAAATTACATCAAGTCTCAATAGATTTTCTTTGTTTCTTTGGTTTGGTTTCGTGCAAGTTTGAAACTTCTGGTTAAAGCTTATCTGCTCTAAATTGTAAAACTTCTGTGTTGTAATGTTAATAACCCTACCTGTTGCACTATTTGTCTTGAAGCATTTGTATTGAAGGTGGAATTATTATAGAAGTTATGAATGATAGCACTACAATCTCGATGGATTATATATCATCAGTGTGAATCATTGTCTCGAATGATTGAAATTTCCTCTGTATACCTCAATAATTGCAGGAGAATTAATCACATATCCTTTCCCTGCATACATCTAGGGGGAGTCTATTTCATCATCGAGCAAAGTAACACTTATTCACTCTTGTTGGAATTACTTGTCACTTATCTATCTTCACTTTGATGATTATCTGTTTTGTCAACAATCGCCCAAAAAGGGGGACACTGTTGGTGCAATAATTTGCCTCCTTATGTTTTGGAGTTTGTTGACATAAATAGTATGGGACTTATGTGTTTGCTAGTGCACACAGAGTAACAGGTCCCTAGATTCAAGAGGAGTTTGATTCGAAGTCCCAAGATAATCCCCTGCGTAGCAGTGAAGGTTATCATCGAAGATTATGATAACAAGAGTGACCCCTCAAAAATTGCTGACGCAAAGCAATTAGTTCGATGCTCGTCCGAAGGAAGTGACTGCGACCGAGAAGATTGAAGACAAAGTGAAGATTTAGCATTTATTTCATTGTTTCTCTCCTCTTTATTGAGTCACAGGACCACCATAATATTAAGAGGGGTGCAGCATTTGAAACTTTGATTCTCTGATGCTAAACTCAAGTCCTATGAAAGTTCCTACAGAAATATCTTTGTGTTTCGAGCAAATGCTTGCCAGCAAGAGATTGTGATCTTCTTCGCTGCGAGAGATTTGTCTCTGATCAAGGAGTTAGCATTACTTGGTCCTCAAGTAATGTTACCATGGCTCTTAAAATCTGACCGTTGTGAACGTGTCGGTTGGCCATTGGCTGGACCGCGTGTCCAAAATGGTCATTTCCCACCAGGGAAGGTTGCGGCTATAAATAGCCACCCAGCACCAGCGTTGTCCGGTGGCTGCTCCATTTGATTTTGAGAAGATTGTTGAGCAACCCCCTCTCCAGAGTGATTTGAGTTTAAAATCCACCGAGAGAAAACCCTTAGAGCCGAAAAATTAGATAGTGGTTCAGCATCACCCGAACCTAAGTCCAGTATGCTCCGCCTATTACTCTTGAGAGCTACAAACTCTCTAGATGGTTAGGTGTCAATTTCTTCAGAGACCAAGAGTAATTGTGGTTCTCAAAAAATAAGTCTGTAAAGGTTCGGAGATCGCCTCAAGTATCTACCCCGAGTGATCGACATTGGTTGGCGAACCAATTGTCGAGGAGAATAGGGCGAAGAGAGTTTATCTTCTATGTTAAATCACAACCCCTCCAACCAGACGTAGTCCTTGTGAAGAAGGACGAACTGGTCTACCAAATTCCTTGTCACCATCGAGCATCACTAGTTACCTCTGCTTCTCCTCTTTACATTCGATGTTTCAATCATGTGATTTGTCTCGATGCATGCTTTTAGTTTCCATTTGTTAGCTTGTATTCGCTTGTTGTACACTATTTTCATTCGCTCTGCTGCTGGGTTCAGAGAGTTTTGAGATTTCTGAAGAAATTTTAAAACTCCCATTCACCCCCCCCCCCCTCTGGTATACATACTTCGTTCCTAGAGGCTTGCTGGAGGAAGGGCCATTTGGCCTTATCATACGCTTTCTCAAAGTCCACTTTGAATATAGCACCATATAGTTTCTTCGTATGGATTTCATGGAGAGTTTCATGTAAGACGACAACCCCATCGAGGATGTGTTGTCCTGGCATGAACGCGGTTTGGGTGGATTGAACTACGGAATGAGCTATCCGCTTTAACCTATTCGTGCCAACCTTGGTAAAGATCTTGAAGCTTACTTGAGAAGACAGATCGGCCTGAATTGCTCAATTGCAATTGCCTCCACCTTCTTTGGCAACAACGTTAGTGTTCCAAAATTTAAGTGGAATAACTGTAAGTGACCATCAAACAAGTCCTGGAACAAAGGCAAAAGATCTCCCTTGATGATATACCAACACCGCTTATAAAATTCCGTAGGGAAGTCATCCGGTTCGGGGGCTTTATTTTGTTTCATTTATGATATTGCATCAAACACCTATTTCTCGGTGAAAGGAGCAGACGGCACCACAGTCTCGTCGGAGCTAAGCTAAGTATATCCCCGATCTCGCTCTCATCTAGGGATATAGAATTTTCATATGTTGCTCCGAAAAGCTTCTTATAATAATTGGAGATGTACAGTTTGAGGTTCTCATGCCCTATAATCGTACCCTCATCTTGTTCAAGTTCAATAATTTTCTTTTTCCTATGTCTCCCATTAGCTATGAGATAAAATAATTGGGTATTATCATCCCCTTGGACTATCTTACATACCTTCGCTCTAAGTGCCCATTTCATCTCCTCTTCTCGCAGATGAGCTTGTAACTTCTTCTCCGCCTCATTCTTAATATTCCGGTTAGACATATGAAGAAGGAGGTTTCCGATCTCAAATCAAGCTCATTAATAATTTGTATCAGTCTTCTTTTCTACTTTATATAAACCACTTTGATTCTTGGCCCATCCTCTCAAGAATTGGCGCAAGTGTCTAATCTTGTTTTGCCATCTATCAATATTTGATATCCCACCCGACTCCTTGGCCCATTTGGCTGCAATGAGATCAAGGAAGGCTTCCCTCCCAAACCATCTTAATTCAAAAGAGAAATTATTTCTGTTGCCCACATGTGTCGCTTCCCCCAGAATCGACCAACTGTGGAGTGTGATCAGAAATAGCCCTTTGTAGGGCATGAACCGTTACCAAAAGAAATTTCTGTTCCCACTCAACACTAGTGAGAACCCGGTCTAATTTCTCATAAGTAGGTACTGGTAAAGAATTAACCCATGTGAATTGTCTCCCACTAAGGTCAATTTCCCTCAAATCAAGACTTTCAATGATTGTATTAAACATGAATAACCATCCCCATCAAAATTGCCATTATTTTTTCGTCTTGTCTTCTAACTCTATTGAAGTCTCCCCCCACCAAAATGGGAAGTCTTTCATCACCACAAATTCTCACCAGATCCGCTCGGAAATCTGGTTTGAGCTCTGGCTGGGCCGCACCATATACAGCCACCAAAGCCCATCTGAAGCCATCAACTTTCGACCATACTCGAAATTTGACAGGAAAATCTCTATAAACCACATTCAACACTTCTAAAGATTTGCACTTCACCCCGAGTAGGATCCCACAGGACCGACCCCTTGGAGGTAGAACATGCCAGTCAAAATCAACCCCACTGGAAATTGTGTTTAGGAATTGCAAAGTGTAATTATCTCTTCCTGTTTCTACTAGAGCCATAAAATCCAATTTATGCTCTATCGCGGTTTCTTGACGTGGCTTGAGACTGCGTTGGTATTTCCCCAAAGAGGAAGGGACGATGCAGCACAGCTACGGTAAGTATTTCCCTCAGTTATGAAACCAAGGTATCAATCTAGTAGGACAACCAAACAACACTATTTAAACGGTACCTGCACACAAAGAACAAATACTTGCAACCCGACGCGTAAGTGTTGGGGAACATAGCATGCAATTTCAAAACAATTCCTACGATCACGCAAGATCTATCTAGGAGATACATAGCAACGAGAGGGGAAGAGTGTGTCCATGTACCCTCGTAGACCGAAAGCGGAAACTTTAGACTAATGCGGTTGATGTAGTCGAACGTCTTCGCGATCCAACCGATCAAGCACCGAACATACGGCACCTCTGAGTTCTGCACTTGTTCAACTCGATGACGTCCCCCGAACTCTTGTTCCAGCAAAGTGTCGAGGGAGAATTTCTTCAGCACGACGGTGTGGTGACAGTGATGGTGATGTGATCTGCGCAGGGCCTCGCCTAAGCACTACGACAATATGAACAAAGGAGTAAACTGTGGAGGGGACACCTCACATGGCTAAGAGAACAATTGATGTGCTTTGGGGTGCCCCCCTGCCCCCGTATATAAAGGAGGATAGGGAGGAGGCCGGCCCTAGGGGCGTGCCATGGGGGGGCGACTTGGACTCCTAGTCCTAGTCCCCCCCCCCATTTTTCTTACAGAGGGGGAAGGGGGAGGAGAGGAGAGGGAGAAGGAAAGGGGGGCCGCGCCCCCTTCCCTTGTCCTATTCGGACTCCCCTTGGGGGACGCTCCACCCCCTTGTGGGCTGCTGAAGGAGTCCTGGACTAGGGGGTGTCCAGACAGCCGGACTATCATCGTCCGCCGGACTCCAAGACTACAAAGATACAAGATTGAAGACTCCGTCCCGTGTCCGGATGGGACTTTCCTTGGCGTGGAAGGCAAGCTTGGCGATACGGTTATGTAGATCTCCTACCATTGTAACCGACTCTGTGTAACCCTAGCCTCCTCCGGCGTCTATATAAACCGGAGGGCTTTAGGCCGTAGGACACAACATACATTACAACAATCATACCATAGGCTAGCTTCTAGGGTTTAGCCTCCTTGATCTCGTGGTAGATCCACTCTTGTACTACCCATATCATCAATATTAATCAAGCAGGACGTAGGGTTTTACCTCCATCGAGAGGGCCCGAACCTGGGTAAAACATCGTGTCCCTCGTCTCCTGTTACCATCCGCCTAGACGCATAGTTCGGGACCCCCTACCCGAGATCCGCCGGTTTTGACACCGACATTGGTGCTTTCATTGAGAGTTCCTCTGTGTCGTCACCGATAGGGCAGATGCCTCCACCCGTCTTCAAAGACGGTGTTTTCGCCGAAGGGGCCTTGGCCGCCGGCCAAACTATCCGGCTAGGTGGTTTTCTTATGACCGCCTGTCCGGCCGCCGCTTCGACAATGACTTCTCAAGTCGTCAGAAGCAATCTTCGCGTCAGCCCGAAAGCTGCCGAACAGTTGGATCCAATAGAGCTCTCGTCTGTTAACGAGCTCTTGGATCGCATCGCCGCCCTGGGAGTCGCTACGGACTACAACCAAATTGGGCTTAAAACCGACCTGAGAGAGATTAACTCTCCCCAGGCCACCCACCACGTCGCAGTGGTAGAGGAGCAATACGGCAACTCTTCGCCTGTATTGAAAACTATTCATGTCCGGATTCCCGAACCCTCCACACCGGATTTCCGTGGAGGGACGGACTTCGATCGAGCATTGAACTTAAAATCATGCGTCGCTCCGGACTCACTGGATTGTGTCCAGCAAACCAAGCTTCCAAATTCGGAAACCCCTCGGCCTTTGAGCCCCAAGATGGGCAGGGATCCGGACTTCAGTCCACCCACCCGCCCAGACATATGCGATCTATCTCTAATACGGCAAGAGCCCACCGAAACAGTACACCACTACTGGGCCAGATTCCTCCTGGTTATGGACAGGATAAAGGACTGCCGAGAGGAAAACGCAATCTCAATCTTCTGCAATAATTGCACGGACAAGGGAATATTGAACGCCATCGATCGTCGCAAAATTACACGTTTCGCCGATCTGGCGTCCATAGTACGAAAGTACTGTGCGATGGAGAGTTTCCGGAAAACCAAAAATCAATTTTGGGATAATCCGGCCCCAGCCCCAGTCCACAACAAAAGGGCGCCTCACATTCAGGCCCCATATGCAAAAAAGAAAAAGCAAAAACCCAATAAGGGGCACGGAACCGTACTGGAGGGATGGCTCAATCGACCCTGTAAGCTTCATAGTACAGAGGGAGCCGTCCCAACACATAGCCTTCGAGCATGTTGGATATTACGGCAGGTGGCCAAAAGTGGCGAGGAGCTTCTAGCCCCAGAAAACCACTCCAACAATACCAGTATGGTATCAACAGTCTTCGAGACCTTCGCATCAAACAATATGCGAAAACGAACAATCCGCGGACTCGCCGAAATCTACCAAGTAGCAACAGCAAATCCATGGAGCAACATAGCTATTACCTTCAACGCCAGCGACGAGCCTAAATTCCGAACAGCCAGAGCGCCAGCTGCACTGGTACTTAGTCCCATAGTGGACGGCTTTCGACTGACAAAAGTCCTCATGGATGGCGGCAGCGGACTAAACCTCATTTACAAGGAAACTCTGCGAAAAATGGAAATCGATTGGAGCCGTATTGAGTGAAGCAGCACAACCTTTAGAGGAATAATCCCTAGTCGGGAAGCGCGCTGCACCAGAAAAATCACACTCGATGTGGTGTTCGGCCCGCCGGACAATTACAGATCCGAAGAAGTCACGTTCCAAGTGGCCCCGTTCAGCAGCGGATATCACGCTATATTAGGACGAGAGGCATTCACAATTTTTCAAGCAGTACCTCATTACGGGTACATGAAGCTCAAAATGTCTGGGCCCGGCGGAATAATCACCCTCGCTAGTGATCCGGACATAGCACTCCGCGCCGAAAATAAGACAGCTACACTAGCCCTGGAGGCACTATCCAAAGCCTTAGCAGCAGAGGAACTCACTGCGCTGCGCTCTACGGTGAACAGGGACGATGTGATACTCGATAAAAGATCCAAGTCCACCTCCTTCAAACCAGCAGATGAAATAATAAAATTCCAGGTCCATCCAATGGACCCAACAAAGACGGCCTCCATTGGGGCACAATTGAACCCCGAAGTAGACGCCGCACTGCGTGAATTCCTTCGGGAAAATTGGGACATCTTCGCCTGGCATCCTTCGGATATGCCCGGAATCCCACGCAGGTTGGCAGAACACAGCCTAAACATCCTAAAAGGATTTAAGCCAGTCAAACAGGCTCTTCAACGATTTTCCGAACCCAAAAGACAGGCAATGGGAGAAGAGCTAGCCAAACTATTGGAAGCCGGATTCATTAGAGATATCAAACATCCGGACTGACTAGCAAATCTGGTGATGGTACCAAAGAAGGATAAATCCTAGCGCCTCTGTGTCGATTTTAAAGACCTCAATAAGGCTTGCCCAAAGGATCCCTTCCCTCTCCCCCGCATCGACCAAATTATCGATGCTACCGCAGGGCACGATTCGTTGTGCTTCCTGGACGCATACTCTGGCTATCATCAAATCAAGATGGCAGAAGCAGACCAAGCCGCAACGGCATTCATCACTCCATACGGACCATTCTGCTTCAACACGATGCCCTTCGGACTTAAAAATGCCGGCGCAACATATCAGCGCATGATTCAAACATGTCTGGCCACCCAGATCGGCAAAACGGTCGAGGCATACGCAGACGACGTAGTCGTCAAAACAAAACACGTCGAAACTCTAGTAGACGATTTGAGGCTCACATTCGACAACCTCAGAGCATATGACATCAAGCTGAATCCGGAAAAATGCGTTTTCGGCGTACCAGCCGGAAAGCTGCTGGGCTTCATTGTATCCGGTAGAGGAATTGAAGCAAACCCGGCTAAAATCCGAGCTCTGTCATAGTTGGATATTCCAAAAGACCTCAAACAAATACAAAAATTAACAAGATGCGTGGCAGCCTTAAGCCGCTTTATCTCCCGTCTAGGAGAAAAGGCGTTGCCCCTCTATCGCCTCCTCAAGCGCACCGAACACTTTGAGTGGACGGATGCTGCCACTGCCGGACTCGAAGAAATAAAGGCCATATTGGCAACAAATCTGGTCCTGGCTGCACCCACTCTGGGCGAACCAATGTTGTTATACATCGCAGCAACGCATCAAGTTGTAAGCGCGGTCCTCGTCGTCGAACGAGCGACAGAAGGGCATAAATTCCCTCTTCAAAAACCAGTGTATTATGTATCCACTGTGTTAACCCCCTGCAAATCCCGTTACCCGCACTATCAGAAGATAGCATATGCAGTGTTCATGGCGTCCTGGAAGCTCCGACACTACTTTCAAGAGCGTTCGATAACAGTGGCCTCTGAAGTACCACTCAATGACATTATAAATAACCGCGATGCAACGGGCAGGATTGCAAAATGGGCCATTGAGATCTTACCATTCGATATAACTTACAAACCTCGGCGAGCTATAAAGTCACAAGTTTTGGCTGACTTCGTCGCCGAATGGACCGAAGCCGAACTGCCTAAAGAGTACGGCGCATACTCCAATTGGGTTATGCATTTCGACGGCTCTAAAATGTTGGCTGGACTGGGGGCTGGCATCGTATTGACGTCCCCAACCGGGGACACAGTCCAGTACGTACTTCAAATAATGTACACGGACTCCAACAACGCAGCCGAATACGAGGCCCTATTACATGGTCTCCGGATGGCAGTCTCCATGGGTATTCAACGCCTAGAGGTGCGCGGGGACTCAAACCTTGCAATATCCCAAATAAATGGAGACTTTGACGCCAAGGATCCGAAAATGGCAGCATATCGCAACGCCGTTCTAAAAATGTCAGCTCGGTTTGAAGGACTCGAATTCCATCACATAGCCCGAGATAATAACCAAGCGGCCGACGTACTGGCACGCATCGGTGCGAAACGTGATGCTGTCCCTCCAAATATCTTCCTGGAACGGCTCTTCAAGCCATCCGTACTATGGGAAGAGGAGCCCGGAAGTGACAAACCGGAAAAAAAACGAGCCAATCGGCGATTCAGCCGATGACATAACACCATCAGCCCACGACATAATGGCAGTAATCGCCCCGTGGACAGAACCATTCCTAGCCTACTTGCTTAGGCAGGAACTCCCCAAAGACCAAAACGAGGCCCGCTGCATAGTCCGGCGATCGAAAGCCTACAAGGTCCATGAGGGAGAACTTTATAAGAAAAGCACAACCGGAGTCCTTCAAAGGTGTATCTCCGAAGAGGAAGGGCGAAACCTCCTGGCTGAAATTCATGCCGGACTAGGCGGACACCATGCAGCAGCCCAGGCCCTTGTAGGAAAGGCATTCTGTATAGGATTTTATTGGCCGACGGCCCGGGCAGATGCCAGGACTTAGTCCAGAGATGCGTTGGTTGTCAGCTCTTTGCTAATCAGAGCCATATGCCGCCTACCGCCCTCAAAACTATACCCATTACCTGGCCGTTCGCGGTCTGGGGGCTTGACATGGTTGGACCCCTTAAAGGGGGAACCCACAAGCAAAGGTACCTATTGGTCATGGTGGACAAATTCACCAAATGGATAGAGGCCAAGCCGGTCAAAACGGCAGAGTACGGACCAGTGATAGACTTTATATCCGGGGTAGTACACCGTTACGGAGTCCCCCACAGCATCATCACCGACAATGGCACGAACTTCACAGCCGACGAGGTTAAGTCATGGTGCAAGAATATGGGCATCAAGCTCGACTACGCTTCAGTCTATCACCCTCAAACCAACGGTCAAGTGGAACGAGCAAATGGTCTAATAATGAGCGGCATTAAACCCAGACTAGTGCGGTCACTTACTAAATCTGACACGCACTGGGTCGAGGAGCTCGACTCTGTACTCTGGGGGCTGCGGACAACGCCTAACCGTACTACCGGATTCACACCATTTTTTATGGTATACGGCACAGAGGCAGTCCTGCCCTGCGACATTATTCATGACTCACCTCGAGTGCGCATGTACGAGGAAAGAGAGGCCGAGCTGGATCGGCAGGACAGCTTGGACACATTGGAGGAAGAACGCGACGTCGCCAAAGCTCGTTCCGCATTCTATCAGCAGCAGGCTCGAAGATATCAAAGCATAGAAGTACGGGCCAAGACTTACAACGTTGGCGAACTAGTTCTACGCCTGCCGGACAAGAAAAAGGACAAGCTCAAGCCCAAATGGGAGGGCCCCTTCATTATCGATCAAGTCCTGACCGGTGGAGCATACCGTCTACGAAATGCGTCAGATAACCGACTCGAGCCGAACCCATGGAATGCAGCCCGCCTCCGACGATTCTACGCCTAGCGCCGGACTAAGAGTTCGTCCCCTTCCCCCGTCCAAACTTTTACGCTTCGGCTGTCTTTTGTTTCTCTTTTCATGCCTTTTTATTCAAAAGCCCTTGCGGGCCTATTTTTGCATTTTTCGCATACGCATGATGTGCCATCCGCACTCATTATTCCTGGGGGCTTCTTTTACAGAAGCTCAATTATACGGGTTTCATAACCAGCACATGTGTCAAGCTTCCACATGTACCTTTTACTCGCCATTATATGCATCGATATGACTTAAGTTTTGGCCAAGCTGGGTTGCCTGGCTCCTATGCTTACCCCTACGTTCCTGATTGTTCGGCTAGGAGGTAAAGGGAGCACCTCTGCGATTGTTACTGCCGGGTCAGCCGGATGTGTACCTTAGACTGGGTGAAGCCGAAAGCTAGCGTTCTTAAGGGAATATTCGGTCGGTGACTTAAAAGATGACTTTTTACCTATTTATCTATCTGCCCCCCGATGTTTTACTGCTTTCTTTGCAGTCCGGACATGCACTTTAGGGCATGCCTCCCAGGGAAAGGAACCCTTAACGGAACTATTCTCCCTGGAAGATGTTTCTTACTAACCATGTAATATAACATAACTAGTTGGACACTTGTCTGATAAAGCACTAATGACCCCTACGCCTGGTCTCCATGCATACCACGGTTGTTTCTTAACCAAAAAGGTATTCGGACACACTCCGGACTCTAGGGTCCTGAGGTTAAAGCGAAAAGGTCGGCAAAGACAAACGATCTACAATCCGGCTAGAAGGCATTTCACATGTCACTTTAAAGGAAAACATACATTGTCAAATTTACTGATTGTATTCCTCCTCAATCCCGTCTAACAGGCTATCTAATTTACAGTCTCGTTGGGAAAATTTAGCAGCCAACTCTACTTGGCTGTATACTAAACTCACAGGGATCTCCTTCCCATTGGGCCCCACCGGTCCAACTTCGGCCATGTGGTTGGGATCCGCCTTCTTGTAACGCGTCTTCACCATGGCCCAAGCCTCCTTGGCACCTTGACGGCAAGCCGAAATCTTCCACAAACGGAAGCGCTGCCGCACTCCCTGTAGCTTCTCCGAAAGCTCCCCAAGGCCCTCGGGTAGGGAGAGGGCTGGCCATAAAGCCCGGACGACGCCGCTCATTGCCTGCCGAACTCGTTCGAGCAGTTGCAACAGTTTGGGAAGTTGATCACCCATTGATATGGGCATCTCCTCTGCAGGACGACCTGTGAGTATACCTACAAGACATATCATGTCAATATACTTCCTCGCCGAACTCTTCTTTTCAAAGGAGTCCGCTCAAGCACTTACTATAAATGCCGCGACGAAGCCGCTGATTCTCCTTAACGGAGCCGGACAGCTCGGCTCGAGTGCCTTTCATCTCTTCTCTGAGCTTGGCGTTGGCATCCTGGAGCCTGTTCCTTTCTTGCTGAACCCTATTCAGCACACTCTCGCCGGCCTTTAGCTGGCGCAGCAATGCTTGCCTGTCCGGATCTTGTCCGGCGGCACCTGCAATGTCATTATTAGACTCGCGCGCACGCCGCACAACGCTTATATTTATTAATAAAAATGTGTTACCAGGAGGGGTCTCTGCGTCTCCTCCTGCGGCAGCAAGTGCGGCCTCAAGTTGGGCCTTGCAATCTTGCAGCTCCCGAGACAGCTGGGCATTCTTCTCGGTAAGAGCCTGCGTTTTCAAATGATCCTTAAATCATCTAACATAACTACTTTAAGTCTCGGGGGCTACTGGTATATACAACCATTAAAATTCTCTTACCCGTATGTCTTTCACATACTGCTCCGTGGCTCTGGTAAAACCATCTTGAGTGGCACGGAGATGCGCGTCCCCTGCGTTAAAGGCATCCAATGCCTCAGGGGAAAAGCACGCTTCACGAAATACTGTCCGGCGGCGCCTATGGTTCATGGCGCTCTCCACCTCAAACTTGGTGGCGGACAGTCTATCGGTGTCCTCCGTTGGAGAGGGATCCAGCCCGCGTCTTGCGCTTGCCTCCCCCTCCAGGCCGGGCGCTGGAGCCTGGCCGGTGTAGGTTGGATCAGCAACTTCTGCGCCCGCAGTCCGGCAAGCGCTTTTTCTCCTACAAAGATCATGAGCACTCAGGCGTTTCCTAGGAACGTCGCTCTGAAAATTCAAATACGAACTATACCTTTGCGGCGATGTTTCCGTCCGCACCGCGCTCCTTTTCCGCCTGCTGGTCCGGACTGACCTCTGTTGGTCAGCCGCCGCGGGCTCGGCTTCCTGCCGTAAAGGCGCTTCCTGCAAAATACCATCATTCGCGAAGGTTAGAAATGGGCAGGGAAGAGATAATGGTGTCCGGACTTCGGTCGCGGTCACCTGGGAAGCGGGACACAGTCCGGGGTAGTCCGCCGTAATGGCAACCAAAGCATTGTCTATGCTGAGCTGGTGAAACACCCCGTCGATCAGCTCCACCTCGATGTCCGGATCCTCTTCAGAGGCCGGATCTAGGGATCTTTCCGGATCCTCGAGTTGCGGAGCAGGACTTGCCATGTCCTCCACAGTCCGGCGTAGATCCTGCGCCGAAGACATAATGTAAGAAGCCTAAACTTCGAAAGCATGGGTTGAGCCCTTAAAGGTGTTCACTTACCCATCCTCTAGGGTTGATCATGGAAAACCCATTCAAAGGGTTCGTTCGAAGGAAGTCCTCCTTCTCCCCCTTGTACAGGATGGACAGGATCTCCACCAGATCCTCAGTCGAATCCGGCCCTTTGCGGCCATGACGGGTGGCATCGTCTTCCCCGTTGAAATCCCACATGGGGTGGCCTCTGTATTGCAATGGCTGTACCCCCCGCATGATGCATGTCGCCATGACTCCGATCATGGTCAAGCCAGAATGGGCCATAAATCTTATTCGGCCCATCAAGTAATGGACGCTCTTGTCTTCCTCCAATCGGGGGCTCCGTGGGCGCCAGCTGAGGCGTTTCTTCAAAGGAGCAGCACTAAACTCCGGGAGGCCGATCCGGACTGGGTCCGGCAGTGGAGCGTCTCCTATATAAAACCACTCTAAAGGCCAGTCTTCGGACGCCTTCTTGGGAGTACTGGATGGGTATCCGGTCCCGGCAATGCGCCATATTTCGGCGCCGCCCACTTGATATATGGACCCCTCGTGAGAACGGGGTACGAGGCAGAACAGCCTCTTCCACAATGCAAAATGGGGCTCAATGCCCCAGAATAGCTCACAGAGAGCTACGTACCCCGCGATATGCAGGACAGAGGCGGGCGTGAGGTGGTGGAGCTGGAGTCCGTAGAACTCCAGGAGCCCGCGGAGGAACGGATGTATTGGGAATCCGAGTCCCCTTATCAGATAAGGGACGAAGCATACTCGCTCCCCTTTATTGGGGCTTGGGGTAGCCTCCGCTTGCCTCCCACCTTGATAAGTAACCAGTCCGGCCCGGACTGGGACCATGAAGGCCGGAGGGAGATATCCCCCCGCTTGGAGCTTCACTAGCTCGTTGTGCGAAACCGAGCACCTCCTCCAATCCCCTGGTGGTGGGCTGGGAGCGCGAGAAGAGGAGCCGCGTCGACGGTCCATGATGGAATGGATTTTTAGGTCAAGGGCGCTCCGATGAACTATTCGCGGAAGGAAGATGGTGTGAGTTGGATCTGGATTTTTGCCTCTTTTGTAGGCGAACGACTCGCACGACTAGGGGGTGAAACGTAAAAGACACCCTGGCTTTTCGCATTCGTGCGACGCGTGGAAAAATACCATTATTGGGAGTAGAAGCTGAGAAGCACAGTGTTTATGGTGAAGCCGGACACTGTTCGGCAGGTACATGGAACTTGAAGGGAGAACCCGCCTTGCAACGCCGAAGACTATATACGCGCTGGACTTATCGTCATTGAAGCCTGGTTCGGGGGTTATTGAGCGAGTCCTGGACTAGGGGGTGTCCGGACAGCCGGACTATCATCGTCCGCCGGACTCCAAGACTACGAAGATACAAGATTGAAGACTCCGTCCCATGTCCGGATGGGACTTTCCTTGGCGTGGAAGGCAAGCTTGGCGATACGGATATGTAGATCTCCTACCATTGTAACCGACTCTGTGTAACCCTAGCCTCCTCCGGTGTCTATATAAACCGGAGGGCTTTAGGCCATAGGACACAACATACATTACAACAATCATACCATAGGCTAGCTTCTAGGGTTTAGCCTCCTTGATCTCGTGGTAGATCCACTCTTGTACTACCCATATCATCAATATTAATCAAGCAGGATGTAGGGTTTTACCTCCATCGAGAGGGCCCGAACCTGGGTAAAACATCGTGTCCCTCGTCTCCTGTTACCATCCGCCTAGACGCACAGTTCGGGACCCCCTACCCGAGATCCGCCGGTTTTGACACCGACAGCTGCCCTCTCTCTCTCCTATGGCCCATGAGGCCCAATACTTTCCCCGGGGGGTTCCGGTAACCCCTCGGTACTTCGATAAATATCCAAAACGCTCCGAACCCATTCCGTGTCCGAATACTATCATCCAATATATCAATATTTACCTCTCGACAATTTCGAGACTCCTCGTCATGTCCGTGATCTCATCCGGGACTCCGAACAATCTTCGGTCACCAAAACACATAACTGATAATACAAATCGTCATCGAACGTTTAAGCGTGCGGACCCTACGGGTTCGAGAACTATGTAGACATGACCGAGAAATATCTCCGGTCAATAAACAATACCGGAACCTGGATGCTCATATTGGTTCCTACATATTTTATGAAGATCTTTATCGGTCAAACCGCAATGACAACATACATTATTCCCTTTGTCATCGGTATGTTACTTGCCCGAGATTCGATCGTTGGTATCCTCATACCTAGTTCAATCTCGTTACCGGCAAGTCTCTTTACTCGTTCCATAATGCATCATCATGCAAATAACTCATTAATCACATTACTTGCAAGGCTTATCGTGATGTGCATTACCGAGAGGGCCCAGAGATACCTCTCCAATACTCGGAGTGACAAATCCTAATCTCACTCTATGCCAACCCAACAAACACCTTCGGAGACACTTGTAGAGCATCTTTATAATCACCTAGTTACGTTGTGACGTTTCATAGCACACAAGGTGTTCCTCCGATATTCGGGAGTTGCATAATCTCATAGTCAAAGGAATATGTATAAAGAAAGCAATCGCAATAAAACTTAATGATCATTATGCTAAGCTAACGGATGGGTCTTGTCCATCACATCATTCTCTAATGATGTGATCCCATTCATCAAATGACAACACATGTCTATGGTCAGGAAACTTAACCATCTTTGATTAACGAGCTATTCAAGTAGAGGTATACTAGGGACACTTTGTTTTGTCTATGTATTCACACATGTATCAAGTTTCCGGTTAATACAATTCTAGCATGAATAATAAACATTTATCATGATATAAGGAAATATAAACAACAACTTTATTATTGCCTCTAGGGCATATTTCCTTCAGTCTCCCACTTGCACTAGAATCAATAATCTAGATTACATTGTAATGATTCTAAAACCCATGGAGTCTTGGTTTTTGATCATGTTTTGCTCGTGGAAGAGGCTTAGTCAACGGGTTTGCAACATTCAGATCCGTATGTATTTTGCAAATCTCTACGTCTCCCTCCTTGCCTTGATCGCGGATGGAGTTGAAGCGTCTCTTGATGTGTTTGGTTCTCTTGTGAAATCTAGATTCCTTCGCTAAGGCAATTGCTCCAGTATTGTCACAAAATATTTTCATTGGACCTGATGCACTAGATATTACAGCTAGATCGGATATGAACTCCTTCATCCAGACTCCTTCATTTGCTGCTTCCAAAGTAGCTATGTACTCCACTTCACACGTAGCCACAACGCTTTGCTTGGAACTGCACCAACTAACAGCTCCACCATTCAATATAAATACGTATCCGGTTTGCGACTTAGAGTCATCTGGGTCAGTGTCAAAACTAACATAGACGTAACCATTTACGACGAGCTCTTTGTCACCTCCATAAACGAGAAACATATCCTTAGTCCTTTTCAGGTATTTTCAGGATGTTCTTGACCATTTTCCAGTGATCCACTCCCGGATTACTTTGGTACCTCCCTGCTGAACTTATAGCAAGGCACACATCAGGTCTGGTACACTGCATTGCATACATGGTAGAACCTATGGCTGAGGCATAGGGAATGACTTTCATTTTCTCTCTATCTTCTGCAGTGGTTGGGCATTGAGTCTGACTCAACTTCACACCTTGTAACACAGGCAAGAACCATTTCTTTGACTGATCCATTTTGAACTTCTTCAAAACTTTATCAAGGTATGTGCTTTGTGAAAGTCCAATTAAGCGTCTTGATGTATCTCTATAGATCTTGATGCCCAATATATAAGCAGCTTCACCGAGGTCTTTCATTAAAAAATTCTTATTCAAGTATCCTTTTATGCTATCCAGAAATTCTATATCATTTCCAATCAACAATATGTCATCCACATATGATATTAGAAATGCTACAGAGCTCCCACTCACTTTCTTGTAAATACAGGCTTCTCCAAAAGTCTGTATAAAACCATATGATTTGATCACACTATCAAAGTTTATATTCCAACTCCGAGAGGCTTGCACCAGTCCATAAATGGATTGCTGGAGCTTGCACACTTTGTTAGCACCTTTAGGATCGATAAAACCTTCTGGTTACATCATATACAACTCTTCTTTAAGAAATCCATTAAGGAATGAAGTTTTCACATCCATTTGCCAAATTTTGTAATCATAAAATGCGGCAATTGCTAACATGATTCAGACAGACTTAAGCATCGCTATGGGTGAGAAGGTGTCATCGTAATCAACTCCTTGAACTTGTCGAAAACCTTTCACAACAAGTCAAGCTTTGTAGACAGTAACATTACCATCAACGCAGTCTTCTTCTTGAAGATCCATTTATTTTCTATGGCTTGTCGATCATCGGTCAAGTCAACCAAAGTCCATACTTTGTTCTCACACATGGATCCCATCTCAGATTTCATGGCCTCAAGCCATTTCGCGGAATATGGGATCATCATCGCTTCCTCATAGTTCGTAGGTTCATCATGGTCTAGTAACATGACTTCCAGAACAAGATTATCATACCACTCTGGTGCGGAACATACTCTGGTTGACCTACGAGGTTTGGTAGTAACTTGATCTGAAGTTTCATGATCATCATCATTAACTTCCACACTAATTGGTGTAGGCATCACTGGAACTGATTTCTGTGATGAACTACTTTCCAACTCGAGAGAAGGTACAATTACCTCATAAAGTTCTACTTTCCTCCCACTCACTTCTTTTGAGAGAAACTCCTTCTCTAGAAAGGATACATTCTTAGCAACAAATATCTTGCCTTCGGATCTGTGATAGAATGTGTACCCAATAGTTTCTTTCGGGTATCCTATCAAGACGCACTTCTCCGATTTGAGTTCAAGCTTATCAGGCTGAAGCTTTTTCACATAAGCATCGCAACCCCAAACTTTAAGAAACGACAGATTAGGTTTCTTGCCAAACCACAGTTATATGGTGTCGTCTCAGCGGATTTTGATGATGCCCTATTTAACGTGAATGCAGTCGTCTCTAATGCATAACCCCAAAACAAAAGTGGTAAATCAGTAAGAGACATCATAGATCACACGATATCTAATAAAGTACAGTTACGAAGTTCGGACACACCATTACGCTGTGGTGTTCCAGGTGACATGAGTTGCGAAACTATTCCATATTGTTCCAAATGAAGATCAAACTCGTAACTCAAATATTCGCCTCCGCGATCAGATCATAAAAACTTTATTTTCTTGTTACGATGATTCTCCACTTCACTCTGAAATTCTTCGAACTTTTCAAATATTTCAGACTTATGTTTGATTAAGTAGATACTAGCACATGGGCCCGTGCGTTGCAATGGGAGAAAGAAATAGCATGCATTTAAAATTAATGATAATTATATGTGCAAGAAAAACCTTGTGTGCATGTGAAAAAGGAACATTTAGCTTCTCGGTTTCCCCGGGTGTGAAGTAATCAATCCGCTACTTCTCTTTCATTCATTGGTCGAGGGCATTTAAGAGTTTTATTATGTCGTCGTACGCCAAAAAGTCCCATGAATTATTCAATCTATTTTTCCTTTCAATCAAGGAAATTTTAAGGTATGAAGTTTGTGAATTAGGAAATATGAACCATTTTTAAATTCAGAACAGTTTTTGGAAAATTATGTACACTTCAAAAAAACACGAACAAAATTTGAAACAGGAACATCTTTTAAAATTCACAATCATTCAAAACACCAACTTTTTTTTATAAAAGCATGAACATTATTTGAATTTGTGAACATTTTTATAGCACGGGAAAATGTGTTGAAAATTCATAACATTTTTAAAAAATGTGTATCTTTTAACATTATTTGAATTGTAGAAAATACAAACAAATTTGCAACATGAAAATCTTTTAAAATTCACAAACATTTTTTGAAAACACCAATTTTTTTATAAAAAATGAACAATATTTGAATTTGTGAATATTTTTTTAGCACGAGAACATGTGTTGAAAATTCATAAGATTTTTGAAAATGTGTACCTTTTAACATTATTTTGAATTGTGAAAATTTCACTAAAACAAGAATATTTATTGAGTCTGGAGCATTTTTTAAAATTCCATTTTGTTTTTAGAAATATCGAACAATTTTTAAAAACAATAAAAGTTTTTGAAAAAATGGGAAACTTTTTCAAGTTCTGAATATTTTTTCAAAATAAGAACAAAATGTTGGAATTCCGAATATTTTCTATAATTTGATTTTTTTTTCTTTAAGTCTAAACATTTTTTTGAGAATTTTGAATTTATGAAATAAATTCTATAAAAGATAAATTTGGAAGGGAAGAAAGAGATAGGGGAAGGAGAATAAAAATAGAAGTAAAACACAGAAATAAAGTAAACTGGGCCACCCCATTATAGGTTGTCCTGTGCAAAGCTCTGACTATTTGTTGCCCTGTGCGGAAAATAGAATTTCCCCAGCTGCGTCGGCAAAAAAATAAGTGGGCTGGCATTGCTGGGCCACAGCGTGCGGCCCACGTATGAAATTCTGGAAAGGCGTTTTTTGTAGTAGACGAACGCATAAGAATTTAGTACCACCTCAGATAGAAAAAAATTCTTTTCGACGGTGAACGGATGAAAAAATTGACGAAACGCACCTTCCTTTATTAGTAGGTATAGATACCCATATCTGCTCAAATCATTTGTGAAGGTCAGAAAATAACGATACCCGCCGCGAGCCTCAACACTCATCGGACCGCATACATCAGTATGTATTCTTTCCAATAAGTCAGTGACTCGCTCCATTGTTCCGGCTTGCCCATGAGGCATGGTTCGCAAGCTTCAAGTGATTCATAATCAACAGATTCCAAAAGCCCATCTGCATGGAGTTTTTTCATGCGCCTTACACCAATATGACCTAAACGGCAGTGCCACAAATAAGTTGCACTATCATTATTAACTTTGCATCTTTTGGCATCAATATTATGAATATGTGTATCACTACGATCGAGATTCAACAAAAATAGACCACTCATCAAGGGTGCATGACCATAAAAGATATTACTCATATAAATAGAACAACCATTATTCTCTGATTTAAATGAATAACCGTCTCACATCAAACAAGATCCAAATATAATGTTCATGCTCAACGGTGGCACCAAATAACAATTATTTAGATCTAAAACTAATCCCGAAGGTAGATGTAGAGGTAGCATCACTACAAAAAAATACACTTCTTTGATGATACGTGTTTGTCACAGTAGGTCGCCTTTTTTGTCATGCATGTATATCCATGACGATTTTATGCCAGAATCAAGATAGTCATACCTGTGCTGTCGCAGAAGTGTTACATGACATTACCAAAATTATCATCACGGAAGTGTACACTTCCATGATGATAAATCGCGCGTCACAGAAGTGCTTTCGTCAAGGGTGACCAACACGTGGCATCCACCGTAACGGAACGCCGTTAAGCTATCGGGTGGGGTTTTGGATCCGATAACCCGTTAACAGCCCCGGCCAATGGGGATTTTCCACGTGTAAAATCATCATTGGCTGGAGGAAACACATGTCGGCTCACCGTTGGGACAGATGTCATCCACTTATTGGACCCAAGGCGCTATGATATGTCGACACGTGGCACAGCCCAATAGAGGCCCATTCCTGTGAAAAGGCCGGCCTGTTTGACTTGGTCAAAAGGTGGCGGGCCGGCCCACGGAAAGCTTGTTAATAGCATGTCCGCATATAGCCCATTTACAACCCGCTAACCCAAGGCCCGTTACGCCCTATCCGAATTAGGCCCAGTAGCATCATCTGGGCCATCCAATATGATTCTAGCCCGTTTTAACTTCTGGCCCATGTGTGGCCCATGGCTTCTTTCGGCCCATATGAGGCCCTTTGTAACTCTTGGCCCATTAACGGCCCGTGGTGAAACTGGCCCGTATTGAACAGTGTATAACTTTATAACCATGAACGGCCCATTATTCCAGTGGGCCATTTCCAACCCAAGTTATCTTTCGGCCTTCTCAGGGCCCATTTATTCTTGGGCTCATTTGCAGCATTCGGTTACTTACGGCCCATTACTGTCATTTTCTGCTTGTGGGCCAAATTTAGCCCGTCGTTACAGTCGGCCCGTTTGTGGACCGTTAATACGTTGGGCCGTTTTCATGTCAAAAAAAACCCATTGGGCTGTTTTCATACAGTTATCAAATACGGCCCGTTATGGTCCACGAATAGTACGGCCCATGATTGGTGAAATGATGATACACCCCGTAGAAGGCCCATGGACTGTACGGCCCGTAGAAGGCCCATGGACTCTATGGCCCGTAGAAGGCCCATGGATCCTACGGCCCGTACAAGGGCCAATGGATCCTACGACCGTAGAAGGCCCACGGATCATACGGCTCGCAGGAGGCCCATGGTTACAACAGCTTGTGTGCTGCCATGATTATTTTGGCCTAGTTACCAAAAATAGGCTATTGTGGCCACTAGAAAAACACAGAAAAAGAACTGCGGTGACTACAAGCAAACAACTAAACAAGACAATGAGGAAATAAATAAGCAAGCAATTAACGCTAGCCTATTACCGCTATTACACATATTACATCCACTGGGCATCAAAGTTCGCCACCAGTGCAAATATAGGGAACAAAGCAACATATTACATACACTGACCGTCAAAATTGGTCACCGGTGCAAATAAACGCGGCAGCAAAACAAGAGCATAACTGAAACAACTTCAGAAGATCTCAAGAAACGTTATCCTGGGTATCCACCATGCTGGCAATAAGCTTAGCAAGCTTATTAGCTTTGTCCTGTTTGGCGCTAAAATCCTCCAACGCTTGCTGTTGCACCAGAAAGTATGCATCTGAATGCTCCAGGGACTTCCGTAGTCCTTCCGCTTCTTGTCGCAGCACAGCTGATCGATGTCTTTCAGCTTGCAGTTGAGACTCAAGAAACCGAATTGATTCAGACAGTGAGTTTGAATAGCTTGTGCAAGCGGTAGTGGCCAGTAACTCGAACACTAAACCAAGACAGGACTTTGGGGTTGTCTCACTGTCTTCAAGATAGTCTTCCTTAGCTGTTTTATCAGCTTTGTTGGAGACCAACAAGGATGTGTCACTATCCTGAACCTTATCTGCATTACTTACTTTATCATTGCTTAATAAGGCACTCTTCCCCAATATTATGTCAGCATTCTAAAAGAAGAAACAAGCAGACACATAATAGGTTTAGCATGTACTAATATATATTTTTTCAAAAAGGGCATGTACTAGTATATGAAACTCATTTCAGTGAACCAGTTCATTAGTAAGGTGGACAGGATTAAACTACCAATTCTTCTATTGCCAAGTACTAGTACATAATAAAAGCATCAAACAAACATATATCTATGTCCTATGGTCATTGCATTGTCTTGCCAAATCAAAATAGAGACACGGTTCAAATCATATCAGTTCAAGACAAAGCAACAGTGAAATAATACAAAGCGTGGGAAACTACACGGCACAACAAGATTTCAGATGGGTACCACGGGTCTACATGTACAACAACACTATTGGCTCTGTTGTGATGCTAGTAATATGCATGATATGAGAAATCAACTGTATACACAATTGAAATTGAAATCAACAGAGCTATTGATAAGAGCAAACCTATTAAAGAAACATGCGTGAACATACCTGCTGTGCCATTGGAGTTTCGATTGGATCCTTCAATTTAAAAATAAGTTTGTATGAGTAAATACAGTGATACAAGAGCAAAGCAGTATGCACGATAGCAATCATAGTTAAAAAATGCGCGCATAACTACGCTTAATCTGTGCATAACGCATTGCGCATAACTACGCTTAATCTGTGCATAACTGCGCATAAGCATGCGCTTTGGTCAGTAAAGCACAAGGCGGTGGCAAAATGCACAATTAATGCCTAGCGCTTTTTTGAACTATGATAGCAATGGAATCTTAAATTAGAACAGTTGTTCTTCAGGTTTAGGCACTTGTTCTACATGAACAGACTACAGTAAGATGCAAGAATATAGTACTTAAAAATAGAAAATGAGCTCATAGACCTTACCACATTCTTGGTTCGGGACCAGTACAAGACAAGGCGTTCCCAGTCATCGTCCAGTAAATGTGTCTCAGGAGAACGTAAGGGAATTTGATGAGTTTCTTTGCCAGTGAAGTATGTTTTCTTCAGGTAATTCCAATACTGCCACCGAGCATTCTTGAAGATAGCAGAGGTATTAGCACAGGTTACCTCATCATGAGTTCCCAAATCGGTCCTTCTCTATAGAGAAAAATGCGAAAAATTGTTGTATTATAACCATCATGGAGGTAGGATGTATGGGACAAAGCAAAGTAATTGCTATGAATAACATTACTTACACATAACTCCTGGACAAACACCTGCAACGGCATTTTCATTCATCTTCAGTATAATATTTCCAAGATGGGAAGATACGCACATATGATTTAGCAACATCAAATGCCATAGCTGCTAAACTACAACTAGCTGGTTGTGCTTCCTCCATAGGAATAGGCGTACTAACTAGTGGAGTTGGGGTTCGCCGTGGTAGTACTGGCCCTTTGGGCACTGGAGCTGCCTTACTAACTGCTCCTGTTTGGGAGCTCTATGGTGGAGATGGTGTTGTGTCAACAGGAACTAGGTTACTATCTGCTGGGGTTGGGGTTAGATTGGGTGAAGCTGGTTCCCTGTCCATCGCGGTAGGGGTACAATCTGCGAGAGTTTGGGTTATGTGTGGTAGGGCTGGTTCTTGTGCATGTACAACCGGGGTGCTATCTCCACCAAGAGGTAGCACTGTTTTATTTGAAGACCGTGTTTTTAGTCCGCTGGATACTGGCATCACCCGCTCCAATTCAAATGGTTGATAAACAGGAAACATATTTGAATGTACAGACATTGTATGAGAGACAAATGCAATAGATAGTGTTGAAAAAAGAGGGCATGAAATAGTTGACATGTATATTGTTTAACTAAAACGGATAGCATGACATAATTTCACATATATGATGTCTATCTAAACTAGATAGCATAGCATAACATAATTCAAAGATATGATGAATAACTAAACAGGATCGCATGACATAATTCACCTACATGTTATCTAAGTAATCAGGATCGCATCATTTAATTCACATATGTGATTTATATGCTAAACAGAGGGCATTTGATATGATGTCAGAACTAAGAACATGGTGTTGAATATTGTGTATATGATGTCTAAACTATGCATAGGATTTTGAAAAGTAGGTCCAGGTGGATGTTTTGCTCCATTCCTTTCAGCAAAATGCATGAATAATTGAATAGTAGAGTGCCATTGGAAAATTCCCTATTGCTATGTTTTTCCGTTGAACCAAAATAGCCCTGATGGATCGACATGAATGTATAGTAATAAGTGATGCAACAAGTGCACCTCTTTGCCGTAGCCGTGTCGACCTCAGCATCATTGGGTTGGTCGCTGAAGCAGTTGAGGCAGATGTGGCTGTCGGAGGTGTGGAGGAAGATATGAGGAATCTGTAGACGGCGTCGAGGGCACTGCTCTGTTGTGATGGATCGTTCTGTTGTTGGAGCAGCTCCGGTGACCCGTAAGACGTCAAGGCTGAAGCAGCACAAGACAGACATCGTCAATCTCAAGTGGGATTCTAATAGCACCTCCAAAAGATGATGTAAAATAGATGTAAAATTTACATCACCAAAAACCACCTGACTACAACAGATGAGGTAAAAACTACTGACTCTGAACTTAACTATTGAAACTGAAATTTACTATAGAATCTGAATGCTACTGTCGAAACTGAACGCAATGGTAGCAGAGAGGCACTTGACATGTAGTTTAGGGAGGGCCTGCAGTTCATCTTCAACCTGCACCCCCTGAGCCGCCAGCCACCACCGGCCGAACCGCCGGCCCCAGCGCCGCCTCGCCACCCCGAAACAACTCCCCACCTCTGCCCCGGCCAGCCCTCTAGCCCTCCCCCCACCCTAAACCCTAAGATAGATAGTGGGGTACCTCTCCGGCGAGCCCCCGTCCCCACTGCGGGTGGTTCTTCCTTAACTCCGGCGAGCCCCCCCCCCCAACCCCTGAAAACTGACTGACCCAAAAGTCGATTCAGTCGACTGAAGTGTGGCTAAATCGGAGCAGAGCAGCAGCACGAGCGAGGGGGAGAGCAGCAGCAGCAGCTGGGCGAGCGAGCGATCGAGCGAGAGCCGGAGCACAGCAGCAGCGCGAGCGAGCGAGAGCCGAAGCAACAGTAGCAGATCCGGCTGGTATGGACGCCGCCACCGAAGCGGCCTCGCACTGGGGGAGAGCCATCATGGAGATGTCGCCTGCGGCGCCGGCTTCAAGGTAGCCGCTCCATGGGGGTGCGGGATGGAGCACCGTCATTGCCGGGAGGTCGAGTTAAGGAGAACGTGCGATGTGATGAGTGTACAACCTCTTTGGCGACGCCGAGTAGGCCTCGGCTTCATCCGAGGAGTCGGTGAGGATGTTGCGGTTCTGGAGGAGCAAGTTAAGGCGGCGCTGTGGGGATGGAGCAGCCGCGATAGACGAGGCGATCGTCGGAGTAGCTCCTTGGAGGTTTAGGACGGGGCGGCTGAACCGGCGGGACGATGAGATGGACGACAGATCGTCATCCTGGGAGGTGGACGAGGGACGTCGAGCTGTTGCGGT
Source organism: Triticum timopheevii (assembly GCA_963921465.1). Taxonomy (NCBI): domain Eukaryota; kingdom Viridiplantae; phylum Streptophyta; class Magnoliopsida; order Poales; family Poaceae; genus Triticum; species Triticum timopheevii. The sequence goes on from OY997264.1 coordinate 367,573,862, forward strand.
GGACGACGTCGACGGGAAGAGGCTCCGGCTGGGCAGCGGTGAGGTGGCGGACGGAGGAGGGTGGGGTTTCGCTGCTGGAGCGGAGAGGTTATGGCGGCCTGGGATTTCGAATGGCGAAAAGGGGGCGATGGGAGGGGGTGAAGCATGACTTAGGGATGCGCTTGTCCAAAATGTAGGGTGTGTTACAGAAGTACCCCCCACCGATTTGAACTAGCGGCCCTTTCGGCTCAGGGTTAGAAGGGGGATTTTGCGTGTCGGGATTTGGCAGCTGGAGGGAGTTTTCACGCGCGTTGTAATTTCGGGATAGCAAGGCGCGGGTTGTGAAGGCGCCAGTTTTGGGAGCATGATATCTGAATTTTCGGGATATAACAAGACGCGGGTTGAATTTTAGGGACAAGCCTAACGTGTAGTAATATTGTACTTGTACGTACCAAATCAATTCGCACTTCCCTCAACCAACAAGAAAACAAAAAAATAAAACTATTCACACCACACAAAGAGAGAGTCTTGCCCCGTTTTACTATACAAGTGCTATTCAAAGCTACTCCCTCCTTCCATCTATATAGGGCCTTATGCGTTTTTCGATTATTAGAGCAATAATATATGACATGCAACTTACACAAAGCACATCGTTAAATTCGTCTGTGAAAGGTTCTTTCAATGATATACTTTTCACATTGTGCATGTCATGTACTATTAATCTTGTCAATAGTCAAAGGCGGTCTTAAAAATCTCATTACGCCCTATATAGATGGAAGGAGGGAGTATAAATCCATGTTATGTCCGATTAAAAAATTTTGCTTGTTGTATAATGCATGTAACCTACTCATACCAACATTTTAGTGCATCCCAAATGTCTATACTACCGCTGCAATTCAAACTAAATTTGAATTTGTTTCTCTATTTCAATAAGAATCTGCAATCATGATTGTTGCCAACTTCAACCATCATTCGCGTATTACCTTAATAACACACCACATGATTACTATAGAGATAGATATGAACTATGTGTACTACATGAACTCGAATTCTATTTTTCGAATACACTTGATGTTAATTCCAAATAATAGTACATTTGATGTACTAACTATATATTCATAATCTAAACCATGTTCCATACGTACACCGTGTTTATCACACAAAGTATAGTGCCCTGCCCCCTACATTATGACAAGTATTTAGACCTAAGCTGCAAAAGCCACACATTAGCCCAAATTATAATCAATGTTCTATGTATTATACGTAGTACTAGCAAGATTCCCATGCATTCCACAGAACATCAACATTATCAAGGGGCCTAATTTGCAAATACGGAGAGGGGTGCGGATATCTTTTTTCAAACTTGCCATAGTTTCCTTCCTATCCGCCAGATATAAATCGGACGGCCTATATTGCAGGATGGCAGGCACACCATCATCAACAACTCCGTTTTTTATAAGAGTAGAGATAAAATATATTATATGTAGTATAACATGTTCATAACCACACCATGTGTATCATCGTTATATATATTCACACATGCATCGGTTTAAAACACTATGATAAATTCTTCAAATATCCGAATTCGCTTTTTATAATGAAGTTTGATCTCTATTCGTCTTTTACACCCACACAATCCTCTTATCTTTGTAGCTAGCGCTAACTTTCTCTCGTGCATGCACACGCCCGCATCCCTCTCACCCTCCCTCAGCATTCTCTAGCTCCATCGCGCAAATTCGTCTTTTCACTTTAGGTTGTTCACCCACGGTGTGTGTAGGCCCCCCAGCTCCTTCTTTACGGCACATATCGATCGATATGCCTCTCTAGCCAAGTGTGCCTAGCACAAACACAAGCTTCCCCTCTTCTCTTATCACCGTCCATGCCTCACTCCCACCACTCTTTTAATCGATCTCGTACTCGAACACTCCTTCCCCCTCGATATAGTATGCCTCTCGTACCACCTCCTAGATTCATCCCTCTCTCTCTATCCTTCTCCTCGTGCCTCATTTTCTTCTAACACACACATGCATGTATACCGATTAATCTCCCAACATATACATAGATCGACTTTAACTATCCCCCCCCATTGATCGACGTACCTCACAAGTTATGTCTCTCCTTTCTCTAACAAAGGGCGGTTCATCTTCCTATGTAGTTATGTGTGATTACCACAGCCATATCGTCCCCTCTCATCATTCATGCATGCCTCCTGACCCGTCTCTCACACGCACGTGCACAAACAACAACAAGCAGCCATCTCCTCTCTTATTGATATTGCAGGCATGCCCTTCGTTTGTCTAGCAAGCCTATCCCACCATTTGTTAGAAGCAACTCCACTACCACCCCCTCCAACACTCTAGCTCTGTCTCTCTCCCAACCTTATTCCTCTCCTGCACATATGCATGGATGCCGATCGATCTCCCTTAATACATGAGGCAGATTGATCTCCTTAATACATGAGGTAGGCCTCTCTCCTCCTCCACACATATACCAGCGATTGTACCTCTATAGTTAATTGGGCCTCCCTCTTCCCCCACCACACACCGATAGTCGAGCAATGTAGGTAGGTATCCATGCCACAGAGACAAACTGCACATGTCCCCTCTCACGTTCCAGTATGCCAGCCACTCTATATCTTTGACATGTGCACACACAAATTCGATGGCACTCTTTATCGATCGCGCGCGCACACACACACACACATCATCCCTTTCTTCGATTCTATGGACACCTCACGCCGATGATACCTCCACTCTCTTCTCGTGGATCGCCCCCTCTATATATATGTTATATCCAGGACTCTATTTCACACACATTGCATATGTTACATTTTTTGATTGACCCCCCCCCCCAAAAAAAAGAGCTCTCACGAACCCACACACTATATCTCTCTAGGTTTGTATCTCTCTCACACAACCCCACGTAGGTGGTGTACGTATACAAGAGAATAGGTACACCGTGCATGTACTCACGCTTCGTACCCAGCCACACCCGCGCGGGTACACGGTGGAGCTCATTTCTTTATGAAATGGCAGCCCACGTGCTAATTTGAACGCCTGTAGCGGTTGTTTACCTAGGGAGGTCGTGTACCATGCGTGAATGAAACAAAGTTCGACTTGACGCGTTTCTGCGTTATTTTTAAATAAAGTTACAGCGCTCAATGGCACGTACACAGAATATAAAACGATTTTTATGGAGAAAAAGGTAGTCCGCTCCACTATATACAATTGAGCCTGCCTGCCTGGTTTGTCAATCTTCAGAGTATCTCACACAAGGCTGCGGTGGCCTCTCTCTCTCTCTCACCGTTGGTCACTGATCAGACCACATCCCGTCCGCCGGAGGAAAGGGAGTGCAGTGGCCTATCTCTCTCTCTCACCGTTGGCCACTGATCCGGCCACATCCCGTCCGTCGAGGGAAAGGGAGGAAGTGCATCGTTTCTCCGTCGACGGCACATCATTTCTCCGTATGGGCAGATTCCGCCTGCCACCGCTCACCTAGTTACATCCTGACGACCTCCAGGTATCCCCTCCGGCCTTGCTCCACTGCCCGTCTTCCCATGTCGCTGCATGTGGATCTTCCATAGTTCTTTGCCCAAAACGTAGCTCATCCGGCGTACTTTCCATATTGCAATCTCGTCCTCACACCATTTTAGACAAACACAACCATGTTGTTATCTTCCCTTAGGACAAGGAATATGCTTCTTTTTTGTCGTCGCATGTGTCATCAACTATTATTGGCCAGTAATTGTTTCCTTTCTACCTCTTTTTTGCAAACAGGGCTATCCATTTCACCTCGTTGCTTTTGTGACCTTTTGGTGAACTGCACAAATCACTTTTTTCTTAAGAGTGTTTTGTGTAGTTGTACTAAAATGTCACATGGGCAATGTCTCTACATTTCAGTGCGACTGCACAAAGGGAGATTGGTTTTGCTCTATCCTCCTCATCCAACTCCGAGCCTAATCTTCTCCAACTAGTTAGCCTTAAGAGAGACTGCAAAGGTGACCGGCTTCTATTTGTGTGTTTATTGTTTCATCAGCAGTCCTCTATTATCGTAATCACACTTAATATCTTTGGAACAGGGACGCTCAGCTCTATTTTAGTGGGACTGCACAAAATGATCGAAATGTTGCATGCTCCAGACAGCTACTTTTTTACCCAACATGCCTTGTTGATTTAGACAGAGCTGGAGGGACGTTGCTGCCAATGAAAGCATGGATCAATTTTAATTTAACACCTTCTCACAACTCTGTCTTCAGTTGTGATGTAAATATTAGCTCTGATCTGCTAATAATTGACATGCATTAGCAAGGAAGTTAGTTTTTTATTGTTTCCGAAAGAGCATCAATGGCAAGACACACGAAACAAAAGCTGAAAGCTCACACCATTGTACAATTTCATGTCACTGGAAAATTATTTGTATAGTACGTCAATTATGTAAACAAATGATGGAAGCTTGATAGCATTGCCAGAAGCCTCTTCAGCATCCGGGTCCATGTGTCATGCACAAAATTATACTCCTTCTTTCCTAAATATTTGTCTCTTTACAAATTTCAAATGGGCATATTTTAGAGTGTAGATTCACTCATTTTGCTTCGTATGTGTACTCCCTCCGTTCCTAAATACTCTATTCGTCTTTCTAGAGATTTCAACAAGTGACTACATACGGAGCAAAATGAGCGAATCTACACTCTAAATATGTCTATATACATCCATATGTAGTAGTCCATTTGAATCTCTAAAAAGACAAATATTTGAGTAGTCACTCGTTGAAATCTCTAGAAAGACAAATACTCCGGAGTATATTTAAGAACCGAGGGGGTAGTGCACAACCACATGGGAGACTCAGCCCATTTGTTGCGCCGCATTAATAGTGAGTAATGAGCAGTCAAATCATAAGCCCCACTTTTCCCATTGTAAGTTGCTCGGGAGAAGCAACCATCAATACGCTCTTCTTTGAATCCGCTCATACTACTCCATCCGTCACTGCTTATAGAGCGCGCTTAAGAAAAAAGAAAAAAATCTGTGGGACCAAGGCGACTAGCGATCGGCCTAAAAAATAGCATTGGTAGTTATAGCACGGCGTCTATTACTAGAGGGAATAATGCGTACAGACATGCATGCAGTGCTTCCACCCCGGGTACACATATGCATGCACTTACTCCACTCCGTAGTAGTATTCCCTCCTTTCCGGTTTATAGTGCTCAATTCAAAAATCTCATCAATCAAGGTAGATGGCGAGTGGTGGAATACTTTTTGTAGTTTTGCAAAAGCACCTAATTAATGCTCTTGTTTTCCTCAAAAAATTATGTTTATCAATGCATTAATTGCAATGCATGCATGCATAAAGTACATGCATTGGTCAATTTTCTCTTAATACTTGCATGCAATAATTTAATGCACCCTGGAATCTGAACATGTGATGGAAAACAACCAAATTGAGCCTTATAAAATGGAAAAACTAAAATTTTGAGATAAGCCCTATAAACCGGAAAGGATGGAGTACATCGAGAGAAACTTGTGGACTTGATTACGGTTACCACGCCCTAATTAGTTGAGCATTAAACCAAACGCGTCTAAAGTATCTCTGGTGGTGGAAATGCATTGAGAGAAATGCATCATAATGAAGCGCGCCCTGTAAACTGTGACGGATGAAGGTGCAAAACCAAGTACGCGTATGGCCAGTCGGTCAACGCACCTCCTCTTGGCATATCACTGACATGTGGGACAGGAGTGTGAGCAAACCGATCTCAATTGACGGCAAAGAGCCAACCCGCTGTTTCTTGAAAGAGACGAGGAGCGAGAACACACAGACGGGCTCGCACGGAGGCCAAGATATATTCGAGCATGGTTGGTTGATCGATATCATCATTACATGTTGGGCTGCTGTTTTCCGCCCTTCTCCGGAATAAACATGTACTTTATGAGAGATAATAAATAAGAGTACAGACGCTCCACCATGCGGTTCTAGTAGTAGTACTACTCGTACTACTGCGCTTGGCTCTTCGCCTCTTCGTGAATTCGAACAATGATGGTACTCCGCATGTTGGGTACTACAGTGTATGCCTCTGACAATCTGACACCGAATGGACTTATGCATGTCCACCGAGGGTAGGTTGCATTAGTCAAAAGGTGTAAGCGAGCTTCACCTTGTCCTGCAAACTTCTCCTCGTTCTGCGAGTTGACGGGACACACCAAAAAGTAGTGCTAGCCCATACTCCCTCCTTTCCGGTTAATATGGCTTAATCTTTTTGCGGGTAAATGAGAGAGCTTTATTCATATATAAGCATTCTTAGGACGATCAGCCAAGACACTGGTCACTAGGAAGCGAGGTACCCCGCAAAAAAAGAAGTAGGAAGCGAGGTGTTTCATCAAGCCAGCTCTCGGCCACATTCAAAGTGCAGCAAGCACGGTTCGCACGAAGATGCGCCGCAAGGTTTGCTGACCTGTTTACATGCTGAATAAAAAAAGGAGGAAATATTACCGAGCGCTCCTATTTGTAACAGGATATGATCCAGAATTAAGCGAGAATTGTGGCGAGTGTTCCATGCAATCAACTTAATTATCACATGCGAGAACCCTCGAAGAGAACCAAATGTGTTGAAGATTGCCTTATCACATTTTAAAATCATAATAAGAGTGCAGACGCTCCTCCATCCAGTTCCTAGTACTAGTATAGTACATACCTCTATAGACTATAGTAGTAGTACTAGTACTACTAGTAAACTTTGCGCTTGGTTGTTCGCCTATTCGGGAAGTCGAACAATAATAGTACTAGTAGTATAGTGTATGCTTCTGGCAATCTGACACCGAATTAACTGTTGCACGTCCACCGCCTGAGCGAGGGAGAGCTTGCATTAGTCAAAAGTTTCTCCTTGTCCTGCGAGCCACCACGCGCAAGCTTCTCCCGTCCTGCAACCTTCTCCTCGTTCGGCAAGTTGACGGGACATAGCAAAGTAATGCTAGTCCAAACTGCCTCCTCTCCGGTTAATATGGCTTAATTTCAAACGAGATAAATACACTGTCTGTCACTGTATGTTTGTAAAAATACGGTCAGTGGACTTCATAATACGCTCATTGCGCTCAACATATATATTTTCCGGTGTTTATACGGTCACTAGCTCACCCTGACTGAGTATGTGTGTGCATGCATGTGTAGGTTGAGCACTTGAGCATGACCGTGTGTGTTCCTCGTGTGCTCGGACATGCATGCATTAGGGCATCATGCGCATTTTTGCGTCCATGTGTACGTGTGACTATTGCATACACGTAGGGGGAGTACGTGTAGGGGCCACTAAGGAGCAGTCAAATCACACAGTAAGTTACTCGGAAGAAGCAACCATCATTTCACTCTTCAATGACACGTACGCAATATAAAATGGTTGATATGGAGAGAAAAAGAAAACCACTAGTAGGAGCCTAAGCTACAAGCCTGCTTGCTTAGGTTGCTCTCTTCACAAGCATAGAACGACGGGCCTGATCTCGCAGCTGGGGGAAGGGAACAATGTTCTACGTAGACGCGGTCGACATCGGCGAGGGAGAGAACCCATAGCCGATGTGTCCCAATCGGGGGTCACCGCGGTATGGGCCGATGTCGCGTACCAACCGCCCTTCTAGCTACAGCCCGATGTCCTAGGTAATCCATCTTCCTTTTGGAGCCGCCTTGCTCCACTGTCGTAGCTCCATCTGCATGTCGATCTTTCTCTACTTCTACCGGCTTCTACTTGTGATGAGTTTATGTCTCATGAACTAGTGCCATTACTATTATTCTAATCACACTTCTTCAATATCTTTGCCATCAGGGATGCTCAGGTCGATTTTAGTGGAACTGCACAAAAGCATCGTCTGATCCGAGGGTGTCAGCCGTCTTTCCTTCGATAGGTTCTACCTGGCTAGGAAATTAAATCATGTTTAGGGTTTAGGGTTTAAGTCGTAGTGACCCCATCAGTAGTTTTTCTTTCGTACACGCTCTCACAACTTTTGTCTTTAGTTGTGAAGTAACTATTGGCTATGATTTGTGAATCATTGAGATGCATCAGCATGCGTGTTAGTTTTCCTTTGTATTTGATGGAATGTTGTAATGGGGCAACCTTGGAATAGGAATGAAAATGGAGTGGAAAGTTTCCGTTTTCCGGAGAAAAAATGGAAACGGAGATAAACCAACGTTTCGTTTCGTTGGATCGCGCCATCGAGCAAAACCAACGTTTAAATCACGTCTATCGTGTTCGTGTCTCACCCTCCTCCACGGCTCGACCCCACATGGTCGCTCGACATGCCATTCACCGCAAACCGAGTATACGATAACTTTCCCGCCTGCTTGTCGATGGATCGCGCCATGGAGTACTAGCACTACTGGAAGAGATTGACGAGTTGGGGGAGGATAGCTAGCTGTAGCATGGACTCCCAAGAACTTTTTACATGCATGTTGTAGCCGGCTATTGCGACCTTTGAACACGGAGCAGTCGCGTGCACCCGGAAGCGGCGCGGGCGACGCTCTCTCGGCTGGCGCGCCGCTTCAATGCCGGCGCCAGTGAGAGGTCGCATCCGCTCTGGCCGGGCATGAATGCGGCACTGACTGTTTCGGGCGGGAAGCACGCGCGGGTGATGACGAGGGTTCGGGTTGGTCAGGACCGGCCGTGGCAGCGATCCGGACGTCCGCAAACAAGAGATGTTATACATTAATATTGCTGCGTATATAATTAACAACGCTAATAATGTGCCAGTTGGGCAAATATGATTGGAGATGGAGATGGAAATTGAATTTTACGTAAACACGGATATGCATGTCTATGTCTATGTGTGTGTGCGTGACGACTCTCGCGACCTGGAAGCGGGGGCGTGTTTTTGATCGAGTTTTCTTTCTTGGTACGTTAAAAAATTGTCCGCCAGTTTTCATTTCTTTTTTCCGGGAATGCGCGTATTCTATTTAAAACCACTACTATGGAGAGATTTTTTACTATTATAGCCTCTTGTTTGATAGTGTTTCTCGCGTCTCGCTCTCTCACCCTCTCCATATCAAAACAAGATGACAGTGTCCACTCTATCTCTCTCCTCACCGGTGGTCATAGATCCGGCCGAATCTCGTCTGCTGCGGGAGGTGAGGAGGTGGCGCCCTTGTTCGCTGTCATTGTGTGGGCAGATCCTGCCCGCCTGCCTAAACGACATCTCGCCCACCTGAGGTATAACTTCTTGTACTGGTCCAGCTCCCCAGGTCGCTGCATGCGGGTTTTCTTCTATGCGACTACTCCCTAGCTCCCCATGTATAGTAGCTAGGGTTCGTCGGCTGGTCCAACATCACCTACTAGTACTATTACAGAGCAAATGCCACTTGAAAAGTTGTGTTGATTTATGCATCGGTGGAGGTATACATGTTGTTTCGACAAAAAGTACAAGGTGGTTGTGCAGTCATTGTCCATATGGTGGTAGTACTATCACTGGTTAAATGAAGAAATGCTTTTTTTCTCGGGTATCCTGGTTTAGTTCCCATCAAGATAATTATGATGCTTCTGTTTGTTGGTGTACTTTTCATTAATTCTTATTGACAATTGAGATGTCGTTGCTAATCTTGTAAAACAAAGTAACAACACTATAACCCTTTTTTATATTTTTGGGAACAGCGATGCGTATCTCCATACACGGGCATGTCTTCCTCAATTTTAGTGGAACTGCACAAAATTGGATGGCCATTATTGTTTCGCCTCACTGTCCTCTGCCACATGGTTCTTCCTTCCTCGAGATTGATTACTGAGAAGAAACAGACCATAGTGAGCATTTGTTGAACTTCATTGGTGCCTCACCCAAACCTGATGCCAAATGGATGATGCATCACCATGATGACCTATCAATGCTCATGGTTGCACCTCATGGTTGCATCGGTTGGTGAAGCTGGTTGATTTTCAATGAAAAACAAGCTATCTTCCATCAGTGCTCTTTGCTTGTTACGCACAAAGATGATATCCTTCGTCAGTTCACCTTGGTTGCATTGGAGACGCAGTCGTATTTCACGTTGGTGCAATTTTATCACACAATTGGCTATGAACCAAATGTTTCCTCGAAGAAGGATCGACGTTGGTACTAAGAACATAAGTTTTGTATTGATTTCTAAGCCTTCTCACAACTTTGTCTCCAGCTCCCCTGTAATTTTATTTGTCCAGCTATTAACTTTGATTTAAAAAATGGTGTGGACTAAAAACCCGGATGGCCGTAGTAGCCCTCCATTTTTATTTACTCCGCATATTCGATTTGACTGAAGTCAAACTTTGTAATACTCTCAAACCTTTCCGGTAATTGAAATTAAAATTCTTTATTTGTACACACTCTCACACGTTTTCGATAATTTGGCGCATGTGTGGTTGTTCACTTAAGGGAGGGTAGTGTACCACATGTGAAGGACAGAAAGTGCATCCAGGATGCGTGGGCATGGATCGTTAGTTCATCGGAAGTAGGAGTAGTTTTCTTCACTGTACGTTAAATAAAGAGTTTCGTTTCGTACTTACAATTTAAAACGATTGTTATGGAGAGAGTAAGAAAACCACTCCACTATATATTAGTCGTATACACGAGAGTACTATATGGACGCAGCTTCATTGACTTAGTGCACCTGCCTTTGGGTTTATGACAGGTGGGCCCAAAATGTGGCTGGCTCACCTGTCATACACCCAAAAGCAGGTGCAGTGAAGGCACCGGAGCTCAGTCCGTACTACAGTAGTATATATATAAGCTAGAGCCTCAGCGCTTGTTCGCTAGGGTTTGCACTCTCCACACTCTCGCCGCACTACATATATGTATACACGCTGAAGGCTCAGCGTTCATTTGCTAGGGTTTGCTATATTCACAGTCTCTCACCCTCTCTTCACCGGATCTAAACAAGATTGCGTTGGCCTCTTGTCTCTCTCTGTTGGGGAACGTGGCAAAAATTCAAAATTTTCCTACGTGTCACCAAGATCTATCTATGGAGAAACCAGCAACGAGGGGAAGGAGAGTGCATCTACATACCCTTGTAGATCGCTAAGCGGAAGCGTTCAAGAGAACGGGGTTGAAGGAGTCGTACTCGTCGTGATTCAAATCACCGATGATCCTAGCGCCGAACGGACGGCACCTCCGCGTTCAACACACATATGGAACGGAGACGTCTCCCATGCCTTGATCCAGCAAGGAGGAGGGAGAGGTTGATGGAGATCCAGCAGCACGACGGCGTGGTGGAAGTAGCGGGATTCCAACAGGGCTTCGCCAAGCGCTGCGGGAGGAGGGAGATGTGTCACGGGAGGGAGAGGGAGGCGCCAGGCCTTAGGTATCATTGCTCCTCCTTTTCCCCACTATATATAGGGCCAAGGGAGAGGGGGAGGGCGCAGCCTTGCCCCTTCCTCCAAGGAAGGGTGCGGCCAAGGGTGGGGAGGAGTCCATCCTCCCCAAGGCACCTCGGAGGTGCCTTCCCCTTTAGGACTCTCCCCTTTTTCTCTTCTCTTGGCGCATGGGCCTCTTGGGGCTGGTGCCCTTGGCCCATGTAGCCCAAGGCGCACCCCCTACAGCCCATGTGGCCCCCGGGGCAGGTGGCCCCACCCGGTGGGCCCCCGGGACCCTTCCGGTGGTCCCGGTACAATACCGATGACCCCGAAACTTGTCCCGATGGCCGATATAGCACTTCCTATATATAATTCTTTACCTCCGGACCATTCCGAAACTCCTCGTGACGTCCGGGGTCTCATCCGGGACTCCGGACAACTTTCTGGTTACCGCATACTAATATCTCTATAACCCTAGCGTCACCGAACCTTAAGTGTGTAGACCCTACGGGTTCGGGAGACATGCAGACATGACCGAGATGACTCTCCGGTCAATAACCAACAGCGGGATCTGGATACCCATGTTGGCTCCCACATGTTCGACGATGATCTCATCGGATGAACCACGATGTCAAGGACTTAATCAATCCCGTATACAATTCCCTTTGTCTAGCGGTACGATACTTGCCCGAGATTCGATCATCGGTATCCCGATACCTTGTTCAATCTCGTTATCGGCAAGTCTCTTTACTCGTTCCGTAACACATCATCCCGTGATCAACTCCTTGATCACATTGTGCACATTATGATGATGTCCTACCGAGTGGGCCCAGAGATACCTCTCCGTTTACACGGAGTGACAAATCCCAGTCTCGATTCGTGCCAACCCAACAGACACTTTCGGAGATACCTGTAATGCACCTTTATAGCCACCCAGTTACGTTGTGACGTTTGGTACACCCAAAGCATTCCTACGGTATCCGGGAGTTGCACAATCTCATGGTCTAAGGAAAAGATACTTGACATTAGAAAAGCTTTAGCATACGAACTACACGATCTTTGTGCTAGGCTTAGGATTGGGTCTTGTCCATCACATCATTCTCCTAATGATGTGATCCCGTTATCAATGACATCCAATGTCCATGGTCAGGAAACCGTAACCATCTATTGATCAACGAGCTAGTCAACTAGAGGCTTACTAGGGACATATTGTGGTCTATGTATTCACACGTGTATTACGATTTCCGGATAATACAGTTATAGCATGAATAAAAGACTATTATCATGAACAAAGAAATATAATAATAACCAATTTATTATTGCCTCTAGGGCATATTTCCAACAGTCTCCCACTTGCACTAGAGTCAATAATCTAGTTCACATCGATATGTGATTAACACTCAAGGTCACATCCCTATGTGACTAACACCCAAAGAGTTTACTAGAGTCAATAATCTAGTTCACATTACCATGTGATTAACACTCGATGAGTTCTGGGTTTGATCATGTTATGCTTGTGAGAGATGTTATAGTCAACGGGTCTGAATCTTTCAGATCCGTGTGTGCTTTACAAATCTCTATGTCATCTCCTAGATGCAGCTACCACGTTCTATTTGGAGCTATTCCAAATAACTGTTCTACTTGGAGCTATTCTAAATTGTTGCTCCATTATACGTATCCGGTATCTCTACTCAGAGCTATCCGGATAGGTGTTAAGCTTGCATCGACGTAACCCTTTACGACGAACCCCTTTACCACCTCCATAATCGAGAAAATTCCTTAGTCCACTAGTTACTAAGGATAACTTTGACCGCTGTCCCGTGATCCATTCTTGGATCACTCTTGTACCCCTTGACTGACTCATGGCAAGGCACACTTCAGGTGCGGTACACAGCATAGCATACTGTAGAGCCTACGTCTTATGCATAGGGGACGACCTTAGTCCTTTCTCTCTATTCTGCCATGGTCGAGCTTTTAAGTCTTAACTTCATACCTTACAACTCAGGCAAGAACTCCTTCTTTGACTGATCCATCTTGAACACCTTCAAGATCATGTCAAGGTATGTGCTCATTTGAAAGTACCATTAAGCGTTTTGATCTATCCTTATAGATCTTGATGCTCAATGTTCAAGTAGCTTAATCCAGGCTTTCCATTGAAAAGCACTTTCCAAATAACCCTATATGCTTCCCAGAAATTCTACGTCATTTCTGATCATCAATATGTCAACAACATATACTCATCAGAAATTCTATAGTGCTCCCACTCACTTCTTTGGAAATACAAGTTTCTCATAAACTTTGTATAAACCCAAAATCTTTGATCATCATCAAAGCATACATTCCAACTCCGAGATGCTTACTCCAGTCCTTAGAAGGATTACTGGAGCTTTGCATACTTATTAGCATCTTTCAGGATTGACAAAACCTTCTGGTTGTATCACATACAACCTTTCCTCAAGAAAATCGTCGAGGAAACAATGTTTTGACATCCTATCTGCAAGATTTCATAAATAATGCAGTAATCGCTAATATAATTCCAACAGACTCTTAGCATCGCTATGAGTGAGGAAGTCTCACCGTAGTCAACTCCTTGAACTTGTCGGAAAACGACAAGTCGAGCTTTCTTAATGGTGACATTTACCATCATTGTCCGTCTTCCTTTTAAAATCCATATGTACCTAACAGCCTTACGACCATCAAGTAGTACTCCCAAAGTCTACACTTTGTTTTCATATATGGATCCTCTCTCGGATTATATGGCCTTGAGCCATTCGTCGGAATCCGGGCCCACCATCGCTTCTCCATAGCTCGTAGGTTCATTGTTGTCTAGCAACATGACTTCCAAGACAGGATTATGTACCACTCTGAAGTAGTACGCATCCTTGTCATCCCACGAGGTTTGGTAGTGACTTGATCCGAAGTTTCATGATCAATATCATAAGCTTCCACTTCAATTGGTGTAGGTGCCATAGGAACAACTTCCTGTGCCCTGCTACACACTTGTTGAAGTGACGGTTCAATAACCTTATCAAGTCTCCACCATCCTCCCACTCAACTTTTCGAGACAAACTTTTCCTCGAGAAAGGACCCGATTCAAGAAACAATCCCTTATTGCTTTCGGATCTGAGACAGGAGGTATACCCAACTGTTTTGGGTGTCCTATGAAGATGCATTTATCCGCTTTGGGTTCGAGCTTATCAGCCTGAAACTTTTTCACATAAGCGTTGCAACCTCAAACTTTTAAGAAATGACAGCTTAGGTTTCTCTAAACCATAGTTCATACGGTGTCATCTCATCGGAATTACGTGGTGCCCCTTTTAAAGTGAGTGCGGTTGTCTCTAATGCCTAACCCATAAACTATCATGGTAATTCGATAAGAGACATCATGGTACGCACCATATCCAATAGGGTGCAACTATGATGTTCGGACACACCATCACACTATGGTGTTCCAGGCGGTATTAATTGCGAAACAATTTCCACAATGTCTTAATTGTGTGCCAAAACTCGTAACTCAGATATTTATCTCTATGATCATATCATAGACATTTTATCCTCTTGTCACAATGATCTTCTACTTCACTCTGAAATTACTTGAACCATTCAATAATTCAGACTTGTGTTTCATCAAGTAAATATTCTCAACATCTACTCGAATCATTTGTGAAGTAAGAACATAACGATATTCACTGCATGCCTCAGCACTCATTGGACTGCACACATCAAAATGTGTTACTTCCAACAAGTTGCTATCTTGTTCCATCTTACTGAAAACGAGGCTTTTCAGTCATCTTGCCCATGTGGTATGATTTGCATGTCTCAAGTGATACAAAATCAAGTGAGTCCAAACGGTCCATTTGCATGGAGTTTCTTCATGCATATACACCAATAGACATGGTTCGCATGTCTCAAACTTTTCAAAAAACGAGTGAGTCCAAAGATCCATCAACATGGAGCTTCTTCATGCGTTTTATACCAATATGACTTACGTGGCAGTGCCACAAGTAGGTGGTACTATCATTACTATCTTTTGGCATGAACATGTGTATCACTACGATCGAGATTCAATAAACCATTCAATTTAGGTGCAAGACCATTGAAGGTATTATTCAAATAAACAGAGTAACCGTTATTCTCCTTAAATGAATAACCGTATTGCGATAGACATAATCCAATCATGTCTATGCTCAACGCAAACACCAAATAACAATTATTTAGGTTTTAATACCAATCTCGATGGTAGAGGGAGCGTGCGATGCTTGATCATATCAACCTTGGAAATACTTCCAACACATATCGTCAGCTCACCTTTAGCTAGTCTCCGTTTATTCCGTAGCTTTTGTTTCGAGTTACTAACACTTAGCAACCGAACCGGTATCTAATACCCTGGTGCTACTAGGAGTACTAGTAAAGTACACATTAACATAATGTATATCCAATATACTTCTATCGACCTTGCCAGCCTTCTCATCTACCAAGTATCTAGGGTAATTCTGCTCCAGTGGTTGTTCCCCTTATTACAGAAGCACTTAGTCTCGGGTTTGGGTTCAACCTTGGGTTTCTTCACTAGAGCAGCAGCAGATTTGCCGTTTCATGAAGTATCCCTTCTTGCCCTTACCCTTCTTGAAACTAGTGGTTTTACCAACCATCAACAATTGATGCTCCTTCTTGACTTCTACTTTCGCGGTGTCAAACATCGTGAATACCTCAAGGATCATCATATATGTCCCTGATATTTTATAGTTCATGACAAAGCTCTAGCAGCTTGGTGGTAATGACTTCGGAGAACCATCACTATTTCATCTGGAAGATCAACTCCCACTCGATTCAAGCGATTGTTGTACTCAGACAATCTGAGCACAAGTTCAACAATTGAGCTTTTCTCCCTTAGTTTGCAGGCTAAGAAAATCGTCGAAGGTCTTATACCTCTTGACGTGGGCACGAGCATGAAATCCCAATTTCAGCCCTCGAAACATCTCATATGCTTCGCGACGTTTCAAAACATTTTCGGTGCCTCAATTCTAAACCGTTTAACTGAACTATCATGTAGTTATCAAAATGTGTATGTCAGATGTTCACAACATCCACATACAACGTTCGAGGTTCAGCACACTGACCGGTGCATTAAGGACATAAGCCTTCTATGAAGCAATGAGGACAATCCTCAGTTTACGGACCTAGTCCGCATAATTGCTACTATCAACTTTCAACTAATTTTTCTCTAGGAACATATCTAAACAGTAGAACTATAGCGTGAGCTACGACATAATTTGTGAAGACCTTTTGACTATGTTCAGGATAATTAAGTTCATCTTATGAACTCAAACTCAGATAGACATCCCTCTGGTCATCTAAGTGATCACATGATCCGAGTCAAACTAGGCCATGTCCGATCATCACGTGAGACGGACTAGTCATCATCGGTGAACATCTTCATGTTGATCGTATCTACTATACGACTCATGCTCGACCTTTCGGTCTCCGTGTTCCGAGGCCATGTCTGTACATGCTAGGCTCGTCAAGTTAACCCTAAGTGTATTGCATGTGTAAATCTGTCTTACACCCGTTGTATGTGAACGTAAGGATCTATCACACCCGATCATCACGTGGTGCTTCGAAACGACGAACTGTAGCAACGGTGCACAGTTAGGGGAGAACACTTCTTGAAATTGTTGTAAGGGATCATCTTATTTACTACCGTCGTTCTAAGTAAACAAGATGCATAAACATGATAAACATCACATGCAATCAAATAGTGACATGATATGGCCAATATCATTTTGCTCCTTTTGATCTCCATCTTCGGGGCTCCATGATCATCATCGTCACCTGCATGACACCATGATCTCCATCATCATGATCTCCATCATCGTGTCTTCATGAAGTTGTCTCGCCAACTATTACTTCTACTACTATGGCTAACGGTTAGCAATAAAGTAAAGTAATTACATGACGTTTAAGTTGACACGCAGGTCATAAATAAATAAAGACAACTCCTATGGCTCCTGCCGGTTGTCATACTCATCGACATGCAAGTCGTGATTCCTATTACAAGAACATGATCAATCTCGTACATCACATATATCATTCATCACATCCTTTGGCCATATCACATCACATAGCATACCCTGCAAAAACAAGTTAGACGTCCTCTAATTGTTGTTTGCATGTTTTACGTGGCTGCTATGGGTTTCTAGCAAGAACGTTTCTTACCTACGCAAGAACCACAACGTGATATGCCAATTGCTATTTACCCTTCATAAGGACCCTTTTCATCGAATCCGATCAGACTAAAGTGGGAGAGACAGACACCCGCCAGCCACCTTATGCAACTAGTGCATGTTTGTCGGTGGAACCGGTCTCACGTAAGCGTACGTGAAAGGTTGGTCCAGGCCGCTTCATCCCACGATGCCGCCGAATCAAGATAAGACTAGTAACGGCAAGCATATTGAACAAAATCAACGCCCACAACTACTTTGTGTTCTACTCGTGCAAAGAATCTACGCAATAGACCTAGCTCATGATGCCACTGTTGGGGAACGTAGCAAAAATTCAAAATTTTCCTACGTGTCACCAAGATCTATCTATGGAGAAACCAGCAACGAGGGGAAGGAGAGTGCATCTACATACCCTTGTAGATCGCTAAGCAGAAGCGTTCAAGAGAACGGGGTTGAAGGAGTCGTACTCGTCGTGATTCAAATCACCGATGATCCTAGCGCCGAACGGACGGCACCTCCGCGTTCAACACACGTGCGGAATGGAGACGTCTCCCATGCCTTGATCCAGCAAGGAGGAGGGAGAGGTTGATGGAGATCCAGCAGCACGACGGCGTGGTGGAAGTAGCGGGATTCCAACAGGGCTTCGCCAAGCGCTGCGGGAGGAGGGAGATGTGTCACGGGAGGGAGAGGGAGGCGCCAGGCCTTAGGTATCATTGCTCCTCCTTTTCCCCACTATATATAGGGCCAAGGGAGAGGGGGAGGGCGCAGCCTTGCCCCTTCCTCCAAGGAAGGGTGCAGCCAAGGGTGGGGAGGAGTCCATCCTCCCCAAGGCACCTCGGAGGTGCCTTCCCCTTTAGGACTCTCCCCTTTTTCTCTTCTCTTGGCGCATGGGCCTCTTGGGGCTGGTGCCCTTGGCCCATGTAGGCCGAGGCGCACCCCCTACAGCCTATGTGGCCCCCGGGGCAGGTGGCTCCACCCGATGGGCCCCCGGGACCCTTCCGGTGGTCCCGGTACAATACCGATGACCCCGAAACTTGCCCCGATGGCCGATATAGCACTTCGTATATATAATTCTTTACCTCCGGACCATTCCGGAACTCCTCATGACGTCCGGGATCTCATCCGG
This sequence comes from Triticum timopheevii, assembly GCA_963921465.1. Classification (NCBI taxonomy): domain Eukaryota; kingdom Viridiplantae; phylum Streptophyta; class Magnoliopsida; order Poales; family Poaceae; genus Triticum; species Triticum timopheevii. Next base: position 367,592,463 of record OY997264.1, read on the forward strand.
GACTCCGAACAACTTTCTGGTTACCGCATACTAATATCTCTATAACCCTAGCGTCACCGAACCTTAAGTGTGTAGACCCTACGGGTTCGGGAGACATGCAGACATGACCGAGATGACTCTCCGGTCAATAACCAACAGCGGGATCTGGATACCCATGTTGGCTCCCACATGTTCCACGATGATCTCATCGGATGAACCACGATGTCAAGGACTTAATCAATCCCGTATACAATTCCCTTTGTCTAGCGGTACGATACTTGCCCGAGATTCGATCGTCGGTATCCCGATACCTTGTTCAATCTCGTTACCGGCAAGTCTCTTTACTCGTTCCGTAACACATCATCCTGTGATCAACTCCTTGATCACATTGTGCACATTATGATGATGTCCTACCGAGTGGGCCCAGAGATACCTCTCCGTTTACACGGAGTGACAAATCCCAGTCTCGATTCGTGCCAACCCAACAGACACTTTCGGAGATACCTGTAATGCACCTTTATAGCCACCCAGTTACGTTGTGACGTTTGGTACACCCAAAGCATTCCTACGGTATCCGGGAGTTGCACAATCTCATGGTCTAAGGAAAAGATACTTGACATTAGAAAAGCTTTAGCATACGAACTACACGATCTTTGTGCTAGGCTTAGGATTGGGTCTTGTCCATCACATCATTCTCCTAATGATGTGATCCCATTATCAATGACATCCAATGTCCATGGTTAGGAAACCGTAACCATCTATTGATCAACGAGCTAGTCAACTAGAGGCTTACTAGGGACATATTGTGGTCTATGTATTCACACGTGTATTACGATTTCCGGATAATACAGTTATAGCATGAATAAAAGACTATTATCATGAACAAAGAAATATAATAATAACCAATTTATTATTGCCTCTAGGGCATATTTCCAACACTCTCCCCCCTCACAGCTGGTGAAGGAGGCGTCCATATCCCGTCGCACTGGGAAGGAGAGGAGGTGCAGCGTTCACTCTATCGCCTTCAGCAAGGGAGGCAATCCACTGCCGGCTGCGCTGTTCTCTTTCGCCCAGCGCCTGTGCGGGAGGGCCACCGACCCCTTCTTCTTCGCTGCCATACGTATTGTGGGCAGATCCAGCCTCCCGCCGCATGCCTTGCCACATCGCGACGACCCTAAGGTATAAGTTTCTTTGAAACCGTCATTGCTCTAGCTGCATGTGGATCTTTTTCGATCTGTAGTCATCTAGATCTTGGTTCAAAGAGGAAAGAAGGGTGCGGTGGGCTGGAGCAAGAATCTAGGACGTGGTTCAATGAGGAAAGGAGGGACGGAAAGTAGTATAGACTGGCTATGCAGCCGCTTTGTTGGTCGAAAAGGGAAAAAGGGGGTAACCCAGTACACACATCTGTAAGGAACCGATCTCTTTGTTGAAAAGGGCAAGAAACTAGGGGGTCGGGTGAAGGAAATATGCCCTAGAGGCAGTAATAAAGTTATTATTTATTTCCTTATTTCATGATAAATGTTTATCATTCATGCTAGAATTGTATTAACCGGAAACATAATACATGTGTGAATACATAGACAAACATAGTGTGACTAGTATGCCTCTACTTGACTAGCTCAATGATCAAAGATGGTTGTGTTTCCTGGCCATAGACATGAGTTGTCATTTGATTAACAGGATCACATCATTAGGAGAATGATGTGATTGACTTGACCCATTCCGTTAGCTTAGCACTTGATCGTTTAGTATGTTGCTATTGCTTTCTTCATTACTTATACATGTTTCTATGACTATGAGATTATGCAACTCCCGTTTACCGGAGGAACACTTTGTGTGCTACCAAACATCACAACTGAACTGGGTGATTATAAAGGAGCTCTACATGTGTCTCCGAAGGTACATGTTGAGTTGGCGTATTTCGAGATTAGGATTTGTCACTCCGATTGTCGTAGAGGTATCTCTGGGCCCTCTCGGTAATGCACATCACTATAAGCCTTGCAAGCAATGTGACTAATGAGTTAGGTGCGGGATGATGCATTACGGAACGAGTAAAGAGACTTGCCGGTAACGATATTGAACTAGGTATTAAGATACCGACGATCGAATCTCGGGCAAGTAACATACCGATGACAAAGGGAACAACGTATGTTGTTATGCGGTTTGACCGATAAAGATCTTTGTAGAATATGTGGTAGCGAATATGAGCATCCAGGTTCCGCTATTGGTTATTGACCAGAGACGTGTCTCGGTCATGTCTACATAGTTCTCGAACCCGTAGGGTCCGCAAGCTTAAAGTTCGATGACAGTTATATTATGAGTTTATGTGTTTTGATGTACCGAAGGAGTTCGGAGTCCCGGATGAGATCAGGGACATGACGAGGAGTCTCGAAATTGTCGAGACGTAAAGATCGATATATTGTACGACTATATTCGGACATCGGAAAGGTTCCGAGTGATTCGGGTATTGTTTGGAGTACCGGAGAGTTATGGGAATTCGTATTGGGCCTTAATGGGCCATACGGGTAAGGAGAGAAAGGCCCCAAAGGGTGGCCGCACCCCTCCCCATGGACTAGTCCGAATTGGACTAGGGAGGGGGGTCGCCCCCTTCCTTCCTTCTCCTTCTCCCTTCCCTTCTTATACTCCAACAAGGAAAGGAGGAGTCCTACTCCCGGTGGGAGTAGGACTCCCCCCTTGGCGCGCCATCCTCCTAGGCCGGCCGCCTCCCCCCTTGCTCCTTTATATATGGGGGCAGGGGGCACCTCTAGACACAACAATTGATCCCTTGGATCTCTTAGCCGTGTGCGGTGCCCCCCTCCACCATAATCCACCTCGATAATATCGTAGCGGTGCTTAGGCAAAGCCCTACGTCGGTAGAACATCATCATCATTACCACGCCGTCGTGCTGACAGAACTCTCCCTCAAAGCTTGGCTGGATCGGAGTTCGAGGGACGTCATCGAGCTGAACGTGTGCTGAACTTGGAGGTGCCGTGTGTTCGGTACTTGATCGGTCGGATCGTGAAGACGTACGACTACATCAACCGCGTTGTGCTAACGCTTCGGCTTTCGGTCTACGAGGGTACGTGGACAACACTCTCCCCTCTCGTTGCTATGCATCACCATGATCTTGCGTGTGCGTAGGAAATTTTTGAAATTACTATGTTCCCCAACAGTGGCATCCGAGCCAGGTTTTATGCGTAGATGTTATATGCATGAGTAGAACACAAGTGAGTTGTGGGCGATACAATTCATACTGCTTACCAACATGTCATACTTTGGTTCGGCGGTATTGTTGGATGAAGCGGCCCGGACCGACATTACGCGTACACTTACGCGAGACTGATTCTACCGACGTGCTTTGCACATAGGTGGCTGGTGGGTGTCAGTTTCTCCAACTTTAGTTGAACCGAGTGTGGCTACGCCCAGTCCTTGAGAAGGTTAAAACAACACTAACTTGACAAACTATCATTGTGGTTTTGATGCGTAGGTAAGAACGGTTCTTGCTCAGCCAGTAGCAGCCACGTAAAATTTGCAACAACAAAGTAGAGGACGTCTAACTTGTTTTTGCAGGGCATGTTGTGATGTGATATGGTCAAGACGTAATGCTATATTTTATTGTATGAGATGATCATGTTTTGTAACCGAGTTATCGGCAACTGGCAGGAGCCATATGGTTGTCGCTTTATTGTATGCAATGCAATCGCCCTTTAATTGCTTTACTTTATCACTAAGCGGTAGCGATAGTTGGAGATCGAGGTGTCACGCCGGTGACGATGGTGATCATGATGGTGCTTCGGAGATGGAGATCACAAGCACAAGATGATGATGGCCATATCATATCACTTATATTGATTGCATGTGATGTTTATCCTTTATGCATCTTATTTTGCTTTGATTGAAGGTAGCATTATTAGATGATCTATCACTAAATTTCAAGGTATAAGAGTTCTCCCTGAGTATGCACCGTTGCGAAAGTTCTTCGTGTTGAGACACCACGTGATGATCGGTTGTGATAGGCTCTACGTTCAAATACAATGGGTGCGAAACAGTTGCACATGCGGAATACTCAGGTTAAACTTGACGAGCCTAGCATATACAGATATGGCCTCGGAACACTGAGACCGAAAGGTCGAGCATGAATCATATAGTAGATATGATCAACATAGTGATGTTCACCATTGAAAACTACTCCATCTCACGTGATGATCGGACATGGTTTAGTTTATTTGGATCACGTGATCACTTAGATGATTAGAGGGATGTCTATCTAAGTGGGAGTTCTTAGGTAATATGATTAGTTGAACTTTAATTTATCATGAACTTAGTCCTGGTAGTATTTTACAAATAATGTTGTAGATCAATAGCTCGCGTTGTTGCTTCCCTATGTTTTATATGTGTTCCTAGAGAAAAATTTTGTTGAAAGATGTTAGTAGCAATGATGCGGATTGGATCCGTGATCTAAGGTTTATCCTCATTGCTGCACAGAAGAATTATGTCCTTGATGCACCGCTAGGTGACAGACCTATTGCAGGAGCAGATGCAGACGTTATGAACGTTTGGCTAGCTCAGTATGATGACTACTTGATAGTTTAGTGCACCATGCTTAACGGCTTAGAATCGGGACTTCAAAGACGTTTTGAATGTCATGGACCATATGAGATGTTCCAGGAGTTGAAGTTAATATTTCAAGCAAATACCCGAGTTGAGAGATATGAAGTCTCCGACAAGTTCTATAGCTAAAAGATGGAGGAGAATTGCTCAACTAGTGAGCATGTGCTCAGATTGTCTGGGTACTACAAACGCTTGAATCAAGTGGGAGTTAATCTTCCAGATAAGATAGTGATTGACAGAGTTCTCTAGTCACCATCACCAAGTTACTAGAACTTTGTGATGAACTATAGTATGCAAGGGATGATGAAAACGATTCTCGAGCTCTTCGTGATGTTGAAATCGACGAAGGTAGAAATCAAGAAAGAGCATCAATTGTTGATGATTGACAAGACCACTAGTTTCAAGAAAAGGGCAAAGGGAAAGAAAGTGAAACTTCAAGTAGAATGGCAAGCAAGTTGTCACTCCCGTGAGGAAACCCAAAACTGGACCAAAGCCTGAAACTAAGTGCCTCTACTGCAAAGGAAATGGTCACTGGAGGCGGAAATACCCTGAATGTTTGGTGGATAATAAGGATGGCAAATTGAACAAGGGTATATTTGATATACAGGTGTACCTTACTAGTATTTATAGTAGCCCCTGAGTATTTGATACTTGTTCGGTTGCTAAGATTTGTAACTCGAAACATGAGTTACAGAATAAATAGAGACTAGTTGAGGGTAAAGTGACGATGTGTGTTGGAAGTAGTTCCAAGTTTGATATGATCATCATCACATAGTCCCTATACTTTCGGGATTAGTGTTAAACCTAAATAAATGTTATTTGGCATTTGCGTTGAGCATGAATATGATTTGATCATGTTTATTGCAATACGGTTATTCATTTAAAGTCAGAGAATAATTGTTGTTCTGCTTACAAGAATAAAACCTTCAATGGTCGTACACCCAATAAAAATAGTTTGTTGGATCTCAATCGTAGTGATACACATATTCATAATATTGATGCCAAAAGATGCAAAGTTGATAATGATAGTGCAACTTATTTGTGGCACTGTCGTTTGGGTCATATCGGTGTAAAGCGCATGAAGAAACTCCATAAAGATGGACTTTTGGAATCACTTCGTTTTGAATCATTTGATGCTTGCGAACCGTGCCTTTTGGGCAAGATGACTAAAACTCCGTTCTTCGGAACAATGGAACGAGCTACTGACTTGTTGGCAATAATACATACCGATGTATGCGGTCCAATGAGTGTTGATGCTTGTGCCGGGTATCGTTATTTTCTGACCTTCACAGATGATTTGAGCAGATATGAGTATATCTACTTGATAAAACATAAGTCTGAAATATTTGACAAGTTCAAAAAATTTCAGAGTGAAGTGGAAAATCATCGTAACAAGAAAATAAAGTTTCTGCGATCCGATCACGGAGACGAATATTTGAGTTACGAGTTTGGTCTTCAATTAAAACAATGTGGAATAGTTTCACAAACTCATGCCACCTGGAACTCCACAGCGTAATGGTGTGTCCGAACATTGTAACCACACTTTATTAGATATGGTGCAATCTATGATGTCTCTTACCGATTTACCATTATCATTTTGGGGTTATGCACTAAAGACAACTGCATTCACTTTAAATAGGGCACCATCAAAATCCGTTGAGACGATGCCTTATGAACTGTGGTTTGGCAAGAAACCAAAGTTTGTCGTTTTTAAAGTTTGGGGCTGCAATGCTTATGTGAAAAAGTTTCAACCTGATAAGCTCGATCCCAAATCGGAGAAGTGCGTCTTCATAGAATACCCAAAGGAAACTGTTGGGTACACCTTCTATCACAGATCCGAAGGCAAGTTATTCGTTGCTAAGATGGATCCTTTCTAGAGAAGGAGTTTCTCTCGAAAGAAGTGAGTGGGAGGAAAATAGAACTTGATGAGGTAACTGTACCTGCTCCCTTATTGGAAAGTAGTTCATCACAGAAATCAGTTCATGTGATTCCTACACCAATTAGTGAGGAAGCTAATGATGATGATCATGAAACTTCAAATCAAGTTACTACAGAACCTCGTAGGTCTTCTAGAGTACGGTCCTCACTAGAGTGGTACGGAAATCCTATTCTAGAAGTCATGTTACTAGACCATGATAAACCTACGAACTATGAGGAAGTGATGATGAGCCCAGATTCCGCAAAATGGCTTAAGGCCATAAAATCTGAGATGGGATCCATGTATGAGAACAAAGTGTGGACTTTGGTGAACTTGCCTGATGATCGGCAAGCCATTGAGAATAAATAGATCTTCAAGAGGAAGACGGACACTGATAGTAATGTTACTATATACAAAGCTCGACTTGTTGCGAAAGGTTTTCGACAAGTTCAAGGGGTTGACTACGATGAGACTTTCTCACCCGTACTGATGCTTAAGTCTGTCCGAATCATGTTAGCAATTGCCACATTTTATCAAATCTGGCAAATGGATGTCTTCCTTAATGGATTTATTAAAGAAGAGTTGTATATGATGCAACCAGAAGGTTTTGTCAATCCTAAAGGTGCTAACAAAATGTGCAAGCTCCAGCGATCCATCTATGGACTGGTGCAAGCATCTCAGAGTTGGAATATACGCTTTGATGAGTTGATCAAAGCATATGGTTTTATCAGTACTTTTGGAGAATCCTGTATTTACAAGAAAGTGAGTGGGAGCTCTGTAGCATTTCTAATCTTATATTCTGGATAGCATAAAAGGGATATTGAATAAGATTTTTTCAATGAAAGACCTCGGTGAAGCTGCTTACATATTGGGCATCAAGATCTATAGATCAAGACGCTTAATTGGACTTTGACAAAGCACATACCTTGCTTGGTAATTTTTTTGAATAAGTTCAAAAATGGATCAGTCAAAGAAAGGGTTCTTGTATGTATTACAAGGTGTGAAGTTGAGTAAGACTCAAAACCCAACCATGGCAGAAAATAAAATGTGAATGAAAAGTCATTCCCTATGCCTCAGTCATAGGTTCTATAAAGTATGCTATGTTGTGTACCAGACCTATTGTATACCTTGCCCTCTGAGTTGGGCAAGGGAGTAAAATTTTGATCTAGGAGTAGATCACTGGACAGCGGTCAAGAATATCCTTAGTGAGGACTAAGGAAATATTTCTCGATTATGGAGGTGATAAAAGAGGCCGTCGTAAAGAGTTACATCAGTGCAAGCTTTTACACCAATTCATATGACTCTAAGTCTCAATCTAGATACATATTGAAAGTGGGAGCAATTAGCTAGAGTAGCTCCGTGCACAGCATTGTAGACATAGAATATTTGCAAAATGCATACGGCTCTGAATGTGACAGACCCGTTGACTAAACTTTTCTCACGAGCAAAACATGATCATACCTTAGTACTCTTTGGGTGTTAATCACATAGCAATGTGAACTAGATTATTGACTCTAGTAAACCCTTTGGGTGTTGATCACATGACGATGTGAACTATAGGTATTAATCACATACAGATGTAAATATTGGTGTTAAATCACATGACAATGTGAACTAGATTATTGACTCTAGTGCAAGTGGGAGACTGAAGGAAATATGCCCTAGAGGCAATAATAAAGTTATTATTTATTTCCTTATTTCATGATAAATGTTTATTATTCATGCTAGAATTGTATTAATCGGAAACATAATACATGTGTGAATACATAGACAAACATAGTGTCACTAGTATGCCTCTACTTGACTAGCTCGTTGATCAAAGATGGTTGTGTTTCCTAGCCACAGACATGAGTTGTCATTTGATTAATGGGATCACATCATTAGGAGAATGATGTGATTGACTTGACCCATTCCGTTAGCTTAGCACTTGATCGTTTAGTACGTTGCTATTGCTTTCTTCATGACGTATACATGTTTCTATGACTATGAGATTATGCAACTCCCGTTTTGTGACGCCCGGATAATTAGGCTACAGTAATCCCATGTTAATGATGCCACGTCACCTCGGTTATTGTTGATAATCTCGCGTTAGTTCAAAATGATTCTAATTCAAAATTTGAATTTAAGTTCAAACCATCAAGGTTTTCAAAAGTCAAAACTAAATTGTTTCTAATGTGTCAAATAATTCATAGACCATGTTGGTGGAGAGACCACACCTTTATAAAGTATTTAGATGCACTAAAGTAAAGAAAATTGTGGCTAAAAACAAATATTTAAATACCTTTTAAATAATAAAAATGTATCAAGTAATTATTACTACACCAAACTTTTTGAGGTAGTGGCCTATATTATAACAATACTTTAGTAGTTTGTTTTGTATTTTTATAAAAAAATAAAATAGGTGTAACTAAAATAGAACAGAAAATAGTAAATACAGAAAAAGGAAAAGAACAAAAAAAGGGGCGAAGGCCCCCCTCTCCTTGGGCCGAGTGGCCCAACTGGCCACCCAGGCCACGAGGAGGCCCACCCCGCACTCCCCATATCCCCCACCCCCCGAAACCCTAGCCCAACCACCACACACTCCTCCCCCACTCGCTCTCTGCTTCACCCCCGATCCAGATTGGATCGGGCACTCGTTTTGTCGCTGGCCGCCGCGGAACCCGCCCTCCTCCGCTCACCTCGCGTGCGCCCACCGGCGCCTGCGCGAGCCTCGTCGCCCTGATGCGTGCTCGCTGCCCCGCCACGGCCGTCCACGGCGACCTCCACCCGCGCCCGACTTCGGCAACCGTCGCGCCTGGCCTACTCCCCGCGCCGGCCGCGGCCTCGCCTGGTGCCGTCCTTGGCTAGCGGCACCCTGCTGCTGGCCTGGGCAATGCGCCCCGATGGGAGGGCGCCCGTCACCCTGATCTGCCCGAACCAGCACGCCCGATCCAGTGGCCTATGGGCCACTGACAGCCGGGCCCAGCCCCTAGAACGATTTAAAAAAATAATAAAAAATGAATCACTAAAATTTATAATTAATTAATTAATTAGTGGATTAATTAAATTAATTAATCCTATTTAATTAATCTGATTAACTTGTTAGTTTAATTAAACAGTAATTAGTTTAGCTAAACCCTAATTAAACTAATCAGAGTATGACAGGTGGGTCCCACTGGACCCACACGTTAGTTCGACCAGTCAGCACCTCTGTTGACTGCTGACGTCATGCTGACGTCATGATGATGTCAGCATGCACTATTCTGGATAATGTTGAATTAAATTAATTAAATAAATTTTAGAAATGTTTAAATCTTTTAAAATTAATATAAAATAAACCGTAGCTCGGATGGAAAAACTTTGTACATGAAAGTTGCTCAGAACGGCGAGCCGAATCCAGATAAGCAGCCCGTTCGTCTACCACACATCCCTAGCATAGCAAACTCGCAACTTTCCCCCTCCGGTTCATCTGTCCGAAAACGCGAAACACCGGGGATACCTTCCCGGATGTTTCCCCCCTTCACCAGTATCACCTACTACGCATTAGGGCACACCGAACACCGCGTATTGCCTTGTTACGCTTTGTGATGCTTTGTTTGCTCTGTTATTTATTGTGTTCCCTCTCCGTTACTTCTTTCCGGTAGACCCCGAGACTGCCGGCGACCCCCAGTTCGACTAAGGAGTTGACGACCCATCCTTATTGCCAGAGCAACCAGGCAAGCCCCCCCTTGTTCACAAGATATCGCCTATTCTTCTCTATACTGCTTGCATTAGAGTAGTGTAGCATGTTACTGTTCGGTTACTCCTATTCTGTTGCATAGCATGTCATTGTTGCTACAGTCATTGATACCTTACCCGCAATCCTAAATGCTTAGTATAGGATGCTAGTTTATCACCATTGGCCCTACATTCTTGTCAGTCTGCCTTGCTATACTATTGGACCGTGATCACTCGGGAGGTGATCACAGGTATATACTATACATATATACATACTACAGATGGTGACTAAAGTCGGGTCCGCTCGAAGAGTACTCGCGAGTGATTCACGGATTGGGGGCTGAAAGGAGCTTTGTCCCGATGGCCCTCTGTGTGGATCTTTGTGGCGGAGCGACAGGGCAGGTTGAGACCACCTAGGCGAGAGGTGGGCCTGGCCCTGGTCGGCGTCCGCGGTTGCTTCAAAATAACACGCTTAACGAGATCTTGGTATTTGATCTAAGTCTGGCCATTTGGTCTATACGCACTAACCAACTACGTGGGAAAGATATGGGCACTCGACGTCGTGGTATCAGCCGAAGCCTTCTTGACGTCAGCGATGGAGCGGCGTGCGCCGGATTGGACCGCGTAACGTGACTTCCTTTGTAATGGAGGTTGCTAGGTCTGCTTCCGGCCGCCCTCGCAACATGCAGGTGTGCAATGGGCGATGGGCCCAGACCCCTGCGCGCATAGGATTTAGACCGGCGGGCTGACCTCTCTGTTGTGCCTAGGTGGGGCTGCGACGTGTTGATCTTCCGAGGCCGGGCATGACCCAGGAAAGTGTGTCCGGCCAAATGGGATCGAGCGTGTTGGGTTATGTGGTGCACCCCTGCAGGGAAGTTTATCTATTTGAATAGTCGTGTCCCTCGGTAAAAGGACGACCCGGAGTTGTTCCTTGACCTTATGACAACTAGAACTGGATACTTAATAAAACACACCCAGACAAGTTCCACAGACAAGCCGATGATCGCTTTTCCACAGGGCGACAAGGGGAGGATCGCCGGGTAGGATTATGCTATGCGATGCTACTTGGAGGACTTCAATCTACTCTCTTCTACATGCTGCAAGATGGAGGCTGCCAGAAGCGTAGTCTTCGATAGGACTAGCTATCCTCCTCTTATTCTGGCATTCTGCAGTTCAGTCCACTGATATTGCCTCTTTACACATATACCCATGCATATGTAGTGTAGCTCCTTGCTTCTGAGTACTTTGGATGAGTACTCACGGTTGCTTTTCTCCCCCTTTTCCCCCTTCCCTTCTACCTGGTTGTCGCAACCAGATGTCGGAGCCCAGGAGCCAGACGCCACCGTCGACGATGACTCTTACTACACTGGAGGTGCCTACTACTACGTGCAGGCCGTTGACGACGACCAAGAGTAGTTTAGGAGGATCCCAGGCAGGAGGCCTGCGCCTCTTTCGATCTGTATCCCAGTTTGTGCTAGCCTTCTTAAGGCAAACTTGTTTAACTTATGTCTGTACTCAGATATAGTTGCTTCCGCTGACTCGTCTATGATCGAGCACTTGTATTCGAGCTCTTGAGGCCCCTGGCTTGTATTATGATGCTTGTATGACTTATTTTATTTGTAGAGTTGTGTTGTGATATCTTCCCGTGAGTCCCTGGTCTTGATCGTACACGTTTGCGTGTATGATTAGTGTACGATTGAATCGGGGGCGTCACAAGTTGGTATCAGAGCCTACTGCCAGTAGGAATCCCCCTTTCCAACTCCTTGGCCGAAGTCGAGTCTAGTCATTGAAAAAGTTTTTACTAACATGGCTGTGCGGCTTACGGGCCCACGTCGCCATTGGGTGGTATTAGGATCTTTTATTCCTCGTATATACTCTGGGACTCTGATCTGTCTTCTATTCGGGTTAAATGATTTTACTAAATCTGACATTAGGTTCTCGTAACTTCTTTCTCCCGGAGAGCGCCTTCAGTCCAGATGATCGCCGGCTGCACCAGAAGATTTCAAAGTTACTCTCCGATATTCTATCGAGACCTTGTGCCCGTTACTTTTGCAATTCCCTATCACCGAAGTATCCCTCTGGATAAATGCGTACACATATTGTTCTTGCTTTTATTCACAGTCGATCTTGTTATTACAAGATACCCCGAGAATACTTTGTGCTACTGCCTTGTAGTTCCTTGCCGCAGAAATACCCCTACGGATAATTCCTCGCACTTATTGAGCATCTTCTTATTCCCAGTTGTTTAGGTGTTTCGCAAAAGTCTTCGAAATACCATTTGGTCTTCCGAAAATCCTGAGTAGCCTATTGCTCTTGAAGATCTTGCTTGCTTGCCTTATGGTTAATCCCATAAGTCTCGTAATCTTATTGGCATCCCTTGTCATTATCATTTTGATTCCATTGATTCAATATGTAACTAATGCTCGCGATCGTCAATCAGATCCTAGAATTCATCCTTCCAGCTCAGAAGTCATTTTAAACATGAGCTGGATCTCGACCAATCAATTTGCCATCGATTGTACCCCTAAGTCTACTCAACTTATCCATCCTTAATCAGAGCGTTTGCTTCTGATCCCTTGACATGGAATTCATAATTCCTGTGCAATTGAGCTTTGGTTTAGTCAGTTGATTCTATAATCTGATCTCCTTGCATTCCTTCTTCCTTTGATAAAGTACTGATACTCACATAAGCTCCGTTGTAGACCACCAGACCTCTTGTTGGATTATTATCTGACAGTGTCCTTCATATTCAAATAACCTTGTGAGCCTTTCCACGGATATATAAAGCCTTTGCTAAATTGTATCCTTTGTTTTCTCAACAATGCTCTGTTTTCGAGCTGGTGGTATTTACTATTGAAGCTTGTGGTATATGTTTCCATGATACCCTGACGGGTTGAACCTATGCCTTCCTTAATATGTGTGAACTCGAAAGATTTCATGAGTCATACTCTTCTGGTATTTTGCTAGGTAAAATTTCAACACTACAACTCCTTCGAAAGTGAGAGGTGAATGGAAGGTTATACATTGAAGAAGTGGGAGTCGACCTTGAACTTTGTGTTCATGCCCATGGACACGATGTAGATCCTACCATAGAAGCTTCTTGTAATGATAACTACTTCCTTGATATAATATCATCTGGTATCTGTGAATTGATCCTATTCAATCGTGGTTCCGACCATATTTTCTCTTTGATCCCATTTCTCAGACAAGTTAAAGCACTTGTCTTTGGCAAGTCAATACACCAGTCCAACCTCTACCTTGATCTACCATTGAGTATTACCCTCTGGTATCTCGAGAATATCTAAGAACTGTGTTGCATCTTATAAGTCTTCATCAGCTATTATTTCTCACCGATTCCAATTTTTTTTCATGAGTTCTGAGTTGTTAGTTGCTCAAGAACACCGGTAAGTGAACCGATTCCGCATTCTGGTTTGATAACTCTAAGTAATCTTTGTTGCTTATGAGTTTAATAATCCTTCAAGTCATTCCTAGCCTAATCGGCTATATCATTATTGTACTAAATTTTAACGGTGCTACCTGGTCCTTCTTCCCGGAGCACCAATTTCGACAATGAGCTGAGCTTATGTCAATTTTCCTCATCATATCATTTCACCTTGAACAACAAGCTTGATTTCGAGTTGGTGTCGTGGTTCCAATAGCCTTTCGCTTCATCATTCCTTTGACTTGATGTCGTCGATGAGCGATTACATCTTCATGAAATCCCTCGACAATTGTGTCGTGATCATCATCAGCATTCTGAGCTCCTCCAGGGTATCCATTGAATTCATGATGAGAAATACCATCCTTTCCCTCAATGATTTTTACTATCATCGACCACTTTATTGCCCTCCGTTCAACACAAACTTGTTCGTGTTTCGTGTTATACCTTGAGATCCATGCTATCCAGCAATTGTTCTTCCTTACCTTGGGGTATTACCATCTTTATGTCAATAATGTCATGAGAATTTCACCACCTCTGATGCATTCTTGGTACAAGTGATACTTCTCACCATCACCATTATTCCTTGTTCCTCGTGTTGTTTCTAACCGGAATACCGACAAATGCACTTTGATGTGTAAAATTCAAAACTTCTAGCAACCCTATTGCTTGTAAGTTAATGGTCGACGATTCCTGCTTAGACTATTATTTGTTGAATCACCATTCTAGCATTGATCATGCTACCTAAGCCCATATCTCGCATGCACCTTTCAACCATTGTTAAATTGTGTATGTTTTCCTCGAGCATACATCAATATATCATTTTGATCTGACAAATGTTATCTCCTTGTTCACATAATTGTGGAAATCCATCCTTTGGAAATCTTGATGAATTGTCGCTGAGTTCATCAGCCACCTCCTTGTCCTCTCCTTGGGTTAATGATGAACTCTTGTTAACGGAAATCACTTCATAGTTCATTTCCCGAGAATCTTACAGTGTCATCCCATCAATTTGTGTTGCACCTTTGTTCTCAGGCATCCTGTGCCTGAGGTATCCTGACACCAATCATATCTGAATCTCCGTCAGATATGATGGTTGGAACATATTTACAAGATTTATAACGCTAGTCTTCATAAGACCCGGTAAGGTGATGTCATGCCTAGCACACCTGGCCGGAGGACCTATTGTTATAGTTGTTCCTCTTTGGCAAGGTTAACCATTCTTCCATGAGGGAATTGTAAGACTTATTCTATAAGTTATTCCTGATGAATCCTTTGAGTATCCAAAGTCCGACCTTTGCTTGAAGACCATGTCAATGCTATCTCGAAGCATGTCCGTGGTACTCCGTTCATCAACAAGAACATTTGAAGCACAATGCTAAATTCTCTTTATCAATTATCCAAACACCGTTGTATGGGTAACGTCATGAAATTCCTCTCCCTTTACTTCAATGGTTCTCTACTTTCTATCCTGTCATGGATATCATGCCCCGCTTGTCCTTGGGAAGGATATACCCCTGAAATATGTGTGTATACACATTTTCCTCCCCATTGTTCTGATTAAACCTGGTAATCACCTTTCCTTTCCATTGGTTTGCTTAACCCTTCTTGTAATCTATATTATATAAGCAGTAATATTCTCCTGCTTATGTAAACACATCGTCGTACAACCTAGTCAGTAAGACCCTATTACTATTGTTGATGACATTCCAGTAACCACCGATGGACGAGAACTTTGCCTATTGGTCCGCCTCGTTCAACGAGCAGGAAAATGGTTCTCTTCATCCCTCGCCCTTGGTACCAACGATGCAGTCAATATAACTGACCGGCTACCCTCTAACATGCCTTGCTATCATGACCATGCAAGATGTCACCGCCATTCCTACTTTAACCCACATGGTGGGCCCATAACCCACAAGTTCCACAGGATCGAAACCTGACTCTCCTGTGCACACCCTGTTGTCAAAGTTATTCCTCGAGCTTGACTTCGTATGTAATTCACGGGCCACATGCCTAGTAATCTGTTATGGTATCAGATGCAATACTTACTCTTGCTGCTCTGAACCCCTTTCTCACTCTGGTTCAGATTTCGAGCAACTATCTATCCGCTGGGAACCTCTTATTGTACCTTCATACCTTACTCTCGATGTATTTTTATATGTTCAACTCGAGAGATAATCTTGTGCTCATTTATGGGTTAACCCCTGATTGTTTTCCCTCATAAGCATTCTGTCGTGGCCGAGCTGTCCCTTACCTATTCGTAAGTACGTTGGAGATCCCGAAGAAACGATGACAACTTGATCATGGTGACTTGAAGCAGAGTAATGAAGACAACAACGAAAGAGATCAACCTCTTCGAAAGGGCAGCCAAGACCGAGAAGACTCGTTAGGTTTTCGCTACCAACACTTCCCCCCCCCCCCCCCTTACTCCAACGCTTAAATCTCGGGACGAGATTTCTTGTAGTGGAGGAGAATTGTGATGCCCGGATAATTAGGCTACAGTAATCCCACGTTAATGATGCCACGTCACCTCGGTTATTGTTGATAATCTCGCGTTAGTTCGAAATGATTCGAATTCAAAATTTGAATTTAAGTTAAAACCATCAAGGTTTTCAAAAGTCAAAACTAAATTGTTCCTAATGTGTCAAATAATTCATAGACCATGTTAGTGGAGAGACCACACATTTATAAAGTATTTAGATGCACTAAAGTAAAGAAAATTGTGGCTAAAAACAAATATTTAAATACCTTTTAAATAATAAAAATGTATCAAGTAATTATTACTACACCAAACTTTTTGAGGTAGTGGCCTATATTATAACAATACTTTAGTAGTTTGTTTTGTATTTTTATAAAAAAATAAAATAGGTGTAACTAAAATAGAACAGAAAATAGTAAATACAGAAAAAGGAAAAGAACAAAAAAAAAGGGGCGAAGCCCCCCTCTCCTTGGGCCGAGTGGCCCAACTGGCCACCCAGGCCACGAGGAGGCCCACCCCGCACTCCCCATATCCCCCACCCCCCGAAACCCTAGCCCAACCACCACACACTCCTCCCCCACTCGCTCTCTGCTTCACCCCCGATCCAGATTGGATCAGGCACTCGACAGCGCCCCGTCGCCGGCGTCGCCCGTCTCCGTCGTCGCCTCCCTGTCTCCTCCCCACGCCGGACCTCCTCCCCGACGGCCTCCCCAAGCCATGCTGTGCCCCGTCGCCGACGCGGCCCGGAGCCCGCGCCGCCGCCCGAGGACCTCGCCGGACCTCCTCACCGGCCTGCCTCCTCCTCCTCGCCGGTCTGCCTCCTCCACAACGTGTCGTCTCCGTCGACCTCCTCAACCCCACTACCCTGTACCCTACGCCCGCGGTGAGGACACCGATCCTCCTCTCTCCCCCTGCCCCCGCGCCGTCTGGGCCTCCCCTACTCGCCACGCTCGGGCGCCACCACGCACAGGCGCTCGCCGGCAGCCCCTTCGCTCACGTACACCCGCACCGTCGGTTTTGTCGCTGGCCGCCGCGGAACCCGCCCTCCTCCGCTCACCTCGCGTGCGCCCATCGGTGCCTGCGCGAGCCCCGTCGCCCTGATGCGTGCTCGCCACCCCGCCACGGCTATCCACGGCCACCTCCACCCGCGCCCGACTTCGGCAACCGCCGCGCCTGGCCTAGTCCCCGCGCCGGCCGCGGCCTCGCCTGGTGCCGTCCTTGGCCGGCGGCACCCTGCTGCTGGCCTAGGCAATGCGCCCCGATGGGCTGGCGCCCGTCACCCAGATCTGCCCGAACCAGCACGCCCGATCCAGTGGCCTATGGGCCACTGACAGCCGGGGCCCAGCCCCTAGAACGATTTAAAAAAAATAAAAAAATGAATCACTAAAATTTATAATTAATTAGTGGATTAATTAAATTAATTAATCCTATTTAATTAATCTGATTAACTTGTTAGTTTAATTAAACAGTAATTAGTTTAGCTAAACCCTAATTAAACTAATCAGAGTATGACAGGTGGGTCCCACTGGACCCACATGTCAGTTCGACCAGTCAGCACCTCTGTTGACTGCTGACGTCATGATGATGTCAGCATGCACTATTCTGGATAATGTTGAATTAAATTAATTAAATAAATTTTAGAAATGATTAAATCTTTTAAAATTAATATAAAATAAACCGTAGCTCGGATGGAAAAACTTTGTACATGAAAGTTGCTCAGAACGGCGAGCCGAATCCAGATACGCAGCCCGTTTGTCTACCACACATCCCTAGCATAGCAAAATCGCAACTTTCCCCCTCCGGTTCATCTGTCCGAAAACGTGAAACACCGGGGATACCTTCCCGGATGTTTCCCCCCTTCACCAGTATCACCTACTACGCGTTAGGGCACACCGAACACCGTGTATTGCCTTGTTACGCTTTGTGATGCTTTGTTTGCTTTGTTATTTATTGTGCTCCCTCTTCGTTACTTCTTTCCGGTAGACCCCGAGACTGCCAGCGACCCCCAGTTCGACTACGGAGTTGACGACCCCTCCTTATTGCTAGAGCAACCAGGAAAGCCCCCCCCCCCCTTGATCAGCAGATATCGCCTATTCTTCTCTATACTGCTTGCATTAGAGTAGTGTAGCATGTTACTGTTCGGTTACTCCTACTCTGTTGCATAGCCTGTCATTGTTGCTACAGTCATTGATACCTTACCCGCAATCCTAAATGCTTAGTATAGGATGCTAGTTTATCACCATTGGCCCTACATTCTTGTCAGTCTGCCTTGCTATACTATTGGGCCGTGATCACTCGGGAGGTGATCAAGGGTATATACTATACATATATACATACTACAGATGGTGACTAAAGTCGGGTCTGCTCGAAGAGTACCCGCGAGTGATTCACGGATTTGGGGCTGAAAGGACCTTTGTCCCGACGGCCCTCTGTGTGGATCTTTGTGGCGGAGCGACAGGGCAGGTTGAGACCACCTAGGTGAGAGGTGGGCCTGGCCCTGGTCGGCGTCCGCGGTTGCTTCATAATAACACGCTTAACGAGATCTTGGTATTTGATCTGAGTCTGGCCATTTGGTCTATACGCACTAACCAACTACGTGGGAAAGATATGGGCACTTGACGTCGTGGTATCAGCCGAAGCCTTCTTGACGTCAGCGACGGAGCGGCGCGCGCCGGATTGGACCGTGTAACATGACTTCCTTTGTAATGGAGGTTGCTAGGTCTGCTTCCGGCCGCCCTCGCAACGTGCAGGTGTGCAATGGGCAATGGGCCCAGACCCCTGCGTGCATAGGATTTAGACCGGCGGGCTGACTTCTTTGTTGAGCCTAGGTGGGGCTGCAACGTGTTGATCTTCCGAGGCCGGGCATGACCCAGGAAAGTGTGTCTGGCCAAATGGGATCGAGCGTGTTGGGTTATGTGGTGCACCCCTGCAGGGAAGTTTATCTATTCGAATAGTCGCGTCCCTCGGTGAAAGGACGACCCGGAGTTGTACCTTGACCTTATGACAACTAGAACCGGATACTTAATAAAACACACCCAGACAAGTTCCACAGACAACCCGGTGATCGCTTTTCCATAGGGCGACGAGGGGAGGATCGCCAGGTAGGATTATGCTATGCGATGCTACTTGGAGGACTTCAATCTACTCTCTTCTACATGCTGCAAGATGGAGGCTGCCAGAAGCGTAGTGATGCGGAGCATCCCACGTTCATCCCCATGTACACTCCGACTACTCTCCAAACCCCAAGTGGACATATGACGAGACCTCGAACATACGCCATTGGACACAAGGTGAACTCGCTCCTCTCCGAACCATCACTTTCTACATGTGAGATATGGCTACTACCTCCAACGTGTGTTCTATGCATGATCAGGTACTTGGAGGAAAGCCACGAAGCCACCACATCCAACGGAAGAGCTAGCAAGGACGCCAAGTACAAGGACCCATAGAAGAAGCTGCGCGAAGCTACAGCCATCGGACGACCGGCCCAGCCCGGACGTCCGGCCCCTGACCAGAGCCGAATCCACGGACGACCGGAGCCTCCGGACGTCCGACCTCTCTCCAGCGCCCGGACGACCGACGCCGACCGGACGTCCGACACGACCTGTCCAGAGCCAAAACGCCGGACGTCCGACATGCACCGGACGACCGGACCCTCGCGAGCCTCCGGACGTCCGGAACCTGTCGGACGTCCGACGCCTATGCGCTGCCATGTGTTGGGCTGCAGCCCATGTACCCCTTCACTTGCCCCTTCGTGGCCCTAGACTATATATACTCCTCCACCTCCTCCTAATTAGATTTAGCATTGGATTAGCTCATATTTGTGTGAGAGCCCTTGCTCATCCAGTTGGTTACTTCTCCTCGGAGCTCACGACCTCTTCGGAGAAGATCCCCCAAGCGGATTCAAGACCCCTTTCTAGGGAAGAACATCAGGGCCTCCTCTTGGAAAAGAACGATCCCTTTGTATCCTTACCTTTGTTGATCTTGAACCTTGTGTTACCTTATGTGTGTGATGATCAAGCACTTGTGTGATTGATTCCTTGTCGGTTTAGTGATTCTCTCTCGTTTTCCCCGTGTTTTCCCTATGTGCTTCCGCGTGTTCTTCGTGATTCCCCGTAGGATCCACTCCAATAAACGTGAAAGATCAACGCTATAGGGTTTCACCCTACATCATCTTGGTATCATGAGCCACGTTGATCACGTTTTTGGAGCCCCTACCCCTCTTTTTCTAGCTTGATTTTGTGTGTTCTTGCCTAAATCCGAAAATCCCCACCAAAAATAGCCCCCAAATTTTTTTGTGATTTGTTGGTTTTGATGATGTTTTGTTGATTTTGATCCATGGATTTGCTTGGTTTCAAGTGGATCTAGAATTTCCCCAAGTTTCCCCATCTTTCATCCACGAAATCCCGCGAATTTTGACCCCGAAATCTCTATTTTCCGCCCAAAATCGCGCCCCCGAACTCAATTTTCGCGTTGACCCCGACCCACCGGACGACCGGACTTTTACGGACGACCGGAGCCCCAGGAACGACCGGACGTCCGACCTTTTTCGGACGACCAGAACCCCTAACCCGAGCTGAAATTACGGATTTCCGACCCTTCCGGACGTCCGACGCCCCGAACATCCGTCCATTTACGGACGTCCGTAACTTGTAGATTCCCACTTCGGCTGATTTTTGTTTTGTCCATAACTAATTCATCCGAACTCCGATTTTGACGTTCTTTAGCTCGTTTTGAAGCTATTGACATCCCCCATCCCACAAAAATACCACCAACATCAATTGATTCCATCAAATTTTTGGAACTTTGGCATCTTTGCCTAGGGCTTTCACCACATCATCCGCTACACCACCACCGACTTCCGCAACCTAACCAATTTTGATCCCCATAGCATTAGTGGTTGCTTGAGTAGTGCTTCGAGTCTCCTAAGGTGTTTCGGCTACTTAGGTACAATTGCTTCTTCATCAACCACCACTACCACTTCCGCAAAGGCTTGACCACCATACACTTCCGACAACACAACTTAACCCAATTGTTGTTTGAGCTTTTTCGAGTTGTGGATTGTGTCTCCTAAGGTGTTTCGGCTACTTAGGGATCGTGTGCTTCCAACTCTTACACCGTGTATATCCATCATTCCACTTCCGCATTTGCCTAGTGCAAAACCACCATCGCTTTCCGCTACCACCATTTGACATTTGTCATTTGAGATTTTGAGTTCGCGGTTTTTCCGTTTCCTAAGGTATTTCGGCTACTTAGGGACGAGTCTCCATCATCTTGGTATCTACATCAAGAACTCCGCTACTCATCATCGCAAAGGACGGTAACCTCCATATCATCTTGGTATCGTGGTATCCCTCCATTGTATATTCCCCTTGCCATTGCATTGTTAACCCCTAGCCCATTTTGCGTTACTTGCCTATCGAGACTAGCCATTTGAGTATTGCCGGCAACGTGACTTGTGCACATTAGTGATCATACTTCCCATTGCATACATACCATATCATATCTTGGTATCATATCTTGTGTCACAAGTTTGTTCCCACATATACACAATTGCTATCTTGGTTTGTGCATTGTGCAAAAGTGGCCATAGAAAAAAAAGGAAAGAGAAATAAAGCTTTTAAGCAAAAGAGAGAGAGCAAAGAAGCTTGTAAGCAAGTGCCATAGCATCATACCACATTGCATATAATATTGTCATATCCGATCATCTTGGATCATCTTGAGAGAAACACCGGGAACCATACATACATAGCATACTTGGGATAGAAGTTTATCCATTTTGCATCTTATAGGTTGTGCACAAGTGTCGTATCCGCCTATTGAGCAATCGTGCTAGCGTCTCTCTTGAGTTGTGCAACACGAGCGTTTTCCGTGGATTCCACATTTTGTGCTCACTCCTTGGTTGCACGACCCCATTTATCTATCCGTGTGTGTGTTTCCGTGTGCCATTCTTTGCTATTGGTCCATTTGTTTCACTTGCGAATTTGTGAATCTCTTTCAACATTATTGACTATTGCTAACATTTTGCATCAAATTTTTGTGCCACTATCCTCACCGAGCTCCACTATAAGCTTTACTTGTATAGGTGTGAGAACCGACAAGGATGGGTACCAATAGTGCTATTTCATTATCCGCATTTGAGTGAACTTGATTCATTGTCAACATCGGTCAAGGTACATTGGTATAAGTTCTTCTCTTTCTCCCACTCATATTTGCTTGAGTCTTGTGATGGATAGGCAAGGCATTTCCTCTCCGGTCTACGACAACAACGACGGCGTGAACAACTACATCTCCAAAGCGTCTATCTTCGATCTAAAACGACAAATGAAAGGCGCACAATCAAGATTGCAAGAGCGCATCGAGAACATCTCCATCGACATTTTCCACTCTGAAGCAAGGAAAAGGGACTACATCGACAAGAAGCTTTCCGCACATAAAGAGGAGCAAGATGCAAGGATGGAGGAGATTAGAGCCTTGATCAAGTCTTCTTCCCCTTCGTCATCCTCAAGGCGGCGACATTCAAGACACAAGTCTTCGGAGCATGAAAAAGATGCAAGTGCAAACCGTCCTCGTCCACATCTACATGGCGACCACCATCACATTCGTGATCAACATCGTCATGAAGGGCAAGTCACCTCCAAGCATCATGTGCACGACGACGACGAACGACATCTACTACGATCTCAAGCACGACAACGACATCATCATCATGAAGATGCTCCACAAGCGCAAATGCACAAGTCCCAACAAGCCCTACTTCACGCCAAGTCCAAGCTTCAAGAGCACAAAAGAAGACCGCGAGACGACCACCACCAAGACGGCGCTACGGCTACACCAACCACTTTGGCATCTTCGCCAAGTGCTATCAAGGCATCTTTGCCTTTGGACGTACGGCATCTTCGCCTACTTCCCACGAGTGCGCCTACAACGACTTCCTCAAGTCCAAGGCGACGACCTACGAGCGAGGGTGACACTTCCATCTTCGGAAGCCCCTCAAGGAAGATGGCCAAGCATGGGAAACTCCCTTCGGTCATGGAGACGAGCTACGAGGTGCCACATCATATGGGCCTCCAACAACAAGACGGCGACAAGAAGGTCGAGCAAGGGCCATCCCCTTCGACCACGGCGATAGGAGTTGAGCATGGAGACATTTGCACCTACATCTCTCCGACACCCACATACGTCGAGATGCCCAATTTGTCATGTGAGGAGAGCCACCACCCCATGAGTGACATGAGTGACTCCACCATACGTGACATTGAGAGCATTTCCTATGAGAGGATGAGTGTGACCACCACTTGCCCCACACATGAGAGCATGCCACACATCCTATGTGAGGTTGAGCGCCATTTGAGTGACTCCACCAACCATATGAGTGAGTGCATCCTTGAGGGAGTGAGTGAGCCACAACACTTAGAGAGTGAGGTAGTTGACACGGCATGTGAGGCCACTATGATTTCTAATGACTTAACCTCTACTCCTAGTGTGTTTTATTCTTTGGTGCTAGGTCTCCTACATGACGATATGCCTGTCCTCGACGAGTCCATCCCTCCAATGGAGAAACCGATGGCCATGGTGGACGATGATGCACCCCCCACATGGTTCCATCAAGATGAAGATAACAACGAGACGATCTTCAACACCTCACCTACAACACATGAGCGACACTCCAAAGGTAACATAGGTGATGGTGCTTCTCTTGTCCCACTAGTGGACTATCTTGACATCGATTGCTCCCATGATGTTGACCCACCTATTACCATGCTTAACACTAGTGAGACTTCTTCATGCCTTGACTTACCTATTTATGATGAATATGATGATGAGCATGTTGAGTTGCCTAGTTGTGATGCTATGCTCCATAGGATATCATGTGAAAACTCTTTTGGTCACATCATGTTTGACAATCCATTGAACTTGTCATATGCTATTAGTGAGATCTCCCATATTTCATCATTTCAATCTCAACATAGTAACTATGCATGCCCCATTAAAATCAATCCTATTTGTACTTATGGCATAGATGACGAGATGATGGTCATTGGCTTTTGCTTCTCTTGTGATGATATTGCCATGCTTCCTTTACATGATTTACGCAATTCATCTAATATGTCATGCCATGATCACATTGTTCCAAATATGCATTGTTTTGGATGTTGTCAATACTCTCCACGTGATGTTTCTACTCTTGCTCATGAGGAGACCCCCATAGTTTCCTCATACATATTAGGAGACCTTGATGCATTTCATACTTTGCACGATTCCCATGATAGTGTACACCATATGCACACTATGAATAACAATGCTCTATATATTGCTCGTGATGCATTGCACAATTTGAGTCTCCATTATGCTATACATAATAACAAACCTATCATGATGGATGACATGTTTCTATATCACGCATCTCATTTATTTGAGCATTGGCTATTTTGTGCTAACCGACACATACATGTGCGCATCATGATGGATGATGTGTACATATACCATGCACACACAATTTTTCCTTTGTCTTTGTTTTGTGTAGGTACTCATGTATACTTGTCAACCTCTCAATCCCAAGAGTTGACGAAACGAGCTCTTGAGAGCAACGATGCTTTGGGATCCCGTTGACTATCCTTACCACCGCTCCATTCGCGCAAGGACTACACACAACTTCTCTACTTGGCTCTCACACGGCTATGGGCCATTTACCACTTGTCACCTTATGCTCATTTTACCGTGTTCACATTGCATGCTATGCTTGCTCCTATGCCTTTGCCATGCAATTGTGACCCTTGCTTGCATTTACCCATGATGAACCATTATGATATCCCTATGTGTATTTGCATGCTTGGTGGAGATCCTTGTTGCTATTGCCATGTTTATCATGTGCCCCATACTATTGATGCTTGTTGTGTTGGAAGAGTCATGATGCCCTATTGCTATTTACATATGGCTTCTCACCAAGATATTCATGCTATTTTTCTCACATCTTGCTTTCATGCTTGTGCTATGTCATGTGAAGTATTCATGCCCACTATTTGCACCAATGACATGCTTGCCATGATTACTCCTAGTATGTTGCATCTTCGCACTACTAGATTGCTTGACTTGATTGCTATGATTGCTTGCTTGGTTGCATCACCCATGTTCCACTATTACTCTCTTTCTTGGGTTGATGACATATATGCTCATGCCTCTCACATGATATATATTGATCATTGTCTCTTGTGTCCATTAGTTGCCTCTTTCATATTGACTTGTATTGAGTGCAACCATACTATGCTTATCGATCTTGGAGACTTTGACACTTTACTTGTGATGCATGCTTGTTTGATTGAGCCTATTACATTTGGTTGTTCTCGCATCATATGCCTCCATACTATGCAATACTCCCTTGTCATTTCTTATGATGAGCATGATACATACACTTGTTGGGTATCTTACCACACGAATGATTGGTTTTGCCATTTCGCTAACCTCATTTGTTTTTCCAACTGTTTGTCATGTTCTTTCATTTTGAAGGATTTACAAGGCGGTACCACCACGAGACATATTGGTTATGTGAAGGCATACAAGATGTGCGACTCCATCATCCTTGAGAAACTCCTAAAGGTGACCTCCTTCTCTTTGAGCCATCCTCAAATACGCATATTGGATGGGTCACTCTTTCATTGTTGTTTCCTTCTTGTTGTCTACATGTTACATCTATTGGATGGAGGAGCAACATTGGAGATTGGCTCTCTGGACCTTCACATTGAGGAGCGCTCGCACTTATTGGATGCACCTTCGGCACTCCACTCATGCCTCGACATCGAGCTTTGGTACACTACCACCTTCATATTTGTTGATTGTGCTCATACATGTCATGCTCGATGGACATATCATACTTACCACAAGTTTGCACCTCATGCATGGATTGACTCACATTATGATTGCCTTGTTGCATCTATTTCCATGTCATCCATGATATATGAACTTGTTCACTTCCTTAGCAAATTTGTTGTGATCTACCTTGATGGCATATTCATACATCATGATCATTTTGACCACCATCAATTGCATGATAACATACTCATGTTGAGCATCCATTCCATATTCATGCTATTGATAAACCGTCTCACTATGACATCATTTTGCACCGTGGTTGCATTAAACATATTTACGACACATTTGTGTGCACGATGATTGCATATCCTCCCATGAATGCTTTGCATCTCATTCTAGATCATCTTGACAAGCTTCATGCGCTTTGTCACGACCAATCTTGCCGCACGGACTCATTCTTCCATGATGGACACTTTGTGTGCGCTAACCATTGTATTTCCGAGTGTTGCATGTGTTTGCTCGTTTTGCATGTCTATCATTCTGGCGACACCTTGGACTACTCGGATGGCGCCATGTCTTCAACTTCGTCCAACTACAAGTCCGTCTACGACAACCATTTCCATGGTGATGAGGATCACAATCCGAGGTCGGATCTTTCCCAAGGGGGGGGGAGATGATGCGGAGCATCCCACGTTCATCCCCATGTACACTCCGACTACTCTCCAAACCCCAAGTGGACATATGACGAGACCTCGAACATACGCCATTGGACACAAGGTGAACTCGCTCCTCTCCGAACCATCACTTTCTACATGTGAGATATGGCTACTACCTCCAATGTGTGTTCTATGCATGATCAGGTACTTGGAGGAAAGACACGAAGCCACCACATCCAACGGAAGAGCTAGCAAGGACGCCAAGTACAAGGACCCATGGAAGAAGCTGCGCGAAGCTATAGCCACCGGACGACCGGCCCAGCCCGGACGTCCGGCCCCTGACCAGAGCCGAATCCACGGACGACCGGAGCCTCCGGACGTCCGACCTCTCTCCAGCGCCCAGACGACCGACACCGACCGGACATCCGACACCACCTGTCCAGAGCCAAAACGCCGGACGTCCGACATGCACCGGACGACCGGACCCTCGCGAGCCTCCGGACGTCTGGAACCTGTCGGACATCCGATGCCTGTGCGCTGCCATGTGTTCGGCCGCAGCCCATGTACCCCTTCACTTGCCCCTTCGTGGCCCTAGACTATATATACTCCTCCACCTCCTCCTAATTATATTTAGCATTGGATTAGCTCATATTTGTGTGAGAGCCCTTGCTCATCCACTTGGTTACTTCTCCTCGGAGCTCACGACCTCTTCGGAGAAGATCCCCCAAGCAGATTCAAGACCCCTTTCTAGGGAAGAACATCAAGGCCTCCTCTTGGAGAAGAATGGTCCCTTTGTATCCTTACCTTTGTTGATCTTGAACCTTGTGTTACCTTATGTGTGTGATGATCAAGCACTTGTGTGATTGATTCCTTGTCGGTTTAGTGATTCTCTCTCGTTTTCCCTGTGTTTTCCCTTTGTGCTTCCGCGTGTTCTTCATGATTCCCCGTAGGATCCACTCCAAACGTGAAAGATCGACGCTATAGGGTTCCACCCTACATCACGTAGTCTTCGATAGGACTAGCTATCCCCCTCTTATTCTGGCATTCTGCAGTTCAGTCCATTGATATTGCCTCTTTACACATATAACCATGCATATGTAGTGTAGCTCCTTGCTTGCGAGTACTTTGGATGAGTACTCACGGTTGCTTTTCTCCCCCCTTTTCCCCCTTCCCTTCTACCTGGTTGTCGCAACCAGATGTCGAAGCCCAGGAGCCACACGCCACCGTCGACGACGACTCTTACTACACTGGAGGTGCCTACTACTACGTGCAGGCCGCTGACGACGACCAAGAGTAGTTTAGGAGGATCCCAGGCAGGAGGCCTGCGCCTCTTTCGATCTGTATCCCAGTTTGTGCTAGCCTTCTTAAGGCAAACTTGTTTAACTTATGTCTGTACTCAGATATTGTTGATTCCGCTGACTCTTCTATGATCGAGCACTTGTATTCGAGCCCTCGAGGCCCTTGGCTTGTATTATGATGCTTGCATGACTTATTTTATTTGTAGAGTTGTGTTGTGATATCTTCCCGTGAGTCCCTGGTCTTGATCGTACACGTTTGCGTGTATGATTAGTGTATGATTGAATCGGGGGCGTCACACGTTTACCGGAGGAACACTTTGTGTGCTACCAAACGTCACAACGTAACTGGGTGATTATAAAGGAGCTCTACATGTGTCTCCGAAGGTACATGTTGAGTTGGCGTATTTCGAGATTAGGATTTGTCACTCCGATTGTCGGAGAGGTATCTCTGGGCCCTCTCGGTAATGCACATCACTACAAGCCTTGCAAGCAATGTGACTAATGAGTTAGTTGCGGGATGATGCATTATGGAACGAGTAAAGAGACTTGCCGATAACGAGATTGAACTAGGTATTAAGATACCGACGATCTAATCTCGGGCAAGTAACATACTGATGACAAAGGGAACAACGTATGTTGTTGTGCGGTTTGACCGATAAAGATCTTCGTAGAATATGTGGGAGCCAATATGAGCATCCAGGTTCCGCTATTGGTTATTGACCGGAGACGTGTCTCGGTCATATCTACATAGTTCTCGAACCCGTAGGGTCCGCATGCTTAAAGTTTGATGACGGTTATATTATGAGTTTATGTGTTTTGATGTACCGAAGGAGTTCGGAGTCCCGGATGAGATTGGGGACATGACGTGGAGTCTCGAAATGGTCGAGACGTAAAGATCGATATATTGGACGACTATATTCGGACATCGGAAAGGTTCCGAGTGATTCGGGTATTTTTCGGAGTATCGGAGAGTTACGGGAATTCGTATTGGGCCTTAATGGGCCATATGGGAAAGGAGAGAAAGGCCCCAAAGGGTGGCCGCACCCCTCCCCATGGACTAGTCCGAATTGGACTAGGGAGGGGGGGCGCCCCCTTCCTTCCTTCTCCTTCTCCCTTCCCTTCTTCTACTCCAACAAGGAAAGGAGGAGTCCTACTCCCGGTGGGAGTAGGACTCCCCCCTTGGCACGCCCTCCTCCTAGGCCGGCCGCCTCCCCCCTTGCTCGTTTATATACGGGGCAGGGGGCACCTCTAGACACAACAATTGATCTCTTGGATCTCTTAGCCGTGTGTGGTGCCCCCCTCCACCATAATCCACCTTGATAATATCGTAGCGGTGCTTAGGCAAAGCCCTGCGTCGCTAGGACATCATCATCGTCACCACGCCGTCGTGCTGACAGAACTCTTCCTCAAATCTCGGCTGGATCGGAGTTAGAGGGACGTCATCGAGCTGAACGTGTGCTGAACTCGGAGGTGTCGTGCTTTCGGTACTTGATCGGTCGGATCGTGAAGACGTACGACTACATCAACTGTGTTGTGCTAACGCTTCTGCTTTCGGTCTACGAGGGTACGTGGACAACACTCTCCCCTCTCGTTGCTATGCATCACCATGATCTTGCATGTGCGTAGGAAATTTTTGAAATTACTACGTTCCCCAACATCGGGTAGTTTGTGTAGGACTAGATTTGCTGCCCTCACATAGGAAAAAGGTTCAAAGAGAACAAATATGGGACCAACACATATATGTTGCTTGGCTACATACTCTGCATCACCCATTTATACGTGTGGACGCACATGGTGCTGGCATGTCCCATACAGCTATTTTGCTGTTGTTAATCTAAGAATGCTGCCGAAAAATTGAAGCAATGCCACTGTTAAAAGTAAATTACATTTTTTAACGAATGTTATTTTAACAGAATGTCTCTGTTAATATGAATCAATGCAACCGTTTTAGAAATGCTACTATCCTACTTTGTTTTCCATCCAAGATAAGTTAGATGCTTCTTTCTGTCACCGTTTGTGTCGTCCTCCTTTATCGGCAAGTAATTGTTTCCTTTTTTGCCTCTATTAAAACAGTGGTATCGATTCAACTTGTTGCTATTGCGATATTTTGCTTCGCTACTCGAAACACTTTGCTTGATTTCAGTGCAACTGCACAAAACGAGATTGGATTTCCTATTCGTGTTGGCTGATTCGTAGTTGATCTTGTGAGCGTCATGACAGGTTTGTACTTGCCTTCATCCACATGATCGTGTAGTGTGTTTTGAGATGTTGTGCTACTTGTATTGGTACTGTTTTAAATAAATGTTGAATTGAAGCTATTGTATTGCTATCTTTTCCCATTAAGTAGTGAACAAAAATGGTACCAACCCAGACATGATGCTTGTTGCTTTGTTACAACAAACTCTGCATCACCCCCTTTATAAGTAGATGGAAGCACATGGTGTTGTTGCGCCCACTCTCCCCTGGAGCTGTTTATGCTTTTTGTTAATCTATTGCCGCTGGTAAAATTAAGCAATGCCACTCTCAGAATTAACTACTGAATCTTATTTCAAAACTGCAACACTTGTTAGGGATTGGCAGGATTACCATTTTTTTGGCCGCATGTTTCATCCTCCTTTATTAGCCAGTAATTGATTCCTTTTTTGCCTCTGTTTAAACAGGAATATCTATTCAACTTGTTGCTATTGCGAAATTTTGCTTCGCTACATGAAACACTTATGTTTTAAGAGTGTTTTCTGCAGTTCAACTTGAATGTCACACCGGCGACTTTGCTTAATTTTGGTGGAACTACAGAAAAGGAGATGGGATTTTCGTATATGTGTTGGGATTTCGTTCAAATCCTCCTCCCGAGCTGTTTCAAATCTTGGTCAAGAGAGGTCAGTACCGACTTTCATCCACATGATGATGCAGTGTGCTTTGAGATGTTGTGCTACTTGTATTGGTACTATTTTGGATAAATGTTGAATTGAAGCTATTGAACTGTTGTCTTTTACCATTAA
This sequence comes from Triticum timopheevii, assembly GCA_963921465.1. Classification (NCBI taxonomy): domain Eukaryota; kingdom Viridiplantae; phylum Streptophyta; class Magnoliopsida; order Poales; family Poaceae; genus Triticum; species Triticum timopheevii. The sequence continues at coordinate 367,623,349 of OY997264.1, forward strand.
GTGAGCAAAAATTGTTCCAACCCAGACATGATGCTTGCTTCTTTGTTACAACAAAACTCTGCATCACCCCCTTTATAAGTAGATGGAAGCACACGATGTTGTTGCGCCCACTCTCCCCTGGAACTGTTTATGCTTTTTGTTAATCTAATGCCGTTGGTAAAATTAAGTAATGCCACTCTCAGAATTAATTAACTACTGAATCTTAGTTCAAAACTGCAACACTTGTTAGGAATGGTACTATCCTGCTTTGTAGTTCTTTCTATATGTTTAACCAAGGTATTGTTAAGATAATGTCTCTGTTAAAATGAATCAGTTGCATTGTTTTAGGAATGGTACTTTTCTGCTTTGTCGTTCTTTATACATGTTGAAACAAGGCATTCTTAAGATAATGTCTCAGTCAGTATGAATGAATCACACTGATGGAGAATTGCTACTCTCCTGCTTTGTTTCCCATTAAGATAAGGTAGATCAATAGATGATTTTCTTCTGGGAGTACAAGTCATAAACCGTTATTTCTGAGTAACTGTTTCCCTTATACCTATTGTTGCTTACAGGGATATCAAAATTAAAGATCGGTTTTATTCTGACTTCGATTTTAGTTGAACTGCACAAAAGGAGCCAATGTGTCCAAGGAAAACTGCTGCATTACTGGGTCCAGTTGGTCATTCCACTTTGCAGAAAGAAGCAGTCACTGTTTGCGCTACATTACAGAAGGAATGACCGAGAAGCTTTACAGAGTATTATTAGACGCTGGTGACATGACTAGTCTGTAGAGAGCATTGGCAATTCTACAACACGTGGAGTGCACTGGGCAAAAAGTGCCCAAACAAGTACAAGAAGCTACGACAGGACTCCATGATCATAGGCATTACATATTTTGAATGGGAAAAGCTTGTCAAAGTTTAATCATTGATGTTAACAAGAAGATGTTAGTCTAATATATTGGAATTGGAAAACTTTGTCAAAATTTGCTCATTGATGTTAGCCAGAAGACATGCATTTGATATTTTTGAGTGGGATGCCCTTGTTGTGAGAAGCGTCGATTATTTTTTCCTTTTCCTGTGTTCAGTTTAGAAGTAAATAGTTACTCTGCTAAGATATTCCTGTGTTAAGAGTTTGTTCTGAATATTGTCTATGTAATGCCAGGCCTTGTGTTTGATTGCAAAGTTGAGCTTGGAATGTTGTGGCATGTGGCATCACGAGCTGTTCACCGTGCCTCCTGAGAATAATGCTTCGTATTGTTTTGCATGTCGATCTAATGCCAGTGATTTGCTTGTTAAGAAGAGCATCCTCTTCTGTTGTTTCCATGCTTAAGAAGTTCATCGTCTTATGTTTCATTCATAGCCTATACGACAAGTCGGGTAGGTTAGACGTGAAACCATATGATCTTCCGGCCAACTCATGATATTAGGCCGTGATTGGATTGTCGTTTTCCAACCAAAACCGCTTGCAAAACTGACGCTTGTAAATAAAAGCAGATGGTCTCGGGCGAAGCGCTTGGTTGGTCGATTTTGACTAGTAAAATATCGGAAGTACTTCACACACGATAAAAACGTTGAACGACACTCGGACGATTGCTAATCCAGCCATTAGCTGTTATTTCAGCCTTGCCCATGGATGGCATGATACGCACGTCGTGCATGTATCATCTGGTAATGTCGTCCATATAGCAGTGCTCGTAAAATATACACTGGTCTCTCAAATTACACGCGTAACCCGCCGGTTTTACTTACAGACCTTGGGCCCTCGGTTTCGTTACGCCTGTATTTTACGTGTTGTTTCCGATGACGAGTAAATTACACTTGTATGTTAATACATGTTTGAAATAAACCAGAGCTCCCAAGCGCAGCCTTACCGTTTCATGCCGTCTCAGTTTCTCGAAGGTGCTCATAGGTGTCTGATGATCCTGGCTTCCTGGATGAGCAGCGGGCGTTGTATCAGACCATCCGTAAGGCTCCGTCGTCCTTCAAGTTGTTGCACTCGCCGTGGCGCCGAGCATTGTTAGCATCATCAACGAACATGAGGATTCAGGAGATGACTTTATTTTGACTGGATGACACTAGGGATCCACTAGGGCCATAGTCGTACGTACGCAAGTGCCTCCTTATTATGTACAACTATATTTTTTTTGCTTCCTCCTGGTTTCCTAACATCACGGTCCCACACCATTGTCAACCTATGTAGTCAATATAAACGAGAGAATTGCACAAGGTGCGGCCGACAGCTGGGACCAAGCAGCTCGAGCAGTATTTGTGTTTTCGAGGCGTGAGCACTACAGAGTTTTTCTTGGCGATGATTTCATTGTTGTTCAGAGGAGAGCAGGGTATTAACTGGGCGGGCTGTGGCTCGTCTAGCCCAGGCCAGATATCCAGCCCAGATATTAAAAAAAATTCAAGATGAAAATGGCTAGCCCAGCTATACGTTTTTTTGAGGAATACCCACGCAAGATCAACTTGTTATTCTCCGCCCCGCTGGGCTGCAAATCTTTCCTAGGAGGGATGCATTAGGCTTAACGGGAAAATGGGCTTTAAAAATAATAAATGGGATGTAATTATAAAAACTGGGCATTAACTATAAAGAATGCACCAAACACGAAATTAGTTTATAAAATATTATTTATGGATTTTGAAAATTTTAAATTTTCGTTGTTGCGCGCGCAATGTTTCGTTGGATTTTTATGTAATACAAATTTATATTTAATCTGACTAGAAATTTCGGGATAAAAATATTTCGGATCCCATCAAAATGTGGAAAATTTTATTGAATTCTGTCTTCAATGGTTGGTTGAAATTATTAATCGTTGTCCTAGCTAGAAAATGGGTTGTACTTTTAACAAACTATAAATGGGCTGTAGTAAATTCCATTAGAATTCAAAAATGGGTTGTACATTCTTACAAATTGCAAATGGGCTATAAGTTCTCTCCCACACACTTGTAAGCCTACTAAGTTGACGCGTCCCCTAAAAAAATAAGTTGACGCGTATGCAAGGCTTTGTCAACTTATTATAGTCAACACACGGTTCTTGCAGCAGTGGCCGTTGGATGTCTATCCAACGGATGTCGTGCTTCTTCTTCAATCTCGGATATTCTTAGCTTCGGCCGCCCAAAAAATGATTCCTCCCCCTAACATCTGGGGCGCACCGTTTCGGAGGCTGACCTGTGGGCCTACTAAGTTGGCGCGTACCAAGGGCTTTGTCAACTTAGTCAATATAAAAAATTCTAGTTGCAGTGACCCTACGATGTTCATCCAACGGCCGTCGTGCTTCTTCAACCTCTGGTTTTCTTGCTCCAGCCGCACAAAGCAGCGCCGGTCGTGCCGCCTGCTCCTGCCTCCCGTGGCTGGCTGTGCTACCGCGGAGGCCTCACCGCCCCTTACTACTCCCACCGCTGGCCAGGCCATCCCTCCACACACCCACACCCCATGTTATTCTGCGGCAACGGCAACCTCACACCACAGCCAAACCAGTGAACCTTCGTACTCCTCTCCACGTGGGCATCCACTGCCGCGTCTTCCCCGGCTCCGCGTCGTCCCCTTCCTAGGCCTCGCCGTCGTCCACCGTCGTGGTGCTCTCGGCGCGGTGTGGTTAACGTGGTCAAGGAATGACTTCCATCGGACGTGGACTGTACGTGGAGAGGCTAACAGCTGGGTCCACGGCCGCAGCAAGGAAGTGCCTCCTTATTACGCGGAAAATAATGATTCCTCCACCTGACAGCTGGGACCCACCGGACGGGCCACTGTATTTCGCGAAAAAAAACGTTTTTCCCCTGACTGCTGGGACCCACCAGCTACATCTTCGCACGCAAGGAACTGCGTCCGGGCAAAAAATAAAAAAACAATTCGCCCCTGTGACTGCTGGGACCCACCATCTACATCTTCGCACGCAAGGAAGTGTCTGACAGTCGGGACCCACCTGGTCGAAGCGTATGTAGCGTTGTCATTCTGGTCACGAACGTGTACGTACATACTGGTGGATGAAGAGGCGCGTACGTGTTATAGTAGAGGCGCGCACGTAGCATGTACACGTATGTACGGCGGCCAGTGTGCAAGAAAGAAAATATGGCCACGTATGTGTACATATGGGCGGGGTCTCGAACGCCTACTCGCGCATACGTACGGCCAGGGCTCATGTACATGGCTGGGTCGAAACAGAATGCGTCGCCGTGTTCATCAGGAGGGCTTGGACGGAATAGGCGACGGAAACGAGGCCTGGCGTACCGCAGAACGGAGGAAACGGCCTTGTGTTCGACCGGCCACGTTCGAAACGGGATCCTGTTCATCGGGAGGGGTCTGGCATACCGCAAAACGGAGGAAATGGACCTCCTATGGTCGAAATGGGGGTCCTATTGATCGGGAGGGGTGTGGCGTACCGCAAAACGGACGAAACGGACTTGTGTTGGAGCGCTACGATTGAAATGGGGGTCCTGTTCATCGGGAGGGGTGTGGCTTACCGCAAAACGGGACTCCACAGGATACTGTTCATCTCCACTGTCGAACTCCTCCAGCCTCCACGGGCTACCGTCGACCTCCTCCAGCCTCCACGGGCTCCTGTTCATCCAGCCTCCACCGGCTACTGTTCAACCACCCCTCCACGGGCACCCCTCCACCATCTACTATTCATCCCGCCCTCCACGGGGTCGTCCTATTCATGCAGCCCTCCACTCCACGGGGACCTGTTCATCCAGCCCCAACCGGCTCGATCGATCGGGGTCCTGTTCATCCAGAGGCAACGCCACATCTCACTGTTCATCCAACCCCCCCCCCCTGCAACGCTCACTGTGCATCCCAGAGGCAGCATCGATGGGCTTCAGTTAGCAGCAGTAGCGAAGGAATCGCTCGATCGGGTTTAGTTAACAGCCATCAATCTATCGCTCTGGTTCAGTAACGCGTAGCCCAACGCCTCGCTCAGGTTCAGTTAGAGCCAACGCCCCGCACACACACGCATACGTGTTCGAGAGAAACGCGCATCGCTCGGCCCCCGACCACCCACCGTAACCGGGAACTCCCCGAAATTTTCCTCGCTCTCGCTTCTACCACGGATTTTTCTATCATGGACGGCCCGAAGAATGTCATGCAACTGCAGCTCCGGCCCGCCCAGGACGAAAAGCCCATTTTCTGTCATGATTTTTTGTCATAGAAGTAGGAGCCCACCACATCTATGATGATACCTGGTTTTGTCACAATTATCGTCATAGAAGTGTCATATGTATGACAGGAAAAAATTCATTCGGCCCAAAATGTCACGGATGTGTCTTTTTTTTGTAGCGCGTGCCGACGGCGATCACATCGACCTTGGAACCATTTCCGACGCGCATCGTCACCTCGTCCTTAGCCAATCTTCGTTTAATCCATAGCCCCTATTTCGAGTTGCAAATATGAGCAACAGAGCCAGTATCAAATACCCAGGCGCTACTACAAGCATTAGTAAGGTACACATCAATAACATGTATATCAAATATACCTTGCACTTTTATTGTCGTAGTGCTTAGGCGAAGCCCTGCATGGATCACATCACCATCACCGTCACCACGTCGTCGTGCTGACGAAATTCTCCCTCGACACTTTGCTGGATCAAGAGTTTGAGGGACGTCATTGAGCTGAACGTGTGCAAAACTCGATGGTGCCGTATAATCGGTGCTTGATCGGTTGGATCACGAAGACATTCAACTACATCAACTGCGTTAAGCTAACGCTTCCGCTTTCGGTCTACGAGGGTACGTGGACACACTCTTCCCCTCTCGTTGCTATGCATCTCCTAGATAGATCTTGCGTGATCGTAGGATTTTTTTTAAAATTGCATGCTACATTCCCCAACAGTGGCATCCGAGCCATGTCTATGCGTAGATGATATGCATGAGTAGAACATAAAGAGTTGTGGGCGATCATAGTCATACTGCTTACCACAAACATCTTATTTTGATTCGGCAGTCTTGTTAAATGAAGCGGCGCGGACCAACCTTACATGACCACGTTCATGAGACCGGTCCACCGACAGACATTCAACTTGTTTTACATAAAGGTGGCTGGCGGGTGTCTGTTTCTCCAACTTTAGTTGAATCGAATTTGACTACGGCCGGTCCATGTTGAAGGTTAAAACAGCACACTTGACAAAAAATTGTTGTGATTTTGATGCGTAGGTAAGAGCAGTTCTTACTAGAAGCCCGTAGCAGCCACGTAAAACTTGCAACAACAAAGTAGAGGACATCTAACTTGTTTTTGTAGGGCATGTTGTGATGTGATATGGTTAAGACATGATGTGATATACGTCATTGTATGAGATGATCATGTGTTGTAAAACTTATCGGCAACTGGCAGGAGCCTTATGGTTGTCGCTTTATTGTATGAAATGCAATCGCCATGTAATTGCTTTACTTTATCACTGTGCGGTAGCGATTGTTGTAGTAGCAATAGTTGGCGAGGTGACAACAATGCTACGATGGAGATCAAGGTGTCAAGCCGGTGACGGTGCTTTGGAGATGGAGATCAAAGGCCCAAGATGATGATGGCCATATCATGTCACATACTTTTTTTATTGCATGTCATGTTTATATTTTATGCATCTTATTTTGCTTAGTATGGCGGTAGCATTATAAGATTATCCCTCACTAAATTTCAAGGTATAAGTGTTCTCCCTGAGTATGCACCGTTGCGACAGTTCGTCGTGCCGAGACACCACGTGATGATCTGGTGTGATAAGCTCTATGTTCACATACAAGTGCAAGACAGTTTTGCATGTGCGGAATACTCGGGTTAAACTTAACGTGCCTAGCATGTACAGACATGGCCTCGGAACACTGAGACCGAAAGGTCAAACATGAATCATATAGTAGATATGATCAACATAGAGATGTCCACCATTGAAAACTACTCCATCTCACGTGATGATCGGACATGGTTTAGTTGATATGGATCACGTGATCGTTTAGATGACTCAAGGGATGTCTAACTCAGTGGGAGTTCTTTAGTAATATGATTAATTGAACTTAAATTTATCATGAACTTAGTCCTGATAGTTTTTGCATATCTATGTTGTAGATCAATAGCCCGTGCTACCGTTCCCTTGAATTTTAATGCGTTCCTAGAGAAAGCTAAGTTGAAAGATGATGGTAGAAACTACACGGACTGGGTCCATAACTTGAGTATTATCCTCATTGTTGCACAGAAGAATTACGTCCTTGAAGCACCGCTAGGTGCAAGGCCTGCTGCAGGAGCAACTCTGGACGTTATGAACGTCTGGCAAGCTAAATCTGATGACTACTCGATAGTTCAGTGTGTCATGCTTTACGGCTTAGAATCGGGACTTCAAAGACATTTTGAACGTCATGGAGCATATGAGATGTTCCAGGAGTTGAAGTTAATATTTAAAGCAAATGCCCGAGTTGAGAGAAATGAAGTCTCCAACAAGTTCTATAGCTGCAAGATGGAGGAGAACAGTTCTGTCAGTGAACACATACTCAGAATGTCTGGGTACCATAACCACTTGACTCAGCTAGGATTTAATCTTCCGGATGATAGTGTCATAGACAGAGTTCTTCAACCACTGCCACCAAGCTATAAAGGCTTCGTGATGAACTATAATATGCAAGGGATGGAAAAGACAATTCCCGAGCTCTTCGCAATGCTTTAGGCTGCGGAGGTAGAAATCAAGAAGGAGCATCAAGTGTTGATGGTTAACAAGACCACTAGTTTTAAGAAAAAGGGCAAAGGTAAGAAGGGGAGCTTCAAGAAAAATAGCAAGCAAGTTGCTGCTCCCGGGAAGAAGCCCTAGTCTGGACCTAATCCTGAAACTTAGTGCTTCTACTACAAAGGGACTGGTCACTGGAAGCGGAACTACCCCAAGTATTTGGCAGATAAGAAGGATGGAAAAGTGCAAGGTATATTTGATATACATGTTATTGATGTGTACCTTACTAATGCTCGTAGTAGCGCCTGGGTATTTGATAGTGGTTCTACGGCTCATATTTGCAACTCGAAACAGGGGTTACGGATTAAACGACACCCTGGGGTAGTTCCGCTTCTAGTGACTAGTCCCTTTGCAGTAGAAGCACTAAGTTTCAGGATTAGGTCCAGACTAGGGCTTCTTCCCGGGAGCAGCAACTTGCTTGCTATTTTTCTTGAAGTTCCCCTTCTTACCTTTGCCCTTTTTCTTAAAACTAGTGGTCTTGTTAACCATCAACACTTGATGCTTCTTCTTGATTTCTACCTCCGTGCCCTAAAGCATTGTGAAGAGCTCGGGAATTGTCTTTTCCATCCCTTGCATATTATAGTTCATCACGAAGCCTTTATAGCTTGGTGGCAGTGGTTGAAGAACTCTCTCTATGACACTATCATCCGGAAGATTAACTCCCAGCTGAGTCAAGTGGTTATGGTACCCAGACATTCTGAGTATGTGTTCACTGACAGAACTGTTCTCCTCCATCTTGCAGCTATAGAACTTGTTGGAGACTTCATTTCTCTCAACTCGGGCATTTGCTTGAAATATTAACTTCAACTCCTAGAACATCTCATATGCTCCATGACGTTCAAAACGTCTTTGAAGTCCCGATTCTAAGCCGTAAAGCATGACACACTGAACTATCGAGTAGTCATCAGATTTAGCTTGCTAGATGTTCATAACGTCCGGAGTTACTCCTGCAGCAGGCCTTGCACCTAGCGGTGCTCCAAGGATGTAATTCTTCTGTGGAGCAATGAGGATAATCCTCAAGTTACGGACCCAGTCCGTGTAGTTTCTACCATCATCTTTCAACTTAGCTTTCTCTAGGAACGCATTAAAATTCAAGGGAAGGTAGCATGGGCCATTGATCTACAACATAGATATGCAAAAACTATCAGGACTAAGTTCATGATAAATTAAAGTTCAATTAATCATATTACTAAAGAACTCCCACTTAGATAGACATCCCTCGAGTCATCTAAATGATCACGTGATCCATATCAACTAAACCATTTCCGATCATCACGTGACATGGAGTAGTTTTCAATAGTGAACATCTCTATGTTGATCATATCTACTATATGATTCATGTTTGACCTTTCGGTCTCAGTGTTCTGAGGCCATGTCTGTACATGCTAGGCACGTCAAGTTTAACCTGAGTATTCCGCACGTGCAAAACTGTTTTGCACTTGTATGTGAACATAGAGCTTATCACACCTGATCATCACATGGTGTCTCGGCACGACGAACTGTCACAACAGTGCATACTCAGGGAGAACACTTATACCTTGAAATTTAGTGAGGGATCATCTTATAATGCTACGGCCGTACTAAGCAAAATAAGATGCATAAAAGATAAACATGACATGCCATAAAAAATATGTGGCATGATATGGCCATCATCATCTTGGGCCTTTGATCTCCACCTCCAAAGCACCGTCATGATCTCCATCGTCACCGGCTTGACACTTTGATCTCCATCGTAGCGTTGTTGTCGCCTCGCCAACTATTGCTTCTACAACTATCGCTACCGCATAGTGATAAAGTAAAGCAATTACATGGCGATTGCATTTCATACAATAAAGCGACAACCATAATGCTCCTGCCAGTTGCCGATAACTTTTACAAAACATTATCATCTTATACAATAACGTATATCACATCATGTCTTGACCATATCACATCACAACATGCCCTGCAAAAACAAGTTAGACGTCCTCTACTTTGTTGTTGCAATTTTTACGTGGCTGCTACGGGCTTCTAGTAAGAACCGTTCTTACCTACGCATCAAAATCACAACGATTTTTTGTCAAGTGCGTTGTTTTAACCTTCAACAAGGGCCGGCCGTAGTCAAATTCGATTCAACTAAAGTTGGAGAAACAAACACCCGCCAGCACCTTTATCCAAAACAAGTTGCATGTCTGTCGGTGGAACCGGTCTCATGAACGTGGTCATGTAAGGTTGGTCTAGGCCGCTTCATCTAACAATACCGCCGAATCAAAATAAGACGTTGGTGGTAAGCAGTATGACTATGATCGCCCACAACTCTTTGTGTTCTACTCGAGCATATCATCTACGCATAGGCATAGCTCGGATGCCACTGCTGGGGAACGTAGCATGCAATTTCAAAAAAATTCCTACGATCACGCAAGATCTATCTAGGAGATGCATAGCAACGAGAGGGGAAGAGTGTGTCCACGTACCTCCATAGACCGAAAGCGGAAGCGTTAGCATAACGCAGTTGATGTAGTCGAACGTCTTCGCGATCCAACCGATCAAGCACCAAATATACGGCACCTCCGAGTTTTGCACACGTTCAGCTCAATGACGTCTCTCGAACTCTTGATCCAGCAAAGTGTCGAGGGAATTTCGTCAGCACGACGGCGTGGTGATGGTGATGGTGATGTGATCCACGCAGGGCTTCGCCTAAGCACTACGACAATATGACCGGAGGAGTAAACTGTGGAGGGGGGCACCGCACACAGCTAAGAGAACAATTGATGTGCTTTGGGGTGCCCCCTGCCCCCGAATATAAAGGAGGAGAGGGAGGAGGCCGGCCCTAGGGGCGCGCCATCGGGAGGAACCGACTTGGACTCCTAGTCCTAAGCCCCCCTTCCTCTTACGAAGGGGGAAAGGGGGGAGGAGAAGGAAAGGGGATCGCGCCCCCTCCCCTTCTCCTACTCAGACTCCCCTTGGGGGGCATGCGCCACCCCCTTATGGTCTGACCTCTCTCTCCCCTATGGCCCATGAGTCCCAATACTTTCCCCGGGGGGTTCCGGTAACCCCTCGGTATTCCGATAAATATCTGAAATGATCCGAAACCATTTCGGTGTCCGAATACTATCATCCGATATATCAATCTTTACCTCTCGACCATTTCGAGACTCCTCGTCGTGTCCGTGATCTCATTCGGGACTCCGAACAATCTTCGGTCACCAAAACGCATAACTCATGATACAAATCGTCATCGAACATTTAAGCATGCGGACCCTACGGGTTCGAGAACTATGTAGACATGACTGAGACATATCTCTGGTCAATAACCAACAGCGGAACCTGGATGCTCATATTGGTTCCTACATATTCTACGAAGATCTTTTCCGGTCAAACCGCAGTGAGAACATACGTTCCCTTTGTCATCGGTATGTTACTTGCCCGAGATTCAATCGTCGGTATCCTCATACCTAGTTCAATCTCGTTACCGACAAGTCTCTTTACTCGCTCATTAATGCATCATCCCACAACTAACTCATTAGTCACATTGCTTGCAAGGCTTATTGTGATGTGCATTACTGAGAGGGCCTAGAGATGCCCTCTAATACTTGGAGTGACAAATCCTAATCTCGATCTATGCCAACCCAACAAACACCTTCGGGGACACCTGTAGAGCATCTTTGTAATCACCCAGTTATGTTGTGAAGTTTGATAGCACACAAGGTGTTCCTCTAGTATTCGGGAGTTGCATAATCTCATAGTCAAAGGAATATGTATAAGTCATGAAGAAAGCAATAGCAATAAAACTTAACGATCATTATGCTAATCTAACGGATGTGTCTTGTCCATCACATCATTCTCCTAATGATGTGATCCCGTTCATCAAATGACAACACATGTCTATGGTCAGGAAACTTAACCATCTTTGATTAACGAGGTAGTCAAGTAGAGGCATACTAGGGTCATGTTGTTTTGTCTATGTATTCACACATGTATCAAGTTTCCGGTTAATACAATTCTAGCATGAATAATATACATTTATCATGATATAAGGAAATATAAATAAAAACTTTATTATTGCCTCTAGGGCATATTTCCTTCAGTAAGAGGGGTTGTCAATCCCTCCACGGTAAAAAGATAGATTGGTTTGTATGATATTGGATAAATAGATCTGAATAGAAAACAAAATAAAATAAATAAAGAAAAAGTGCAACAAGATATTTTTTGGTTTTGGAATAATAGATCTGAAAACAAATACGATAAAAGGTAGATCTGAAAGCAATACGATAAAAGATAAACCCAGGGGCCGTAGATTTCACTGGTGGCTTCTCTCGAGAAAATAGCATACAGTGGGTAAACAAATTACTATTGGGCAATTGATAGAAGAACAAATAATTATGACGATATCCAAGGCAATGATCATGAATATAGGCATCACGTCCAAGATTAGTAGACCGAAACGATTCTACATCTACTACTATTACTCCACACATCGACCACTATCCAGCATGCATATGGTGTATTAAGTTCATGGAGAAACAAAGTAATGCAATAAGAACGATGACATGATGTAGACAAGATATATTCATGTAGGAATAGATGCCATATTTTTATCCTTAATAGCAACGGTACATACGTGCCTTTCTACCCCTTCTGTCACTGGGTGAGGACACATAAGATCGAACCCATCACAAAGCACCTCTTCCCATTGAAAGAAAAATTAATCTAGTTGGCCTAACTAAACCAAAGATTCGAAGAAGAAATACGAGGCTATAAATAATCATGCATATAAGAGATCAAAGAAAACTCAAATAATATTCATGGTTATAGATCTGATCATAAACTCAAATTCATCGGATCCCAACAAAATCACCGCAAAAAAAGTCATTACATCAAATAGATCTCCAAGAAACCATTGTATTGAGAATCAAAAAGAGAGAAGAAGCCATCTAGCTACTACCTACGGACCCGTAAGTCTATAGTGAACTACTCACGCATCATCGGAGGAGCACCAATGAGGACGATGAACCCCTCTGTGGTCGTGTTCCCCTCCAGTAGAGTGCCAGAATAGGGCTCTAGATTGGATCTCGTGGTTATGGAACTTGTGGCGGCTGGAATTGTGTTTCATCGACTCCCCTAGGGTTTCTGAAATATTTGGGTATTTTTAGAGCTGAGAGGCGGTGGAGGAGACCCCCATGGGCCCCGCAGCCCATAAGGGCGCGCCAGGGGCCTCTGTCGCGCCCTGATGTCTTGTGGGGCCCACAGGCCTCCCCCCAGGTGCTTCCTTGGCTCCCAAGTTGTCTTCTGGACCAAAAAATCTTCAAAAAGTTTCGTTGTGTTTGAACTTCGTTTGATAGGAATATTATGTGAAGTAAAAAACAAGCAAAAAATAGCAAGTGGCACTGGGCACTATGTCAATAGGTTAGTCCCAAAAAATGATATAAAGTTGCTATAAAATGATTGTAAAACATCCAAGGATGATAATATAATAGCATGGAACAATAAAAAATTATAGATATGTTGGAGACGTATCATTTCTCTAAGGAATCTTCTTTTAGCCAAGTCTATAGACCTCTGCTATTCCAAAAAATCCGTTACATAGATCATCCTGGAATTATTTTCTTTTGTTTAACTCTAGCACTTCTACGCACTGCCGATATAGGATAAACCTTCCTCTTCCAGGTTTTTTTGTTGGTTTATCCTTCGCCACCTCTGCGTCATCATGATTAGTGGCAATGGTAGAACTGACACCTGTTTGCAGAGGGGCCATATACCCCTCTGAAACCACATCCTCATCCTCATTTTCTAGTCCCTCCACAGGAATCAAATCCTCACATAGTGAATGTAAAGCGGTAACCCCAAACTTATTAATGTTCGCATTATTCAAATGTTTGACTGCTGCCATATTTCGAATTAACTCTATGGCTCTGTCCGCTTCTAAGTCTAACAAATCATTAATGGATTTGGCTATTTCTTTGTCATTGCTACTAAGAGATATCCCTTGGGTGTGAGTTTTATCTAAAATCTCATGTTCAGAAAAGTGAAGAATGGAACAACTAGTATTTACTGACATACCTGTATTTGCTTCAATATCTCAAAGCTTGGCGGCCCTCATCGCTCGCCCCATCTGTATGTCATCGGCATCAGGCTGAGACTGAATCCGGTGACTAAAGCGCCTGCCCCCGGATGCAGGATCTGGGATCCCACCAAAAGCTATCACCTCCTCCATAGTCACTCCGCCCAAGCTTTGGCCACCTACCATGTGCCCAGCGACAGCAACCGTGGGAGATAGCGTCAACGCAGACTCCTCTGGTGCATCGTCCACCCTGCCGATCGATGCGCTGAAGTCAGACAGGCGGTCCCCCGCTCCAAACCGGGACGCCACCTCATGTGGCGTGCCAGTCTATCGTGATGATGAAGATCTCGGGGTAGGAGATGGCACATCTGACCGACCGGCCGTGTAAGCCACCTCCTCCACGGGTGGTGGAGCAACCTCAAAAGACTGCCCATCCCCCCTCTCAGCAGAAGTGTGTGGCAAAGATAACACGGAAGACGGAGTAGTCCCTTGGGTCTCCTGCCCGATGTGAATCACTTCATTCTCCACCTCCATCTCCACCCGGTCACCATAAGCGACTTGGTGCTGACATCGCCTGAAACGATCCAAAACACAGAGAAGCTGTGGGAGTGGAAGAAGGGGCCGACCCCTTATCAGTCCTCGGCTGCGCCGACTAAGCGGGCTTTGCCGCCGGTAGATTCTGTCCACCAAAACCACCAGACTTCCCCTCTGCCTCTTTGTTACTGTTGTCATCACCACCGTCAGTCATGTCCACATCTTTACTTGTAGAGCCATTATCTGTCGCATGGCCCTCCTCAACCACAACCTGGATATCATACACCACTCCATCATACACCCACGGAACAGAATCCGGAACATACTCCGAATCAATAACACTGACTAGCATCCTCGCAGTGCCATGCATACGGGTAAAAGGCATATCAACCTTCTGAGTTTTACCAAGCAAAGACCCGAGACTCCAAACAATAATGAAGTCATTCAGCAGTTCCTCTGTTATGCCTGACAGTCTGACCCAGATCTGCTCCAATGGTGATCCCGCCGGCTCTGGTTTTTTGCATTTATCGAACTCGAGAACACATTTGCTCCCAGTCACCTTGTTGAACCCAAACTTCAACAGACGATCCAAGTCCTCCCTCCTGGGGAACTCAACTCTGTATACCTAATCATCCACCAGAACAAGAGCCTAATGGAAGGACTCCGAAACCAGCAGTCTGAGCTCCCGAGACACCTGCTCATCTGTCAGTGTCCACTTAGTCACCTTGACTAGACCGAACTTCAAGCACTCCCGGCGAGCGGTCACCCAGACCGTGCTTGGAGTTTCAAAGAACCTAAGCTTATTGTTGCAAACACCATATATAGTCACCACAGGCTTAGGAGCCGAAAGCAAAGCACAATTATCCGATGAGTGCCCAGGTTTGAGGCAAATGTCACACAAGACCTTCATGCAATCAATCACAAAGTGACCTGGCTCACCACATTATTAACAGCTCATCTTTTCCTTCTTACGCGCCGCCTTATTAGCACACGCCATCTCTACTTTATCGCTACCTTTGTCACTTTGAGCATCTCTGTCATCTGTAGGTGTGGATGTGGGAACAGACACCGATGCCAATGCCTTAACCGCCGCCGCCTCAGGCAGTGTTACAGAGGAAGAAGCGGCAACGTCCGCCGCTTTGGCCGCCCTGCTGCCAGTCCCCGCCGGCAGGGGTGTCGGCTTAGGAGCCGTTTTGGGCACATAGGGGCGGCGCGGAGGTGGGTGTCGGTGTCAAAACCGGCGGATCTCGGGTAGGGGGTCCCGAACTGTGCGTCTAGGCAGATGGTAACAGGAGACAAGGGACACGATGTTTTTACCCAGGTTCGGGCCCTCTCGATGGAGGTAAAACCCTACTCCTGCTTGATTGATATTGATGATATGGGTAGTACAAGAGTGGATCTACCACGAGATCAAGGAGGCTAAACCCTAGAAGCTAGCCTATGGTATGATTGTTGTTCGTCCTATGGACTAAAACCCTCCGGTTTATATAGACACCGGAGAGGGCTAGGGTTACAAAGAGTCGGTTTCAATGGTAGGAGATCTACATATCCGTATTGCCAAGCTTGTCTTCCACGCCAAGGAAAGTCCCATCCGGACACGGGACGAAGTCTTCAATCTTGTATCTTCATAGTCTTGGAGTCCGGCCAATGATGATAGTTCGGCTATCCGGACACCCCCTAGTCCAGGACTCCCTCAGTAGCCCCTGAACCAGGCTTCAATGACGACAAGTCCGGCGCGCATATTGTCTTCGGCATTGCAAGGCGGGTTCCTCCTCCGAATAATTCGTAGAAGATTGTGAACGCCAGGATAGTGTCCGTCTCTGCAAAATAAATTCCACATGCCACCATAGAGAGAATAATATTTACACACGTTCAATCTGCTGACGTATTTTGTGGCGTGACGTCACACCACAACCAAGCCTTTACTTGAATCATTTTTATTGTTCCACCTCAGCGTGTTTAGCGAAGCGGTTTCCTTGGCACGTCTTGTCAAAGCAGAGATCGTGTCCCCTTATTCCGGGATTCTCATCAATACGGACGTGGGTAACCCAACCGCGCCATTGATTGTGGCGCTTGGGAGATAAGCGAGTTTTACCAGGCAGGTGGGGACGCATAGTTTCATCCGCCCATATATAAGGGGATAAGGATCCACCTTTTTACCTACGCCTTCTTCCTCCTTTGCTTATCCATCTCCGCGCACTCAAGCTCCAGCGCCCAAGTCCGCACATCTCACCTCAACCTTCTCCAGCCATGTCCGGAGCGGGAGGCAAGTGGATGGCCTCCTCCGTTACGGAGGGGCACATCAAGAAGCTACGCAGCGCCGGATATTTGTCCACCGACATCGCGCACCGGCTCCCGACGAGGGGCAGCTCATCCCCACCCCCGGGCCCCATGAGAGGGTGGTATTCCTTCCCCATTTCCTCCGCGGACTGGGCTTCCCACTCCACACCTTTGTCTGGGGGCTCATGTTCTACTACGGCCTGGATTTCCATGATCTGGCCCCGAATTTCATCCTCAACATCTCGGCGTTTATCGTCGTGTGTGAGGCCTTCCTCTGCATCCAGCCCCACTTCGGCTTGTGGCTAAAGACCTTTAATGTCAAGCCGAAGGTTGTGAAGGGCAGCCAAGCGGAGTGCGGAGGCGCCATGGTGGGCAAGATGCCCAACGTCACTTGGCTCGAGGGCGCTTTTGTGGAAACCATCAAAGGGTGGCAATCGGGGTGGTTCTACATCACCGAGCCGCGTGACCCTGAATGGGCAGCGGCCCCCGAATTCAAATCTGGCATCCCCATGCGGCTCACTTCCTGGAAAGAGAAGGGCCTGCAGTGGGGCGATTCGGAAGAGCTGACCGGACTCCAATCCTGTCTCCAAACCCTGACGAACAAGAAGCTCAAGCTTGTCAACGTAATCCAAGTCATGCTCATCCGCCGGATTCTCCCCTGCCAACAGCGGGACTTCAACTTGTGGGAGTTCGATCCGGCACAGCACCAAACCCTTAGCGGGCTCTTCGACACTACGTACGAAGAAGCCTGGAGGGTGCTGTTCAAGGGCGCCGAGGCCCCCGCATCCGCTACTGAAGATCGCGGATTCAGCTCGCAGCGTCCGGCTGGCGAGCTAAGCCATGTTATCCTTTATGGGACACTTGCTTTTCATAGTTTGACTCTATGCGGGATCTGAACTCCCAATACCTTTAACAGGCCTGGCAGAAGACGTCCGGACAGGTTAACTGTCCGGCTCCCCTTCCAGAAGACCCAGCGGATGCCCGTCTAACAGGGCTGCTGGTCCCGGCACCTTATGTGGTGCCGGAGAAGAAGGCCAAGAAGAAGGCCACGGGAACCCGGAGGAGTTCCCGGCGCCAGGTGTTATCGGATTCATCATCCGATGACTCCGAGGCGGACTCCTCCCACGAGGACGAGGAGGAGAAGAAAGAGGCCTCTCCCCCAGCAGGGGGAGAGAAGAAGAGGAAGGCCTCCCCAACGGGGGAGGCCGAAGGGTCCAAGAAAGGAAGTACCCTTCCCTCGGACTGTTCTGCCAACGTCGGTGACGGCGACGAGGAGTGGCCCTCAAGGGCCAAGCCCCTGGCGAAATCGTAAGTATCCGGACTCCTGAATAACTAATAATTTTCTTTTTGTCGCATAGCATCTTTTAATGCCGCATACAACCCTGTAGTTCGCCCAAGGACGATCTTCCCGCTTCGTCAAGCAGGTCCTTGGGCACGTCGGATGTGAATAGCACTTCACTTCCGGCCGCCTCCACCCCTCGCGACGCCGACGACGGCGAGGTGGGATCCCGAAAAGGGACCCACCAGGAAGAGGAGGCCTTGGAGGTGCCGCAGGGCAACCTCCCGGACTTCGGGCCGGACTCCGCACCGGAACTTGCAGTGGTTCCGGAGTCCGGCGGGCGGCCCCTTCGTAAGAAGGGCAAGACTGTGATACTAGCGGCCTCCGTCCAACCGGAGGCGCCGGACAACTTGCTGGAGGCACCTAACGGCGCTTCCATCGAAGAGGAACACCGCACTGTCATGAGTGCGGTGATTCAGAAGGTTCAGCTTGCCAAGAGCGGGCTGACCGAAGCCTGCAGCAGCCTTCTAAGAATTTTAAGATATGTAATATAATACCGCATAGATAGTAGCCCCTGATGCTTGGTTCGGTGTTCGGAAAGAGAAGCCGGACTGAGGATCTAAAAAGATATATGCAGGAGTCCTAACAAAAATATGTCAATATGGGAATGCAGGTTACACTGCTGACCTCTGCCGCACTGACTGCGGAGGTCAATGCTTTGAAGCAGAGCCTCGAGCGGTCCGAGAGCGAGCTCGGCCGTGCCAAGAAGCAGCTCGAGGACAAGGAAGGTGAGTAACACCGTATTAAAGTTGTACCTTATAGAAAAGGATTTGGTTGCAAGAGAAATGACAAGGATAACGTGGGTACTCCAGGGGCTACGAACGAGGTGGCGACCCTGAAGGAGGCGGTGTCCGTTGCCGAACGCAATGCGGCCGCGGAACGCGCCAGGCGAGAGAAGCAGGAGGCGCGGGTGGCGGAGGTACAGCAAGAGCTCCAGGCTCTCGTGGAAAAATACAAGAATTTGGAGCGTGACTCGAAGACTCGAGAGTCCGAGCTTGCGTCGGCTCTTGAGAGTGCCAAAGCCGCTAAGGCCGAAGCCCACAAGGCCCTCCAGGAAATCGAGGCATTGAAGAAGATAGCGGTGGGTAAGGCATTCTTCATGCAAAGCAAGCATGTAAAAGTGAATTACCTGTTACTTACCCGAATTCGGAGCTCTCCAGGAGCGTTCGCAGATCTGCCCCGCAGCGTGTCCGATGCTACCGCTTTCTACAGGGCCGAGGAGGGGAGCTCGACGGAGAAGGTGTTCTGGTCTCCGTATGCTGAGGCCGGACATCCGGTGCCCCTTGGCGACCAGCTGAAGCAGTTGGTCGAGCTCCACAAGGTGGCCGAACAGGCCATGAAGGGCCTTATAGTTCGGCTATGGCCCAAAGAGGCCATGCCTGGGAGCTACTTCGGCCTGGTGCGGCGGCTGGTGCATGCGTGTCCCTGGGTTGAAGTCATCAAGCACTCCGCCTGCATTGAAGGTGCCCGTCGGGCCCTTGCCCATGCTAAAGTGCACTGGGGCAAGATGGATGCTGAGAAGCTTGTGACGGACGCGCCACCGCCGGGCAAGGAGTATCGCACACCCGAAATGTATTATAAGGGTGTCCTGAAGGGTGCCTGCATTATTGCGGGTGAGTGCTCCAAAGATGTAATATTTGAGTAGACTCGCATTTTGTTATCCTGTGCGTTGAAAACTTTGTTCATATGCGCTAAGCAACGCTTGTTAATTTAAAATATTACCTTCTGTGCGGCCATTTATCAAATCTGAGAGATGGCAAGTCGTCGGCTTCAGCCCCCATGCCACGAGTACTGGGGTGTTCGGGATAAACTTGAGCGCTCTTGTTCCCATTTTTGGGTCCATCTAGGGAGGCGCTCAACACAACGAACAAGGCAACCGGACTTATAGTGCTTGAACACTCTCACTTAGCCATAGAATTCTATAATTTTAAATTTCGGTGAAGCCCCTAGTGTTCGGAAGGCCGAATTCGGGGCGCTATCCACGCCTGGGCCGGACAAAGCCGGTTCCTCGCTCTAAGCGGCATAAGTCTTTAGGGACTCGAAAAAACCTCTCGAACAGCGACCGGCTCTCACCTCCTCATGACGGTCAGTTTTAGCTTTCTCCACTAAGGTGCTCGCCCAGCTCAACTGGGGCACAATCGCAGTGGTTCTCCCAGTGCTACCTTAGCCGATATAATGGAACGTAAGGTACCAAAACATGGGAGCCGGGCAAACTCAACTATTGACCCAAGACATGATTCGGAGCCGATGCATATAATGCTATAAGTTCGGGGTGCCGCACTTGTGAAAGTGTTCGGACTTATCACACCATGATGTGGGGAACTTAAGCCCCTGGTGTATTTAGCCGTACCAAAGTGTACGGATGCAACATGTCATAAATGAACATATGTATAAGAAAGGAATGCAATTATAGACAAAAAGCGATGCATTGTTTATTCAAAAAATAATGCCGTGAATGCAGAACGATACAAATAGTGTGATAAGCAAGGGGTGGAACTATTTAGCATGTCCCCCTCCAGGGGTAGGCTGCGGAATGGTGTATAAAACAAGTATAATGCTCAAAATGGAGACCACCTGGATACTCGTCGTAGCTTTCTCCTTCCCTGGCTGTTGCATCGTGAGTTCAGCAGGTCTGCTGCCGGACAGGGCCTCTGGTAAATGGAGTCCTGAGGAAAGAAAAAAAAAGGATGACACACTTGGGAGCCCCTGGTGTGGTTGAGCCGCACTCTGGGCCTGCCGTGGTCGTGCCCCTCCCCCTTTGCCCATGGTATTTCCAGAGCGTAGTGATGTACGCGGGGTACTGGTTTTGCAATTTTGCAAGGGCTGGGGTTGGGGCCGCATTGCTACACGTGCTCGGAACGTGCCAGGTGGTCTTGTTGTAGGTTACTCCGGGCGCGCTTAGCAGTGTCCGATCGCTTAACGGCCGGACTCGAGAATTGCCTTAAGAGGCTGCTCTGCACTTCTGCCGCGAGAGACGTTGTATGTTCCTCCGTTCGGAGGGAGCGTTCAGTGTTTCCGTTGACCGTGATGACTCCTCGAGGGCCTGGCATCTTGAGCTTGAGGTATGCGTAGTGCAGCACCACATTGAACTTTGCAAACCCGGTTCATCCGAGCAGTGCATGATAGCCGCTGCGGAACGGAACTATGTCAAAGATTAACTCCTCGCTTCGGAAGTTATCCGGGGATCCGAAGACCACTTCCAGTGTAACTGAGCCTGTACAATTGGCCTCTACACCTGGTATGATGCCTTTGAAGGTCGTCTTTGTGGGTTTAATCCTTGAGGGGTCTATGCCCATTTTGCGCACTGTATCCTGGTAAAGCAGGTTCAGGCTGCTGCTGCCGTCCATTAGGACTCTAGTGAGGTGAAACCCATCGACGATTGGGTCTAGAACCAATGCGGCGAACCCGCCAGGGCAGATGCTGGTGGGATGGTCCCTTCGATCAAAAGTGATCGGGCAGGAGGACCATGGGTTGAACTTTGGGGCGACTGGCTCCATCGCGTATACGTCCCTGAGTGCACGCTTCCGCTCCCTTTTGGGTATGTGGGTTGCGCATATCATGTTCACCGTCCGCACTTGTGGGGGGAAACCCTTCTGTCCTCTATTGTTCGGCGGCCGGGTCTCTTCCTCGTCATCGCTATGCAGCCCCTTGTCATTGTTTTCGGCGATTAACTTGCCCGCCTGCTTGAATACCCAACAATCCCTGTTGGTGTGATTGGCTGGCTTTTCGAGGGTGCCGTGTATCTGGCACGAGCGGTCGAGTATTCGGTCCAAATTGGACGGACCCGGAGTAGTTCTTTTGAATGGCTTTTTCCGCTGACCGGGTTTGGAGCCTCTGAATCCGGCGTTGACTGCCGTATCCTCAGTATTATCGCCGTTAATGCGGCATTTTTTCTTGTTGCGATGTGACCTACCACTGCGGTCCTTGGTATCCGGACTGCCAGGATTTTTGTTGAGGTTGTTACTGCGGGCTAGCCAGCTGTCCTCTCCCGCGCAGAAGCGGGTCATGAGTGATGTGAGGGCTGCCATGGATTTTGGCTTTTCCTGTCCTAGGTGCCGGGCAAGCCACTCATCGCAGATGTTATGTTTGAAGGCTGCGAGTGCCTCTGCATCCGGACAGTCGACGATTTGATTTTTCTTGGTTAAGAACCGTGTCCAGAATTGTCTGGCCGATTCGTCTGGCTGCTGAATTATGTGGCTTAGGTCATCAGCGTCTGGTGGTCGCACATATGTGCCCTAGAAGTTATCAAGGAATGCGGCTTCCAGGTCCTCCCAACACCCAATTGATTCTGCTGGCAGGCTGTTAAGCCAATGCCGAGCTGGGCCTTTAAGCTTGAGTGGGAGCTATTTGATGGCGTGAAGATCGTCGCCGCGGGCCATGTGGATATGAAGGAGATAGTCTTCGATCCAGACCGCGGGGTCTGTTGTGCCATCATAGGATTCAATGTTCACGGGTTTAAACCCTTCGGGGATTTGATGACCCATTACTTTGTCTGTGAAGCATAGTGGGTGTGCGGCGCCTCTATATTGGGCTATATCACGACGTAGCTCAAGAGCGCTTTGTATACTGTGTTAGGCCTGGCCGAAATTACTGTATCCGGCACGACGGTTGGGGCGCCCACACGATCCTAGATCGATCTTGATTGTCTTGCCTTATCCTCCAATATGTCTCGCAAGTCCGGCGCATTCCCCTGTGGCTTTGTACTTTTCGAGCGATGCCGGGGTACGGCTTAGTGGAAGGCCTAGAGGCCTCTCTGTCGCGGCCACGAGGTGGCCGGTCGGCCGTATTGTGCGCTGGTGATGTAGGTTTATATGCTTCCTCTTCTAATCGGGGCAGCAGCTTGCGTTTGGTGTAGCTTTTGGAGGGGCGTTCGAGTTCATGCTCTTCGGCCGCGAGGACTTCGGTCCATCTGTCGGCTAGCAGATCTTGATCAGCTCTAAGCTGTTGCTGCTTTTTCTTGAGGTTATTTGCCGTGGCCATAAGCCTGCGTTTAAAACGCTCTTGTTCGACGGGATCCTCAGGCACGACGAATTCGTCGTCATCGAGGCTTGCCTCGTCTCCGGAGGGAGGCATGTAATTATCATCCTCTACCTCTTCGTCTGCCGCTCTCTCATGAGGGCTGGCTTCTCCGCCCTCCTGTGCTGAATCTTGCTGGAGGGGGTTGTCTTCGGCACTGTCCGGGGTGTTATTGTCTCCGGTGTCGGAATCTCCATTCTTGCTATGGCGGGATTTAGAGCGGCGCCGCTGACGCCGACGCTTAGGCTGTTTCTTGGAGGGGTCTTCCTCCGCTATTCCCTCGCCATTCCCATCCTTTGGGATGTCCACCATGTATATGTCGTATGACGAGGTGGCCTTCCAGTGCCCGGTAGGCGCTAGTTCCTGGTCATCTCCGGCATCGTCGTCCATACCGTCGATGTCTTCGGAGTCGAAGTCGAAGTCTAGCATGTCGGTTAAGTCGTCGACAGTGGTTACGAAGTGGGTGGTGGGTGGGCTTTGAATTTCTTCATCGTCTGCATCCCAACCGTCCTGGCCATAGTCCGGCCAAGGCTCTCCTGACAAGGAGAGACACTTTAGCGAATTCAGGATGTCGCCAAAAGGCGAGTGCTAAAAGATGTCCGTAGCGGTGTACTCCATGATCGGCGCTCAATCGGATTCAATTGGTAGGGGCGCGGGAGGTTCGGAGCCCGGCGAGGAATCCGGCACCTCGGAGTCACAAGCTTCACAAGGGACAGGGTCGGTATTCGGCTCCATCGCCGTAAAGGTAGCAGCCCCCGAGGCGATGTCTAGCCACCCATCCTCGATTGGCGCAGTCGGCTCCGAGTTGAGGGTCGGAGCAGACTCGTGTGCGGCCTCCAGGGCACTGTCCGGCAGCAGAGCTAGATCATGCCCATCGTGATAGTGCGGCGCGCTCGGCTGTGGCTCGAATCCGTCGAAGATCAAGTCTCCGCGGATGTTGGCCGTGAAGTTCAAGCTTCCAAATCTGACCTGATGGCCAGGGGCGTAGCTTTCAATCTGCTCCAGATGGCCAAACTAATTGGCCCGCAGTGCAAAACCGCCGAATACGAAGATCTGTCCGGGGAGAAAAGTCTCACCCTGGACCGCGTCGTTGTTGATGATCGAAGGAGCCATCGGGCCTATAGGTGACGACACAGAGGAACTCTCAATGAAAGCACCAATGTCGGTGTCAAAACCGGCGGATCTCGGGTAGGGGGTCCCGAACTGTGCGTCTAGGCAGATGGTAACAGGAGACAAGGGACACGATGTTTTTACCCAGGTTCGGGCCCTCTCGATGGAGGTAAAACCCTACTCCTGCTTGATTGATATTGATGATATGGGTAGTACAAGAGTGGATCTACCACGAGATCAAGGAGGCTAAACCCTAGAAGCTAGCCTATGGTATGATTGTTGTTCGTCCTATGGACTAAAACCCTCCGGTTTATATAGACACCGGAGAGGGCTAGGGTTACATAGAGTCGGTTTCAATGGTAGGAGATCTACATATCTGTACTGCCAAGCTTGCCTTCCACACCAAGGAAAGTCCCATCCGGACACGGGACGAAGTCTTCAATCTTGTATCTTCATAGTCTTGGAGTCCGGCCAATGATGATAGTTCGGCTATCCGGACACCCCCTAGTCCAGGACTCCCTCAGTGGGTTACGACCGAACCCAACACCCCCACCCCGACCACCTCTCTGGCGGTAGTGCGGTCCCGTGGCGTCTTCAACGAACTCGCCGGGTGGTGGGTTAAAGTTTCGCTGCCATTGGTTTCCGACGAAGACGCCCCCTCCGCCGTTGTTCCACTGATTCCATCCACGTCCATCGTATTCGCGGCCTCGCCTGCTGGGAAGGCACCCCGGGAACCGCAGGCCTCCGATCGAGTCTCTGATCTGCGAGATCGATCGGAGTGCCGAGATCCCCGCCGCCACTTTCCCTGGCGCCCGCGCGAACTTTCCCGGCGGTCGTCTCCGGTGGCGGCGAGGAAGGAAGGGGAGGTGAAGGGGAGGCGGCGCGGTGGATCCCTAATCGCCCCTGAGTCGCCCGATGGACGATACGAGGGCCAATTGTGAAAGTCGGATAGCATTGTCGATGTAGTCAACAGAAAAACGAAAATGAGCATGATGTTTGTATTATGAAGAAACAGTAATATTCAGATTTGTTTCTTACTCCTTTTTATCATTTCGAAAGTATACAGATTAAAATCGATTTCTCTTCCTTTTCCTGTAAATAGATCTAAAACAACGATTTTCATAAAAGTAGCCGATGCCCTTTAGGCCATAAAAGGGAATATAAAGAAAATTTGTGAGATTTAAAACATCAAATCAAAAAGGTCCTGACGAATAGCTGAAAAAAGAAAAGAAAGAAAACGCAATCATGCTATAGCCACAGATCTAGACACAATAAGACAGTCTTGGAAACCTAAATTAATTCAGAATGATGATTCTCGAGGAATAAATAGGATTTGAACTATATCATGGAGGTAAATTTATTGAATTTTACCGTCTTGAAACTGCTACTCATATGAGCAACGCGAGTAATCCCCATCCTTTGTACCAGAGGTCAAGTGATGATCTGAAGAGAAGGGACACAAATGAGAGACCAGAAATGGACTTGTACGTAAACAGCTCGCCCCTAGACCAACCGCTACATCTTCTCTCATTTTAAAATACACCGGCCCTACGCCGCGCCTCTGCCAGCTAGTTAGCCAATTCTGATTATGAAGCGAAGCGTTGTGCTAATAGTACACAGCAAAATACAAATACAGAAGCTTGCGCATGTCCCATGTGCAAGGTTGGCTGGTGCATATAGCGGCAGTACCTGGGCTGGAGGGCCGTTTCGAATTTCCCGACAGATAGATACACGATCAGGCACGCAAAGACCGCGTTCCCACGCCGTCGTGCGCAGACAACGACGTACTACTATGCGGCCTTCG
The DNA here is from genome assembly GCA_963921465.1 of Triticum timopheevii. NCBI lineage: Eukaryota > Viridiplantae > Streptophyta > Magnoliopsida > Poales > Poaceae > Triticum > Triticum timopheevii. The sequence goes on from OY997264.1 coordinate 367,649,153, forward strand.
CACAGGCGAGGCGACCATTGTCGGCGGTGGCGTCACGCGGCCGGGCGCGGGAACGCTGCGTGCGGGACCGAACGAGCCAACATCATCAGCCCAGTCACGAGCGCCGCGTGTCCCGCGCCCGGCCGCACACACATGAGCGGGCCTTCTAGAACCAACCCGATATTACGGCCCAGCCTCGCCGACGGGGTGGGCCCACGCGTCAAAACCCAGGATTCCTCGCGTCGGCGTGCGTATATAGATCTCAGCCCAGGCCCCAGAGACACACAGGACGTGTACCCCAAGAACCAGAGAGGCAACCAACCCAACCCCTGAGCATCTCCGGCCACGCATCAGCTAAGCACACGCAAACAGCCGCCCCCACGACCACGATACTCACGAGGCTTCTTCCCCTCCGTGCGCTCTCTTGTTTCCCCCATCCCATGGCCACCCCGACGACGACGCCGGCCAAGATGCGGGCCGTGCAGTACGACGCCTGCGGCGGAGGCGCCGCCGGCCTCAAGGTAAAGAGTTACTATTCTGGGTAGCGGTTCGAAGCTTGCTAGTTTGCTGTGTGTTCTGGTCGGCGCGCGAGATTGGTATGGTTGGTGCTAAGGATGATTTGGCCGATTCACTGGCTAATTGACTACAGTTAGTACTAAGTATTACAGTATATGTTAGTTTTTTCCTGGGAACACCTTGGTGGAGATCGCAGTCAGTTCACCTGAATCCTTTCTTTTGAATTGTTTTTTATGGCAGGACAAGTAGTCAAGTAGCTAGCTGTAGCTTACTCAAGTAATAGAACTTTGCTCTAGCGGCTTTTGCGCTATAATTTGTGATGGGCACTCGGTAGTTGTATGATCTATCGAGTATCTTGGTGGTTTCTATGGTGGTGATGTGTTGCACTAGCTAGATATATTCTCTCTTTCTCGTCTCTACTTGGCTTTAGGATTGATTAAGATGTGTTACAGTGAAATTAGTTAAATAGGTCGCGCATACCTGCTGTTGGATGCTCGGAAAAGCACTGCACGTCTGCACAGTAGTTTTTGTATTGTGACCCATGAGTCAGCACTCCTGGATCCCAAACATATACCGATGACGAGTCAGTCGGAAATTTATTATTTAAAAGTTGCACACACCGGAGATACTTCTTGTAAATCCTAATAAAAAAGATTGAGATGACCAAGTCAGTTGTGTGAGCTCTGATTGCGAGTCAACCGGTTGACAGGGGATTCAACCCTATTTTAGCCTAGAGAGGTTTGCCTGACAGCTTGATGCTTATACCGCTTAACTAATTAACAAACAAATCAAAGTAGTTTGTTTGTTTTAAAGAAAGGAGAACAGTAAACATAATATTTTCTTCTTCCATGAAGATGAACCAGTAGAACCTATAAACCTGTGATTCTGAAATCTCTCTATTGCAGCATGTAGAAGTCCCCGTCCCTTCAGCAAAGAAGAATGAGGTCCTGCTGAAACTGCAAGCTGCAACCATCAACCCAGTTGATTGGAAGATACAGAAAGGGGACTTGCGGCCTCTGCTGCCTCGTAGACTGCCTTTTATCCCAGGTAACTATCCTCATTCATAGTACCACTGCGTGGATGCTAGCCATTATCTATCAATCATGGATTCTATTTGGAGGCTTCCTAATTCCTATGTAGAGAGCAAAATAGCACCAAGGGTAGTTATGAGAACGTTATTTGATCATGTCTGTCTTTCCAGTCTTGCTATGTTATTTTGTTCTTCACCTTCAACAACTATCCAGGATGTCTCTTACCTGATAATCAGCTTATGATAAAGATAGCATATGTGTGTGTGTGTTGCTCAATTCATGAAACAACTTGCTGATAGATGCATCTCTTCTCTACTGCTCCTTTTCTTGCAGTGACTGATGTTGCAGGAGTAGTTGTTGATGTTGGTCCTGGAGTGAAAGGTCTCGCGGCGGGTGATCAAGTCGTTGCCATGCTGAACTCTTTTGTGAGTGAAGTTCACTCATGACAACACATTTCCATGTTTGTTGTCATCTTCATACTTGGAAAGAAGATGATTCCAGAACAAATCCGCTTCTTTATAAAAAAAACAGTATTGCTGTAAGCTCTTTAATGTGACAATGTCTTTGCTGTTACAGAACGGAGGTGGACTGGCAGAGTACGCTGTAGCATCCGCAAACCTGACCGTCAAAAGGCCTGCTGAGGTTTCTGCAGCGGAGGGTGCTGGGCTTCCCATTGCTGCAGGCACTGCGCTCCAGGCACTGAGGTCCATTGGTGCCAAGTTTGACGGCACCGGCAAGCCATTAAACGTGTTGGTCACCGCTGCCTCTGGCGGCGTAGGCCTGTACGCGGTGCAGCTTGCAAAGCTAGCGAACCTTCATGTTACCGCCACCTGCGGCGCACGCAACATGGATCTTGTGAAGAGCTTGGGCGCAGATGAGGTGATGGACTACAGGACCCCAGAGGGGGCGAGCCTGCAGAGCCCCTCCGGCAGAAAGTACGACGGCGTGGTTCACTGCACCGTCGGTGTCAGCTGGTCGTCTTTCCAGCCATTGCTCAGTGATGCCGGGAGAGTGATCGATATCACCCCCAACTTGTCGGCCATCCTCACATCGGCGCTGCACAGGGTGACATTTTCCAAGAAACGCCTGGTGCCCCTGCTCCTGTCGCCCAACAAGGCGGACCTGGAGTTCTTGGTTGGGTTGCTCAAGGAAGGCAAGCTGAAGACGGTGATCGACTCCAAGTTCCCGTTGAGCGATGCAGGCAAGGCGTGGCAGAGCAGTATCGATGGCCATGCCACTGGTAAGATTGTCGTTGAGATGGAGAGCTGATCGTCGTCAATGTTTATTACTAAGTATTACCAAAGAACTTGCATACAGACAGTGGAGGCGAATACTTAGATGTAATCATACAGACTAGTCACTTGTGCGTTTGTTTATTGGGGTGATGTTCGTTTATTCAGCTTAGTATGTTTATTGGACAGAGAGATAAGTTGCAAAAAACTGTATATGGCTATCAGTAAACAATAGCATTATGCTGTCAAAAATACGGTTCGCTCTTTGCTGATGCTTGGTGCAACCACCACCAAGTGCTGCAGTGGTCATCTGTAAGTGATCTTGGCTAGAATTCAGACTCACCTTCAGTTTTTCTCGATCCAAACAAAGAACCATTAACCTCTGCAGAAGAACAAATCTTATATTGAGACCCTAAAGCAGACCAAATTAGCAAGTTCAATTCTAAAGCACAGGTACTGATGCCATTTAGTCGTTCCCAGAAAAAGTGGTTTGATGCATTAATTTTCAGCAACTCTAAACAATTACCCAGCCAGCCTTGTACTGCGCCTTGTCCAAATCAGGTGATCTTTTTTAAATTTAAATAATAAAAAATGCTAAAAATCTGACATCAGATTTTAGATTTATCAAATTATGTTGCTTCAAAAATTTGCCATTCACACGACAACATAATTTGCCATCTCAGGTGTTTGATTTGCCATGCTAAAGAAAACTGATGTTCGATTTGTAACATAATATGTAAAGGAAATCCAACAACGCATCAGCTCAAAAGAATGCCAAAACTTACTAGGACTGCATCTGAATAGATCGTAATATTCTACAATTAGTAACCAATAGCACCACTGCTTTCCTTGCCACAAAACAAGGAGAGCACCAATTTATGACCTGAATACGCTGACAACGACCGCACAGGAACCCAGCTCACGACACACCATTTTTGTGAATCTTAGTACGTTCAACGACAATGAAATAGCAAACTTCTACCAACGCATAGCTACCAAACTCACTTTGCAGCTGCCCGGGCACCACCACGACCACCGGTGCCAGAGTGATCAACCCGCTGATAGCCAACATCACCTCCACGACCTGAGCCGCCTCTACCACCGCCTCTGCCTCCAAAATCAGATCGATAGTTGTTGTACTCGCCCCTTCCATAGCCTCTCCCTCCAGTGTAACTACCACGGCCTCTCATGCCTTCACCTCGGAAATTACCACCTCTACCCGGCGGAAACCTTCCCCTGCTACTACCTGAAGCCAGAAGAAAATAGCACATGTATCAATCAACTGAAGAAAAATGGCAGACACCCATCATCAGTTTTTCAAGCAATACAGAAAATATAATTTGTCATATTTCAAATAAAAGTAGATTATGTACAAGCAAGGGTGGGTGCTTCAGTTTAGGTTTTAGCCACATGTGCATCAAAATAATTCAGCAATTACATATATGTGCTTCATGTTCATCTCAGAAATTGTAATTTATTAACAATACACACAAAAAATACACAGAATACCAAATTGCAAAGTGGCAAGCAGTGGGCTGGAATAATATTTAATTTAAACTGGACCAAATGAAAGTGCTAATAATAATACATGTGAGCCAAATATATAGATATATATATACATGTCAAGCACTGAAACTTCAAGCATAACCTACATCACAACGGATATATATATATATATATATATATATATATATATATATATATATATGGAATTTCTCCCAAAAGACCAAAACCTTGTACATTCTTACAGTCAGGGTTGAGTTGAACTTTCAGAAACATACCACGTGAACCAGGAGTTCTTTTTTCTTCGACGTGGCATGGCCGGTCATCAATCGTCACAGGAGAAGCCTTCAGAATAAGAGTTAATCAGATAAAATAAAAATGCAAGTATGGAACTTATGAAATTGATATGGGCAGTCATGGAAGTTGATTCATTAGGAGAAGAAAATAAAATCAGATGCATAACAAACAATCCAGGAACATGTGTGGTCCAAAATAAGCAGTGTAAAATTAATTGGAATCGGATTACTACGGCAATGTAAACGGCATGACCAAAATAGGAAACTTGTTTGGCTTCAGCCACGGACTGTAACATAATCAATTTTTATCTTGTCTCTGGTATGCTCTGTTGGGTAAGATGCAACAAAAAAAAAGATCTGGCATTGATTTAAACCACCCAATCAATAAAAGAAATCCGATTGATCCAGCATCGATCTAACAAATAACAACAAATTGACCAAGCCAGCAGCACAGAAGAACAGAATCAAAGCAACCCAAGACCTGCCCCCTCGGCTGATCCACCGCATCTACAGCAATGCCAGCTCCACGGCCTCCTCCCACCACCACGGCACAACACAGTTCGTTCGTAGCAATTCAAGTTCATGCAGGCGTCCTCACGGTAACGAGTATCAGCGGTGGAAACTGCTCTTTCAATGGTGGTGCTTCTCATATGGAGCGACGATGTCGCTGCTGCTTGGCGGAAAAGAGGACAGAGGAAGAGATCCAGGTGTAGGGGATGCGGTGAGTGGGATATGTGATGGAGGGGAAAGGGGATTGGGGTGCAGGAAGAGAGACGAGTGATGCAGCGTTTTCTGTTTTCAGAATGAGGTGGGTGTAATCACACGTAAATAGGTGTTATCCAATTACATGGTATTCATTTATAGCCCAACTGAACAAACACATGTAACGGACCCAAGTCGTCAAAACTATGAACCAAACAAGATCTAGGATGAAGAGAGTGCGAGAACAAGTGGAAGCAACAATTAAATGTCAGTCACATAGTAGTATATAACTAGAAATAATAATGAACAAAAGAAAACAAGATACATTCCTCAAGAACCTCGTAAATTGAACACCAAAGAGCATGGAAGAACATTCTCTACAGGTAGTCAGATAGCGAACGACTCATGCATGTGTTAGGGGATTGAGAATGGGGTTTGAAAATCTCCAACTCACACATTCTCTAACTAAGTTGTAGCACTACTTTTTTAACTATGTATACATCCATCATTCCTGCTAGCATGTCTATATTACGAGTAGGTGATACAAACTTTATCCACTAGTCAATAACTCCATACATCCATCCTTCCCTGGCGGGAAATCAAAGGCAACACCAATCTAATATACTTCCTGCTGCTCTCCATTTCGCATGATCATTTGGACCAGAAATCAAAGGCAGCACCAATCAAATACATAAACACAATGAACTTGCTTTGTTTTTAGTAGTTTAGGTAAGACGAAGTTTAAAAACAGAGTTTCAAGGCAACAGGCATGTAGAAGGAAAAAAAGAAGTAAAAGAATGCTATGCTCATGCTTGTATTGTTAAGAATACATCTACATCATCCAAAATAAACTCACTACAGGCATTCCCATTAACTACACATGGATTATGTAACTAGAATAAAAATTGGAAAGCATCCTTCAATAACAGAGAACAAGCTGATGATTTAATAGGTAGACTGAAATTACCGCTAGTGCACTTTGAACTGAGCTGGCATCCTCAAACTCTATGAAGCCATAGCAGAACCCTTGAATCTGTGTTTTCAATTGAAAATACAAGAGAAGATATTACAAGTTATTTTACTGAAAAAAAAAAACTCATCATCACGTTGAGAGAAGAAAACATACCTTGTGGCTTCTAACTTGGATACCATCGTGTTTAATAGTACCAAATCTTTTGAACTCCTCTTCTAATTGGCTAGGTGTGGCATGTAAGGGCAGATTTTTTACATACACCGCAAGCGCATCAACTTCAAAAAATATTGTCAAGTATTTCTGTCAGATGCTAGTGTACTAAGAAGGTTTTCAATGCAATATTGGATTAAGATAATACCTTCTGGGTCTTGAATGTTGCTGCTCTCAGGATTAGGACTGAAAGTTGGAGCATCAACAGCCACAGACTGGGCAGGAGCAGGAGCTTGCTTCTCTGGTTTTGGTGGTGCAGGCCTGTAAGGAACTGTGGAATTTGGTGGCAGAACTGCTTTCATGACTTTGACCTGGAGCAAAACAATAATGCAAAGGTAATGAGAATCTCAAAAGGTGAATTCATAAGCCAACGTACATATCATCCGCGACATCAACAAGCTTCAAACAATTCTTCAACCAAATGCACTAGATAGACAACAGTGATGTACATAACACGTATTTCCATTCATGTTCCCCGGCAAAAGATAAAGTAAGAAAGCTCACTAATATTTATTGTGCTCTGTAGTATTTTCATTCCAGAATCAGTTAAGCAACAACAATAACCTTAAAAGTGAGACCATAGAAGCTTCATGTAAACATTTACTCTCCAGATTTTAATAAAGCATTAAAACCCCATAAATTTAACTACTGATTAAACATCTTCACACAAGATTTCAATATATGCAGAACCTGTAAAGAACTGACAGTTATATCTTTTCATTTATGCTCAGATTTAGAGACTAAGAAATATAGTAATGTACACAATTTAAATATCAGAAATAGATGATTTAGATGAAAAATAACAGTTATCCAAAACCTACAATTGAAGCGTACGACTTCTTAGGGGCCTCCTCATGTGGTACAGGGGGAGCCGAAACCGGTATGGAGGCTGCTACATTATTTGGCACTTCATCTATGACCTCAGGAACCGGTGTTTCCTCCACAACAGGCACCTCCACGTCATTCGGTGGGTTGTAAACCTCCTCCTTGGGATCCTCCTCCTCGTTGGTATGAGGAACAGACTCAGAGAGATCCAGCTCTGGCTGCGGCGAAGCCTCTACAAACAGGACAATGTGCAATTTAACAAAGGATCACGTGGTTCACAAGTAAATAAAAATATAGATCAAGATGTTACACACAACGCACCCTGCTCGCGAGGCACAGTCTCCACAGGGGCAACAGTACCATTTGCCAAGGCGGCAGCAGGGGCAACCACTGCATCCAACTCCGGTGCCGGCGGCTGCTGCTGAGGTGGCGGCAATGACGGGTCGGCCTCACCCTGCCCGACATAACGTAGTATGTCGTTGAGCACGAAGTAACCCTTCTCCTGCGGCGCAAGGAAGAAGGACTGCGCGAACTCGCGGCAGACGTCGTCCTTCCCTGTGAGGTGGCCCGTGACGAGCACGGTCACACCGCCACATAGCGACTCCTGCGCGTCCACCCCCCTGATCTCCGCCCGCGCGATGTCCATGGACATGATCTTCTCGTTAATCGCCTGCAAGAAGGAACCATTCAGAACCCCTGAGAAAGTCTCCCAACATTCTAAGGCCCCCAGATGCCCAGATCTGAACCGAGGAAACAACGGACGGGGAGTGGGAGGTACCTCCATGGTGGTGACGGTGTCCATGTCGGCGCCGGTGGTGGCGGGGCGGCCGATGCGGCTGGCCTCCTGGTAGAAGCGG